>CDLV01000008.1:0-600000 GCA_001244265.2 Microbotryum lychnidis-dioicae p1A1 Lamole | reverse complement strand
GTCTTGATAATGGAGCATCACTCTAGACATTTCTAGTCGTCGACTGGTCCGGCAGAGTTTTCAATGGGATCGAACCCGATCGACTTTTCTATTCGGTACTAATCTATCTTTTGGCTGCACGCGCTCCCAAACCACACCGACGTAACGAAGAAACTCCTATTGGATGGACAACAACAACAACACCAACAACGCCAGCCATGCTGCTATACCACCTCTTCGCCCTGACCCTCCCGATCCTCCCGGCCAAGCCCCCGCCACCACCACCAAATCATACTCCGCCGCGGTCGGCGCCCGCTCCGCTGCGAAGCACGGAAACGCCACCGCCAACGCCTCGACTGCCGTCGCCGCCCATCCACTGATGCACAACATCGAGAATTGTGTCATCATCAACACCCCACCCTCAACCTCGGTCGAGCAAGTCCTCCTCGCGCTTGACAAATACTACCCTGGCCTTACCGGCGCAATGCCATGCGTCATCAAGGGTCAGCGCGGCCTCCGCTTTCCCAAGGCCGCCGATCTCGACACCCTGGTGGCCAACGGCCTCACTGTTGGCAAGACTCTGTGCAAAGTCGAGAAGCTGTACAGCTCTACTAGAGGAGGTGTTGTACAATGCACCCTTACGGGCTTTTTCTCCGACCCCGAGGGCCTCTGCCTATTCGATGAGCAGATCGCTGCTTACGGCACGGTCCTCCGTCGTCGCATCCAATACATTGGAAAGACGAAACACATCTCTGGGGTGTACGACTTTATCCTTTCCCTTAAGGATGTAGATGTTTTGCCCCCTGCCTCACTTTCTATTGCTCGTGACGGTGTCACTGAGCGAATCCCACTGAGGATCACCGGTGGCATGCGCCACTGCGTCTTCTGCCGTTCCGCGGCTCACGTCCGTAAGGATTGCCCCGTCGCCCCGGCGTGCAAGTCCTGCGCGAGCACCTCGCACGCCACCCAGCACTGCCCGGCCCGTTATGCGTCGAGCCCCCGCTCAGCGCCAAATCAGACCCGCCTCAGTTCTAAGACGAGCACCAACTATTGTAACACACAGTAATACATTCTCGAATTTGCATCAGACAATGGGCAGGCATAAATGGAATCGCTTCAAGTTCCGACCTGACTACTTCGAGGGACATCCTGACTATAAGCCCCGACGCCTTCGTTCGGACCCTCAACTCCGCACCAACATCCCCGGAACCCGGCACATGGTTACGTACACTGCGCGCCAAATTCAGCAAAGAACCTTTGATGAACATGCTCGTGGCGAAGCTAGCTCGCCGTCTCCTCGGCCTCCAATGGCCCCTCCGATTCAGGCCGATTTCGACGAAGCCGCCAACCCGAGTGGGATGGATTGGGATGATGAACGCCACAGCGAGTACGGTGGTGGCTATGAACGCGACTTTAGTCCGGCCCCATACTTTCCGGATCGAACATCCCATATACCAATCGCGCCTGACTATAGTGCAACCGCCGAGCGATTATCACTGGCTGATCTGCGCCAAGACGAAAGTTTCGAACCAGCCACACGTGGTCAGTCGAAGCAAGAAACGTACAAGCAGTTCGTGTTCAACGACTCTCGTCGCGCTTGGAACGGCCAGCGCTTCTGCGCCAGTATATCGCGTTTTGCGCTGGGGTCAAAGGTCATCTACGGCCCTTGATTGACGTGGACGAGGAGCTGTGCCAGGGTTCGGTCGCTAGCGAAGTGCCGCCGCCTTGTTCATGCGAGAGCCCCCTCACATTACTGCTTGACGTGTACGACCTCATAAGCTGTATGTGAATAAGGCAAGTTGGGTCACTGTGTCGAATAACGCGCTGACAAGGTCGAATGGATGCAGTGGTCGAGGTACCGATCGCTTTTTGTCCGAGATCCAGCAGCGATAGCCCATGCCTTACGTACGCCGAGCACCTTGCTCAGATCGGATTGATCGGATCGACCGCAGCTGCTCCTCGCTCTGCCTTCACCTTTCGACTTGTACAATTCCTCGACTCCTGGTGGAGCACCGCGCCGTTTCCTGTTGATGGAGCAGCTCGCGGGCTCGACATTTTCTACGAGCAAACTGGATGGGGTCGGCCGGGCCTGAGTCAGCATAAATTCGTGAGCTCGACCCCCTGTCATGGTTGCTATTGATCATTATCTGATATTTATCATCGTTCGCGCAGGACAAGGAGCTGCGAAAGCAACTCCAGCGCGCCCTTGACGAATTTCGGGCTCTCACGACATCCGAGCGAGAATTGGGCGACCTCGTCCTCGGTGTCGCGGGTTCTCTCTCGGATAAGTGTCCAGCATGCTACGGATCGACGCGTCTAAATCAAGCCCACCATAGAGTCGAAGTGCAGCATCTTGTCGCTCTGGATGGCAACTTCTAACATTCTCGCGACACCTCAGCCAAATACGATTTTCAGGAGTCGACGCCAGCCCTCTTCATCGGCGAAGGCGAGCTTGATTCGATGAAGGAGATCTGTGATGGTGGCGACAGCAAGAAGTCAGAAAAGGTCCGCTGATCCGAGCCGCCCCCTGCGATCCTTTCAACGCGCTGACGCCCTTCCTCTCGCGTCTTGAAGGCCTGTGCCGATTCGTGGAAAGCGGCCAACGGCGGTGCGACACAAATCTCGCGGGGCAAGTCCGATACGGGCCTAGTTGCCTGTGTTTGCCGTCACGATATCGCGTTGAAGATGGTCAATTTGTATCAATCAGGCGAAAAGTTCGTCAGCTCAGCTCCTCTTTCAACCGCTTACAAGGCCTGACGCTCGATTTTGATGAGGCAGGCGCTACTACGGCTTATCGCTGCTGCAACATATTTCGAACCAACTCCCTTCCAACGATACACTCGGAGTGCTGTATGATGTTGCGTGTAATTTGGACGGCTACATGCAATCGGTCAGCAAGAGTGGCGGATCCGTCGTTTCTCAGATTTCTGGCCCTCGGGCGCCGCTGACCTGTACTGTACTTCGATCGCCTGCAGAGAAGTATCCTTCCCGATCTGTTTCCGAGATTGAAGTTTGCCACGAGCGTGTTTCATGCTTTTGCTCATCAATGGCCCTGCCAGCTTGAGTACAACCCGCGCCTGATTCAGCACTTTGGGTTGACGGATGGGGAGGGATGCGAACGCGTTTGGAGTCAGCTCCGATCGCTCATCCCGATCAATCGTCCTGCGAGCGCTTCTCACCGGCGCGTCAACATCTCGCGTCGCATCGACCTGATGAACAAGAACGGTGTTGACAGCCTCGGTATGCTCTGCCATCCACACTTTCACGCCGTGTTCGTTACTTAATTGTGCGGTCCCTTCATTCATCGTCCATTCTAGGCCGTTGGCTCCGCAGACGACTGTCGAATGCTCAAGATCAGCTTGGAAGGGCACAAACTGATCTGAGTGACGTTTCGGCAATATGGTCCGAGTCTGACCTTCTCGCGCAATGGGATTTACAACGAGCTGCTCAAGCGGCTACAACGGCGGGTCAATGTCGGGAGAACGAGGACAAGGAGCGATTAGAGCTGTTTAAAATTGTACAGAGGCTACACCACGTGGAAGAAAGGCTGTACGTTCGGCGCGTCAAACCCCATTGGAGGACGAGGGCGTAAAATTGACACTGTGTCTTGGCATTGTGTGTTCAGATTTGATCCAATGGCTTCCGATGAAGCGAAGGCTCGCTTGCAGCAACAGCTAAGAGCTTACCAACAAGAATACGATCGCACGAAGGAGCTTGCAGCTTCAGGTGCGGCGCGCGTCCTATCTTTATGAGTATCGCCACCTGATGTTTGATGTCCCATGACATACCTAGATTTCCAGCATTTGTGCAACTGCGTAGTCAAACTTCGCGCATTGCACAAAGCGACGGTCCAATTGCAATGCTGTCAAGAACGAATTGACTCAATGGGTCGGGGACGAAGCGGCGCGACAATCGGTCAAGTCGAAGCCAGCAAGCTTGTCAGCGTCTCACAGACGCACAGCAAGAAAGTAAAAGTGGCAATCGATATGTACAATAAAGCGGTCGGGGATTACCGAAATGCTGCGACCGAGCAATCGGCCCAGATTCTGGACAACTTACCGCTCGCTACCACAATTAAGTCGCTTGTGACTCTGTCGCCAACGGACGCTTTCTGGCAAGACGGTTTTTTCGTATACGACACTGCGCCTTGGGCGATTGATACCGATGTTCAGAAAGGGATCAAGGCGGTTTTACTCAAAGCCAGGGCGGAAGAAGAGATTCTCCGGATCGGAGCTGAGGTTCGACAACTACTTGCGTGGCTCGAAGATGAGGACACTCGCTTTGTTAGGGTATCTCAGGCATGGGCAGAGGACCGAGGTGAGATGGACACACCCTTTCTTTGTGTTGGTGCTGTACCTTACGTCGCCCCTTCTATTAGTTCCCGAAGAAACGATCGAAGCGGCTAAGAAACTTCTCGGAACTGACGGCGCGGGCGAGATTGGCACTGCGGTGTGGCATGTGCTTCAACGCCGGCAGATTTCGTTCAAAGAGCGTCTGGATCGGCTCGCCGAACGCGATGATCTCTCGGTTGTCTGGCTTAGAACGCGTTCACCCGCAGTTCATGAATCGCGGCCCTCGGCATTTGGTTTGATCGGGGGACTTTTCGCCGGACGGGCGAAACAGGTGTCGCGCCGTTCGCGCGGCAGTCCACGTCATTTCGGTCGCCGCCTTTCGACGCTAAATAATACTCAAATGCAGAGCCCCATCGCTGAGTCGAGCCGCAGCTTATCAGGTCCTTCTGCCGTGGACGTGCGCCACACACCCATCGACCTCGATGCATTCCGAAGGGAACTTGGCCTGACCCCCGATCCAGCCGCGGAGCAGGCCGAGCGAGACCGTGATGACGTGTATGAAAGACGAATGGAAGAACTTTTGGGTTCACTATCGGAGCAGGAGGTCGAGGAAGAAGATGATGCTGAGCTCGGGGAGGGCGGCGGAGAGTCAGGCTCGACAAGGGGTGAAGACTCGGACGACCTCGAGATTCTCGACGAGCCCATGGGCTAGCTAGGGATGGTTTGGCGCATTTGTTGACTGTAGATTATTTGTTATTGAAGTACTTTGCTTTTTGTATGCGGCCCATATCACACATGGTAGAATGTGGACGCCAGTGCACAAAAGTAAAATGGATGTCAGCCTTAATGAGGCGTTGACGCGTTGACGACCACGATCCCACGAGCCGGTCGCCACGGCCCCACTCACCGAACTGCAGCAGTACGTGACAAGCTTGAAGGTTCTGCTAAGTTGAAAACTAAAATTGGTGCGCATCGGTGCTGACATTTTCAGGTTCAGGTTTGGGAACGTTGCCAGAGGGGGCGGGGGCGGTGAGGATTGGTGTTGCTGTAGTTGTTCTGTTCCAACAGCACCCCGAAGTGGGTCCAGACGCGTCCAACGGCGCTCCGTTGTACAGTGCTTGCGATAATATGTCAGCAAAAATCAATGAAATACGTCACCGCATACCTACTCCGTTGACGTGATAGTTTATGTAGTCGAGTGAGCAGGGATATTGGTCCATCGGCCAAGGACCTTGTAGGGGCTGTGTACTCCCGGGGGTACACATACACAGAGTCGGCGCGCGACAAGAGTGTAACCCCGGGGACCCGGCCTGTGCCGTCGACAAAGCTGTGTACTCCCGGGGTACACAGTCATTCGGCGCGCAGGGTGTGATCACTCCCGGGGTACACAAGGCGCAAGCGGGGTCCCCCGGGAGTACACAGGCGCTTTCCCGCTTGCGCCTTGTGTACCCCCGGGGGTGCCAAGCCGGTCACCGGTGGCAGATCACTGTATAATAACATGTCCGATTCTACAACGGCAGGCGGTTAATCCTTTCGGTAACTTCAGACACATCCTGTGCTTTGAGCGGGAGCGTGGAAGTTTGTTGTAGTGCAGTTTCGCTCTGCTCGGTAGTTCGAACGGAGATTCAGTTAGGGAGTGCGTTGGCCTTGCGGGCTTTTCAGAGTGCAAGTCGGATGTAGCAAACGAATCTTTCGTCGGTCTTGTCGCAGGAGGGTATCCCGTTCAGTAACTGCAGACACATCCTGAGCTTCGATTGGGTGCGTGGAAGATTGTTCTAGTGCAGTTTCGCTCTGCTCGGTGGTTCGAACGGAGATTCAGTTAGAGAAGTGCATGGGCCTTGCGGGCTTTTCAGAGTGCAAGTCGGATGTAGCAAACGAATATTTCGTCGGTTTCGTCGCAGGAGGGTGTTCCATTCAGTAACTGCAGACACATCCTGAGCTCTGAACGGGGGCGTGGGAGTTTGTTGTAGTGCAGTCAGCAAGGCCGTCGGCGGCGACGGACCGCGCCTGAGCCGTGGAACCCCAGGGGTACACAGCTGGAGAGGGCACCGGTCGTGTGTACCTCCGGCGGGTACACATCGCCACGCCGGTTGTACAGTGCTTGTTAAGAGTGTCCAAGAATTGATGAAGCATGTCGTCGCATACCGCTTCCTCGTTTCCGAAGGCGCAGGACTCTGTTGTAGTGTATCTACGCCCTGCCCTAAGGTTTAAGATTGAACTAGAATTTCCGCCTTCGGAGTGCGTTGTACCTCGGAGTGAATCATGATTGCAGAGCAGGATCTCCATTAACACAACATACAAGCTAGACAGCTACACACGCTCACGGAAAACTCGGGATGGTCATCGCCTAACCGTTGAATTGACACTCATGGTGCCTCATGTCCCAGTATCCAGGCCGCGCTCCAGCTCGCTCAGACTGGTCAGCTCGGAGAGGGTGGAGAGGTTGCTTTCGGCCTCCGAACCGGCTGCCGATCCGTGGTCGGAATGTTGGCCGGTCGCCGAGCTGTGTTCCGATATCGCGTCCTCCTCTCGTGCCCCGAGGTCGACGCGGCGCCCTCTCCGCCGGACCCCTTCTTGCGCATCCAACAATACGCGTCCCTCTGTTTGCTCGACAGCGCCAACCACATGTGGGCACACTCAACAATCCAGGAGTCCCAGATCTTCTTCCTTTCGGGCTCGAGGTCCGCATCGGTGGGCGGCTTGGGAGGTTCGGGAACGTGGACGAGCACCGTCGTTGCAAATGGTCTGAGCGCTGCTTGCCAGGTGCGATGTTCGCTTTCTAACTGATCCCGGTAATCGTCCGGGACACGTTTCCCGAGAAAAGGGCGGTACACCTTTCGGATCCATCTTAAAAGGCGGTCACTCCCCGTCCTGGTCCTCGTCGGTTCTTACATCGTCCTCAGGGAGGGGGCGTTGGCACTCTTGGTACAGGGGTGAAAGGATTTCTCTGAATAGGCGCAATTCCTCATGTTCGGCGGCAATGTCGACGGGGACGGTGAAGATGCGCGCGAGGATATCGTCGAAGTCTTGGATGCGGGTCCTATACTCCTTCAAAACTCTCGCACTCCCTCCACCTCTCTTTCGCTTCTGGTTATCGTATGCATCGAACAACACGTTCCTCCAATGGATGAGCACGGTCAACAGGCTCCGAGGCAGACGTCCATTCCCTTTGTACCCTGCCCATTCATCCCAAACAGGCCACATAACGTAGTCGATCTCCTCCCGGACCTCATAGTCAAAATTTCGACGTCCTCGGGATTGGGTCTTGAGTCATGATGTCTTTGGGTTCCATCACCAGCCGACGCGCCCTTTCCGCCGCCCACTCGTCGTGCCTCGCACGGTCCGCTTCCCCGGCGCCTCCAACATGTCAAGCTTGGCCTGCAACTGCCGGCGGTATCTTTTCTTTAGGTGGCCAAAACCCTAATCAGATCAGACAAGTACATCAACAAAGGTTTAGCCGAACTCCACATAGTTTGTTTCTGATCTCCTGGGAAAGCTGTCTAGCACTCACTGCTTGGACCTCACGGTCGGTACCGATCAGCTCAAACGCCGCCTCGTTGCATCTGTACCGACTGTCGACCGTAGACGAATTGAACGCGCGCTTGTGTATACGAATGATTTTTTTTTTAGGTTTCGTTTGGCCTCATGTGCATGTTCCGGTGCTACAGTTGGTCCGTCGAGTGACCTGTACCCTCCAGGCAGCTTGTAGTGTTTGTTGCAAAGTTCACAACGGACACGCCATTGGCCGGACTCGTCACGGATGAGATGCGAGTCGATGTCGAGCCAGGCGCGCTCGCCCTCGGTGGCGCGTGGTGCCATGTTGGAACTTGGAGTGGGGGTGAGGGGTGAGATCGGTGAGAGGGAAAGAGCAGTGTCCCAATGTGTACCCCCGGGGTACACGTCGCGCCTCGCGTCACCTCACGTCACCGAGCGCGCGCGCTCTCCTCTCACAGCATCACCGACACCGAGCGCGTCACAGCCGATCCGATCCGATGCCCTCAGCGAATCACGACAAGTTACAATCAGCGATTCTCTCTGCAGGACACAAAGGTCAAGGTCATCGAGTATTTGCACGAGACAAGATATACTGGCCACCTGGCACATTGCCTGTCCCAGGCGGGAAGCAACTTGAATACGTAGTCGGCACCGAGCGCGTCGGACCTATATGAAAGCTTGCAGTGTATGCAAGCGACTCGGCCAACAGCGAGCTTTGCTACTACGAAGTCATTGACGCCTCAGCACCAAGCTGCCATTATATCGATGCCGAGTTTACGCGCCCTTCCATTGACAATTCAGCAGAAAAGGCATTGATTACGCGTAATGCAGCGTCGTATTTCCCTGGCACATATGGTCAGCTGGCCAGCTCGGACACCTTGCGATCTTGCGTCTGCAGGTCAGAACTGCCGAACTACCTTGTTCCCTGCTTCTGTTTTATATCTATTGTTCCAGCGTCAACGAATAATCTCGGCTTTCATTCTCACTGCGGGCACACCGTTTGGAGAACCCAACGCGAAGCGTGTTATTACGGACATTCTCGACAGCTTGAAGGTTCTGCTCTCACTTCGCCGGCGTCTCGGGGGTCCGAAGGGGTAGTCGGAGAAATTTGGGTGCTTTGCTGTTGTCACCCCCAAGCTCTGGGGCGAGCTTAACTGCAGTTTGACATTGGGTAGGATGCATGAGTGCTTTAATTGGACATCCATTAAATGCCTGAATTGAATGTCCGGAGTAAAGTCTGAAACGTTAGGCGTCAGTAAATCTATTTGCTTTGCGATCAAAATCGCGTCGCATAATTGATCAACGGACGAATCAGCTGGTCAAGATGCGTGTAAACTTGTTGAATACCTCTTGCCACACACAGGTCAATATCACCTCAACGACTAAAAAAAGTTTGGCCATCTATCTCAACGCGCGATAGGCGCACCAACAATATACTGAACAACAGAAATGTAGTCGGATTCGGAATCAGGATGTTGCAGCTCCCAAATCAGCATCAGAATCGGAATTAGAATTAGAATCAGAACCAAGATCAGAAGCAGAAGCAGAATCAGATCCAGAGACTTGGTCTTCTGGCTCCGTTTCCAACTGTCCGGTTGTCACAGTACCTTCGGCACGAGTGCCGTCAAAAGAGCCCTGGCCTATCTCCTCTTTGAGTGAGAAAGTAAGGCCACCCTGTCGCATCAGAGGGATGATTCTTCTCAAATCCGCAACGGTCGGCTTCTTGCCATTTGTGGGACTGCAGAAATCACGCTCTTGAAGACCATTTCCGAACTCGACAATAAGAGCGATTGGATCCTTCGCAAGAGTTGCCTGGTTATAACTCGTAAGCTTGGAAAGCACGTAGGGCTGAGTAGATCTATTTCTCTGGTGGCGACGACGGAGCGCTTGATCTGCACGGCCACAGATGTTCAGTACTAGGCTGCAAAATGTGGGCGCAGAGCCGTGGAATGGTTGCTCACTATAGTGATCGTCGATTATGATGCTATACCATGCGCAGAGCACTCGTTGAGACGCCTTGTCAACATCGCCATGATTAGCTGCTCATCAGAATTTGGGATCAGCGCCAATCCATCACCGAGCACAAAATACGTCCTAAAGCTTGCTTGACAAACCCCGCATCTTATATTGTTCATTTTGCTTCTGATTAAACCGAGTCCTATTAACGCAATCCGTGAAGTTGACTAGAATATCTTTTCGCTGGTCAGAATCCCAGCCTTGGCGCCGCATGAAAGCTGCGCCGCCAAGCGTAGAAACGATAAAACGATCATTTTTGTTCTCGAGCTTGTTCGAGCTGACGATGACTAACGCGTCGAAGCCGTAGCCCTCAGCATACTGCTCAACCTAATTCGGTGCCGAGCTACGTAAGTCAGCAGGGGGAACTTGGCCTCTGAGGAGGCGGAAACGGAGAGCCGAGTCTTCACGGACCAGCTCGTTCATCGCATTTTCGTATCTGCGCCGCAGTTTGGAGATGGTAGCAGAATCGATTCGCCATCGCTTGAGGGGCCGAGCGGTCTCCTTTCGATCACGCGCTTCACTTGCCCTCGCTTCCTTCCATTGTTCCCAGAGTTCTGGTGAGTTTTTGACTTGTTCCCAGTAGCGTGATCCAATCGCCTGTAGCGCAGAGAAGTCTTTCGGGACTTTGTAGGGGTCCGAGTGATGGATTTGTCTGTCAGAGTAGCGTCTTGTAATGGAGAGTAAACGGTTTCGGGATGAGTCAGGAAGGCAGACGCTACACTTACCCTCGAGTCCGTTCTTTTCGAGGAGACAACGGAAGAAGCGGCTGGTCTTGAAGTCATTCCAGTCGTTTCGGTCGTTGCTTCGAGTCGCAGGGGGCGTGTACGAGTCGAGATCGTCGTCCCGAACTCCATGCCGCAAACAGTATTGCATCTTTTCGAGGCGACGTTGCAAGTTATAGAGCACGTGGGTCTCCTTTTGCGACGATGACAGGCGCGAAGTCGAAGGCAACGCTCGAACGGCATCGTGGAGGGCTCGGATCTCATCCTGAACCTCTTCGATTCGATGACTCATTGAGTTGGACGAGTTGGACGTGGTCGGCCTTGAGGCGAGCGTCGTGCTTCGTCCATCTTCCGCGATGCTGGAAGCAGAAATGTGGTGCTGTTGTGTCTGAACGGTCGCTGAGGACGACAGTACAGACCCCATTCGGGGCTGCTGGTCGATTGCACCAAAGCATCTTCGGCGGTAACAACGAGGAATGAGGAGTAGGGTCAGCAGACAATAACAAAACAATCAAGACACGAGGACGCGTCTCACGGTCGGAGCGGCAAACGCTGACGCGTTACTGGGAGCAGACAGGAGAGGCAACATATCGTATGGTCGGATGGCTTCGAGTCAAGATATACGACCGAAAGCGGAAGGGAACAGAAAGTAGTAAGACCAGGACTGTGATCCATAACGGCGCGTCAAGCGGCAACGCTATCGCTCGCTCGCGCTCAGGCTCGCTACTGCCAGCGTGGTGAGACGGCACGTGACTTAATCACCTCCATCAATGCTACCTTATCCCCTCCGCTAATGGTATAATGATGTAATGATGTAATGATGTTCTAATCGAGCTTCTTCTCGCTACTAATCTAAAGAAGAAATTGAGGATGAGTGTTCCGAATATGCTTTATACGCAATGGCAGCATTTATAAGGTTGGATTACCCCGATACGAGCTCGCACGTACCTGAGATGAACGTGTTGAAGGCCACACCAGCCTCCGTGTTGCGCTAGTCCTCGGGCCATCCAGCAACCCGGGTTGAAGGGGGGGGAACATGTATGGCTACGTCGCGCGGAAGCGAGGGTCGGAGGCGCGCGGTGCGCGCCACTTTTTAGCGTGCTTATGTATATAGCCACAGGTGGAAAGCCCAGCCCGAGGCGCATGCGGAAAAACGCCCTTTTTTGGCCTTTTTGTCAAAGGTTTTTACCCTATTTTGGCCCCAAAATGTCAAAATTTCGCATGCGCCTCGGAAATATTATCAAAATGTGTTCTACATGCTCCAAATATCGCTCAAAAGTCCTCGAAAACGCGTTCCGAGCGTTTGCGGGCGCGCGGCGGCCTATCGAAAGTGGCTTGCGGCGCGCGTCGCTTCGGCTGGTGTTGCGCGTGGCTCCAGGCTTCAAACAAGCCTTCCTTGCTTTGCTGGCTGGCTCGCTGCTTCGTTGTCAGACTTCCTTTTTGCTGAAGTTGAGCTCCTTGTTTCCGCGGTGGCATTTGTGCGACTTGTAGAGGTTCTGCCGGCGGCATCTCGCAGGCCGGGCACGCTCCGAAGGGCGGCAAACCTTTGCTCGGCATGTGCGCTCGTGCTGATTAGGCGCTCGTCCGGGTAACATGAGGTAAGGTCCGTGGTTGAACGATATGTAGTCGTTGACGGGCCTAATGACTCGATGACCTGTCGACCATCAATCATGCGGAACGGCATAGTGCCATCAATGAGGTGTGTGGAATAGCATGTTTTCTTGATGAGGCGAAGCTCCTGTACGACGACATTTGAGAGTAGAACCAACGAGGCGAGCGTGTCTTGGTTGCAGCGGTTTGTTGTCACTTTGCTGTAGATGTGTCGCACTGTAGGACACAAGACTTGTGTCAAACGAGAACTTCCTCAACTGCCACTCAAAACAACGTACCAATTCCGATAGACAGCGCTTCTTCTCCATAAACAGTTTGATCGCAGCTGAGTGAATGCATGCCACGCTTGAGGTCAAAGCAGATCAGAGATCCAATCTCCAATGGTGTAGCAGCGGTTACAGCTCCGTCAAGCAATCCAAAATGAGGATAGCGTTGTGCTAGCGCTCCATACTGCTTGTCTCTCTCAGGGAGGTTCCTAAAAGTATAGGACCGGCAAAACATTAGATCCAGTTGCCTTCGTTCCTGAATTCAGCAACAACTCACTTGAATGCGGCCATCCTCAATATAGGCGTTCTTCTGAATCTCGTTTGTTGTGAGCGCTCGGGCCACCTGGTCACCTCTAGTCCAGCGAAAGCTCCTTGTCGTGCCCGCCATGTCTTCACAGCGAGATGGTCCCATGTACTGTACCAACCCTTTCAAGACGCTTGAATGTGCTGCACTGCGTCCTTCCTCTGTATTGCTAACCCCTACGCCTGCCTCTCCGCGAGTTGGGTCGCTCGATTCCATCGGCCTCCCTTGAGTGAGACAGCTTGAGGTGGCTACACTTATGAGCAGCTTGATGGGCAATCAGGTTGGCCAGTTCAGCGAGAAATTGGTATCGCGAGCATCGACAACTTGAGGAGGAAGTTTCAATTGTGTGGGCTGTGTAGAACCAAACACGCGTGAGCTTAGACCAAAATTTCGATAGTTGAGCTTGGTAGACGCACGATTGGTCGTGAGAAGCTGTTTGCCTTCTCAACGGCCTCGAGTAGATGATAAGGTGAGCTCGTCTTTGGACAACTCGATGTGAAGAGACGCGTCGGCGGGAGCGACATCGAAAGCGACTCGGAGGAGCTCGGCGATCGTCATGTTCATGTTGGTGAGCGGTAATAATCAATCGAAGGCATCGTTTAAGGCCTGCATGGGATGATGTTGTCGTGCTATGCTCCAATCTCGGACCGAAGTGAAGCGGAACGGAACCTGCGCCCTTTCAATATCAAATCGGCCTAATCCCTCACAGCCACTTAACTCAAGTGATTACCGAAGATGGCTAGTACTAAGTGACTTGTTCAAGCGCGAGCATCGCGAAACGCGTCTCGAAGCGAAGACAAACGGGCCCAAAGTCATGCCGTAGGCTGCTCAGGGTAGGCCAAAATTGGGCCGACTCACGGGAAAATGTCAAAATGTAGACAGGCGCCTCGGGGGCGAAACGTGTGTTTCGTCCCAAAATGTCAATTTTTTGCAATGCGCCTCGACGATTTTCAGGATTTTGGGTCCTCAAAATGTCAAACCAAAAAAAAAAAAAAAAAAAAAAAAAAAAAAAAAAAAAAAAGCGCCTCCGGCTGGGCTTTCCGGGGGTCCTTCCGGTGGCAGCCGAGCCCCCACCGCCATCCTTCGCCTCGGAGCGCACCCTTTGTTCTCTGAGAAAACCTTCCTTGCGACGGGCTACCGTCACGGCAGCTCCCCACCAGACATGACCACTCTCGAGAGGCCGCGGTCTTCGGTGACAAACGATGGCAGCCGCTCCACCAGTCCGCTCCAAGCTTCGTTCGACCCGTTCGCTGTACCACGAGCGCCGATCGCGGCCGACCTGGACCGCGAAGGCGCGCTACGTTTCCCCACCGCATCGAGCGCCGACCGGTCACTTCTGTCCATGCACGGCCATGACGAGCTTGATCTCATCGAATTAGGGCAGGAACAACTTTTTTCCGGTGCTCGGACCGCGACTGCCACAACCAGCTCAGCTATGCCACCGCCACTGCCGCCGAAGGCGGTCGGCCGTGGCGCACCGTTGCTGGGAACGCCTACCGCGGTGTCAGAGGTGAGTAATCAATTGTAGCGGCTCTCGCGCAGCAAATGCCCTCACACTCATACACGCACATAAACACGATCCTTCTTGCAGGAGTCTTTTGGTCAACTCGGCGCCGCCAAGCTCGCGTTCCTGTCGGCACTGCAGGGCTTGCTCCAACCGCTTCTCCGTCCTCGCTCTGACGAGCTAACGACATCACAGGCGACGCAGCTGATGGACTCGATCCCCATCGCATCTACGTCAAGAGCAAACGCGCCCACCGATGCTTTCATCTGGTTAGCGCAAGACGCGACCGGACCGGGTTCGGGACTTTCCCCCCCTCAAGCCCTCACAGCGCCGGACGCTCAGGCCGAAGACGAGCTGCTCGCCCACCTCATCAACGGCCTGAGGGCCCAGGCGATCGTACGTTGGGAGGATGCCAACGTCGACGGTCAGAGTCATGTTCCGTCCTCGACGGGCTCTTGTCTTCCCGAGACCGAAACCACGTCAACGCCCGTGAGCCGTCTCGCCCTGGCCACTGAGTTACAGGCCCAGATCGATCGGCTCGCGCCAGCGCTTCCACCGACCGATGCCCAACTCGCTCACAACCTGGGCGCCTTGATTGTCAGCATCGAACGACTCGTTCACGTTGGCCACACCTTCGTTGCCCCAGTACCCCTACCTACCCAGCCCGGGCCCGGGCCAGCTTCCGCATCGGTGTCGTTGACGACGGACCGGGGAGCAGAGCTGTCGGCCTCGAGCGTCTACTTGGCAAACGTGTACCAGCGACTTGAACGCGAGGCCAAGGCGTTGCAGCAGAGCAAGAACGAGGGTTTGTTGCACGATGCTGCACACGCACTTTCGTCGGTCTTTGGAGCGGCAAGGGAGGTTGAGCGAGCCGAGCGGGACCTGCTGTGGGGTTGCATCGACGATCTATCCGAGCGGGTGCGAGCATTGTGTCGGGAACGGGCCGAAGCCGACGCAATATTTGCAGAGGATCAAAGTTTCATCTCGTGCGCCCGGGAGGGCCAATTTGCGCACATAAACGCTTATTCGTCACTACGGTCCTCGACCATGTTTGCCCTCTCGGTCGCCGGCGTCACCGGCGATCTCCCTTCGTACTCGCACGACCCGAGTCTCGTAGAGCTCGAGCATCCCCAATTGCCACCGCCCTACTTTGCTGATCACGTTGTCGACTGCAAGGTCGAGCGCCACAACGAAGGCGAAGCCGCGCCGCTGACCCATCAAGCTTCGCACCGCAGCAACGAAAAAAGGCAACGTGACCTCGATTCGGTCTCGCACGCCATCGAGCGCCTCTACGCCGTCTCGCCGCAACTCGCCAATCAACGCGTCGAGCCCGACAGGCGAGCCCTCCGGGAGCGGCAGCTCGCCAAACTGGGCAACGCGATCGAGCGTTTGTCCAAAGGCCGTCTGGACGACCAGCGCGCCGTGTCCGTCTCCTCGGCGGACGAGGATCCCGGCGAAAAGGCCGCACGGAACCAGAGGATACAAGAAGTGATGCTCGATAAGCTCATCGACCAAATCAATAGGGCGGCCTCCCGCACGCTAAGCGACCAACGGGTCGACGTCAACGGTGGCGAGCAGCGAGGAATCGTCAAACCTTCCTCGCCCTTTGTCCCGTCGGATCTGAACGAGGCTGCACGAAGGGAGTTCATCCTCCACCACACTGGTAAAGGTCGACTTGCGTCGCAGGATGCGGAACTCCCGTCGCACTATCCGGTTGAGATTTTCCCCGGTCCTCCGCCTACCGGCAGTCTCTCCCCGGCCGACTATTCCCTTGACGGCTCGCCCCCCGTCGACGGAAGCTCGCTGAAGAAGCGGTTCTCGACTCTGCGCTTGGGCATGTTCAAGCGCCCTGGTTCCCCTTCGGCATCCCGACGGCCGTCGTACGATTCTCGGATAAATTCTCCCTCGGAGGCGACGCCATCGTCGCCCATGTCGAGGCTCGGCTCGGCGGACCGAGGCGCTCGGCGAGCGTCCGTCGAATCGACAGGGCTGGGCGTGCTGGGCCTGGGGAACGCACTGAGGCGCCCCGTAGGCCCCTTTGACGCCCCTGCCCCTCCGGTCATCGACTATCTTGTCGAAGAAGCCCGCAATCTGGGGTCGCTCGTCGTGTCGTTCTGGCCGCGCTCGCCTGGCTCGGCGCGGCAGGAATGGGAGGTCAAGTCCCTGGAGGGCGAAAGCATCCTCGTCGGGCCGACGATCGGTGGAGAGCCATCCCGGATCATACTGCCCTCACGCGTTGCGACCCAAGTCGCGCACGTCACGCCTCGTGGTTCTTACTTTGAAGTCAAGCTTGTGGCGTTTGAGCCGTCTCCGACTCGGTCCCGACCCGACCTCGAGATCCATACGCCGCTGTCGACGGCCGAGCTGCGCGAATCGCTTCCCCGCTCCTTCGCGTGCTCGACGTGCCACTCGGAAGTCGTCGACGCCTCGGCCATCACGAAGTACAATGCGCTGCCGAGCGAGCATTGGGCCGAGTTGCTCGACGCTTGGATGTGCCACCAAGACCAGACCCTCTCGGACGATCTGACCGCCAAGGGCAAAGGTATTCAACCCCGCGCAGGCGAAGGGTTGGTCGGGTCGAGTTATCTCTTGTTCGACCGAGCGCTCGCGAAAAAGTGGCACCGGATGCCATTTGCTGACGAGGTGAGTCCGGCTTTATCACATTGACGGGCGTTCACTCTGGCTCGCCATATGCCCTTTATCGTTTCCTCGCCTTCCCCTCTTTCCATCCATATCGGACGTAAAAGAAAGTCCGCCTCCTTTGCCCTTTGAGGACGCTTTTCGCATTCCTGTCTGCTGGGGCCCTTCTTGGGGGGAACTGCGGAAGGTGGCGAGCGTTGATGTCCCGGGCTGATCATCTCTAGGGAGGGCGGACTGATACACTCTGTCCCAAATCGACTGTTACAAGCGATCTCTGAACAAACCTGCCTGCCTCAGCACTCTGCACGGAAGGCTACACTTGAGGTCACACTTGCCGAGCCATAGTCCATCACTCGGTCCCGCCCCGAACTATCCGAGCTGACGCCCAGCCCGTTGTCTCCCTGCCTATATTCCCAGCTCGAACGGACGGAGAACGGCGACCCGCTGTATCCTGCGCAGTGCGACTCGTGTTCGTCCATGATCGGCTTCGAAGTCTCGCCCGCACAAGCTTCGGACACCTCGACAAAATGTTTCCGGTTACTCAAATTCGCTACGTACCCGCTCTCACTCAGGATTCCTGGCTCGCCACTTAAGGACGCGCGTCGCTACAGTCTGGCGAGCCAAATTACCGCCGAGCTGCTCGAATTGGGGCAGGCGCACGCTTGCCATCGACTCATCGTCGAGGATCGTGAGCACAATAAGGCCCGATTATTGGTGAGTCCAGTCGTTCCCTTTGCTCGCGCTGGCTATACCCGTACTATAGTTAAATTTTGTCTCCGGATGTATTTCCCTTGTCCAGCTCTGGCTCTTCAATCCTTCGGTTAGGTTGTCCTTTTCGGTCATGACAACACCTGCGGTCGAAGTGCTGGAAGACAGCTCCCGCCAGCCAAGCGGGGCCGTCTCTGGCACCGAGCCGACCACACGACGCTCGATGAATGCCGTCAAGATATTCTACATTGTTGTGGAAAACGAAATGGACGAAAAATGGTGCGCTCGGAGAAAGACTTGGCGTGAGTTAGCCTCATTATTTGAACCTGCTGACCTGCGTCGCTCGACACTTCCCCCCCCCCCCCCCACTGTCTGCAACGCACGCAGTCAAGAATTTATTGCATCGCCAATGTCGACCTGCGAACGAACACAATACCCCTCATCTGTCATCACTCGACTGACCGACTTGTTGCGCGCTAGTTCGTCCATCTACCCTTCTGACAAGCGCCACTGGGGTCAACTCGAGGTTGGCTTTCTCGAGCGCCTGTAGACAGTTGTACGCATTTTTCATTCGCCTGCTCTGACCCGCGGATGGTTGTGGTTCGACCCAAGCCCCACGGTTTGTATTTGTATCGCCTCGGGAGTCATCCGTCATTCTTCATCAGTACTGCATATCTCTTCATCTGCAATCGCATTGCATTGCATTTGGCCCGCAAACTTGCCCTCGCCATTTCAAGGCAAAGGGGACCGCTTCTCCTCCATGGGACATAGTGTCCCCGCCACTCCCTCCCTTCTTCCCATACGATCCCATTCATGTTGCAAATGGGTCCTCCTTGACGAGATTGGTCGAGTTTCTCACGGGCAAGGCACTTCATGGTACGCGCTGGAACGCTTCGCGAGTGCCACTTGGCGCATGCTGGGCCAGCTAGAACACCCACGAAGTGGAATGTCACACTCGCATCGATGGTTGTAGGGATTTTTTGAGGTAGAATGGATTGAAAACGTCGCCGGCCTGGTGAGCTGAGTGACATATCACAGTCCGCCGCTTGAGGGTGAGGGGGAGGAGGGTCGAGACGCCAACGTCGCACGCAAGGTCCGAGTCAGCTACCGATGCCGCGTGAAGCTGATGCGATAACGTAATGCGTCACACCGGGTGGATCAGAGTACAGTGAGGTGGGTAGGAAGTGTGCTTACCCAGTATCACCGCTCGTTTGGAACCCTGAGGCAACGCTCCGAGGAGCTTGATGCATCGAAATTATCGCAGACTTTGGTGGACCCACTCCCATCGCAAATTATAAAGCCTCCCGAGAACCAGGGCACGGCAGATATCACTGCAAGCAACCTGTGATTTATTTGACCGTCGGTTAAGCTGTTCTCCTCCGTGCCCAGGATAGCTGGTGTTACTAGGGTGTGAACTAGGCTCGCAAGCTCGTGACGGGGGCACATGACCTCGGATAACTGCTGTTCGGCGACTCGGCTCAACATGAAATCTGCCGTGAGATGTCCGCACAAGCTGTGGGGAGACTTCGTCACATTTCGCATCGATTCGGTCGGTGCAAGTGGATGTTCGTCGAGTTCCTCAACCACGCCTCTCGACATCCGGATCCGTCCCTCCGAGTGACTCATCGGCGCGAAGCCCGAACGAAGAAAGACCTCTCCCTTTCGGCGAGGAGCCAATGGGAGCCGGCGCGGTCGGACTTGGATCCAGAAATAAGGAAGAAGAAAAAATACCTACGATGTTTTGAAAACCGAAATGCCTCCTCCGGTAAGATACAATGATGTAGGCGTTAGATTTGTATCCTTGCACATCGAGGCACTGCCGGGCGCAGGCAGCTGACGGGGTCGCCGTCGCCCAGGTGGCCGGGTCAAGCCGAGGGGTGGGCCGTGGGCAGGCACACTCAACAGCAGCTGACATTATACAGTTGCTTCTGGGCACTCGGCCAGACGTCACGCCCGTCCGCCCTTACTAATACCACCTCATAGTCCTTCCAATCAACACCTCTGCAAACCTGTGTCGCACGACCCACCAACCCGAGAACCCCAGTGTTCACTCTGAGGTTGCCACCCCGCCTCCAGCCAACACCCAACCAAGAAGAATTGCATGGAGGTTTAAGAAGGAGTTAATTCCCGACATCGTTTTTCAACTATCTGCAATAGTAGCTCGCTCTTCGTGCCGCACGTACTCTGCCCGAGAGAGTGGAAGCGGTCGAAGGAATCCATTTTCGCCTCGAGTCGGGTCTATCGGGAAAAGTACCTGCAGGATTGCGGTGGTGACAATTTTACTAGCGCCGTGAATTAAGGCTCTTGCACATGCTGCGGTGACCTTGCTCTGCCACTACAATGCAAGTGCACGATCAGGCATCATGATGCAGGCTCATGCACCCACACGCATGTTAGCCAATCGACTTCGTGGCCTTTGTCCGGGCGCCGCAGGCGGTCGTACCAGGGGCTCGTGACTTGTCAGCTTTGGACATGATGTAGAATCATCGGGAAAAGAGATAATTGCCCTACCTCTCGTCAGCTTTCGGCACACAGTTTCGACTAGTACTTGTGTGGGATAGTCTCGGCCCGTCCGAGTGGCAGCGAGCGAGGGCCGGTCGGCTATCTGATAGGGGCTTGATACCTCCGGGCACTGCGATCCACATCCCCGGTCGGCCCATGCAGAATTATGGGGTACGAAGCCTTCAAGCGAGAACTGCTACCAATAATCTCTCTGGTGCTGACGCGAACCCGATTTTTATGCGCGTTGCTGGGATCGGAGTTTGGCGCCGCGTGTATTGCTAGACACACGACGGAGCTGGGTAGTTCGCCTTCATCGAGCATGGCATGCGGCGAAGGAGGGCACCAACAATCGCTCAACCTGGAAAAGGATCCACGGGCGATCCTTTCTCCATCTCCTCACCATGGGTCCAGGGGCCTCAGCTGCTCACAAGAACTGCGCCAGTCTGCGCTTTTATGATTGTGCCCCGGCCGGCCGCCGATTGATCCATCGGCTCGAGCAAAAAAACTTCGTGAATAGAGATTGGTCGGACTTTGCAAGATCGAGAGGGTAAGTGTCGATGGCGGCTGTTTGAGTAACCACTTCTTCGCTTCGCCGGTTCCATCGTTTGCTGAAGCCCCCGCGGAACCGGCTGAAAATTTGGAGGAATATTGAGAGGCGTCGGGCCTTCTGGTATGCAGAGGCCATGCACGGGAGGGAATAAGCGATCGAGCTGAGACCGACTCGGAGGCGGGCGCCCTCAACAGAGCTGGGCAACCAAAAGTTGAAGGGAAGGTTTGAGTGCCTAATAAAGCTGGAGTTTCTTCTATGCAATCTACTTCTTCTTGTTCGAAAGTAAAAACCTAATCATTATAGTGAAGCTTTAGACCCGAAGTTGGCTAAACGACGCTTGTCATTTGAGGGCACTTGAAACTGATCACACATAAGATGCACGAGAACCGAGGAGAAACACGGTCGCCCAGTGGGTGCCTGCACCGGTGTAGCACAGCTTACCCCGGCGAACGAATACAACGAGGGAGGTAGTAGTAGGTAGGTGGAGTAAGGGGCCGACGAGCCTATTGCGTCCAAAGCCTCGACTCCGTTCGGCAGCGAAGTCTCGCGAAGTTCGAGGCTGAGTGGTGCCTTGATCGTTTGGTAGCGATGGACCACCCCCGGGACCATCGTCTCGAGGCCTGCGACCAGAAATTTCGCGGCCTGCACGCGATCTAAAGTCGGTCCCCCACCTGCCTACCTTACCTCCTTATACGCAACTGGTCTCTGCGTGTCTACTCTTCGACCACAGCTACCCACAGCATTGGCCACAACGCTTCCAGACATCATCCGTCCTACGGCAGGGGCAAATCCAATCGTCGCCGGTCGAACGACAGTCGACGGCGAACGCCGAAGTTGGGGCCGGACTACACGAACGCCGGCGCCCAGCCAGCCTTGGAACCCGCCCGGCCGAGCCCACTCGGTGGAGCTTCGGATCGACGACTAGTCGAAGCGGCTTGAAACTTGGATAGGGAACAAGTTGGAGCTCCCGCAAGGCGACGATCCCGGCTCACTGCCAGGCTCACGACCATGAGACAAGACATCACGAGAATGGTCGTGAACGCTATAGCTGGACCATCTCGACCACGCGTCGACCCCGATCTGCCGACGGCTCAGCCTGCCACCGTGGACCGTCAAGCTGCTCATCGCCAACGGCGCCGTGGTGGCGCCTCCATGCCGCCCTCGTCTGAAGTGTCAATTTCGGGGACCGAGCCGCAAGCACGCCCCGTCCCGCGCGGTCTGAGCTGCAGGTGCCGCCGTTGCCTCGTCACTTTGGTGGCCCTCTCCTTCTCGACCTCGCTCGTGGTCGCGTGTGCCGCCGTTCTACCCGTGAGAGGCTTAGCCCATGCAAGTGGGATTCGCCCCAGAGCGTTGATCGTGAGAAAGCCTGACCCCGATGCCGAAGAGTTCGCTCTGCCCCATCGGCCGATAGGGGTCGACCGGCCGAAGGGATCGCCGCCGCCCGGAATATCAGCGTCGGAGCAATACCCCCCCGTACCCAACAAGTTAGCTATCTTCGCACCTGCCAAGTCGATGGTCGACTTGCGCCACCTCTACAAGTCAATATCGGCTGCCTCCTCCTGTGTCACGCGCTCGTGCGACGGCGCCCTGGCTCCTGCGCAAGTGCTCGTCCCGAGAGCAGGCGAGTCGTCGACGAGCACGCCAACAGCGGCACCAGCTGTCGTAGGTCTCATTGAACGAACGAATGTGTAAACGACACCTTGGAGGTCTGAGCAACTAATGTAGAGTTTTTTTTTGCGCTGTCTGGGTGTGTAGACTACGAACAACCCCTCCGCCTTTAGTACGGCCTTATTAGCGACGACCTCCGCGGCTTCGGCGTCGACCTCGACCTCGACCCCGTCGTCGACGACATTCGCTGCGGTATCAACCTCGACCAGTGTTCCCAGCAATTACACGCTCCCACAAGCTTTCGAGTGAGTTTCACTGCGTAGCCTTATGTGGTGCCGTAGAACAGACCACACCATCTCGATCTCCCCCAACACGGAAGACTGCGGCTCCAGAACTGACGGGGGGCTTTGCAAACCTTGAAATTTTCCTTAGTGCTACCCTCGGAACCAACTTTACCTCCACGGCATGCCCTTCGTTTTTTCGCACCTTTCTCGCCAACCCCGCTTTGTGAGTACACTCGATGTTATTCCGCGTGGCCCAACTCGGTGTTCTGGCGCTGATTCGATCGTATCTCCGGCGTCGGATCTGGCCCTACCGGATGTCTCAGTATCGCATGCACCCCCTTCTCGCTTCTGATGAGCACATCCAATGGGTTCTTCATGGCCGCACGGTCACCGTTCGCACTTCTGCCGACTGTACTCGATGCGGCATGTGCGGCTCCTGTCGCCACTTGCACGACGCTCATGAATCAACTGGCTGGCCAGCTCGCCAAAGCCAGAAACTGCGGCAACGACCTGTCGCGGCGCAACCCGCTCGTCCTCGAAGCACTCGAAGGATTCCAGAATTATGCGATGATGTACCAAGCCGGCTGCCAACGCAACAACGTCACAGCGCAATACTGCTTCGCCGAGGCCAACGTCGCGACCGACCCTTCGGCGCAGTACTATTATTATCTCCCCGAGGGGACCTTCCTCCCCTCGGGAACGGTGCCCGAATGCGGCTCCTGTACCCAGGGCCTTATGAATATCTACGCGTGAGTCCGAAGTGAAGGGTTCCGAATGCCGCTTCGTTCAGCAGGCTGATGAGCTCGAACCGATGCCTTGCCTCTGTGTCCGCCGCTGCTGCTTCCGCCACCATCAGCCAATATGCCCGCAACTCTACCTACGTGATCAGTCAGACCTATGGTGGGGCCCGTACACAAACAGCACTAGCTTGTGGTCCCAGCTTTGCGCCTCTCATCGCCGCCGCTTCGACATCCGCCGCTGCGCCACACGTGTCGTCGGCATTCGCATCGGTGTCGCCGTTATTGCTGTTTGTGGTCTTGATGACTTCTTTGTACCCCGTTATACGTTAGGAGAGGGCACATACCTCTTCTACTATATATCATATTGCCTCTTCGGCTTCTTGTCTGCCAAGCATTAGGCATGATGGACGACCCCTACAGACACTTTTTTTGGCCTTCGCAACCGAGCCGATTTGATCTGGGCCACTCGTATATATGTATAATTACCGTCATAGCTGGGATTTTTTTTCTTGGTTTTTACTGTACTGGGTTTTAATGGGGGCCTACTTTCAATCACGAGTGGATAATGAAATTTGCACGTCGACGCCGCCGTTTTAAGGTATGCTTTACACGTCCGCGCGCCTCGCCCTCAGCCGTGAACGTTGTCGCGCCGAGGCGCGGAGGCCAATGCCTTACAGCTAGTCGGACCGCTAGATTTTTGACGATGTTGAACACGAAGTGGGTGCTGGAAACAAAGGAAATGTGTGAGCTCAGATCGACTGAAACAGTGAGTGACGCACTTACTAATCTTGACAAATATCGCGCAAGTCATATGCGTCCACGATGACTCTGATCCGACTCCCTCGGTCCGACGCTCGCTCGGCGTCAGATTATGTCATCGGTGCGGGCATTGTTATCGGAGCTTCACGTCGCGGCAGGTCGCGGCTGCGAGAAGCGTTGTCGGGCCCGGGTGTGCTGCGCAGCCTCCACCTTAGCTTCTGCCCACACTTGACCTATACTTTATTCGCCCGCATCAGCCGTCTGCAAGCTCGCCGACACAGTCTTAAGCTCACGACAGATTCAATACAACGAGATCGCGCTCTCCACAGTCCATTCGAACGAGTCAACATGACGATGGACAGTCGTGGCGAAGCGAAGGGCAGCGTCGCGTCTCGGCCTGCGGTCCGATTGGTGCCCACTCCTCCCAGCTCAAGCTCTAGTTCAAGCTCGAGCCCGAATCTCGATTCCCACTCGAACCCGACAAGCCTCAACCTGCACCTTGCTCCGATCCCATCACCACCCAAACGCCTCGTACGCGACCCGCCCAAGGCCTACACCCCATATAGCGATGCGATGCCGCCGACGAAAGAAGGCTTGTCGGGCTGGTTCTCGCGCCACGGCAAGCAGACGGGGACGGTGGCCTTAGAAAAGGGCATCGCCTGGTCAGATTGGCTCGGCGTTAAGATGAACGGTTGGGCCGAGGCGGTGAGTTTTTGGTGCATCACGCCGCTACAGAGTCGAGCTGTTCTTCGAGGAACATGCCTCCTGCCGTGGGCGCCGTCAGCGCCGCGGGCGGATCGCGCGAGGCAGAGAGTTTCGGCAGATGCACGCTGTCTTGATCCGTATGCCGGAGCGGAGACTCGGCTCTGCGGGTATTGGTGGCAACAGGCTTGTGGAAAGAGTAGGGAGCACTGGCGTGCGTCGCTTTGAGGTCAGAAACACGCCGCTCGCGGTCCGGCTCGTGGCGCACTCGAGCTCACATCAATCACCACGGAGCGAAACGGCCGCGGGGAAACTCGAGATCACGTGCACGCTCGGGCCAAAACTGAGAACCCCCCCCTTCCACCCCTCTGCCCCGATCGGTATCGACACTTCCACAGACCGGCTCGGAACGGTTCTATCCGGTAACGGGGGACTTTACGGCCGAGTTGGAAAAAGTGACGAGGATTCTGCAGTCCTTTACCGTCGACGGGGTCGAAGGTGCCGTAGACGTGGAATCGAAAACCGCTTCCGGAGCGCCTCGCAAGGTGCAGAAGAAAGTCATTAGGTTCGTTCGCGCCCGCGGGCCCTACGCTTGCCCTTCGTGCGGTCGGTGCGTGGGCAAGACTGACTCTAGCTCAGGTTTCTTCAAACCCAGGAAAATCCCGGCCAAGGTCATTCGGGAGGCCAAAGGGGTTGCCATCTTTACCAGCATGCGTTCCGGCATCGCACCTCTGGGAGGCGCCGGTGGGGCCGGAATGGTGATTGCCCGCCTCGAGGACGGAAGTTGGTCCGCCCCGAGCTCGATGAGTCCCAACAATCTCAGTTTCGGGCTGATGTTGGGTGTAGATATATATGATGCGGTCTTGAGTCAGTCACCAGACATCAGGGAGGCGATAGCGACGTATCTCACGCTGACCGAACATCCTGCGCTTGCCTGCCTGTACGAGCAGTTCTTCGAACTGCGGAAGTGCTTGACGCGTTCATGGGTCGTAGGTTTACGAAGAGCATGCCTCACACGCGTACTCGTCAGAATGCTGATCGGTCCCTTGCCACTTCGCCAGATACCGTTACTCTAGGCGCAGAGCTCGGTGTCGCCGCTGGCCCCTATGGCGCTGGCGCGGTCGCCGAAACGGGGAAAAGTCGAGTGCCAATACTAAGCTACCGTGCGTGGAACGGACCTGATCCGACCGAGTTAACGTCTTACATCGCTCGAGTTTGCTCACGCCACAACCCTATGTCTCTTCCTCCCCGTTCTGCCCGCAGTCCGGAGTCGAGGAATGTATGCTGGTGTCGAGGCGGTCGCGCAAATCTACGTCACGCGCAGCGAGGAGAACGAGAACGCGTACTTTTGGCCCGGCATCACCCCACGCGACATCCTTACGGGCAAAGTGCGCCCCCCCCGCGAAGCCGAAGCACTGCACCAGGCGCTCGAGGCAGCCGAGACCGGCGAAGCGCAGCGGGCCAACGGCGACGAGTTCGAGTTTGAACAGCCCTTCTTCGAGTCCGAAAATCTGGCCGTGTCGTTGGGTGAGGGGGAGGTGTTAAGGTTACCGCCCACACCGGCGCAGGTCGAGGAGGAAGAAGCGGAGGAGAGTAGGGCCGAAGCGATCAAAGTCAGAAGCGAGAAGAGGTATCTGAGGTAATTCAAGGTCGAAAGTGCATTATGTTTCCATTTGCTGCGCTTTGTTGTACCGTATCCGTAACATCAGAGTCGAAGATGTCCTGTCAATTGCATGCTTGTCTGAGTGACGCCCGATTCTTTCTGGTTCGAACGGGTGAGACGAGGAACCAACAGGGTTGCATGCTATTACAAGCGCATCGAGTACAAACGACACGGGAAAGATGAGAGGCAGATGCTAATCGGAAGAAAAGGACGAGGGGCAAACGAACGACGGGGGCGGGGGAAGAAACTTTTCTGCGCATTACGGTTTCCATTGCTTGTCTCGATCGGTCAAGCTGCGCATCAAAGGGAGGATGCGGGTCAGATCTCTTTCTGCTCTAATACTCGGCGAGGATTCTGGCGGGTCTGACTCACGGGACGTATCTCACACCGAACAGCTTCTGGCTCGAGACTTCGCCATTGCGATCTTTGTCGATCTGAAAGACCTCCTGCTCGTCTTCGCCAATGGGAACAAACATCCTCCCCGGGCTCTTGAGTTGTTTGACCAATTCCGTCGGCCACACAGGAGACGCCGCTCCAACGTGGATACAATCGAACCCTTCGGAGGGAAATATCTCGGAAGGCGCACCACGGCGACCATCGGCGGGGACGAGCTTGATCGAGCCCGCCGTAAGCGCAGACGACGTGCTGGGGGCTTTCAGGAGATTTGTGCGCGCGAGCGAGGTGAGTTGAGGGATGTGGTCGATGCCAACGACGAGGCCCGAAGGTCCGACCAGCGCGTGGAATATTGCGATGAGGTAGCCCGATCCACATCCTATGGAAAAGACTCAAAAAGGCCGTGAGATGAGCACGTAGCCCACAAACACTCCGAGACGGAAGTGAAGGGCTGACGAACCGACATCGAGCACGCCAGCCCCTGGTTGGAGCAACCCCTCCAGGTTCTCGACGGCGTGAGCGTGCATATGAGGTGCAGAAATGGTGGCGCCTGCGTTCCGCGGGGATGCTAAGGTCAGCCTGCCGCGGCCTGACCTCTGATGAACAAGAGGCGAGACCGCGCAGCGGTTCAGAGAGAAGGACAAGGGCTCAAAAATGTCGGTGGACTGACCGTATCCGATCACCTGAGGCGAGTCCATGTAGGGCTGTGCCGGAGTGAAATGCCCACGGTCGGTCTGGAGGAAGGCCTGATACACTCTGGGGCTGCTGATCAAACCTGAGGCTGATGATGAGAACGAAGCCACTCCAGTGGCGTGGTCAGTCCGAACGCGCAAAGAGAGAGAACCGAATGCAAAGAATTGTCTGGTTGCGAGTCGAGTAGCGTTGACAACGGGGTGTTGACCCGCCGACAGCTCAGCGCTGGGAATGCGCGAACGGCACGACGCTTACACAGGAGGTTATCGACCAGACCCGAGTTGGATTTTGCACTACAGCGCCATGCCATGTCGAGCCGCTCCTGGTGGGGACGGTACGAATTCGTTGCAGAGAGGATGGGCCTAGTTTTGAAGGGCTAGGCAAAAGTGAAATAGCGATCAATGCGCGCGGAAGAAGAGCCTTCCTTCGATGCGGTCTACTCTGTGCCGGTGCGAGGAGGTCGAGGCTGGTGACCGGTGAGGCCGGTGAGGCCGGTGAGACCGGTGAGGGCTGGTGTGGGCGGGCGCGTGGGGGTGGGACGGGGCGTGTGGCTACAGCGATCGAGTCGGGGCGCCAGCGGGTGAGGAAGTGACACTGTACGGCACGAGCTGGGTACAGGTGGGCCACGGTGCGTAGAGTTGAGATGTGTGGTGCCGTGCCCCGTGGCAGGGTGAGATCAGGAAGCAAACGAGCAACGAGAAGCTGGGCCGAGTCCGGGCTGAGAGCGCGCGTCGGGCGACGACCTGCGACGACTTGCCGAAGCTGCCGAGGCGCGCGAACCGACGAGTGGAGCGGCTTACTCGATCCTTGTTCTATCGACTACTCCGTGGTCAGATTCGGCTCGCTCCCGTCATGACCTTGACTGTCGTCCGTCGTGCGGTGGGCGCCGCCGCCAGGTCGGTAGGCAAGCAACCCCTTCCCGCCCCGACTCTTCGCTCCGGGCATTTCGTCGTCCTTCGAGAAGCATCGACGACTCGCAGCAGCACCAGCAGCACATCGCAACGCTTCTACCCTCGACCACCAGGCACACCCGGTCAAAGCAAGGGGGTCAAGATTGGCTACGTCTTTGGCGTCCTTGCGTTCGTCGGTCAGTAGCGATCCCCCACGTTCCAGTCCGCGATCAGAAACGACGCCGTCATCTTCAGCCAGGCTAAATCGATGCTGATCCCCCATCTCTCCCCGTACCTTTATTGCTTCATACTGCTAGGCATCGGAGCCACGTCCTATGGTCTCTACAACTTTTATTCGTCCTTCACGGCTTACCCAGCCGCAATTCGCACCCACCTCCGAGCCGCTCTCAGGTCCGCTGCGACCGAGTCGTACTCGCGCGCCGATGCGTCCTTTGCGCAGGCTTACCAACTCGCCCTCGACGACCCTACGCTGGGCAAGACGAGGCAGGAACGGCTGATCAAGACGACCGGGATTGCGATCCGATGGGGGGCCATGTGGGAAGCCGCACGCGAGCTCGGTAAGGCGATCGAGGTCTACGACAAGGGTTTTCGCGAAATCGCCGATCTCGTCGACGCCGCATTGCCCGCCCAACTTGCATCCACTTCAACCTCGACAACAACGGCAACGGCAGACATGCCGACCAAATTAGAGATCATGCGCGGCGCTGCCATTGCCCTCAAAGTCGGCGACCTCTCATGCGACCTCGGCGGAACGGAGGCCCTTGCCCATGCCGAGGAGCGGTACGCATGGGCCTTGCAGGAGTTGATGCGCGTAAATATGACCCCGGCGCAACTACAACAGGTCGACATCGAACAACGCCACGGCTCGCCCGATCATAGAGTAGACCCTCCCCCGATCGAGGGCAGCGAGGGGGACAACGATCTGCCAACTTGGGCCAGCAAGGTTGAGCTCGTCGGGGCGATGGAGAGGCTTGGAGGCCTCTATGCCCGCCAAGGGAAGCTCGAGTAAGCTTTGGATCATCTAGCACACATATTAACTCCCCGATCGTACGACATCTGAGTCCTTCTTTCCGATCACCGCTCTACAGATACGCGCAACCGCTGCTCCAACAAGCGATCGCGACGCTTTTGCCACCTCCGAGCAAAGACGCCAACCCTCGGAAAAAGCTCCCACCCCCACCGGTCGCAGATCGGTGTCACGCGGCGACGTTAATGAACAATCTTGCGTCTGCGTTCGTGCAGGAGCCGTCCCCCTCGGTCGCCTCAATCGATTCGGCGTCCCGATGGGCCCGGCAATCTCTCGCGGTTGCGCATGGGGTCCGGACCGAGATGATTGGCAAACGGGGCGGCAACGAGGTTGCGGCCAAGGACCGAGAAGAGGTCGAGTGCGAGCTCGTTGCGCTCGTCGGGGCTTACAACCTCGGAAAGCTGGCCGAGCTGGCCAAGGACAAGGACTCGGCGAGAAAGTGGTTCGAAAAGAGCCGAGCGCAGGCCGTGCGCATCGGCTCGAGAGATGGGTTGGAGCAGTCTCTGGAGGCGATCAGGAGGTTGGGATGATGATCCGCATTTTAGATTCTTCGGATTTGGTGTGAAACATACAGTCATTGACGAACTCACATGACCTCTGATAATTGCCGTTCGGTGACTCGGCTCAAGTCGAATTCTGCCGTTTCGGCCACGAGAAGCTGAGTCTGCAGTCCGCACAAGCTGTGGGGATGCTTCGATACGATTCGCATCAGTTCGGTCAGTTCATCGGCTCCTCCGCTAGCTCCATCAGATGCAATGAGTCGTAGTCACGCAGGGGAACGACTTCACCGTGCAGAAAGTCCAGTTTATTTGGTTGTTTTGAGAGGAGGAAGATGGTTGAGCTTCCTGGACGAGATCCTAGGATGAAACTTTCACCCAAGGGACCGTGGTTGGCAACTTCGGAAAATCAGGCCTTTCCGATATACCTTATACGGGAGGCGAGAAAAAACCCCAAACTGAGAAAAAGGGCGCTCTGTGAAGACGCTCGCTTAAGAAGATAGGGGCCTTTGTGCGCGCTTTGAGATGTCCACCTCAATAACACACGTCATTTTGGTGGATTTGCCACAGTTTGCGGTGAATGTTTCTTAACTCTAATCGAGACAACAGTTCGGGACGCACTCACATGATAGGCTAAACGCCTGTAGTGACATGAAGTCCTGGTAACAAGCCCTGCATTGGCCATGGCATTCAAGAGCACGTCGGGGCCAAGAGAGCGCCCATGCCCCCGGCATGGGCGCGCCAAATACACGGTAAGGGGTTTCTTGTGGAGAGCTGGTGGCACAAGACGCGATGCCAAGTGTACTTCTTCTTCATCGACCATCTCAAATGAAAGCGCTTTCACATAAAATCACCTTCCGGAAGGTCGAGTAGACCCGATTCAAGGCGCACCTTTTTTTTGTCTGTCTGTTGAAAGGGATGGACGCGCCGATCGCGTCAGGCCGGGTCCGCGTCGTCTTCCACACATATTTCATAAAAACATCGCGCGAAAAGAACGGCGCCGTTTGTGCGATATCTCGAGTTCTCCTACAAGTGAGCACGATTGCCGTTGGAGCGAAACGATTAAGGTGCAGAAGCGAACAGCCTAGTAACAGGCATTGCTCTCGCCTTGCTCCACTTTAAGCGCAGGCGCGCCACCGCCAGGGGGGCGGCCCTCGTGGCAAGATCAGATTGAAAGTTTTCCGAGTGAACGAGACACAGGCGGCCGCTGGTGCCTTACCTCATCGCACCTCATCCACATCAACGGGTAAGTCACCTTCTCCGTGCACCAACCCGCCCGACGTTCCTACCACGGGTGCTCGGCCGCTGTGCCGCTCCAGTACGTCCACGACGTGACGAGCCTGGGCCTTCCCGTGGAGGTCGTACCACCAGCACCTGCAGAGCACCGCTGGGCGTTGGCTGGCTCGCTCGTGCGTCGTGGCCCCGGCAGTCGGTCGGGGTTCGCTGGTGGTGGCGTGCACTAGGCCCTCTCAACACTGCTGGCCGGCCCCTCGTAGCCCCTCGTCGCTGCCCCTTCGATGTGTGGCACCTACTGACCCTTACACACACCCCTCATTCGCCCCCAGATCCTACAGACCCTCTTCTTCCAGCTCCGTTCGCGCTCTCTCCATCCCGTGCTCTGCTCTGATAACGCTCCCCGTTCCCCCTCCGTGCTCCTGAATCATGGCTTTAAAGCGCATCAACAGTGAGTCAGCGCTGCCCTGGTCCAGGATCATCCCGAACGACCGAGCAATCGAGCGCTGTCGACGATGGACTGCTGCGAGGTGCAACAAGGCCCCCGATCGGCGGTCATGGCTCGGGGGTGTCGCCGTGGCCGGGACCGGCGCGGTGGGTGTTCTTTCCATTGAAGCCCATTCGGCGGCCCACCCGCTGGCCTGGTAGCAGCCACTCTGCGCTCGTCATACGAGCCGCGTTCAGCTTCGTCCATCGCATCATCATCATCATCATCAGCAGCAGCAGCAGCAGCAGCAAGAGCACGCGAGTATTCGAGCACCAGGACTGACCACACCTATGACTTGCACCACCGCAGAGGAATTGATCGACCTTGGGCGCGACCCACCTTCGTCATGCTCCGCCGGCCCGACTGGTGATAACATGTTCCAGTGGCAGGCGACCATCATGGGGCCGGGCGACAGTCCTTACTCGGGCGGCGTCTTTTTCCTCACCATCACCTTCCCCACCGACTACCCCTTCAAGCCCCCCAAGATTGCCTTCACGACCAAGATCTATCACCCAAAGTGCGTTGACCTAGGCTCGTCTCGTTCGGCGCCTTCTTTAGAAACGAGTGCCCGAGCTGACGTCTCATCTTGTATGGCCCTCCTGCAGCATCAACGCCAATGGATCCATCTGCCTCGACATTCTGCGCGAACAGTGGTCCCCGGCCTTGACCATTTCCAAAGGTCGGTCCCGCCCCTTGAGCTCCTGACTGGCATCAAGTGTGTCGCGTGAGTCGCACTCGAGCTGACCGATGCGGCCTGTTTCGTCACAATTTCATTCAGTGCTCCTGAGTATCTGCTCCATGTTGACCGACCCCAACCCCGACGACCCGCTGGTCCCCGAGATCGCGAACCTATACAAGAGTGATCGTCCGAGATACGAGTCGACAGCGAGGGAATGGACGAGGAAGTGAGTGACCAAAGTCCGCGGTAATAAGTTTCCCGGGCGAGATGGGTTGAACTGACCGACCCACGACACTCTCCGCCACTCCAGGTACGCTATGTGATGTAACCGACAAACCCAGCTTCGTCTGCGGAATCATTGATCGTTGCACTCGGGTCGTGTTTTCTTCTCTTCTGTTCGCATTCGAGCATCCTTTGCGAGGGAGCAAGTCAAAGTATTTTGCCGAAGGGTTTTCGGGAAGCTCTTCGATCCTTGGAAGGAGAAGGAAGCTTTAGAGCGGGCGCCGGTCTAGCTTTCCGAGCCCTCCTCTCTTCGTTGAAACCTGTGCTGCAATCGTCCAAACCCCGAACCCCTCTCGTTTCGTACCCTCCTTTTTCTCCTCGGCAGGCGGCAATCAAGAGTATGGTTGCTGATGATTACAACAGGAAGTTTATCACGCGTCTAGAATCGACTTCCTTCGGCTGCGCGAGGAAACGCGATGCATTCCCTCACGTTCTCCTGCCCCGTCACGATCGCGATCAAGCGCTCCCAGCCCAGTCCAAACCCCCCATGTTGCGTCGTGCCGAATCGCCTTAGATCAAGATACCAGCCGTACCGCTCCTTGTTGAGACCATGTTGATCCAGGGCTTGTTCCATGCGCTCAGCGCGATGCTCCCTCAACGACCCGCCGACGAGTTCCCCCAACCTCGGCACGAGCAGATCAAAACAAGCGACCGTCTCCCTCGACGGTTCGTCGTTGGACAGCATGTAGAAAGGTTTGCTCCCTTTGGGGTAGTCGGTGACGAACAAGGGTCCTCGGATGCACGTCTCGGCCAACCATCGCTCGTGTTCGGTCTGCAAACCTTTACCCCACACGGGCTCAAAAGTGAACGTGCCGGGGAAGGAAGCCTCTTGGTGCTGCAGGACTTGAATCGCTTCGGTGTACGTCATGCGCGCATATCGTTTGTTCGTAGGAGCCAACTGATTCAACTCGTCCAAGAGCGTTGGACGCAGCGTAACGAACGCTTCGAGTTCCTTCATCGTGATCGCGGTCGTGACGAGATGTCGCACGAGGTCCTCGACGACGTTCATGACGACCTGGTTCGCGTCTGGCGTTCGGGCGGGGAGGAACCCAAGTTCGGCTTCGAGCATGTAAAACTCTTGGAGGTGGCGGGAGGTGTCGGATTCCTCGGCGCGGAATGTCGGGGACAAGGTCCAGACCCGCGCCAGGGACGAAGCGAGCGCTTCGAGGTGGAGTTGGGACGAAACCGTCAAATAGCGCGACGGCCGTGGCGGAGGGGGAGGGCTGGTCGGTATTGTGGCAGTAGCAAAAGAGGAAGAAGGTGTTGATCCTGGTGGTGATCCCGACTCTACTCGAAAGACCTCGCCTGCACCTTCACAATCACTCGAGGTGATCAAGGGGGGTTCGACCCGGACAAAATCTTGACTCTGACGAAACGGTTTACACAGCTTTCCCATCAGGCGCGTGAAGCCCCGAGCTTGGGAATGTAGAGAGACTGACTCTGAAGTGCTGGGCTGCAGCCAAAGCAAGCTCGCTCCGGACCCTCAACATGGCCGCAATCGAAGGTGTCCTCGGGCGAAGATGAGCATTCCTGCGCAGGATGGGTAGCGGCACGCCTTGTTTCGTGTTGGGGATAGGGTACGTCTGTAGCACACCATAACGAGTGTCAGATAATTTCGTACGGCGGGGGTGGATACCAGCAAAGGTGGGTTTCTTGCTTGCCTCTGCGTCACTCGAGCCGAGCAGTTGTATTTGGTCGACTTGAAATTCCATCTCCTGCCCCCGTCCGCGACTCGGGACGAACCGACCCGTCAAAGCGGCCGAACACCCGACGGCGAGTCTGCGATGAAGGGAGGTCATGTTTAAGCGCTGTGGTCCACTCAAACGCATATCATCGACTTTCCAAAGCGGCCAAGAGTAGCCATACTCACGCGTGATCAAGCCCCGCGGCCATGACGGCCTGAATGCCCTTGACATCGCTGCCGTCGTTGAGTACCGCAAACGTGACATTCTTCTGTCTCCGGCACGAGCGGATCCACCCCGAGATAGTCGTTGTCTTGGCTTCAGCTGCTGCTACCGACGATGAAGTCGTGATTTCACCATCTTGATGGCTTTTTGGAGTCAGGTCTGAGCCGGGGGAGGGAGCAGCGAGTGCGAGTGCGAGCGCTTGAGCGATCGTCGGCGCCAGAGCTGCAGAGCCGGTGTGCTGAGCTCTCGAGGATACGAGCCCTCGTCTGATGGGTGCAAGCGACCAGGGTCGTGGCAGCAGCATCCGAGCAGCCTGAAGTTGGGGTCACGTGTCACGATCCCAGCAGCGTGGAAAGGGCGAACGATACTCGCAAGTGATCGCAACTTCGCAAGTCCTGGCGCGTCGGAGCCTTGTTTCCCACTGTTTCCGAAGTGTTTCCCACTGTTTCCGAAGTGTTTCCCACACCACCCACACAGAAGGCACACCCTCAAGATGGGTCTCTTGATCAAGAATGCACACATTTCAGCAGTTGCTACCCTTACGCCAAAAAAGAAAAAAAGTGGGGGAGACTAGTGGAGAAACAAAGAGCCAAAAAGAGGGGAAAAGGGGGGTTAGGGCGAAAGGCGCGTGAGGCGAGCACTTGCACAAGTAGTAAAATGATCCAGCCATGCAGTAGTTTCAAAAGACAAAACGGAGGTCGTGGAGGGTTTGGAGAGGAAAGGGGTCGTTGGCATCATCGTCATCGTCAATGTAGAGTAGTAGAAGGCGGCGGAGTGGCTAGTAAGAATATCGTCTCATCTCGAGGAGCGGATCGGGTGGGGAGTGGGGGGGGAGGGGGGGGGACGATGGGGGGGAAGACGCTTTAGACAGGCCGAGCTGCGCAAGACGACAAGTAGGGGAGCAGCATTGAGTGTAAGCTGGAACCCTACACAAGGAGTACAGGTCAGCAACTCACACATACGGACAAGAGAGAACACGAACCAACCTTCCCGATCGTCGCGTGACCGAGCCGAGGAGATAAAGGCGAAACGCGATCAAGCATTGGGAGCAGGGGTGAATAGAGCGTAGTACAATCGAATTCGAGAGGGAGAAGGCGGAACGCCGTGGCAGAAAAAGGTGCGGAATAGGAGGAAGAAAATCATGTCGTGTCTTTTGGTGTTGTAGAGAAGGCAAATCGATCGCTCGAGAGGCAAGCGACCCCGACCCCAAAATCCGCTTGTGCGGTCTTCGTCTACTTAGGTCTGTTTGCCCTTGCCTCCCTTTGATTTGCGAGGAGGCGTGACCGGTCGTCCTTGCCCGCTGCCGCCATAAGAGAAGGTCTTCTTCTTTTCTGCCGGTTTCAGGATCTACAGAAGGAGAAGCAAGCAGGTCAGTGACCACGACCAGGGTATATCACACCGATCGGCGCCCGTGTCGTCAGAGGGAACGTACTTGGAAGGAGCACAGCAATGTCTCGTCGACCGACATCATCGCACCAGCGTTGTCGAACTCTCCGCAGTCTATGGCATAAGTGAACTTGCGAGGTTAGCGTCGATCGTCGCGGTTTGAAAACAAGAAGCGCGATCCGATATGGTACGAACAATTTCTGGAGACGACTCGACTCGATCGGCGAAGGGGACAGACAGGATCATGGTCAGCGGAAGTGGCCGCGGCTGTGGTCGTGGCAACGCGTTCCTCGATTGCGACTCACGGTGCAGAAAACAAGGTCACGAGTTGCCTCTTTGCAAAGAACTCGTAACCATCCTCGACAACTTGGTGGGCGCGGCAGATGAGGTCCATGTCGTGCTTTTGCAGGAAGCGTGAGACGACGTCGGGCCCGAATGTGAAGGATACACCGCGATCGTTCTCGCTCCACCCGGTGATGTCTTTGTCTGGGTCCGACCACAGCAAGTCGCACAGCAGTCCCGTATCGGGGACGTCGGTCGGCCTCATCACGCGTCGGATCTGCTCCATCGACTGCAAGTCTGGACTCAGGCCACCGTGCATAGTAAAAATCTTTTCGTCGATAATGGCGGCGATCGGCAAGCAGTTAAAGCAGTCCGTAAACGTCTTCCACAGCTTGATGTTGTACCGCCGTTTGCCTGTCAGGGAAGGAGGCAGCAAAGGAAGGCAGTCAGCAACCCGAGTTCTCGCTACAGACATATACACGGCCCACGACGGACGCACATTCGTCGTAAAAGCCATAGATTCGGTTGATGCTGGCGCACTCATGGTTGCCACGGAGGATGAAAAAGTTCTCCGGGTACTTGATCTTGTAGGCGAGCAAAAGGCAGATGGTCTCGAGCGACTGCTTGCCCCGATCGACGTAATCACCCAAGAAGAGATAATTTGCTTCCGGAGGGAAGCCACCGTATTCAAACAGTCGCAACAGGTCATAGTATTGCCCGTGGATGTCACCTATGAGAGACGGACCGTTGAACGGGGCGTGAGTATTACTGCAACCGATCACTACGCGATCAGTTTACTGACCACAGATCTTAATGGGTGCCTCGAGCTCGAGCAGTATCGGTTGATTGATGAATATCTCGCGCGCCTTTGTGCACAAGAACTTGATCTCGTACTCTTGCAGTTGGACCTGCTTCCCTGGTCGGTTGCCTCGGACTGTGGACGACGGTAAGAGAAGCGTGCGCGTCAGCCCGGTTCGACAGCATGACTGAATAATTAAGCGTGGGTTCAATTCGGAATATGCTCCTTCCCGTCTCTCGCAACGGCGGTAGGAGGGAGCCGCTGCACTCATCGAGCGCACTCCGTCTCGGCCACGCGTGCGCCGGAACGTGGTCGGGAGTCGACGGCTTGGCATGATGAGGACTGGTGATCCCTTTGTCCCCGACTTGGCGGGCCAGGCTGGCGTAGCGCACGAAGTCGGCACACAGGGCGGCGGCGGCGGTTAAAGACGACTCGTGGATGTGGGCATCGCCGAACCCCATGCACGAGGCGGACAGCACAGGGCCGAGGTCGCCGCGACGCGATGGACCGGCACGACGCTCACCTTCGAGTAGCCGATCAATGACGGAATCCAAATCAATATCTTGGCCTTCTGCCATTGTGTCGGAAGGGCTGGGGGTAGATTAGGTGGGGAGGGCGTGGCCGTGGCCGTGGGGTGAGGGAGGTTGTGAGACGCGTGGAGCAGGGAAGACGGGCGGAGTGTGAACTCGTCGATAGTCGTTCAAACAGCACGACTGGGGGACAAAAGGGAGAACGAGGTCAAAACATTGAATCTGCACTGAAGGAAAAACACTGTTGAGGTGTAAGAGTTGTAGACGGAGTTGGAGTGCGCCGAGATTGCGGCTACAGCGACCGGCGTGGGTGCTGCTGTAGTGCTGTGCTGCTTTGGGGTTTGGCTGGCTTCCACGCACGCAGACGACATCCGCGCCTGTGCGACCGCCCGAAGCGCTGGAGCAGTGCCGCCCTTGGCCCACTGGCACTAGCACTGGCACTGGCATGAGTGGCGTGGCCCTGGCCCGGGCGTCGCCGCGGCCCCAGAGCGCCCTTACTCCCGTCACCGTCGCGTTCCGTACATCCGATGCGGCACTCGATCACGTCCATCATCCCTTCCTCTCCGACCGCCAAACGCACTCGACCCACTCCATCAAATCCAGATCCAAGGCGTGGTATCGGTCGTCGTAGGCGAGAGATGGCCGTGCGCAGGTAAGCGAGCACACACAAACAGGACACTCACACACACAACACACACACACACACACACACACACACACACACACACACACACACGCGCGCGCACACAACACACGTTCGAAGCAGGGAGGTCCGAACGAAGAGCTACAGATGTGTAGCAACGGGCGTCGAGTTCCAAGTCGCGGTCAGGCAATCAATCACGCGGGCTCGACGATGGAAGGGAGTCGCAAACAATCCGTAAGAGCCGTGAGTGCAGGCAGGAGCAAAGCGTAGCAGAGCCGTAGCGCCGCCAGCATGCGCCAGCAGGCTCCAGCAGGCTCCAACAGGACCCCCGAAAGCCCAGCCAGAGGCGCATGCGAAAAAACGCCCTTTTTTGGCCTTTTTGTCAAAGGTTTTTACCCTATTTTGGCCCCAAAATGTCAAAATTTCGCATGCGCCTCGGAAATATTATCAAAATGTGTTCTACATGCTCCAAAAATCGCTCAAAAGTCCTCGAAAACGCGTTCCGAGCGTTTGCGGGCGCGCGGCGGCCTATCGAAAGTGGCTTGCGGCGCGCGTGGCTCCAGGCTTCAAACAAGCCTTCCTTGCTTTGCTGGCTGGCTCGCTGCTTCGTTGTCAGACTTCCTTTTTGCTGAAGTTGAGCTCCTTGTTTCCGCGGTGGCATTTGTGCGACTTGTAGAGGTTCTGCCGGCGGCATCTCGCAGGCCGGGCACGCTCCGAAGGGCGGCAAACCTTTGCTCGGCATGTGCGCTCGTGCTGATTAGGCGCTCGTCCGGGTAACATGAGGTAAGGCCCGTGGTTGAACGATATGTAGCCGTTGACGGGCCTAATGACTCGATGACCTGTCGACCATCAATCATGCGGAACGGCATAGTGCCATCAATGAGGTGTGTGGAATAGCATGTTTTCTTGATGAGGCGAAGCTCCTGTACGACGACATTTGAGAGTAGAACCAACGAGGCGAGCGTGTCTTGGTTGCAGTGGTTTGTTGTCACTTTGCTGTAGATGTGTCGCACTGTAGGACACAAGACTTGTGTCAAACGAGAACTTCCTCAACTGCCACTCAAAACAACGTACCAATTCCGATAGACAGCGCTTCTTCTCCATAAACAGTTTGATCGCAGCTGGGTGAATGCATGCCACGCTTGAGGCCAAAGCAGATCAGAGATCCAATCTCCAATGGTGTGGCAGCGGTTACAGCTCCGTCAAGCGATCCAAAATGAGGATAGCCCTCCATCCGGGAAGCCAAATCGCCTCCCCAACCAGCCCACATCCCAACAATCGATCTACCTCCTGTGTGATGTGCCTCTCGGAAGCACCCGAGTGCCTGGTTCACCTCGCGGTCGGCTGCCCATTTGCCCGGCGGCTCTGGTCTGCTCTGTCCCCGACCCCCCACCCAGTCTTTGTGGACTTTGTATGCCCGGTCGTGTCTTGCTCGGAACGTCGACTTGTCGAACTACGAGTCCTCTTCTTTCACTCGATCTGGAAGCTGTGTCGCCGTCGTCGATTCTCGTCGGATCTTTTGGAACCGATCACCGAAACGGAGTTCGAGGGCTTCGAGCCTCTATCCAGGAGTCCAAGGGTCGCCTAGTGTCTCTGTAAGACACCAAAGGGGGTTTTAGTGGGTATGGTTGATCCTGGTTCAGGGTCAATGAGTCCTACACTACTGGCTTCTGCCAGTGTGCGTAACAGCATTCCCTCCGACTTTTCCGAAGATTTCTAGGTATTAATATAATTATGCTGTTAATGAAGTCTATCAAATAAATAAAAAAATGATAGCGTTGTGCTAGCGCTCCGTACTGCTTGTCTCTCTCAGGGAGCTTTTCCTAAAAGTATAGGACCGGCAAAACATTAGATCCAGCTGCCTTCGTTCCTAAATTCAGCAACAACTCACTTGAATGCGTCCGTCCTCAATATAGGCGTTCTTCTGAATCTCGTTTGTTGTGAGCGCTCGGGCCACCTGGCCACCTCCAGTCCAGCGAAAGCTCTTTGCGGTGCCCGCAATGTCTTCGAAGCGAGATGGTCCCATGGACTGCACCAACCCTTTCAAGACGCGTGAATGTACTGCACTGCGTCCTTGCTCTGTATTGCTAATCTCAAAGCCTGCCTCTCCGCGACTTGTGTGGCTCAATTCCATTGGCCTCCCTTTGAGTAGAACAGCTCTGAGGTGGCTACACTCATGAGCAGCTCGAAGGGCAATCAAGCTGGCCCAGTTCAGCGAGAAACTGGTATCGCGAGCATCAACAAGAGGCGGAAGTTTCAAGTGTGTAGGCTCTATAGTACCGAAGATGCATGAGTTCAGATCGAAATTACGCTAGTTAAGCTTGGTAGACGCACGATTGGACGTAATGAGCTGTTTGCCTTCTCAATGGTCTCGAGTACGTAGCGTTCCTCAGCTTGTCTGTCAGCTTCGTCGTAAGCGATTTGCACGTCGAGTCTGGCCAATGAGAAAGGAGAACCATATGAGGTCCGGATTAAAAGGTAGAAGAACGCTTCAGCGCACGTGGCACAGAAAAGTGTCCACTCACAAGGCTGCCTCAACGTCAAAGTCCTGAGCTGCAAGCGATCGAATTGCACGGTCGACAGCTTCCCGCTCGTTTGGGTCCAGTTTCACAACACCTTCGCACGTGCTACGCCGCATGCCATCAAGAGCAGAATCCTGCAATTCGGTGCGGAGCAGACCTTGATCTTCCTTGGTAGGATGATGGTCTTCAAGATCTACTTCAAGTGCGCATGGTATCCCGTGTCAGATACGCATCACTTGTAGACCAAGTCGTTCGGAACTACCTTGAACTGTTGTGCCATGGGCGAGTACGTCCTCGACGAGTATGTCAGGTTGCGGACCTTGGTTGCGTCTGTTGGACGCGATGCGTTGCACAGGCTCCCACATGCGTAAACCTGAAAGCAGTTCACGCGCAGTATTTGCCGCTGCAAAACTGGTGAGAGAGATGTCGCCATCACTGGGGTACGTTCGCATCGCAACAAGGTCAAGATCGTTGAGGTCGTTGTAGGTATGACGGTAGCCTTGACGTGATCCCGCCGCCTCGGTCTTAAACTTCCTCATGAGCTCCAAGAGTGCAGTGACTTTGCCAGTTGCCTGTCGGATTCTAGCCGGGTTAACTACTGTATAGATTAGATTGATTTATGAAGAACGCACCTGCAAGAACTCTAGAGCATCGAACTCCTTTACAATCTGGCATATACCCCGAAGAAGTGCTCCACCATTTCTGTGCCATGCCGCCAGGGAATGAAGGATTCCTTCGGCCAAAAATCTCGGTAGTTGCGGACGAGAGCAATCGTTGAGTCAACCATCTTCCTGACCCCATCAAGCGTTTCTTTGGCAAGGAACGAGTGAGAGCTAGATCCGGGGCGACTTCGGACAAAGTCATACCACGCCTCGAACGTATACCTGACAACGAGCAACATCCTGATACGTTCAAGGGGCTGAAGCGACCGGTTCTGGATGGCATCGTGTAACTCGCCACATAGGAAGAGATATACGACCGCATCGGGGTCGAGTTTTTTGTCTTCAGCGAGTTCGGTTACGAGTTCGAGCGTCGCCTTGGAGAATGCCCGATGTGTTGCATTGTCGTCTTGACGATCACGCCCGATCATATCACGACGAGACAGAGTACGACGCGACTCCAGTCCGCCCAGGATGGTGAGCATATCCTGGTAGGCAATGCATCCGAGACCACCGAACAGCAATCTTGCTCCAGAGTCGATAGCGTTCCTCAGACATTTGGCCAGGTGTTTTTCGTCCCGACAGAAGACTATCGGCGTTCCCGCGACGTTGACGGTCGATATAGTGATCTCAGGAAACACTCCGTCCGGATCTGGGGAGGGGAGGGTGTATGATGACGCGTTCCTTAATCCGGTTTGAGCAACAGCGCCACCCTGATCGCGCAGAAGGACGGCAACATTACGTTGCAGCACACCCTCGCTTGCCGCACCATCTGCGGAGATGGATACCAGAAGGTGTGCGACGCAACGTTTTATTAATTCTTGTATCACTGAATGTAACTGTTCGGTCGCGTCCTCCGCGTTCGTAGTTTCGCCGATCACAAAAGCGGCAAACACCTGTGCTGGGGAGCCAACATCGTTCGGTGCTATCATGTAAGCTCGGATCTGAATGAAGAGGCGACACATGTTAAAAGCCTCATGGAAATGAAGTACAAACTTAAAAGAACCATTGTCACTCACTTTGGTTCCAGCAACCGGGGGGTCAGGTCCGCTGAACATATCAGGGAGTTCACCCGGAGTTTCGTAGATGCGTGGCGGACCAATTGATCCGATCAGCTCGTGGCGGAATATGCCCTTTGTACGTAGTTCGCGCTCTAAACTGAGGTCTTCTGAGTAGTATGGAGTGGTTCGCATCCTGGATCGACACTTCGTGTCGTTTACGTGCAAATTGAACGTTAGGCCGGCTGCTTCGAGTTTCGCGCAAACACGATCCATGTTGGACTTGTCGAGGGCGAGGCGCATCCTGCCTGATGTCGCTCGGTCCATTCTGCAAGCACCTCGATCATTCAGTATGAGGTTGAATTGAAGGAACGAAAAAATGACGGTACTCACTGCAGTTTTCGGCTTATGGATGCGCCGATTGTAGCCTGCAGCACTCTCAGAGCCATCGGAGACGCCAGCGCCATGGCTTGCTCGAAGTCACGCAGCGCTTCGGACCGCACAAAGCCTCGCATTGATTTGTCCTTGACCATCCGATCGTGCTTGACCGTAGCCGCTTTCACCAATCCCTCCAAGATGTTCGCTCCGTCAAATTCTCCTGAGGCCACACCTTGCGCGAATCGTAGATACACGGTCCCTTGACCGTTGTCATCCAGGATCTCTTCTAGTCCATGATGTCGCCGGTAGATGGCCGAGAGAAGTGTATCGCCCGCGACATATTTCTTGTTGGTGTATTTGCGAGTTGCGCCAGCAGCATATTGACGTCGAAGAGCTGCTCGACAGGATGAATCCTTAGGAAGCCTCGCGCATTCTTCACACCGTAAGCTTGGTCCGTCCTTGTTGATCGAATCTCGAGCGCTATACTTGCGACAATTCACACTGATGATGCGCGGTGCTCGATGATCGTTGCACCACTTCCATTCATTCGCTTCCAATTTGTCCACCTCCTTCCTCTCGAGCTCCGTCATTGGTCGTTTACCAATTTTGGGATAGAGGCGCAAACAAAGCGTCCGTCGAGGAGGGGCCCCGCCACCCTGCGCCGCAGTCGGTGAAAGACAATGCATCGCCGTTTCAGACGTAAGGCCGGGGCACGGTCCTAGCGAGGGGCTGGTAGCAGTTGAGCCAGAGGCGATAGGTCTGAAGAAATTGCTGATGGGTTGGAGGTTGACACACTTCTTATTGCCGAGATGTAATTGAAATCGTGCCTTGCACAGCAAGGCCGCCATTGGAACCAAGACATAACAACGTCCACACCGCACGTACTTTGGATTGTTGATGTCGACATTCGAAACCGGACAAAGATCTTCGACTTCTTCAGCAAACCTCCTGAAAAGAGGCGGATGGTCGCGAGCCCACGTTGTATGCTCCTCGGGGTGAGCTCTCGAGCTTTCGTCGGCTTCGATACCTTGGTGAAGGTCGTTTGAAGTCGAGAAGTTGGCGGGTTTTTTGAGGATGATGCGACTCGTTGATTTGTTGGCTTGATTGTCGCTGCCTTGCCGGACTCTGCCGACGTGCTCTTGCTGCTCAGTGTTCCGGCAGCGGATCCCCTCCCAGACTTTGCCTTTGATTTTGCGCCCGTGGCAACGATGGATTCGATCTCTTTGGGATCCTCGACAGCACCAACCAGAGAGGATAAACGTCAGAATTGACGGAGCCGTGACATGTGAGCGCGCGCTGCGTTGAATGACCCAATCCCGAGCACCTCCGTCTCCACTGCATTGATCGTAGCCGGCCCGCACGAGTAGCTGTCTTCCTGTTGTTCCGCCTTAGGAGTATGAGGGAACTCGTTTTTGATGTCCAGCTTCATAAAATTTGAATAGCGTAAGGACGGCCGTCCGAGTAGCCGCGGTGATCGGAGTGGCGGAGAGTGAGTTGATCACAGACCATGTCCGCTTGTGCATGTTGATGCGGGCCAGGACCCAATGGCTGTCGGAGCAGAGGGGTAGAAACCAGATTGACTTTGAAGTCGGCGTGTTGCGCATGCAATCGCCTAGCTCGATGAGATTCCGATACTGGTTTGGCGGGCCGAAAAAGCAGGCTTTGAAGACCGAATGAGGATCCGAGTCGGGAGGGCGAGCCATTACCAAGGAGATGACGGTGGAGGGTACAAGTCCATACGATGTTTCGAAATCGGGATTCTGCACTCGTTCAGCTCGAAGGACGCTTTCAATTGACAAGTTCACCGCGGCTTCACCGAGCCAATCATGACCTGGGTAGAGACGCGAATAAGCAAGTTGCCTCAGATACGAGATGAATACGAGTGGCCAGCTGAAGGATTAGTGTACTGACTTAAGAATCTCAGGAGATAAACCAAACTCGTTCCACTTGCAAGAAGAGGCAATGGTAGAAGCCCGTCTTGCTCTTGCCATTGCAATCCGTTCAGTATGCGACGTGCGACAGCGATGCGGTTGCGGTCAATTTCGTTGATAACGATAATTTTGTCCATCCATCGTTGAGCTCGCAGCGCCCAGCTTTGAACGTCTTTTGCTCGGTCGTACTCTGACCATAGCCGATCGGCGCCGAGCGGCAAACACGTCGACCCGACGGCCAAAGATCGATATCTTTTCTTGCGTGCATTGATCAGAGCATCGGTAGCGAGAAACGCGTCTCTGGTCTGAAGAGTCGGGTAGGGTAAGTTCGAATACTGGGTGGGCTCGTCTTTGGACAACTCGATGTGAAGAGACGCGTCGGCGGGAGCGACATCGAAGGCGAGGAGCTCGGCAACCGTCATGTTGGTGAGCGGCGATAATCGATCAAAGTCATCGTCGTGCAAACAGTAGTCCTGATCTTCGTCAAGAAACAAAGCATGGAATCATTTTGTCGTGCTATGCTCCAGTGTCAGAACGAAGTGAAGCGGAACGGAACCTCAGGGGCCCCCTCATTTTTATCTTACTCGATAGGGGTATCTAATCCCTAATATTCTCTAACAGCCACTGAACTAAAGTGATTAGCGAAAATGGCTAGTGACTTGTTCAAGCGCGAGCATCGCGAAGCGCGTTTCGAAGCGAAGGCAAACGGGCCCAAAGCCATGCCGTAGGCTGCTCAGGGGTAGGCCAAGATTGGGCCGACTCACGGGAAAATGTCAAAATCTGGGCATGCGCCTCGGGGGCGAAACGTGTGTTTCGTCCCAAAATGTCAATTTTTTGCGATGCGCCTCGACGATTTTCAGGATTTTGGGTCCTCAAAATGTCAAAAAAAAAATGCGCCTCCGGCTGGGCTTTCGGGGGTCCTGCTCCAACACGCTCCAGCAGGCTTCAGCAAGCGGAGTGCGGCTGTCCTGCGCCTGGGATAAGCCTGGGGCCACGGGTCTAGGAATAGAAATCGAATTGGCTCAATAACTGAAAATCGCTCTGCAAGTGCTTCTTGCGCTCCACAGCGTTGGTTGCCCCCCCCCAAAAAAAAAACTGAAGAAATCGAACACGCAGCGCTGCTCCTTTCAAGGCGACTCTGTGGCCCCCGACTTCGGAGCGCGTGCAGCCAAAAGATAGATTAGTACCGAATAGAAAAGTCGATCGGGTTCGATCCCATTGAAAACTCTGCCGGACCAGTCGACGACTAGAAATGTCTAGAGTGATGCTCCATTATCAAGACCTTCCAAAGACAATATCCCCCCATCGGTACTTTGCAGCATGACACATCAACTTTGCTCGGTGCTACCCATTTCAGGACACGTAGGACCCGCGCGCCGACCCCCCCCGGCGCGCGGATCCGATTCGGGTACCCATTGGGCCCGGAGAAGCTGGAGAAGCAGCCTTTCGGTTTCTACTCCATTCCTGCTCCGCGACCGTCTTGGTTACAGTCCACGGGGTTCGCTCCTCGCTCAGAGTGCAGCGCGGATCATGGCGTCGACGGCTCTTCGGATACCTGTCCTACGCGTTGGAAGTCGGCCTTGCTCGTGCCCACAATCGGTGCTCGGACAGCAGCCGACGCTCGGGACGTGCCGGAGCAGCCTGGCGGTCCAGCACCACCCCTTTCACCACCGGGCAGCGACCCCCCAGCTCGCTCGTTCGACCCCGACCCGCGTTGTAGGGTTTACCAAGAATCCGAGCGCTTCGGCTTCTATTCGACGGCACCTCTCAGCATTCCCTCCCACCAAACCGGCGCACGTCCAGGGCCCGACCGCGGCCTACGATCATGAAGCCTCGACGGGCTTGATCCAGGATGACCCGCACCAACGCTCGATCGTCGCGCTCCTGCAGGACATGTACAACCGACTCGAGGCGTACAGGCCACCGACGATCCCACCTCTGCCGCCACCACGCAAGCCGTCGCTGTTGACGCGCATCTCGCGCTCAAGGTTCTTTGCGACGATGGAGGACGAGCTGCACCAGGCCAACACGGCGACGATCCCTATGCCGCCCGCCCCACCCCGCTTGCCGAAGGGCTTGTACCTCTTTGGCTCGGTCGGGTGCGGTAAGTCGTTTCTGATGGACCTGTTTTACGCGCACCTGCCGCCCAAGTACGAACACTCGAAACGTAGGGTTCATTTCCACGCCTTTATGGTCGACGTCCATCGCCGCGGGCACAAGATCAAGCAGGAAAAGGGCGAGGCCCAGGATTGGATCCATCTCGCAGCTCGCGACATTGCCAAGGAGACGACCGTGCTTTGTTTCGACGAGTTCCAGGTGCGCGCGAGTCTATCTCGAAAGCCGACCTCTCGTAGGAGAATCAACAACTGACATTTTCCTTCGTTTCAATCGGGCTCCGACAGGTCACAGATATTGCCGACGCCATGATCCTGCGGCGGCTGATGGAATCGCTGAATGCGTACGGTGTGGTCACAGTCATGACCTCCAAGTGCGTTTTGGTAGGAGACTATGCGAGGGAAGAGAGCGTCAGCACGCGGGAGCGGTCGAACTGATCGCTGGCGGTGCTCTCTCCCCTCTGTGCCCAGTCGAACCCCCGATGACCTGTACAAGAATGGGATTCAACGCGAGCAGTTCATACCTTGCATCGAATTGATCAAGTCCTCCTTTGTGGTCAAGTGTCTCGACTCGGAGATTGGTAAGTCGCCGTCATCCTCTAGCCCTCGTAATCGTGATCCTCGCTCGCTGACATGCGCTCCTGACCCTGGTCGACGACAGACTACCGCAAAGTGCCTCGCGCCTTGTCCAAAGTCTACTTTACGCCCATTGACGACGCCCATCGCCTCGAGATCAACAAGCTGTTCGACAGCCTGACCTCGAACGAGCCCGTGACCTCGGACCGCAAGCTGACGGTCTGGGGCCGACCTATCATCGTACCCGAATCGACGTCATCGGTCGCCAAGTTTGGCTTTAACGACCTGTGCGGCCAGGCCTTATCGGCATCCGACTATCTGGAGATCACCAAGACGTTTCAGACGATCTTCTTGACCGACGTACCCCAGTTGGGGTTGGACACCAAGGACCAGGCGCGCCGATTTATCTTATTCATCGACGCGGCCTACGAAGCCAAGGTGGGCATCTCGGTCTTGCCCTTCCTCCGTAGTTCCGGATGCAGGATGCGATGTACTGAAGCAGTTCTTTCTGTTCGATTATTTGATGCAGACCAAATTGTTTATTCTGTCCGAAGTGCCGATCGCGACGGTCTTTTCGGATCAAAAGGGGAAGCGCGCCACCGATGAAATCTCGGACCACCAGCGCGCGCTCATGGACGAGCAGGGCTTGTCAGCCGATGTCGTCGGCGCGAGTTCGATTTTCACGGGCGACGAGGAGGTGTTTTCTTTCGCGCGGGCTGTGGTGAGTTTGAAAAGACAGTACCGTCAAAGCTTGGTCTCGTCCGGCGATCGACAGCTGACGCGACGCAATACCCCGTTGCCTACCCGCGCAGAGCCGAATTGCGGAAATGGGGGGTGTACAGTGGGCTCGCATCAGCAAGATCTCGAAGTGAATCCGGTCGAGCCGTGCAACGTAGATCATTCCATGTTGTAAAAAAAACATCACGGTGACCCGTGATCGATCGGCGAAGAGTTGAGAGGGTGAGCTCTTTTAGTAATACTCTGCGAATGCGCGGTCACCAGCCCTCATGGCCTCATTAGCGCCCGCTAGTGCCCGCCTTGCTCGCCGTATGAATGCTTGATTCGCACCCGTTCCGACCACATACACACACCGCCTCACACCCGCAACCCCTCTACTCTACCAGCACCACCCTCAACATGAGCTGTACGTACCTTTGGGCCTGCGTTTGGTCATCGGCGTAGTGTCGAGCCTGTCTGGGCCCGTTGCTGACTCCGCGTTGACCTCCACCTACTCACCTACTCTCCCTCTCCCTCTCTTGCACACCACAGACAACGGCGTCGGCTTGTCGACCCCACGTGGAACAGGCACGAACGGCCACATCCAACGCAACTGGTCCCACCTGCGAGCCCGCGACCCTCTGCCCCCGCGTGACGGCTCCGGGGCCTTCTCATCGTCGACTTCGTTCGGCGGCGCTTCGACCGGACTCGCCTCGCGTGCGCCCGATGCGGGCATCCTCGATCACGAACGTCGGCGCAGGGTCGAGGTGCAATGCCTCGAAGTCCAAGTTCGGCTCGAGGACCAGGAAGCGCCGGTGCTGAGCGAGCAGGAGATCGAGCAACAGGTTGACGCGCTAAGGCAACGCCTGTTGGTGCAGAGCCAGGAAGCGCAAGGGAAGGAGAGAAAGGGCCTGATCCAGCCCCACGAACGACACGAATTGGCGCAGGCCAAGGCTGTTGCGGATGAAAAGTTGCGCAAGGCGTTGGGGATCAGCAAGGACCATGTGGAGGGGAGGGCGTTCGACCGCGTCGAGCAGGAGCGGTTGAAGGAGGCGCGCAAGGCCGAGTGGGAACGCAAGGAGGAGGACAAGCGCTCCCGGCAAGAAGAGCGAGTCAAGCACCAGCAAGAACTTGAGAGGCTCAAACAGCAGCACGAGCACGAGAAGAGCCGACTCAAGAGGGACTATGAGAGGCGGGGTGGGGCACCGCCGGCGGGCACTTCGTCCGAGCTGCCGCTGTCGGCCGCAGCAAGGAGGTCGACCACGGATCGAAAGAGGTACAGCCGGAGCCCCGAGGCTCTCGTGCGTCGTCGGAAGGACTCGAGATCGATCAGTCCCCCGCCTCGTCGACGCGGTCGCAGCCCTTCGCGTTCCCCGTCTCGCTCTCGCTCCCGCTCCCGCTCGTACTCGCGGTCCCGCTCCCCACCACCTCGTCGCGGTGCCGCCGCCGGCTCGTCTGCAAAGGGGAGAGGTCGCTCCCCGACTCGGTCCGTCTCCCGTTCCCGTTCGCCCATGTCGCGTTCGCCTTCTCCGAGGAGATCCAGGACGGCAGAGGCCATGGGGACCAAGCGGCCCCGATCGCCGAGTCGGTCGCGCTCACGTTCGCCGAGGTCGAGGTCGGCTTCAATGTCGACGTCGTCGTCGTCGACGCCACCGAGGTCCAAGGCGAGGGATGACTGAGCTCTTGCAAGGGGCGCGCATGTGTATGAATCAGATCATGGCGTATGAACGTTTAATGCACAGTGGGGAGGGATCGGTTCGTAGGATTCTTTTTTTTCTTCAGGGGGGCAATGCTTGATCAAGATGATATAGGATCCTCCCCATGTGGTGCCCGTGGGACCGCTCGCTCGGAATACTACAAAAGCTTTATTGCTTCAACAACTGCTCGATCGTCGTCCGCTTCTCGATCACATCCGCTACAGCGTTCTGCAGGGCGAGGTGAAATGGAGGGAGAGAGGAATTTCCGATTAGTTGCGCTCCGTGCAAGGTGCTACGAAGCCAATGTCAGATCCGGGCTGACCTTGACCTGCAAGAACTGCTCGAACGCGACGTAGGGTATCTTTTCCCGATCGCAATGCACGGACAGGTCGTTCGTATGGCCCGGAACGATCTTGACGAACAAGAGGTCCGCCGCACGCGCAGCCGACAGATCCGAGACGCCGTCGCCGCAAAAGAAAAGGGTCGGCTTGTGCTCGAGATCGCGGTAAGGGGACGTCGCCCGCGACTTGTCGTGGCCAAAGCCCGATTCGGGGTGACGAAACTTGATGGTCCATTTGCCGTCGGGGAGGTACTCGACGTCGTTGGCGATAATGTCGATCTTGGCCGCGTCCTCTTTGCCGACGAGATTTTCCATGATGGCGCGGATGATGGGGACCATGCCGGACGAGACGATGACGACGGGGACGTCATGGGCCTTACACCATTCGAAGAAGGATTTGAAGCCGGCATCGAGCTTGATCCTGTTGCGAAGGTACTCGCGCGTCTCGTCAAAGGTCTTGTTAGCCGCGACCGAGTCGATTATTTCTCGGAACGCGTCCCTGCACGCCAAAATAAAAAATTGGGAGGACGACATCGTGATCAGCACAAAGCCCTGCCCTAACGGACCATGCAGATCCCAAGGTTTGACTGACCTAATGTTCCTGGTGCCGTTGTGAACCTCGAGGTTGATCGCGAGTCGTTTCTCGGGTCCACAGCCGAGCTGTGGAAAGACGAATTGATCTCGGCCGTCAGCGCTTCAGCACCGGTCCTAGTCAAGCCTGCGGAGTGGACGCCCGGGTGGATTCTCCAGGATCTGTACTTACGTTGTCAGTGGCGGCATCGTTCGAGTCCTCACTGTAGACGAATGCAGACAGGATGTGAGCTACCTGCGGTGTGCGGTGGGTCACTCGGGAGCTGCCAAGTTGCTCTCGCGAACGAAGCCTGGAGGTACGCACGTGGTGATGGTGCCGTCAAAGTCGGTGAAGACGATGTAGGGCGCTTGAGCGTGGGGAAGCAAGGACGAGGATCTGGGGCAGGAGTGGAGTGGAGTAGGAGTCGGTGTCAGCGGAGTCCGGTTCGGGGTGTGGTGTGCAAATCGGCACGTTCGCGTCGAAGGTGGAGGATGACGACATGGGGTACTTTCCACACTCGATGCGACTTGAAGCGTCGAGAATCTTGAGCGTCCCCGTTGCGAGGCTCGTGATTGTTACTCACGCGCTCATTTCAAAAGATGCCAGAGATGAGCGAGTGCGGATGGGGTGACGGCAAGTGGTGGAGAGACGAAAAATCACCGAACGCGAACGGGCTCATATTCGCGGTTATAGCGCGATCGTACGAGAACGTACGGGGCAGTACGGGGCGGTAGGGGGCCTCCTGGGGCAGTGCTGTGTGAGCCCCGTACGAGAACGTACGGTGCAGGACGGGGCGGTAGGGGCCTCCTGGGGCAGTGCTGTGTCAGACCAAGACCGTGAGCGAGCTGCTGAGGAGCATAGAAGAAGGTGTCTTGCCGAGGTCAGTCTTCTGGCAGCTTACTCGTGGTGGGTTCCTTTCAAAGTAGACGGTCACCGAGCCCTGATCACTCGTCATGGTCGCCTCGTTCTTCACGGTCCCATAGGTTCGACATTGAAGAGTGGTTGGCCGCGAAGGACGCCGATAAGGCTCGCAACGTTACCCACGGCTCCGGTGACAGCCACCGGCCCGCTAACGTGAACGTCCAGATCGCCGGCGACGAAGACGAAGAGATAGAGCGCTTGAAGCGCGAGGCTGAAAAGGAGGAAAAGCGACAGCAGAACCAGTTACCAACCTGGATCGCCAACTCGACCGTCACGGTCGAGGCGAGAGAGGCACCGGTTTACCATCCTGCGCAGTCGGATGACATGAAACCTCGGCTCGGGCTCGATGCAGCATCGTCGGCGGCAGCGGAAGAAGGCCAGCCGACGCCCACGACGGCAGCAACTGTGGGCGCGGGTGTCGAGGGAGAGTCACATGCAGGGCAGGACCCAGAAGAAGACGATCTCGACGCGTACTATGCCCGCATGGTCGCTAACAATGTACCGCCACCAGCAGCGACGACCACGAGTGTCGAGCGATCGCCCCTCTTCTCGCCGCTCGCGACGCCCGCGGCGCTGGAAGGATCTGCGACCCCCGTCGCCGCGACCGACTCTCCGCTCCCGCACGCAGTCAAACGAGCTCGTGAAGACACCGATGGTTCCAACATCGCCGATCGCAGTAAAAAGTTCAGGGTCGAAGATGTCGTGAAGGGAGATGCGGATGCGGGCAGAACTGACGATAAAAGTGGAGGTGGAGGTGACGTTGCTGGTGGCGACGATCACGAGGATGACGACGACGACGATGACTTTGACGAGGTCGAGGACCCTAACCCGCTCATCACCGTCGGCGAACTCCAGATCGCGTTCGACCAGATCACCGAGGCACACACGGAGGCGATGGTAAGTTCTCAAGCACTGGCTGGGGAATACATGACTTTTGAACCTGACTGACCTCGTCCCCGCGCGGCCGTTTCTCACCAATAAGACGCCGGAGGAATACACGGCAAGTCGAAAGAGCAACCGCTTACTTTCGCAAGTACTGACACCGCGCTTTTGTACCCTTCTTAGATCTATTTTGACCACTATAGTCGACTCGGTTGAATTCAGTCACTTTTTCGGCACCTGTTGTAACACAGAGCAGTTCTGCATCGACGGCATCTGCGAGGCTTGGGAACTCTGCACAGAAACTTGACTTGACTCAATCGTGCTGTGCGATCCACTCGCGAACAAGATGTACTGGCCCATGATGATCGAAAACGAACGAAATCCCGGACCGCGGCCCCAGAGCGTCCTTGCTCCCGTCACCTTCGCGTCGATAATTCCTGTCATTCAAGCGTAGATTGCAAGCTTTGTTTCTGAGATGGAAAATATGCTATTGCTTCGGCTGCTATTGCTACAAGCGAGAAGAAAAACAAGCTCTTGCACGAGCCAGAGCACGGGAAAGAAGACGTCCCGTCGTAGAAGTTGTGACATTTGAGTGCGGGCTCAAAGCTGTGAAAACTTTTAGTTCGATAAACTTCGAAACGAGCTACTAGCGTCGTCGAGGGCCAAGTCGAGGTAGTCCTGATCGGCGTCGTCGACTCGGGGAGTGCCAGACCGAGCACGTACTAAGAACCAGACCGAGCACGTAAGAACGCAGCCTGTCGCGTCCGAGTCGTCATTGCTTAGAACCCCTTTAGCTCTCTTTGTAGGGAGCGGTCCCAGCCAACACGAAGGATTGTAAATCGTGAGCCCCGGTAGAACAAACAAACAAATATAAAAATCATCATGTGTAGTACTGGGCGAAAAGGTGGCAATTTATGACACCGGTAAAACTAACCTAAAAACAAGCTCTCTCTTGCAACCTTTCTTGGATAGCGAGAGCCTGTTGAGAACGAATCATCAGTTACACGGAGAATCTGTTAAGGGTCTGGACTCAACGCCTGGCAACACGAGCTGCTAGCAGCTCAGGGAACGAATCTCAAATTTCCTCCGCGAGGCCCCGGGGAAGCTGTTCGAACGCCGTCCAGGTCGTGTTGTGTTGTCGATTTGACCGGTTCGAACAGGAACCAAAGACAAAAGGAGCCTTTGAGATATTTTGATGCTACTCTACTGGGCCCGTGAGAGGCGATTGAGTTCCGCGGCGCGCTTGCCGATCAGGGGTCAAAAGCGGCCCGGGGGCGATTAATTCCGCCGTCAGATAGTCCACTAGATGGCATATCTATATTTTGATATACGTTGTATCTAGATTCATGGCCAGTGCAGCCGCCAGAACCATTCAGTCACGTAATCTCCGAACGACGAGGATGTGTCGTGAGCCGCCGACTCTCGTAGCTCTCGTGCTTCGTTCTCCCGCTTCCCGCGAGCCTACCAAGGAGTGCCGACCCTGGCTCACCTGCGTCATGTCGGCGTACGACCGCTTCTCAAGCCCAGGAAGCGAGTTGGCCTCCTTCTTTCGTCAGTTGGCGACGCCGATCCGGCGCTACGCCTCCTTCGCCACTTCGTCGAGTAGCTTCGTCGACGGCTCACGCGAGTGGGAGTGGGAGCGGCTACGGGCCAAACACGTTGGCACCACCAAGCGACTGGACCTGTTCGACCACGACCTGTACGGTGATCGAGGAGCGCAGGTATTCCTGGCCGCGCTGGAGCGATCACCAGGCGTCGAAACGGTCAATCTGGTGAGCTGCGTGCCCATCCGATGTCCTCGCGGTGTCGATACCGATGCTCGATGTGGGGGCCAGTTCAGCCAGGTCTGGTGTACCTTCCTTCGGCACCGACGCAGATGCGGTGGCCACTGACTTATGGAGGTGGATGAGATTGAACACTGAGTGCTAAGTGTGCTCATCCACAGAGCTCAAACAAACTTGGCGACCATGGCATCATGGCGATAACACGTGGCCTAAAGGGGCTACGGTCCCGGGGGGTCGGCGCTTGCCTCAAGGTGGGATGCACCACAGTTCATTTGAAAGTTTTGCATTGAACAAATGACTCTGCATTATATTGCCCAGGAGATAAATCTATCCGGAAACAATCTTACGGACGTGTCGTTCCATCTTCTGGCGCTCAACCTGCTACAACCCTCGCCGCATCCGCCGACGGTGACTCATCTTTATCTCACCGCCAACGACTTCCAGCTCTCGCCCTCGCTAGCTGCTTTCCTTGGGTCGTGCCTGTCGTCCCCTTCGTCCTCGCTCCGATGTCTCTCCCTGACCAACAATCCGACGATCTCGTCTTCAGGGTTGCTCAACCTCCTCCAGCATCTCCGGCTCGGCACGGAGAACCCATCTCAGCTCTCCCAACTGCACCTCTCGGTGTGCAAGCTCACACCCGATTGTGCCCAACCTCTGGCTCGTTGGTTGGAATCACCGATCGGTGGAGGACGGCTGCAAGCCCTCGGTCTCAATGGCAATGGGCTCAGCGAAGCTGGCGTTCGTCGCATCTTACGGTCTGTCGCGACGGGGAGAGCGCCGTCACTTGTTCACGTCGAATTATTTGCAAACGAGCTCGGCGAAGCGGAGCAAACGGTCTGGGCAGACGTGATTGCAGAGTTGGAAGCTGAAGATGAAGAGACGGACGAAGAAAGAGAGAGCCTCAAGGATCGATTCGAGCGAGCGAAGGAGATGAACAAGACCGTGCTCAAGGAAACTCGTCTCGCCGCTCTTGGGCTGCTCGCCAAAGCCCGTGTTCTTTTCGGTCAGCAGTCACACGGGATTCCAGCCATATCACAAGCCACGGATCGATCACCATCCTCGACATCATCACCTAATTCGAGGCTCGAGTTCGCACCGGCTCGAGACCATTTCGCTTTCCAGCACCTGCCCATCGAGATCCGGATCCATATCCTTCGATGCACCCTCGACGCTCGACCTTCCTCTACAGCTCATCGATACACGCGTCTTCCTTCCGAGTTTCTTAAACCAATCTCTCCCGAAGATCGCCGGCCCGTCCTGACCAGTCCTTTGACGGAAATGCAGTTTTTCTCCATTCTAGACTACAGCGCCTCGCGACAAACGCTACAGACCGAGATACGTCTGGCTTCGGCCCAGATCCCTTCACTCGCCGGCCATCACCAAGGTAAAGAATTTGGTTCGGCCGGGTTCAGCACCGATCCCAGTCGGGGGCATAGCCACAGACCTGCGAGCGGGACTGGGAATGGTGACCGGTCGGGATCGGCGACGACTGGGTCAACTGAGGATGGGGAGGAGGTTTGGGCCGAATGGTTCTTACGGGCTACGGAATGTGATCGGTTCCAAAGAAGATGATAGATGAATAGTCATAGCGTGAATGTTTTTGTTATAGAAGCTGTTGTAAGGAACCACACCTGGGCTATCACATATGCATTGCAATTCGCGTGTCCGGTGCATGGACGGGCTCCCAGCCCAGGCTCCCCGGGGACAAAGGAAAGTAGTGAAAATAGTTTGCGATAATACAAGCACAGTAAGATTTCATGTCTACGGTATCTGTTCCTCTCGGGGCCAACCCGAAAGAAGATAATAACGAACGGAATGGGAGCGTGGAGATATCATTGTGGGCTGAGAAGCAGGAGAAAGCTGTCACGATCGAGCGCAGTCATAACTTTTCCATCTCCGCCTGTCCAGATCGCGTCGGCGGTTGAATCGCGTTGTTGTTCCTATTGTTTTTCTCTTTGAATTCGACGAATGCGTACCCTGTAGCAGACGGTGTTTGTCGGCGCATGTGAGCAAGCTGGCTATAATCATCTCGTCGTGACGGATGCGAACTCACAAGCTCCACCTCCAAGAGTCAAGATGATGCCAAAGACATTCATCAGGTTTAGCGTGACGTTGAAGATGAGGACCGCCAGGCCGATTGTTAGAACTTGTTTGACGTTGGCTGTTCGACGCGAAGAGAGTGCCTGCAGCGTCAGTACTATGGCCTCGACACGCAGAGTTCGAGCGAATGCTTAAAAACAGACAGCTTACCAGCTACGGTCATCGTCAAGGCGCTCGTCTTCTTATTTGCCGTGAAACTGACGACGTTCAATCCGAATGCAATCGCACCATTCGTCGCTAAAGCCATGGCCTTGTGCCTCGTCATCTCCGTTGCGCCATAGATTCGCACCTTGTCCAGTTCACCCGAGAGGTAGCCAGCAACGACGCATTGGACGAAGGCGAGCGGCGACATACGAATCAAGAGGTCGAGCGGATGTAGCTTCAGCCGCCCCACCTGAACACGGTTCGTAGTGATTGTCTTGAGCGCGGCGAGCAAGGTCCCCAGCAGCGTGAGAATGAAGCCCCAAGCGGTGAAGGAGTAGTCGCCGTAGGTAGCAAAGGCCACACCGGCGACGACGGGCAAGAGGGAGAGATACGTGTCGCGAGAATGACGTTTGCCTTGCAAGACCGCTGCGATGATGATGGTGAAGAGAGGTGTCATGGCGCGGACAACTTGGTGGAACTAATGAGAGACAGAGTAACGAGTTCTCAACGGTCAACACTCTCAAATTCGGATGCAGACCGGAAACCGATGTGTCAAACGAACCGGCACAGTGACGAGTCCGAGACTGATGTTGGATACGGCGATGTTGACCGTGTAGAGCACAGAGAAGGCGATCATGACAAGCCCTTCGCGTGTTGTGAGGCGGGCTTGGGTGAAGTAGCCTTGGAAAAGGGCGATCTGGGTGCCGACCGTGCCTGACAGCATCTGAATCGCTGTGAGCGTCCAAGGGAAGGGAAAGCCTTGCAAAACCAATTTGTTGAACAGTGTAAGGCCTGTGGGGGCAATAGGAGCGGCCTCGATTTGATCAGTGCTCTGGAGAAAGGGATGCGGAGGGTTATCGAGAGGAGCCCCCCCCCCAGTGACACGTACCCAGGTTAAACCCAAAGTACAGCAGCAACCATGCTGGCGGCTGAAGGAGACGAAGTCGAACATGGGATTTCGAATAGGCGCAGACATGGAGAACAACGAAGTCCATCGTGGACCACAATAGAAGAAGGACAAGTGTATATCAGTCACCGCCAAGACTGACTTAGGTTCGCCGCGGCGCGTCCGAGACTCGAGCAACTCACCGAGTCCAAGTGTTGGGTTAACCGGGACGTGGTCGAGCCTGATCTTGAGGAGAGTAACGAGTGAGTACCGACCGAAAATGTCGGGGTGTGGCGCGGGCCGGTGATGCTGGCCCCTTTCGAGGTCGAGATTGACGAACTGAACGTGCCCTGATGTTTGCCGTTCTGTGCGTTCCGCATCGGGGAGCTGCTCCGCGCGTTGCGATCCGGGGACGCCGCGGCGACGGGAATGGCGGAGTAGAGATGTTCCTTGGTGCCGGTGATGGACGCGAAAGCTGCGGAAGAAGCTGCAGCGGCGGCGGCGACGAAGCCGTTGGAGGATGAACTCGAGTGCGAGTTGGCGAGTGCGAGCGAGCCTGAGCCCGACGACACCCTCGCGTCGATGTCAGCGTAGGACGGATGGATCGCCGAGGGCGTCATCGGATATGGCTCGCACGGCGGCGACGACACGTAGTGCGACCCGTTACCGAAAGGCCATGTCGAGCTGGTCTGTCCCGAATGGTCACTGAATCCATTCCCACCGAGCCCCATTGGTCGATCGTCGTCCATGGGGATGTAAAGACTCGAAGGCCGCCCTCTCCCACTAGTGCCACCACCCCCAGTCGCGTTGCCGTTGCCGGTCGGACCTTCCGAGGCACCCGCACCGGGCCCCAGACTTGGACTATTCGACCCGAGGTTTGCCGAGTTGGTCACGTTGGGGGTGTGTTTTGCGTGGTCTTGCAGTGGCACGGGCGAGGCACGCGGCGAGGCCGAAGGCGAGGTCCGTGTCGACGAAGTCGTTTTCGAGGTCGTTGGCGTGTCGAGCAGCGGGTGCGACGCGTGGCTGCTCACGCTCGAGCCAAGGGCGCTCGGCGATGACGACGTGGACGCGGTCGATGAAGCCAGGTCGACGGTGGTGGCTGACCACGTTTGGTTGATGTGGGAAGGGGGGAGCGGCGCGAATGGGCCAAATGTCTGAGGCAGAAATGCGGCCGTGGGCGAGGGAGCCGCCGCCGCCGCCGCACGGGCCCCGTGGCGCGTATTGCTCCACTCGTCCTCCCTGTCATCGCGGTCGTACGGCCGCTGCGTCGCGTTCTGATGCGCATCCTGTCGTTCCAAGTCGAGGTCAAACATCACGGTGGATGTCGTTTCGTTCATGGCCGGGCGAGGACGACGCTTCGTGTCGTGCGCAGTCGCAGGATGAGAGTACAGCTCCAGGATCGTAGTGCTTCGGGTTTTGTCGTCGTGCACCGAGCAGCCTCAGACTCGAAATTGAATCCCGAACCCCGAAAAGCTGGAAGGAAAGCGATCGGGACGAGGCTCTGTAAGGTCGTGTCTACATCAAGGTAGACGAGTCCATTCTGATCCAGACGCACCCAAAAAACCACTCAGCGAGGTCCTCGGTAGACGTATCGATCGGGTTCAAAGTGTGAACAGGGACGCGTCGCACGACCGCGGCGCCGCCGAGAGATGCCCGAATCAGAACCGGCAAGGTTTTGCGGGAGCCGATCGGGACGACCGTAGTAGGACAAAGAAGGGGGGCCCGAAAACGAGAGTAGGTGAAATGCGCCAACGAAGAGGTGTCTCTCTGTCCCGAATGCTCGACAACGTGCCTAGCTGCCCCTCGATGATTAGGATCAGCACATGCACACTTCGGAAAGTCGTTCTCCAAGAAGCACGCCTACAAACAAAACAGCGAACCGGCAGCATGCGGCACGCTTTGAGAACAAGCGCGAAGCTCATCTCGTCGCGCGCCCAGCGAGCAAAGCTAGCCAGGCGCTAGAGTGCCAGCAAAATTGCCCTGCCAAGCTTGATGCTCTCCGGTTCCTGGCCGCATGCATCGAGCCGCTGGTGGGAGTCAGATTCTCGCGAAGCTTCTCTATCGGTCGGGACTGGTTGTGGGGCGTCCTATTGAGCGACCCAATACCATGCGCTGCATCCGTTTTTTTTGCTGTCGATGGAGCCGAGTCTGCCGATCACCGTCCGATAATCGTAACGCTGCGGCTATCAGAAATCAGCGGCATCACCCAAAGCTGGGCTCGGAGCTCGGGGCCGTCCCGCAGTTGCATACAACGAGCTTCACACGGGAGAAAGGTCCCATAGTGGTCACTTGCACCGGGGTAGGTGAGTATTGGTGGGTAGGGAGTAGACAAGGTTTCTGGCCTGACTAAGGTCCGCTCACCTCTGCAGTTTGACACGAGTGCACTGTTAGCAAATAGTAGTGACTCTCAAGCAGAGGGGTTGTGCGCGTTTTAAGTCGGCATCGCATTTCGTCAGAAAAGCACGGTCGAGCAAGGGTAGGTTTAAATGTAAATAGAAGCCGAAAAGAAGGGGGTGGAGGACAGAGCAAACACATAAACAAACAGTTCAAACCGAGACGAGACAGGACCAGGTGTTTCCGACCATGGCTCGCCGACCTCGGGTTTTTCCGAATCTACATGTTCTCGTTCCGTTTCTGTAGGACTCAACTGGAGCCGGTCACGGCGAGTCTATGAAGCGTAAATAATAACAAACGCGCTTAGTGACCAGTTCAATAACATCTAGGGAGAGGCGAGAAGAACGCACTTTTTGAGATGCTCCATAAAGATTTGCAGCGACACATCGTCGGTGAAGATCGCCGCGCCTTGTGGTGCACCACCGTACTGCGACGCGCCTGAGACGTGCGTTGTCGAAGGGTTTAACTTGCTCAACAAGAAACGCGCTTGCGATCCACCTTGGTCCGTCACGACATAACGAGGGATCGGGAATCGATCGAGCAAGAGGTCCTGCGCGTCCTCCTTCGGGTCATCGAGCAACTTGGCGAGGTTCTCATACCCTTCTTGTTCATGGTAGCCGGCACGACGCCATTGCGCGACCGTTTCGCCGTGGAAGATGAGGATGTGGAAGAACGTGTCGAGCAAGAGCACGGTCTCGGGTTGGATCGAAATCGAGTCGAGCAAGACCGCTTCGGGCGGTTGCTCGAGCGCGTACGACATCAGTGTCGGTTGGATCATAACGAGCGAGTTGTTGACGTCCTCCGAGTTGAGAATGTGCCGGTAGTAGGCCGTCTCATCGGGCGAGTTGTTGAAGACTTGCAGGAACTGACTTCGTCGCAAGTGGAACATGAATTGAGGGTAGATCATAAAGTTCTCGTTGAGCCGGAATGAGCTTGGGTCGTCCTTGCGATACTCGGCGAACTTTTGGCACAGCCGGATGAGCATGCGGTCGAGCCAGCGCAATACGTCGGGGCTATCGTCGATCTCGGCCTTGAAGACGGCGATACGGGCCATCAACACGGCCGCGGCCTCCTGGTCAAAGTTTTCCGAGATGGACGGGTGTCCAGCTTCGGCAAAGTTGCGCGCGATCGTGGTGACGCGTAGCCTGAACTGGCCCGACGTGTGCTGGTAATGTGTGACGAACTGGATCATACCACGTGCACCGGGCTGCAGAGGCTGGCCCGCGGGGGTGACGACCTCGAAGTAGACGGCGTTCGACGTCTTGGGCGACAGCGAACAGATCTTCCACGCCGACGTCTGGCCCAGACCGATCTCGGTTTCTCCGACCCAGTTGGATTTTTTGTTCGCCGAGATGGCATGCCCGATCATACCTGAGACCTTCAGCTCCTTCGTCGTCTGCACATCGAACGTCGCGTTAAAGCCCATCTGCAGATGCCCCTGCTCGTCCTTGACAAAGACGCGTTGGAACGACTGCTTAAACAGCGACATGTTGAACGAATCGGCGAGGATCATGTAGCCGTTCGTGAAGTTGGCAAGCGACTTCATTTCGAGCAAACCGACCTGATCCAGGCATCCGGCATAAACATCGATCGCGTGACCGTTCTGCGCTGCTCGCCGAGCCAGAGATTCGTAGAATTTGCTCGCTCGCTTGAAGTAGCGGACGTTGTCGCGCTCAATGTCGTGATGTGACCGAATCGGCTCTCGCAGCTCGACACCGACGACCATACCCGGGCCTTCGGTTGCGGGTCCGCCGGCAAAGAGCATAATGCGAGCGCCTGTGTTGGGAAATAAGGACTGCACGTAAGGTGCGCGAGGCGTGAGCAAACTATTAATCGGTGACCAGGGATTTGTGATCGGACAAGGACATACCTCCATCAAGCCGACGGCGACACTCATGGCGACACCAGTGCATCGTTGGGCTCGCTTGTCACTCGCAACCGGCCATGCGTCCTTTTGCAGGTTCTCCAACACGTTCGTGAGGCCGTACTCGACCTGGCTGATGGGAAGCAGGAACCGCGCCGCGCCGTGGACGGTAGGTGGGGGCGCGTTGGGGGGTGCGGGTCCTCCCGGTCGCACGGCAGCGGTCAGGCCGAGCATTTCGGTGATCTGCTTGGTCGAGTACTCTTTTGATCCGCGGAAGACGAATGACTTTGGGCACTCGGAGTAGCCGAGCTCGTGGACTTGGGCCTGTGAATTTGCGATAGGGCGCGAGGGTGAGCGACGCGTCGACCACGGTCCACAACACCAGCGCCTGAATGCAGGTGCGGGGGGCGAGGATGGTCAAGTTGAGGTACTGACCATAGTACCATAGGTGATGAGACCGACGAGAGCCTGAGGGGGCAACAAGCTCAAGCTGACGATAATGGTCTCCTTGAGCGCTTTGAGGTCATCCTCGTCAAGGCAGGTGTCAACGACGTAGAGGAAGATGGGGGGCACCTGCGCCGGTCGCGAGAGGGTGTATTCGATGGTGGTATACTTGGGCAAAAGTTCGGCGGGGAGATTATTGGACGAGATGTCCTTGTAGTGGGGAGGGAACGCGTTGCGCTGGAGGCAGAAGGGGCAGATCCACAGCTTGCCGCGCACGTCGATCTGGCAGTACGGATTGAGTATGGCGCGGCATGTCTTGCACGTCACGGGTTCGTAGAGCACGGGGGGAAGATCGGCCCGTTCTTTGAGAGGTGTGTAGAGCTGTGCAAGATGCGAAGGGAGGGGAAAGAGAGAGAGCATATCAGCACCACATGGCGAGCGCTCGGCAGGAGGGTGCCGGACGCACCGCAGCAATGGGGACGACGGTCCTGGTCGACTCGATGCGACTGCCGGCAAAGACGTTCCAAGACAACCTGACTCCATCGCGGTCCTCAACGTCCTCGTAGTCGTATGCGCGTTGCGGGGCAGCCTGCTGCTGAGGATCGAGGCCCTGGCCCGGTTGCCCCTGCGGCGGGTACGCGCCCTGTTGAGCGTGCTGCTGATACTGTCCCTGAGGAGCGCCCATCCCAGGGTGTTGCTGTTGTTGATGGTGTTGCACTGTGCAGCAAACTCAAGTCAGTTGGTGTGTACGCGGTAAAGGAAGGGGTGCGGAACGGGGACTGACTGATGGGCAGCCCAAGATGTGATCAAGTGGGAGCGAAGTGGGAGCGGGAGGACGTGGCAGTGGGCTGGGTCCAATGCGAATCGATGACGGCGCACTCGGATCAATAGCTCTCCAAGTAGCACTCGAGACCAGCCTCCAAAGCCAATCACGCGCACACGGCTCGGGTTGGTCGCACGGTCACAAAGACAGACACCAGCTGACACGTCGGTGGGGGTGGTAGGACGGGACACGGGACACGGGACAGGCGGCGACGTGCCAGCGCCCACCAGAAACTCGCGCGTGAGACTGGGCTACACCTGGCTACACTATAGGCTAGATAGACTCTGTTAGACTGGGGGGGACCGGGAAAGCCCAGCCATGGCATGCATAGGAGTACCCCGAGGATTACTGTACTTGGGAAGTAGGGGGGAGCAGTGGGATCTGCTTGGATCATAGTTTATGATTGGGATTTGGGGTTTAGCAAGTTTGGCCCGTTTTTTTTTGCGGGTGGTTTTACTCATGGTTTATCGAGCGGGTTTGCTACGATTGATTCTGATTCAGGTCAACGATTCCCACAATACTGGCCTAGCCAGACAATACTGGCCTAGCCAGTGTGCTTAACTGCATTCCCTCCGACTTTTCCAAAGGGTATTAAGATCATTACATCGTCATGAAATCTATCAAACAAAGAAATCAAAATCGGACGCGCTAGCTGATCCTAATACCAAAAAATGCGCTTCACGCTCACCAAGACAAAGGCGCGGGAAGTGAAACAAATGCCAATAGACACCCCTGACAGCCTCTGAAGCTCTGACCGCTCTCACCTTGTGCCACGTCGCGGTCATCGTACGTTCTGCGCACTTCCTTACGTGCCCTCGCTGAGGGTTAAGAAGACAGCATGTCATCTACAACAGCCCCTCCAGATACACGAATTTAACTGCTCTTAGACGATGTGCACGAGATTCCAGATGAGCAACTCGCCGCTATGTCTCCTGTTGACGAGCTCACTGTCGGCGAGCTTCTCGCGTTCGAATTTACCCGGCCTGACCTGACCGCAACGCTCACCGTATCCGAATTCGCCACATTCGAGCCAACATTCCATCAGCATCAGATTCGCCCCAATAGCACCACCCGCGCATTATTCAACAAAAGTCATGAACCTCGATGGAATGACAGCCGGAGGCGTACAATTCTCGAAGAAGCGTCTGTCTGTATTGCGCCTTGGTGCACTTGAAGTGCATCTTTTTGGCATTCCAATCGGCTCGCGTGTGCAATTTTGCTCGAACTTATGGACCGCTAAACAGCGGTCGGTGCGCTTTGATCAGTCAGCTAATAGCTAGCTACGCGCCAGAACGGCTGGACAAGGTGCGAGGTCGACCTACTTCGATCAATTCGATTTGTACCACATCCTGCAGTGGGCGTACCTCAACGATCTGCTATGTTTTTTGTGGTGTTGCGTACCAGTTTTGAGTCGCAGTTTGGGGTTCGGAGGGTCCGATTTGACATTTGTACTAAGCCTGATCACATATTTTATTTTCTACGCCAAAAAAAAAACAGTTTCTTTTTGTATCAAACCAGTGGGAACCCGTTAAATTAACGGGAGGATGAAAATTAAATAGCAGAATCGTGATCTCAGTTGAAGGTAAAACACACAACACCAAGGACAGCTTCAAAACTATTCCCCATTCATTGCTCTGAGAACAGAGCGGAATACTGGTTTGGGGTCGCGGTGGCTGCGGCTGCCGCTCGATCAACGGCTTGTAGGTCGTCGTCATCATCGGCGGGGTCGCGAGAGGGCAGTAGCACCTTGATTCGATCAACACTCATGGCTCGAGACAATGCCACATACAGCTGCCCATGAGTGAAGACGGGATGTAGGGAGAGATCGACGCCAACACGATCGAGTGATTGACCTTGGGCTTTGTTGATCGTCAGGGCCAAGGCAACGCGAAGCGGGAATTGCAGCCGGCGCATAGTGAAACCAAGTTGGCGACTGCCAGTCGCATTTGTCTCAAGTCGCACGCGAGGGATGAAGACCGTGGTGCCCGCTCGATCTCCGGTCAAGATGATGGTTTGAATGACTCTCGATCTTGCGTGCGACACGATCAGGCGGGTACCGTTGCAGAGGCCCGCGTCTGGGTCCAAATTGCGAAGAAGAACGACGGGGATCCCTTCCTTGAGACGCAAGTGATGCGCGGGGAAGTTGGATGGGCTGATTGAATGTAGATACTCTGGCGAAATCAGTTCCGGCGCCATTCCACCCCCAGTTTCGCCTGCCTCAACGACCTCGTCTGCGCTGCGATACTCGATGTAGTCGCCATTGAACTCTTCCAGCAGCTTGGCATTGATGCGATCGACCGTTGCACTATGCGGAGCTAGGATTGCCTGACGTGAGAACAGCTGAATCAGGTCTTCGAGGGACTCCTTGTTCACGGTCCTTAAACCGGGGTAGACAAAGTTGATCAACCCTTCGGCCGTTCTTTGACCGTCCGGAAGCAGCAGGTAATCAGGCAGCTGCGAAACGGATAGAAGGGGTCTTAGTGTCGGTTGGTTGGGTAAAAGAGGGGAGCCAAACGTACTGCAATCTTGTCGTATGGGTGCATGTTGGCAGTTCCATCTCCCACGGTAAGTAGCCATTCCGCAAAGTCGCGCGTTCGAGCCAATTGAGCCTCGTCCATCGCATCAGCGTTCGAGCTGAGACGCATGTTCTCGGTAAGTCGCAAGACACGAACGTCGCGCCAGAAGTCTGCCTTGATGAGGGATGCATCGACGATTTGAACGGGAGATCCTTTGGGAACGACAGGAAGGCACTGGCGAAAGTCCCCTACAAATTGGAAACCTCGTTAGCATGCCGCTGTTCAGAGCGGAGGCGGAAGAGCCCAACTGACCCGCAAAGATCATTGTCACCCCGCCGAAGTGCTCCTCGGTCTCTCGGAGATCACGCAGTAAACGGTCGACAGCTTCCACCGCGAATCGATGCGCCATTGGGGCTTCATCCCAAATGATGAGCTTGGTGGTACGCAGCATCAGCGCGAGATCACTTTCCCTGTCGACTGGACACGTCGAGGTTGGCAAGGTGTCTAGTGGGATTCGAAAAGTTGAATGCGCCGTGTGTCCTCCCTTGAGAAGCAACGCCGCTACTCCGGACGACGCCACCGCAATCGCTTGGTCGCCTCGAGCTCGCACAGTATCGAGAAGGGCATTTTCCACAAAAGTCTTGCCAGTACCCCCAGGTGCTAGCAGGAAAAACACATGCTGCGGCCCAAGGTTGTTGTCGCGCATCTGATCGACGACATCGAGCTCGACCGCGCAAAGACACTCGTCAAATGCAATTCGTTGGTCGTGGTTCAGACGGGCATGCGCCGCTTGGGCATCTTGCGCGCATTGCTGGCGATCAAAACGGGGAAGCCGTTCCTCGAGACGATCAAACAGCCGCACTTCGTCCTCGGTCAGCTCGGGAAGATCAAAGAAGGCCAAAGTTCGATCGTTTGCCGCAAGGAGGAGACGAATCTTGTTGAGGGTCCACAGGCGGATGGTTTGATCGTTGACGGGCACGTCTTCATAGCGTTCGATGTGATAACGGGCATCGTCGCTAAGAGAAGCAAAGTGACGATCCAGCAAAGCTGGTGGGTTGGCAACCGTCGCATGGATGAGCATGAACACGAATAATCGGCGTAGTTGGTCACCGGTTTCAATCTGTGCAGCTTCCCTGAGACAGATGTGATGCTCGCCATCGTCGGCGAGAAGTCCGCGAGCGGCGCAAGCGGCGCGATAGGAAGGATACACGACGTCTTCGAACATGATCAGGTCCGCAAACGATGTCGGGCCCATGACGACCTCGAGGAGCAGTCTGAGGTAAAAGCGCTCCCCACTACGCAGTGGGACGGTGTAGATTCGTCCAATGACATTGCGATCATGGACTCGGCGTTTCCAGCGCAACTTCTCCTTATTCCAGGAGTAGTAGCGCGGCACATTCGTGTAGAGCAACGTGGTAGTGAGCTCGCCGTCGGGAGCTGTAGCGCACAGGTCGAAGAAGCCGGTCAGTTTGGAGCGAGTGGGCGGAGTGTCGAGGGGCAGTGGTTCATTGGGATTGATCTGCACAGATTGTTGATTCTCCAGATGGACCGGCAGTCGATTGACGGGTGGCCACACTCTACCGACCGAGAATCCGAATAGGCGGTGGACCGCTTCTGGAGCACTGATGTAGCGACCTTCGACGAACTCGTTGATCTCATCTCGAACCGGTTCGTCCTCGCGAGCCCCTTCACCGTTCGCTGCACGCTCAACACGCGCCACAGCTCGATCCGGACCTTTGTACACATACTTGAAGAGGTACTTGATCGCGCCGATCGTTGTCACAGCCTCCACATTGATATGCGCATTGTACTTGGCGCAGAGATAAGGCGAGTACGGCACGCAGTCACCATCGTTGTAGATAACACCCCCCTTGACAACGGCGTGGCGAAAGCGTCGGCGATACAACGGGTAGCCTTCAGGGTGCATGCGGGTGTGGGGGTTCTGTTCGCGAGGAAAATGGCGCTTGCACCTCGGATTACCGTACTTGTCTTTCTCCATGCAGGGCTGAGTCGAGTTTCCGCCACACTTGCCATGCAGCATGTGCTTTGTGACGGTCTCGTGGAGATCAGGATAGCGCGAAGGATCGGGTATCTCGGCCGAGATCATTTTGTCGATCGCTTCCGTCGACAAAGGATGATCGTCCGGCGCGAGGGTGATGAGGATATGGGCATGTGGCAGGCCCCGCTTCTGATACTCAATCACATGTGTATGCGTCAGAACCACGCCAAAACAGCCTGCACGTTGCTTGTTGCCAAAAACGTCGTCGCAGAGTCGGTTCAGCTTGGCTTCAAACACTCGTGTAATGAGATCCGGACGGTTGCATGCTTTGTCGTTCGGCCCCAGTGCAGCCTTGATTTCCGGCCATTCGGGGTTGCACGTCACCGTGATGAACAGCGAAGGCTTTCCATATTTGACGACGCAAGCCATCGCATCTTGGTAGCGCCGCGTGATTTCGCGCGGGCTATTCTTGAACGTCGAGCCCAAAATCACCGAACGTCCAATTTGATCCGGGGTCAGGCCGTTGGCAACAGCGTCGGTGATGCCTTGGGCCGTGGTGAGGCGCAGACTTTCTTGATGCAACCGGATGTAGTTGAGTCGATCGGTCTCGACTTGGGAGTATCCGTCAATCACGAACTCGAGGAAGAGACGCTGGGTGGCATGCGGAATGGAGAAGTAGTCGTCGCGTTCGTGCAAGTGATATGCAAAGTATTGGGAACGCGAAACTCGGGTTGATCCACCTCGACCCCTCTTGTTTGATCTTCGTCCTAGATTTTCGAACAATTTATGTCAGTCTGAGAGTGCGTCTCAACAGAGAGGTGTATAAGAATGAGCCGAAGACGCTTAGCTTACGTTCACCATCACCATTCTCTTCGTCCTCCTCGTCGCCTTCATCCTCATCGTCCTCCTCTTCGTCTTCTTCATCTGGACCAAGGCCATCAAGTAGCTCGCGCAATTGGACACCATTGTCGATCTGCTCTCGGTTTCTGGCGATGGGCGGCCCAGCTTGGTTGAAACCGCAAAGAGGAATGTTGGGGTGGAAGCCATCTTCCCCCGCGGGGAAGAGTAGTGGGTACCGGAGAGGCATCGCAGACGGATGGAGCGAGCTAACGATTTGGTACTTGGGCCGACCATCGGGACATCGATCACCGTGCACCTGGAGAATAAGGTCTTGCGGTCCACGATCTCCCGTGTTGGTGTCGGAATCGCAGATAAGCATCGCCATTTCCGTGCTTGACGTAGGAAGGTTGTGGGTGCGTCGGTCTCGGCCTGGTGGTAGGCAGAGGCGCAGGACCCACTCTTTGGCCGTATCCCAACCCGCGCGGGCTTTGGCCGATGCGAACTCCCTCACAAAGCGATTGCCGGTGCGCAACATGGACTCGAGCTTGGTCAGCGTTGATCTTTGAATGCGAGTCTCTGCGCTGTCGGGTCCTTGAAGTCGTGTGTTGGTGGCCTCGGCCGGGTCGATCAGCCATGTCTGGGCAAAGGCTGGGCGTTGATTCACGGCAGGGATCAGGGCACCGAGTCAATGATAGAGGCGGCCGAACACGCGAAACACGGGAGGTCCTAGAGTGTCCACTTGAGTTTGGTCCCAGCAGTGGGCAGCGAGCGAAGTAAAGGACAACGCGTTATTGTAAAACCGGGCATCCTCGCGAAATGCTTTAGCGTCTGTGTAGGTGCATCGCACAGTTCAGCATGCGGGCCATACTGCAGAGAGATGTTGTTGGACGGAGCAACTGACCGCTATCCGAGCCTTGAAGAAGCTGCCGATACTCGAGATTGGGCTGGAGAGGGGGAGGTAGCCGCACCTTGCCCTGCGAAAACGTGGGGCTTGAGGGGTTTGAGCGCGATTCGAGCCCGGCGCACTCGCCTTTGCGGAGGTGGTGGTGGGGCGAGCCCAGCGTCGAGTTGGCCATCGCGCTGACCACGCTGTCCGTTCTGCACAGCTGCACGGCGGGCTCGTATACGTGTTGCAACGACAAGATCGCTTGAATTGTTGTCATGACGCGCGGGGGGCTGATTCTGTTGATCGGCGCGGGACGAAGAGGAGGGTCGAGCCGCGGGGCCCCCAGCAGCGGGCGCTCGAGCTGGCCCATGGTAGCCCATGGTACGGCGCTACCCTCGCGCCCAAGACTTGGCGAGGTTGCGATGGCCCTCCCTGGCGACCTTGGGACCGGGGCATAGTAGCGAAGGTTTGTTCTTGAATGAGTGTCACTAAAATTGGATGAGAGTGAGAGAGAGAAAGGAAAGGTTCGAGGGAGTGGCGCAGGATTGTTTACGTGGTTTGATTTGTTGTTCAGCCCCTAATGCCGCTGGTCGACTGCCGGAATGACACTGACACCGCCGGCGCACCGCATCACGTGACAAACACCAGCCCTCGCCTCGCGCGTCAGGCAGAGCTCTGCTGTAGAAGCAATATCATGCAAAGCCACGCGCTTGCGGTTCATTAAGTACCATATGAGTGGAAGCATTGTTTTATGTGAGCGAAAAAAAGAAGGAAAATACTGGGAGCGCTGTAGCTTCGTTGGAACGGCGCGGAAAATACAAAAGTCACCACAGCGCTTGTACATGACTTCTGATCGGAACATGGACACCACAGGCAGGTGAGGCAGACACAACAGTATGCCGGTACATACACCACAGGCGGCCCGGAGGGCCGCAACCTAGTTAAAAACAGCGATTTTAGGTACATTCCTTAACTCACACTTTTTTTTACTAGTTAGGGTAACTAGTTACTAGTTAGGGTAACTAGTTACTAGTTAGGGTAACTAGTTACTAGTTAGGGTAACTAGTTACTAGTTAGGGTAACTAGTTAGGGTAACCTGATTAGGTTTCACAAATTCGGTTATCTACGCAAAATGCTGTTAATGAAGTCTATCAAATAAATAAACAAATAAACGTTTCTTGAAAAGGGGGGTTGGACTTATGTAAAGTCATAGCCACTAGACCCATGCAGCCCCCGCACTCTTGAAACCACCAAAAGTGTGATTCCGATCATGTGATGGATTTCCAGAAGGCCCAACCGCAAAAACCATCTCGCGTAGGAGCAAGCCGTGAGCACCGCCAAACTGCAGCGCTTTTAGCTCGAAACCACACGATACCTTGCTCACCCGCTTCCGACCATCATGCTTAGACCTACATCACCCGTCCTCTCCAAGGCCTCTCGACTCCCCATGATGTCCAAGCAGGGCAACAAAAACTACTACAAAGGTCAGGCGCCTTTCCTTCTGCGCATCGCAGCGTGAACCGTCGACATTCCCCTACCTTCCGAGCATCCCGTCTCTCCCTTATACTTTACTGCTCTTGATCTGATGCTCGACAATCTTATTCTGACAGGTACCGGATCCATGCCCGGGTTGGGACCCAAAGCGCAAGGACGACACGGTGGACGAGGCAAGGCGCCCTACATCCTCATGCCCGAACGCATGCGCACCTTTGTCGTGCCTTTAGGACTCAACACCACCGATGTACGTTTTCAATACCATCTCTCGAGTCGAGGGAGAATCTCAGCGCTCATCGTCCCCTTTCCCTGACTCAGCTGAAACCGTACGTCGCCAAGGAAGTCAAGCTCGACACCAGGGACGGTCTGTGGCCAATGGCAGCGACTAAGGGCGAGGACCAGTACAGCAAGCGAGGGGGTCTCTACGGACCCAAAGGATTCGACGGCGAGTACTACCTCCAACTCGCCGAGTTCTTGCAGAAGCAGGATCCCAAGCCCTGAACGACCCCAAGCCACCCTTCATGGAAAAAGAGGACCGTCAACGCCGTCGCAAATCTCGCAAAGTCTTGTATCACCACATTCGCATTCACACTTCAGTTGTACCAAACTACAACATGTAATCGATAACGCACTACCACATGACCACGTCGGAATTCCCTTCCCGCCGATCAATGTGACTTTTTGACCTCGGAGCTGGCCTGCTTCTGGGTGGCCTTGCACTTGCGTACCCTCTCCTCACTCGCGTCAAGCTTGTACTTTGCCTCGGTCAGCTCGACCGTGCTTCGCAACACTTTTTGCCAGCTGTGCTCGGCACTGCGTAAGGCTGTCGGTGGGAACGCCGAGAATTGTAGCAAGGGCGATCTTCGCAAAGGTCGCGGCGATGGGGTCGGCTTTTCTGGTGTAGAGTCGTTCGATGACTTTTTACGAGTTGAGGTGGCTTTGGTGTTGCTACGGGAGCGAAGTGAGGTCGAGGGGCTAGGTTCGGTGGATTCGCTCGGAGGTGATGGGGCAGCCGGAGGTGGAGAAGGTCCTAGAGTCCATGCGAACGAGCGTCGATCGGTATCGTTTTCTGAGAGAGATGCTGTTTTCGTTCGAGAGGCTTGGCCTGTAGGCCTTGATTTGTTTTCGGTAGCGACAATGGAACTAGACGACCAGCGAAAGGTTTTCTGAAATCGGTTCAGTTCCGAGCCAGGACTCTTTGAGCGTCGTAGTTAGCCATTGTGCAGACCTACATTGCGACATTGGAGCCAGTCTGACCGAGGTCGTAGCCATCTTGGCTCATCTTGGTTGCTCCGACGGCCATCTTGGACCTTGCCAGATCCAAGTAGGCCTAATGAGGAGATGAAAGACGGCGGATCAAGCAGCGAGTCAACGGCAAGCGGTTGGCTTGAGCGTGAGCGCCGAGGAGAGCTGACCTGTTTAAGTGCGGCTTGAAGACGTTCTTGCGCGGCTTGGTAGAGGTCGAGGTCGGCGAGGTACTCGATCAGGAGCTCGTCGAGCAGCTCGTCGTGGTCGATGTCGATCGAGTGGATCGACATGGCTCTTTGTGTCGAGACACCACTTGGGGATGATTCTTCGATGAGGCGGCGTGATTGGGCCAGTTGAGGACGTAAGCAGTACGGAAAGCAGACTAAGCTGAGGCCGACGAGAGCAGACGAGAGCAGACGAGAGCAAGGGGTGTGACTGTGGGTGCATTGGGTGCGACTATGTGCGAATTACCTCGACTTGCAGCGACTTGCGCGGCTGACTAGCGCTGACTAATAGCGTTGACTCACTGCTACTCACCGCGTACTCACCGTCGGTCTCGCTGTCTCTCCGGCCCTCGCACTGCTCCCGCTGTCCTCTCCCGTCTGCCAGCCTCTGCAACGGCCGTTCGGAGCCCTAGCTCGACTAAGCGCACCTCGTGGGCTATCGTGGGGTCGTGCATCTTGTATACTCGGTCCCGTCAGACCTACCACGGACTGCCGCTGCGACCTCATCAGTCGATAAACACTCCGTTCCGATCTCGGCTCTGAGTGACGGCGACGAGCGACGAGCGACGAGTACCTACTACGCCTCCCGCAGCCTGGGCTCTGATCTACCAACACACTACTCTGCTGGAACACGGTGCCTGGACCTTCTCGCATGGAAGGGTCCCGTTCGCCGAGACCGTCGCCCTCGCCTGCGTCCGAGTCGACGCCCGTCTCTGTTCGACCGCCGGGCTCGAACTCGAACTCGCACTCGCACTCCAGCTCGACTCCGAGGGCCTCAGCAGCCAAGATTTACGCTCAGAGGTATCTACCCTCACATACCGACCACCCCCTAGTGGAGCATCACTGACGAGCGTGCACATGCTCTCCCCGCAGACGGCCTTACCTCGACTCGCCTCCTCTGGGTGCGCCTTCGCCCTCCTCGTCGTTGCCGCCGATCCCTCCCCGCTCCTCGTCCCTGGCATCCTCATCGACCTCGACCCACCCTATTGCCAACTTTGACACCTCCCGACATCCCCTCCCGTCTACGCCTAGCTTGGGTTCTGTTGCGCGCTCCTCCTTCGACGCCGGCTCGCTCCCCAAGCGCGCCCCAACGGATCGGAGCTTCAATCGATCTCAATCCAGGCCTCGCTCCCCACCACCACTTTCAAGCTCGTCCTCTACTACAGCAGGGCCCTCGTTGTCGTCTAAAACGGGGCCGGCCAAGGGGCAGGCCCAGTGGCCACCACGCGACGATCTACCAGGGCATCGACGCAACGTCTCTCTGGGCTGGGATCGAGATAGGGACAACAGGGATCCTAGAGCCGACAGGGACCGCGACAGGGATAGAGATTGGCCTTGGGAACGACAACACCAGCAACAACAACACCACGACCGGGAGTGGGCGAGGCAGCCGCGCGAACGAGAGCGAGACCCCAGAGATAGCGATATGAGCATGGGCAGAGGGGACCGGAGGGGACCACCCGGTAGTGGTCGTGGGGGGCCACCCAATAGGGACTCAAGGGATTCGTACTCGTCCCTTCCGCCCCTACCCATCTCGGGCCGTGCCAGCTTCGACTCGTCACCTTGGCCACGATCTGCGTTCCGCGACGCACCTGGATCCGATGCGAATGGCGCTCGACCGATACCGAGACGGGGTCGAGACGGGAGGGGCAGCGAGTATGAAGAGGAGGCAGGATGGGGAAGATCACTTTCGCCAGATTGGAACCACCGGAGGCCGCCGAATGGGTACGATACCGCGAATTCGCGCAGATCGGAAGATCCGGGCAAAGGGTGCGTCTGCTTAATCAAGTACTCACCGTGTTCTGGCTTGCGTGCCTGGGAGATAACAGCTGACATATTGTGCGAGACGATCTGGGTGTACAGATACCCGCATGGGTCATCAATGCGGTTTGATGATCGCGATCGACCAGGAGGACCGGGACCAGCCGATCACGACGACCGCTATTCGACGACCCGAAGACAGCCCTCCCCCGCGCGCTCCGAGTTCTGTACTGCCAATCGCTTCGATCTACCCCGTCCTTATTCGGGTCCGAATCGATCGGCCCCAACTCGAAGGGGTCGTTCCATGTCCCCTGGCGAGATCCAATGGACTCGCTCGAGATCACGCTCCCCTATGCGTCTGGGAGATCGGTTCGCTGGGTTCCAGAGGGATGGACGAATTCCCCATGATGATCGAAAACCTTTCAAGGGTAAGCATCCGAACCCTGTGCCGACGTACTCGAATGGCGATAGACGATCGAACAAACCTTCGCCGGCCCGAGGGTATACTCCGACGCCGGCCTCGCCGATTCCGGTCGACGTCGAATTGCCGTATACGAAAGCCACTTCGCCGACTGCGGATCACATAGGCGCCCAGGAGACAAGTGCGCAACCTAGGGACGAGTCCGCCTCCAAGTCTCAGGACAACGAAGCGGAAAACCAGCTCGAGCTAGGCGAAGTTCTGACCGACCCCGACGAACCGGGGACACCACCTAGACTACCTGCCTTTGACTTCCCCTCTCCGAGAAAACTCAAGGAAGGGCTGGCTGATGTCGGTGACGAGGATCACGAGATGATCGATACGCCTGCTGATCCGGCCGTCAAAGATGAGGCCGAGGAGCCCGTCCTCGAAACCGAGAAAGTCCAGCCAATATCCGAAATGGAGGTCGACCCCGTGGCGTCAACAGGGCAAAGGGAGGCTGTTTCTGAGGACGCTGCAGCAGTACCACCATCGTCACCTCAACCTGCGGCCATTTTCGCCCTGCCGACCCCGAGCACAAGCGACGCCGCCAGTCAAGTCGCAGAGATGGAAGAGGTTGAGGAAGGGGAAGAAGTGCAGAGCACCGTAGTCGTCGCGATGGAAATCCCAGATTCCGTCGTTTCCGAGGCTGTGCTTGTCGAGTCTGCCGAGGCAGGGGAATCAATGCCCGTCGACAAGGCCACGCTGGAAGCCGAGCTGCTACTCAAGATCGCAAACCGCACTCCCACACCCCCAGCCCCTCCCCCACCCCACTCTCCACCGTCTCCTCCCACCTCCCCACCGCGTAGCTTTGCCTCGATCCTCAACGACGTCATTGCCGCGAACGAACAGGACTCGGGCGAGGTCAACGCACTCATGCTCGACAACCGTAAGAGGTCCGCGCCCGAAATTGCCAAGCAAGCCTCGTCGATCGTGCGTGATGTCACGAACCTTGATCTATCCAAAGCGGCGTGGCGGATGCATGAGCAGGTCCAACCTTTCCTGATCGAGGCGTTTGCCAAGCGTGATCATCGTCGCCATGACAAGATGCTCAAGCTCCGCGCCGAGTACGAGCTGTTTAACGAGGATTGGACGGCGCATTGCGATCGGCTGGACAAGCTGCACAACCGCATCCATCGACGAACAGGCCCTATCAAGCCACCGCACGACGAAGTCGGGCTGCCCTTCTACTCGACCGAACCCGCCACACCCGGTGCTCCCGCCGCCGCAGGAGCCACAGCCGCCTGCGGACCTGTCACCATCAGCGGTCGCCCAAATCGTCGAGGTGGAGGCGGCGCTTCGGCTTTTGTCGGATTCGGCGACACAGTTCGGTCCGAGGCCGAGTTTCTGGAGGTGTTGGCGAACCTCGAGAACGCTACGCGGCGCGATGCCAGTGCTCGAGCCGAACGCCAAGCCGTCGAGGTCCCCGATCAACTCATTGACCCTTCGGAACGGAACGATCTGCTGTCCCTGGCGTTCCACGACGAGCAGCGCAGAGTCGAAGATCCGATCGCACTTTATGAGATCCAAAAGCCCCTTGATGTGTGGACGCGCGACGAGGTGAACACCTTCAATCGACTCTACGAGGAACATCCCAAGCAGTTTGGCAAGATTGCGGCTGGTATCCCGGAGAAGACGACCGCGCAGTGCGTGTTGTTCTACTACCGCGTCAAGCATGCACCAGAGTTTAGGGCCATCCTCTCAGACCGCAAGTACAAGGACGGACGACGTCGTCCAAAGGGCAAGAAGCGCGTCGAAGAGATCAAAGGCGGCAAAAAGAGTTTGCTCGCCAATTTGCAAACGCGCAAGCCCGATGACGACGACGACGTCGACGAAGGCTCGCCTCCACCCGTCGGCTCGGGCCTTCTCAGCCCCGAGACCGCTCGTCGTCAGCTGCCTTTCGAGTCACCGTTGGTTTTTGTCCCACCGACTCCGATGCGACCGCCTCGGGCGTCGTCCCCCCCTCCTTTGGCCGCTTTGTGGCTCGGAGACGAGGCTTTCACCACGGTCGACTCACGCGAGCCATCGAAACCGGACTCATCCGCTGGCTATGGCAAGAAAGGCGCACGCATCCCCAAGATCCGGGACGCGATGCTTCTCCCTTCCGATGGCGCCCTGGAGGCTGCAGAAGCACTGGCAGGCCTCGTCGGCGGCCCTGGAACCGGGGATAACAAAGACGACTCTGCTGGACGCGCCTACGATGGCGACCGCTCGCTGCTGAAGACCTCAGTCGGCGGTCGACGCAAGGGGACTTCATCTTCGTACTGGTCGGTTGCCGAACGGAACGAGCTCATGCGCCTACTCGTAGTCTATGGCAAAAACTGGGCCAAGCTTGCGGAGGGTTTGGAGCATAAGACGGCTGTTCAGTGCCGAAATGTGAGTTTCGCTCTGTCGGCGCATGCACCACATGTTATGACGAAGCTGACGTAATTTGAATGCCTGACGTAATTTGTATGCTCAGTGGTATCAAAACAACACCAAAAAGTTCGATCTTGCGGAGCTCGTCAACTTATCGAGCAAACGCGACGCCGGGGACGATCGTTCGCGCTCCGGCTCCGGTGGCACCACGCCTCGCCATGCCAGCAGCCATGAGTACACGGCTCCGACTGGCGTGCCTCTCAATGAAGCGCTCGAAAGCGGCCTCGTGCAACACCAAAGGTCCCGTGTCGGCTTCTTCGATGAAGCGGCCACTCCAGCCCTGTCCGACGTCGAGCTGCCTCCGCTGCCCATCTCGGAGCCGGCTCCTCGCTCCAAGGGTATCCGCAACTTGCTCAACGACGATACGCCGGATGAGGACGCACACTCGCCCGGCCGCGACGACTGGTTCGGAGGAGGTGGGGCCCGGGCTAGCGAGGAGATCGGCGCCACGACGGAGGAAGAGAGCGACGTCAGTTCGATACGCGGACCTCGCGCGATCCTGCACGATCCTGCGCCGGCCCCGTCTCAACATACGGACCTTCTTTCCCAGTCGCACTCGTTCCCGCGTCACCTTCCATCGCATAGTCACGCCTTGGGCCGTCGCGAATACAGCGCCTCACCTCCACTTTACCGTCCTTCGGCCTACTCTGTCCCATCGATGCATGTTCGGGAACGAGCGGGCAACTTTGAGTCGCACAACAGCTGGAACCAGTCCCCGAGTCCTTATCCGTCGTTCGGATCTAACACACCATCCGTGCTGGGCCACCGTCCTCACTCACCTGCTGGATCCTCGTACAACCAGTCCACGTCCTCTCGAGACTACTACGCCTCGAAAGCGCCTCCCCCACCTTCCCACCTGCGGTACGACCCCCACATGATGCCTCAAGGTCGTCAAGAGCCGCCTCCGCCGCCGCCTCCACCACCACCGCCCTCTCGTCATCACGAGTGGTCGTGATATGACGCTTCTTGATCAGTTTTTAATCGCTCTGCCTACTACATGAGCGATGGTCATCGATCCTCCTCACGAGACTCATTACTAATGATCCGTTCAGTTATGTTGTGCACGGGTCGAAAGATGTTGCTGTTGCTATCGCATGTGTTGTAATCGAAAGATGCCCTCTAGGCTGCTAAAAATACCTTTTAATGACTACGTACCGGATCAAGCCTTGACTTGGTCTGCTCGTGGTCTGACCTACTACTCAAGGGCCTGTGCATTCGGCGGCTGGGGTAACCCGGCTGACAAGACCGGGCAAGACCTGGTAAGACCATGTGGTGCAGTGTGGTGCCCGAGCTGGACCCGCGTGGTCGGATGAAGTGGTCTGGTCCCCTTTTTCCTACCCGCCCATCTTGTTCGGGTCCCCGAATGCTCTTCAAGCCCCTCACACGCACATCGTTGATCCAAACTCTTCGTGCCACCCCAGCTCGCTACTCGCGCAAGATGTCCTCTTCAACCGTCTACATTGGGGTTTCGGCTGGTCAGCCCGTCTCTTCTGCGGCTGCGCAAGCTGTCGACAAGGACGCTCTCGCCAAGTTGTGGCAGCTCAGCGGCACCAAGGACAAGGCCGGCGAAGCTGTAAGTGTTATGGTCACAAAGGGGCCCACTCAGAGGGAAACGGTGGCTCCAAATGCTAATCTCGGTCCGCGGCAATACGACAGAGGACCTTCTTCGGTGTCGGTGGGGACAAGACCGTGATCGCCATCTCAACGGGCACGACCCCGGACAACAAGGGTGGCGCAACCAAGGAGAACGCACTCAAGGAACTTTCTCGTAGGAACGTAAGTCTTCTCGACCCGAACTAAAGAGCATGGAGGTCAGCATAGCGACCAGCTCGTCGGCAGCGCTTGCCTAGCAACCAAAGGTCCACCTTCTGACTGAGAGAATAGGAGAGGAGGGGAGGTCCGAGTTGCAATAATGACTTGATGCTAATAGCTTTCACTCTCACTCACTGTCAAACTTCTCCACAGGCTGGTGTTGCCGTCAACGCGGTCAAGGCCATCAACGGCGAGCAAATCGCTATCGATCCTCTCCACTCGCCCCACTCGGCCGCTGTCGGAGCCACGCTCGCCAGCTTTGCCTTCAACCTCAAGACGACCACTGCGGCCAAGAAGCAACTCGAACCCATTCAGATCGATCTTCTTGGAAGTGCGACAGAGTCTCAGCTCGAAACCGAGAGTGACAAATATGGCAAGCCCCTGACGTGGGAGACTGGAAAGGTATGTCCGAGCGAGGGCGGGGGACTGACTCGTTCTGGAACTGATTCGTGTCACGATCAACTCTGAAAGATCTATGGAGAAGCCCAAAACTGGGCCCGTTACCTCAAGGAGTTGCCGGCCAACATCTGCACGCCCACACGCTTCTGCGAGATGGCCGAGGAGAAGTTCGAGGGTCTCAAGAACGTCGAGGTCCAGGTCCATGACCTCGCCTGGGCCGAGGAGAAGAAGATGGGCTCTTTCATCTCGGTTTCGCGCGGTAGCGATGAGCCGCTCCGTTTCCTCGAGATCCACTACAAGGGTGGCAAGGCCGACGAGAAGCCGATCGCGCTCGTCGGTAAGGGTGTCACGTTCGACACGGGAGGAATCTCGATCAAGCCCGCCGCGTCCATGTCCGACATGCGCGCCGACATGGGTGGAGCTGCAACGACGACAGCGACTATGTGGGCCATTGCCAAGCTTGAACTACCGATCAACGCCGTACTTTGCTGCCCGTTGACCGAGAACATGCCGAGGTGGGTAGCGTCGATTCGGGGAGAATCGCTCTCGCCTTGAATCATGAGCTAACTCTTGTGCACGTGAATGACAATCCCCGGTGAACGGTGCACCCAATTTCTTTAGTGGAAAGGCAACCAAGCCCGGAGACTGCATTACTGCCAGCAACGGCGTCACGCTCGCGATCGAAAACACTGATGCCGAGGGACGTTTGATCCTCGCCGATGCGCTCTACTACGCCTCTTCGACTTTCAAGCCGAGCGTTATCATTGATGTCGCTACTCTAACGGGCGCGATGATGATCGCTCTTGGCAACCAATTCAGTGGCGTCTTCTCCAACTCGGACTCGCTCTACGCGCAGCTCGACGTCGCGGCCGCATCCGAGAAGGATCGCGTGTGGAGGATGCCCTTGGACGAAGGCTACCTCGCGCAGATCAACACCACCAACATGGACCTCAACAACACTGGTGGCCGACTTGCTGGATCGGCGACGGCGGCCATCTTCCTCAAGCGCTTCGTCGACGGGCTCATCGTTGACGGTACGGACGCGGAGGAAGGTGCCGAGGGTGGAGTCAATGGAGGTCGCGGCGAGCCGGGAAGCTTGACCAAGTGGGCCCACATTGATATTGCCGGTACCATGGACCTCGCCAAGGGTGATGGAGGCTACGAGCGAGCCGGTATGAGTGGAAAGATCACTCGAACGCTGATCGAGTTTGCGAGGAGGTACAGAGCCTAGTTGTAGATGATTCGATTCAAAAATTTGCAAGTCAGAAGTCCAGCTATTAGTCTTGCCGACTGGTCATCGCTGTCGCCAAGACAGTAGTGAAGGTGAAGTTGCACCGCGCCGGAAATGATCCAGTCTGGTCACGTGAGGAGCACTTTGACCATCACTCCTCGACGGAATGGCGAAAGGTGGGCCCCGCGTTTCCCCGCAGCGGTGGACTGTCTGGAACAACGTCGAAGCGACAGCCTCGACCAAGGAGTATTGGACCCCAACATACTCGTTCGCGCTGGCGACCGTGGGATCCGCGGACTTGGAAGTGCTCAACTATTACAGTTCGAATCACGCGAATGCAACATTCGTCAAACTTTTCGTTTGTACTAAGCTGCATCGAGAGACGGGGAGAAGGACCACGCTCTATTTCAGGGAAGGGATGGAGTACGAGGGCTCAAGGTGCGCGAGGCTCCACACGACGCGGAAGAACGAAAACGACCCGGATGGACGCTGGATCGATATGAGAGTGGGGCCCATCAGGCAAATTTTGCGCGACGAGTTTGGATTCAAGGTGAAACCGCACCTGCTGTTTCTGTCGTTCAGCATAGCTCTTTGTGCTGACAGTGGCTTCCTGACTTCCGCCCGGCTTCGGTGTGTCTTCTCCCTCTTCTGCAGTTCCCTGAGGCGTACGCTGGGAACTAGTGACCGGAATAGGCTTGTTTATACTGTGGATTGTTGTACGCATCCCTGATTCTGAATCGCGCACCGACCATACAAATTTGCTGGCCCAGCCCGGATCAGCGTCTGGTCTACCAGACTCGGAAGATGGGCCCGGTCCGATTCGTTGCTAGGGCTCGTCGCTCGGCACCAATGATCACGTAGATACTCTGACCTCGTGGGCAGAGATGACTTGTTTTCCCATCGAACGAAGCTGGAGGTACCTAGGTATGATCGGGCAAAAGAAAGGCAACGTAATCGTGCCTGCTTCAGCTGAGGTCGATGCATAGGGGCTTATGGCAGCGGGCACCGCCTCGGAAGTGTCGGAAATGAGGCCGCCCGACGGCACGGACTGTTATTTAGGCAACGCGTAGGACACTAAGCGACCGCGAGCCGACAGTCACTAGAGCCCAACGGCAGAATGAAGTTTTAGTGCGGCACTGGTAGGTATCTTCGATGTGTCGATGACAATCATACCCAATGCCCTCAGAGTTTTCTGGCTACCATGACCTCACAAGTGCGAATGCAAGTCGAGAGTCGTGCCCAACGACGCGCAGGGGCCTACGCGTCCATGAGGTTGTTGCTCGCTCTGGTCTTCGCCCTCTGCACCTTAGCGCACCTGCCGACAACCAGTGCCGCACCGCTGGCTTCGGAGCAAATCTCGTCCGGTCTCGTCTTTCGACAAGAACCACCCAGATGGTTACAATTCTCTCGGCCTCATGAGAAAGTGTCGCATCAAGGCAAAGATCATCTGGACTGGAAAAACACGTCGCCTTCGCCGTTCACTTCCAGCGAACCATCGAGGCGTGTGAAACGTGACGAGATGTGGGAGCAGTACATCGAGGGGGATGAGATCGACGGGGAGAAGAGCGAGGATGTTCGTGCAGGAGATCCGGATGTTGCCGGGGATGAAGTCCTGACAGACACCGAGATCGCGGGCGGAGCGGACGAAGCGGGCGAGGGGTCCACAGGGGAAAAGTGGTGGCAAGCCAGGAGACGATTGCGTGAGAGGCGATCGGCCACCACAAGGGTTGTTCCGTAACGGCTCTTTGTTCCATAACGCTATCATACTACCACAGCATCACCCTCAATCTCTACCAGCATCTTCGCGTCCACGAATCGCGCTCCGACAATCATGGTCGCGGCCGGCGCGACGCGACCGAGAGTTTCCATCAAGGCGCGAGCGACCCCTGTCGTGTCTTCGTCGTGCGTCACAAACATCCTGACCCGTACGATATCGCCTTGTGATCCTCCCAATGCTCCGACGGCCTTGATGATTTCGGCAAAGATGACCAGCGCTTGCTCGTAAGCCTCGCCAGGATGCAGGATTTCGCCTGTCGTAGGCGCAAGCGAGGTGGTCCCAGATACGGAGATGAATTGGCCCCGGCGAACCGCACGAGAATAGCCGAATTGCGCCTCGTAAGGATTGTTCGTCTGATGCCTCTGAGTTCCTGTCATGTCTTCAGATAATTGAGGATCAATCAATCGATTGATATGCGGGATGATAAGTAAGAGGAAGAGAGCCGCGTTCGACGCGCGCAAGCTGAAGCTCAGATCTGTCTTGACTCATATTCTGACGTTGCTATCTCAGCGGTGGAGCAAGTCACTTGCTCCATGTTTGGTCCGCAACGGGTCGCGCGATAAAACCCGCAATCAAGGGTGCTTTGGCAACTTAGCGTAGTAAGACAGCTACAACTTCAGAAAATCGAAACGACATCTCTCCGCGCTCAACAGACCCTTCGCACATTTACAACTCTTGGCTGGCCTTTGCCTTGGCGGATTTACTGACAAGGGGACGTTTGAGAAGTATGTCAGCCTCGATCGAAGGATCAGAAAATCAGGTGGAAAGACTCACGTCGGCAAGAGCTCGGAGTGGATGTTGGGGAGGACACCACCTTGCGAGATGACGACGGCGCCGAGCAGACGATTCAACTCCTCGTCGTTGCGGATCGCGAGTTGCAAGTGACGCGGGATGATACGCGACTTCTTGTTGTCACGAGCGGCGTTGCCGGCCAATTCGAGGATCTCGGCGGCCAGGTACTCGAGCACGGCGGCGAGGTAGACTGGCGCACCGGCACCGACACGTTGGGCGTAGTTGCCTCGTCGCAACAATCGATGGATACGACCGACGGGGAATTGAAGACCGGCCTTGGACGATCGCGACTGAGTCTTGGAGTCGGCTCCGGCCTTGGCCTTTCCACCTGTAATCATACGAGGTGCCGGGCTGTGTCAGCCAAAAGGGATTCTTGCTGTTGAAAAGGGTTGACTGAACCCGACATACCTGATTTGCCGCCTGAAGACATGGTTGAGGTTTGAAGGGTTTGGGATTGAGATTGGGGAGTTGGGTGATGAACAGTTGGGTTGAGTGGGTTGAAGGAAGGAAAGCGAAACCGTTGAGGCACGAAGGCAAGTCGAGGTGATTGTCGCGCGTCGAGTGAGGTCGAGTGGCGATCCAAATCGTCGCCAGCGTGGCAGCTGCGTCAGCCGTCGACTCCAGCTAGGGAGGGCTATGCGCGCACAAGTCGGGCCGGGCGGCAACGAGCGCCAAGTTGACTCGACCTAGGTCCACGCCCATCATGCATCGTCAACGAGGGCCCAGAGCTGGGGCGTGCCAGCGTGTCAGCTTGTTTGACGAAACACATCGTTTCCACGCGCGCTTCGAAGACAAGGGCCCCAAGAGCATTTTGCGCTCTCTCCTTCCCCTTACCCACTCCACTACTCAACCCTTACCTCACCCACCCAAATCCATCAGCAACAATGGTCCCCAAAGCTGCTGAGAAGAAACCTGCCTCGACCGCCGGCAAGGCCCCCGCATCCAAGGCGCCCGCTGGCAAGGCGCCCGCCAAGAAGGCTGTGAAGAAGGCCCCCGCCGCCGATGGTGAAAAGAAGAAGAAGAAGAAGCCCCGAAAGCAGACCTTCTCGACATACCTCTAGTGCGTACTTTTGAGATTGGCTCATCCAAGCTCGAGGTTCAGTCGCTAACCCCTGAACTCGAACTCGATCTCGCGCCTGCCTTGGCCCGTCCACAGCAAGGTGTTGAAGCAAGTCCACCCCGACACCGGTATTTCGAACAAGGCGATGCTGATCCTCAACTCGTTCGTCAATGACATCTTTGAGCGCATCACCCTCGAAGCGTCCAAACTCGCGAAATACAACCAGAAGTCGACCATCTCGTCGCGCGAGATCCAGACCTCGGTCCGATTGATCCTCCCCGGAGAGCTGTCCAAGCACGCCATCTCGGAAGGCACAAAGGTCAGACCTTTCGTAATGCGACTGGATTCTCGCGTGCCACCACGCTCACTGACATTCATCTCCATTCAAATACTCCTCCAGGCCGTCACAAAATTCTCGTCGGGATCCAAGTAGACGGAAATGAGCTCGCTCCGCTTGAGAAGTGCAGAGAAGTGCAACCCTTCCCCCCCTGTTTATACGTTCTGTGACTGGCAGTGTATTTTCGCCTTTCTTCGTCTTATGTTATACATTACCAACACTTGGTTTCCTTCCCTTTGCCATCGCCAGCGTGAGCTGCTCGCTCCTACGGACGTGAAGAAGTGGAAATTGCCTGCGATCGCTCGAGCCCGAGGCTGTCGGGAGCGTGCGCGGCAAACGAAAGGCCGAAGGCAGAAAGGCTATGGAATGAACAGCCAAGTGTGTATCTATCTGGTACAGGCATCGTTGTTGACTACTATCCAACCGCCCCAACGTCAAGGTTCTGTCGCCCCCTTTCCAGATTTAAGTTCTGACTCTCATCCTGTTCCGCGGCGGTCCGACCTCAACTCAGCCTTGCAGCTTCTGTGAACCGGTATCATCTTAGCGGTGAGATATTTGTAATTATGAAAATGTAATCTTTGAATAATTGTGTGAGGATGCTCTTCCTGCATCTTGAGTCATCTGACCGATTGCTGAGGTATAGGTACCGATATCAAAGGTACGCCTGTCTCAGCTGTTTGACAAAGCAATCGAGTCAGGTTCCAGAACCGGCCCGGCCGCGGAGCTCGCGCATCGAGTCATTGCCCGGCGATACGCGCCGGCCTGACTCGGGATGTGGGCTCTCCGAAAGGCGTGACTCGACCTGATGCGCGATCGACCAGGGGTCTGGCGCTGGCTCTGGCGCTGGCTTGGAGAGTGATGAGTTGTGTATAATCCGGTAGAATGACCCTGTTCGACGATTTTGATCTCTTCCGAATCATATGACTTGAACAAGTCGCACTGTCCCTTCTCTTTCTCTTCTCTCCATCACTCTGCAGAAAGAGCCTTCTTCGAATTCTTCGTTCTTCGACTTCCACCCTCACGTACGATCAACACCACTCCAAGATGTTCTCTACCAGCAACAACTCCTCTTACGAGACGCTCTCGTCAACCATGTCCAAGAACTACTTGATGAAGTCCTCTTCTTCGACCACAAGTACCAAGGTCAGTCTTGCGTTTCGTCGAGTCGAAAAGAGGGGCTTTGGCAACTGACCCATCGCCCTTCGCCTTCTCCGTTGATCAGGAACCCAAATCCGCCTCGATGATGCGACGTGTCCTTAAGGCTCTCAAAGAGCCTTTCCTTGAGGACCCGGCCACAGCACACATGTCTGGTCTAGAACAGCTTAATCACCTTCGCGGCGTTGCCGGTCCTCCTCAGGTCAAGGTGAGTCACCACGCATCGGTTTGGGACGGGGATACTCGAGACTTGATACTCATTCTCGGCTACCTTTGTCTATCCACAGGCTCTTCACTTCCAAAGCAAGCCATAGATTGCTCGACGCACCTTTTTCAACCGTCAACATCGAAACCGACATGGCCACATGCAAAGCGTCACTTCGCTCCGCAGCGGAGGCGCTGATACTAGTCTGGACTCGTCTTCGGCTTTCGTCAACCCGTCATCATGACTCAAGATGACCAGGGGTGTTGAAGTAAATTACTCTTGCCTTAAATCCGCACTACGCGCGTCTCCACTTTATATTAGTCGCGCGCGCAATTCGCGTCTTTGTCTCCTCTTTTTCACTTGATTACGAACTCATTGGCTCGTCCCTGCCGCCAACTCGTTCAGGTATGTGAAGAACTCCTTTATTGAAATCTTCACTTGATTACGAACTCATTGGCTCGTCCCTGCCGCCAACTCGTTCAGCACATCGCTGTTCAGTTTCAATAAGGGGCTCGTCTTCTAGCACAACAATATCCGACACTCCTCGTGAGCGGGCAACCAAGGACTCTCCGAGCAGCATTCCTCTCCCGATGCACCGCAACTGCGAGCGGCATCGCGGACAACTGTTTTCGCACCGAACCTTTTGCCTTGACTTGGGAGACCTGACTCTTCACACTACGCCTGAAGGAGGGAAGGGGGCGCCGTTTAGATCTGTAGTGTAGATCTTGGTTAATTTCGTGTGCAATTAGGCCTCCAGCTCGTATGCGTCTGAGCCTTAACATTGTTACAGAGCAGTCGCGAATGGTTGCGCATCGATCGTGCGTGGGACGGCGTAGATACTCCAATAAGCCCCGCAGAAGCCCTGCAACCTTCCCTCGCGACTTCAAACAAGACTGTCGAGGAGCGTGTCTTGTTGCATGTCAAGACGTGCGCTACTACCTCTGCTTGGCCGCCGTCGGTGCCCAGGCATCAGGTTGGAACGAGTCGCTGGGATTCCCCCTCGGCTTCGAGGCGACTTGTTTGGCTGTAGAGAAGAGATGAAATGGTCTAAGCGTCTCCTCTAGTCTACCGCAGAGAAACCAGCATGACTGACCAAACTCCTCCCTCCTCTTCTGGGCCATCTCTCTTTCCGTTTCGGCTGCCTTCCGACTCTTCTCAGCCAATATCCGATCGCCAACCTCGACCTCCCCATCCCCTCTCTGCGAATCAGCGGGATCCACCACCTTCTCCTCCTCTCCTCGACCAGCAGCAACGATATCTTTTGTTCCCTCTCGTCTCTGATGCACATTCTCCTCCACCCCCTTCTTGATCCCTTCATTCCCAATCCTCAAATCCTGCCTATTCCCTTCGGCCAATCTAAACTTCTCCATCTCGTAATCGTGCCTCAACCTCTCGACGTTGGTCTGCAGTTTTTGCATCCTTTGGTAATCTTGCTGTAGTTCCTCCATCGTGGGTGGTTCCTTGCGCGTTTTGCGAAGCCAGCCGTTCCATTGAGCTGGGGAGATCGGCGTTCCAAAGTTCAGTTCGTCATTTCGGATCAAGAGGTGGAGATCTCGGAAGGGGTTCCGATGCCGGAGGAGCTAGACACGATCCTCACCGGGTATGGAATTGAATTGGTAATCGCCCAAAGGTCGTGCGATGACGTATTCGATCGTGCGTTTCGTTTGTCGCCAGTCGTCTGAGGCAAGAGAGGAAAGGGGAGGGGAAAAGGCATGTTCTGGATCAGCCACGAGAGCGAGACGGGATGATCAACGAGACTCAAAGACTGACTTGGATCTTCCCCTGGTCGTTCATAGAAGCTGTTGCCTATTCGTTGACGTTGCAGCGATGACGGAGGAATGTACGACCGGATGGAAGAAGCGATGACAGCACCCCACATCGGTCGTTGCGAAAGGTCAGGTTCAATGTCAGCTCAATCGGGGGGCGGGGGATTGTCGTGCATGGTGACATAGCGAACCTTCCAGGTCGTGGCCTCTCAAGTAGCGTTCCTTTCCTAACCGCAGGGCTCGGGCAGCGCGGCGGAGCATGGTGGTGCTGCTGCAGACGAAGCGATCAACTGTGTGGGCTGAAGGCAAACGAAACGTGCGATCGATGACGAGCAGCGGAGCAGAGAGGCATCGAATGATCGAAGATGATCGAGCGCGAGTGCGAAAAACACCGGGCGTACAACATGGCTTCATCTTTAATTACAACAAATCGATCGATCCTCGAAAAAAAAAACCCCCCCTTTGACAACATGACGAAAACAGAAATGATTTAAAGATCGACTCCTCAGAGAAACCCAGCCTGGGCCTCGACACCTTCCATCCCACCGCCGTAGAAGTCCCCCTCGTCATTCGTGCCCAACGCGCGCGCCTTGATCAGCTCTTGACCAAACTGCTCCTTCATCTTGGCGAGGATGACGATGATGGCTTGCACGGCGTCGCCGATCGCTTCGAGCGGCGAGGCCGACCCGTCGGTTTGGATTTTGAGCACGACCTTGGGTTCGAGCGGGTGCGGCACTCGGTAGCCAGCAAAGGTCACGTAGGAAAACGACAACAGTTGTCTGTGGGGGATCAGAGAGGAAGCAGAGTCAAAATCATTTGAGAGGGGGTGTAGGCTTGAACACATTGGACTGACGCTCGGAGCATGTTGGCCAAGGTGTGGTCCTGCTTGTTGATGGTCACCGTCGCCGCGTTGGGAATCTTGGTGTCTTCATCGACGACGAGCCTGCATCAAGTGGACGTTCTCGTCAGTGCGGCGAACGCATTGCATGATAACACCGCCATCAACTCACCTCGGCTCGCCATCGGCCAAGACGAATTGATCGTATCGTGAAGGAGCGTTCATCCTGGATTACGGCTGAGCAACCCTGATTGCGGTAGGAGACGAATCTTGTCAGCTCTGGACCGGGTCCACAATGAACGCGCCGCCGGGCTTCGAGTAACAATAAAGGCAACGACAACAACGACAACGATGAAGCTTCAGCAGGGCCTTGAAGAAGGTCGTAAAGGGGATCAGAAAGAGCAATGTGTTTGCGGCAACGCTCCGACTGGGACCGAAGTCCTTTGTAGTGCCGGCGCGAATACTTGGATTGACAGATTGAGTTACATTTGTTTCTTCATCTCGTCCCCTTTCCCATGTGAGAGTGCACCCGCGGACCCTGAGGCATCGACGTCGTCGTTGTCGCAGAGCGCAGAGGGGGAAGCATCACTCACCACGACGTCAAGAGGGGGGACTTTTTCCTGCTGCACGGGGGACGTCTCTGCGCCTCCAAACTCGCCACAGGAGGAGAGCTGTACCGTCGATCAATCAAGATCGAGGTTGTCGGGTGAGATGTTTGGGCGGCGGAGCGAGGCAAGGATGGAGGGAGGGAGGGATGGGTGACACGCAAGCCTGGTAGAGCAAAGCGGATGCGAGAGAAAGAGCCGGGTGCCAACTGGGAGCACAGGCATGGCAAGCGCCGTGTTGTTCACCGTTTTCTAATTAGAATGCGGCGGGTGAGTCGGCCAGACTAATGCCCAATTGCACCCAGCACGCCGGCGGACGACTTTCGCGCGCCCAAGAATCGAGGCAGATCGAGGCCGCGTCGGACGGGCACTACGAGGCGCCAGCCCAGCTCGCTTCTCAGCTTCTGGTTCTCGTCACTCAGGTCGCCAACACTGTAAGTCACACCACCTACCTACCACCAACGACGTGCACCTGCAACTCGGACCACATCGTCTCGTCCCATATCGACCCCGCCACCAGCATCCTACGCTCTACAGTAGGCTGTGCGTCGACGGTCGGAGGCGAGCTCGTGCGACGTCGTGCCGGCAGGCTTAGTTCAGCCCAGCCAGCCCAGCGCGCACGCCAGCGACGAGCGCGGGCGTCTTTGATTTTTTCGAGCCTGGCCCACCGCGCCGCCGCCCGCGCCATTCTGAGCGCGGCAGGCAGGCCCTACGCAGAGACGAGCGACGGCCGCCGACCACGACTCATCATCTCATCCTACACCCGCACATACCCCAGTCGTGCTCATTTCCACATCATTCTTTATCCTTTCTAGATGCCTACCCGATTCAGCAAGACACGCAAGCACAGGGGTCACGTCTCGGCCGGTCACGGTCGTGTCGGCAAGCACCGCAAGCATCCGGGTGGACGTGGTTTGGTACGTCTTCACATCGCTCTGGCCCCCGGTGATCGGCTACAGAGTACTCATTCCTCGTTCCACTCTTCTTCTTACAGGCTGGTGGACAACATCATCACCGAACCAACTTCGATAAGGTGAGCAGCACACCCCACGAGACGGCCCCGTCCCTCGGCGCTGCGACGAATGCAAATTGCGGCCTACCGATATCTCGCGTTGGCGGTAGGCCTGCGCAACAACGACCAGCAAAGCCGGGCAGGACGGGGACGGGTCTCACGGGAGGAAGAGTCCTAGCTTGATGCAAACGGGGTACTGATGTTGATTCTCAATGGTGAACAGTACCATTACGGATACTTCGGTAAAGTTGGGATGAGGCATTTCCACAAGAACAAGGCCGCTCTCTGGCGCCCTGTCGTCAACTGCGACAAGCTCGCAGTGAGTATACCCTCTCTCTTTCTTCGATCGGCTCGCTTTGAACGCCATGGCCATCACAAGTCGACCACATCGTACTTGGAACCTTGAGGTCCGAGGCATGGCAGACGGGGAACAAATGGGACACCGGACAGGCATCACGTGGGCAAGGGAGACACGCAGCGGCGAGGTGGAGGATTTCGACACGATGGATGGAAGCATGACGAGCTTTAACGGCGTCATTACGGGCACGAGCAACGAGCTGAATGCTAACATCTACCTGGAACTTATCGTCGCACAGTCCCTTATCCCTGAAGCCCAGCGAAAGGGTCTTTCCACCGATTCCGCCGTCGTCCCCGTTGTTGATACTCTCGCTGCCGTGAGTCTAACTCAAGCTTGTCTTTGAAAGGAACCTCCTAGGGCTGACTTGGTTTAAATCCCCTCCTTTCAGGGCTACGGCAAGGTCCTGGCCAAGGGTCGATTGCCCGCCTTCCCCATCATCCTCAAGGCCCGATACGTCTCCCGTCGTGCCGAACAAAAGATCGTCGAGGCCGGTGGTGTCGTCTCGATCGTCGCATAAATGTCTTCTTTTTCGCAGCAAGTCGCTTGATCGAGGAAAAGTCGTTTCGCAGGTGTTTTGGGGGAAGCGTTTTTGAAAGCTCCGGAAGAAGGGTTTTGAAATCTGATCCCATTTCGAAAAAGAAGAACAAGTCTGAGAGTGAGGACCGGTTCGCTATGGACGTACTTGGGCACAAACGTTGTGAAAAACTACGCTCTTGGCACACGCTCATGACTGCGGTTGGATTGCTCTGATATCTTCACCACGGAAGGCCACCTTGGATTCGTGGCATAGGAAGCCCATGTTGCGCATGGGCAAAAGATCTGGCCTGCACAGTCTTTCACAGGGTGCTCGCTGAGACATGTGGATTGCCCTACCTGATTCTCGTGATTTGCATCCGACGCATTGTGTGATTTGCTCTGAGCACACGACGCTTCCGGGTATTGACAGCCCCACTCGAACGAAAACTTGCTTTGTTTCGATTCTTCCAAAAATCCAGCAACTACTCCGATCATGTTACACCATCTAAAGTCACTAGTCTCGATATTCTTCCCGCTGCTCAACCAAGCGACTACACCTTTGCCATTTCGTGCCCCCTCTATGCCTTGGTGTCCAAATCGGGCATCCTTCGAATCGACCTCCCTCGGTTCTCGGCGTGATCCAACAAGGCCTGTAGAACCCAGCTGCCTTTCCAAGGTTGAGGTGCGGGTGCTTTCCCCGTCACGTAATAGTAGAGGGACCAGTCCGGGAGGGTCAAAAACTGCATGAGGGGGCGGACATAGCCGCAAAAGTCGTCAGCACATTGTCACACTTACCAGCGGACCACAAGGAAGAAGAGAAAAGCGGTATCACTCACTCGATCGTATTCCCTCAGCTCCCTCTCACTCAACTCGGCCAACCACTTTTTCGCAAACGTCGACAGTATCAGATCCATCTCGAGGATCCCCCGCTTCCTCGATTCGTAGACCAAGCGCTTGCGCAAGACTTCGACGGGTTCCTCGTCCCTTCCTTCCGGATGAGGGGTCGACATGAGGTGGGACATGGTCATTTCGGGCATAGGGGACGGAGGGAGGGGGGGAGGTTGGAGGGTCCATGGATCAGTTGCGGTTGAAGGATTCTCCGCTGGGGGGTCTTTGAGGAGAGCGGGGTGGGTCAGGTCCGAGTCGGTCGAGGAGGAGGAGGAGGAGGAGGAGGAGGAGGAAGCACGGATTGAGGAGGTCGTCAGAAGGTGATGGGCAAGGATCGGGCGGGCGAGAAGGGTCGATCGCAGGGATCGTGTTGTTTGAAGCATGGCTGAACTCATCGTAGCGTATGAACTCTTGTAGGGCGAGGTGGCAAGAGGTGGGGGATGAACGCGAGCGCTCTCGCCGATCTCGGCCGACGACCATCGGCCCTCTGCGGCAGGCCCAACACGGCGAGCGCTTGCTTTCTCACCTCTGCCCGGCACTCACCTTAACTCACTACATCTCAGCCATGTCGTCCGTAGCTTCAACATCGACTAGGATCATTTCGAGAGCACTGGTGCGTGCGACTACGCCCTGCCCAGCTCCGCTCCGCATCGCATTCACGAAGGTTCATCGTGGCTTCGCAAGCATTTCGTCATCGTCGGCCACAGCCGCATCGGCGCCGTCGCCTAGCGCCGGAACACATCGCACTCGACGGCATTGTGCTCAGCCAATCTCGGCCTACACTCGCTTCCAATCGACAGCATCTACATCGACTCAAAACGTGCCCGCGTCATCAAGACTTTGTCCGTCATGCCAAGGCGCTCTCCCCGCTTCCATCGTCCCCATCTGCCCCTCCTGTTCCTCCATCGTCCCTCCTCCACCCTCCGACACGACCTCGTTCCAACTCTTCAACCTTGAGCCCAAGTATGAGATCGATCTTGCTCAACTCAAGCGCACTTTCTTGACGTATCAGCAAAAGGTTCATCCCGATCTCTTTGCCGGTCAGGGGGACAAGGAAACGTGGGCCAAAGTCTGGAGTGGGAGGGTCAACGACGAGTACAAGACCTTGGTCGATAAAAGAAGGAGGGCAGAATACTTGGCAAGTAGGAATTATCTTTCGGATCGGTGCGATAGCAGTGCTTACAGCTCCTCATTGTCTACTGCTGTCGCAGCTTGAACTCTCACAAGTCGAGATCGGCGAAGCAGAGGCCGTGACGGACCCCGAGTTGCTGATGGACATCATGGACACAAGGGAGGCCTTGGAGGATGCTCAGACCGAAGAGGAGGTCGCACAGATCCGGTCAGACAACCAAAGTAGGTTCATTCGCAGGCAGACTGCGACCCTTTACGCCAGACGATCAAGATTGCTCACGACTCCCAACCCATTTGCCGCCGAACTAGATCAAATTGACGAAACGTTCCAAAAGCTCTCTCAAGCGTTCGAGGATGCGCAAAATCCTGATTTAGGGCTGGCCAAGGACGCCATCATCAAGCTCAAGTACCTCGAGAACGTCGAGAATGTCTGTCGAGAGTGGGCGCCGGGGAAGCCGATCGAGATTCAGCATCAGTGAGCGGCTGGAAGAGAAATTGAACCGATGTGTAGGCACTTGTTGTAGTACGATCAGGGGTTCTATATATCTGGTAGATCCGGCGAGAGATCAGAGCTCTGCGAAACGACTTCGACTTCGCACATGATGGAGCGCCACTTGTCAATGTGGGGGCGCTTCCGTTCGCCGTAGAGGGGGCCATACGTCGCTTTACAACGCGTGTCTGACAGCGAATCGTTTCGTCACTGGAAACGACTTCCATGAGGGCATTTGGAAGATGTGGAGCCCACTCGAATAGCCTCTGGACCGTAAGTCATGTAGGACGCGGTTTCCTCGGAGATGGGAAACTCCAGCGATCGACCGGGGCCTTTCTCCGCTCTCCAGAAGCCTCGGCAACGACAACTGGCTTCCGACGGCTCCGGCTCCCGCGATTTCATCGTCGGCACTCGACTGCTGGTAGACAGGGCTTGAGAGCAGACAACAATGCACACGGAAGCGGTTTTTTGTAATGCAGATCGTACTGTATCTTCTATTGCCCATGCTCTGTTCATGGCAGTGAGACAGGCTCAGTAACACATTTCCGAGACTCGCCGGGCAGTCGCCCCGTCGAGTGATCACGGGACCGATTTCCGGGTGCACAAGTGGAGGCCTGAGCGGGGTCGTGACCATTAGTCAGGAATCCTAGAGCTTGGTGGGGCTCAACGTTTTTCTGGGTTCGGTCAGGGCCGTTCCCAGGCCCACAAGTTGGACATCTTTTTAGCGCCGAATTCGAAAAGGTCCACCACCACACACTCCGAGTCGAGATTGCGGGGACGGCTATTAGTCGTCACCGCAAAGACGAGCGCTTGTCGGTGACGGCGCTCGAGGACCATTCAAGTCAGTCGGTCGTTCCGGGCGCCACTTTTTTGGTGACTGGCGCAGCAGGACGATCGACGTTATACCCCTCTTCTCTCTTCCTCTTCCTCTTCCTCTTCCCCTCCCTCCCCCGCATCCTGTTCAGACCTTTCACTCCCCCCTTACTAATCTTAGCCAAACACACATACACCTCACTTACATCATCATGTCTGCCCCCTCCGTTGATTTGGTTTTCCCTGAAGGCCACCACAGTCAGCTTTAACTTCCATCCCGGTCATCTTCGTCGTCGTCGTCGTCGTCGTCGTCGTCGTCGTCGTCGTCGTCGTCGTCGTCGTCGTCGTCGTCGCTGTTGCCGCGCAACGTGGTCCCGATCAGTTTGGCTGACCCCCGCCCTCCGTGCTGCTCGTCCTACTTCACACCACAGTCCCCAAAGTCTCCTTCTCGACCGGTCTCTTCATCAACAACAGTACGTACCTGCTCCCCACCACATTGCACAGTGACTAGCCCAGTGCGGTGGCTGACGAGTTCCCCCACTGCCCCGTGTTGCGCCCCACCTTTTTTCCATGCCGGCTGCGCCCGCTGCCCGCCCCACCTCGCCCACGCCCACACCAACTTCACCCATCCACGTCTGCGGCTCCCACTCTAACCAACAGAGCACGTCCCCGGTGTCGAGGGCCGAACCATCGATGTCATCAACCCTACCACCGACAAGAAGGTCGGGGTCGTTGCCGAGGCCACCGCCGCGTAAGTGCTGCTGTCCTCTTTCCTTGGGCTAGCGCCGCGCCCGGGCCATGCTCGACTCTTCTTTAACCGGGTTGCAGGCGCTTGGTTCTGTGGTTCCCTTCATTTCGCGATGCTTTTGGTTTGCGCCCATAGATACAGAATTTGACCCTTGTTCTTGTCTTTTCTTCTTAGTGATATCGACATCGCCGTCGAGGCTGCGCAAAAGGCCTTCGACACGGTCTGGGGTGTGAAGACCCCCGGTCACGAGCGAGGAAAGTGAGTCCGAGTCGACTTTTGCACAACAGCTTTACCCTTGTCCGATCATCTACTGACGAAGGCATTGGTTCGACTGAATAGAATGCTCATCGCTTTGGCCGAGGCCATCGAGGAACACGCCGACACAATCGCCTCCATCGAATCGCTCGGTAAGTCTTCCCGGGTCTCGCGCAACTTCCGATTCCAAGGTCTTCATCTCCGCTTCACGGCCCTGCGACGCGAGCGCGCGCTTGCATGTCACACACATGACTTATCCAACAGTAGGTAGCTCCTCCAGTGAACTGATCATTTAGCATCCCGGCTTACACTTATGCAGACAACGGCAAGGCCTACGTCTACGCCCGCCACTTCGATGTGTCCGAGGCTGCCGCATGCTTGAGGTGAGCTTTTGCTTGGCGATTTCCTTTCGTGCCCCTACTCGCCTCCTGTCGACCGCAGTCACTAACAAACGTGCCCGAATCTTTCCCAATCCAGGTACTACGGTGGATGGGCTGACAAGAACCACGGAAAGGTCGTCGAGGTCATGGATTCCAAGATGGCCTACACCCGCCACGAGCCCCTCGGTGTCGTCGGCCAGATCATCCCCTGGAATTTCCCCATCCTCATGTTTGCGTGGAAGCTCGGTCCCGCTCTCGCCACCGGTAACACCATTGTTATCAAGGTCGCCGAGACGACCCCTCTCTCCGCCTTCTATGTCTCGACTTTGATCGCCAAGATCTTCCCCCCCGGAGTCGTCAACATTGTGACCGGTTACGGTGCAATCGCCGGCGCCGCCATCTCCTCGCACATGGGCATCGAGAAGGTCGCTTTCACCGGATCGACCTTGGTCGGCCGAACCATCATGAAGGCCGCTGCTACTTCCAACTTGAAGGCTGTCACCCTCGAACTCGGTGGCAAGTCGCCCAACATCATCTTCGACGACGCCGATTTCGACCAAGCCGTCTCGTGGTCGACTTTCGGTCTCTTCTTCAACCACGGCCAAGCATGCTGCGCCGGTTCGCGTATCTTCGTCCAGGAGGGCATCTACGACAAGTTCCTCGATGCGCTCACGGCCAAGGTCAAGACGATCAAGGTCGGCTCCCCCTTCGCCGCCGACACGTTCCAAGGCCCGCAGACCTCGCAGCTTCAGTACGACCGAATCCAGGCTCACATCCAGTCCGGGAAGGACGAGGGTGCCACGGTCCACATTGGTGGTGAGCGACATGGCACCGAGGGTTTCTTCATCCAACCGACCATCTTCACGGACGTCAAGCCCGACATGAAGATCGTCAAGGAGGAGATCTTCGGCCCCGTTGTCGTCGTCGCCAAGTTCAAGGACGAGGCTGATGTCATCGCCCAGGCCAACGACACCATGTACGGCCTCGCCGCCGCCGTTTTCTCGCGGGACATCTCGCGAGCGATCAATACCGCCAACGCCGTCAAGGCCGGTACGGTCTGGGTCAATTGCTACAACCAGTTGCATTCGTCCGTTCCTTTCGGTGGCTTCAAGCAGTCTGGTATCGGTCGCGAGCTCGGCGAGTACGCCTTGGCCAACTACACCGCCGTCAAGGCCGTGCACATCAATCTTACGCAACCCTCCCCCATGTAAAAATTGAACCTCGAGTCGTATCATGCGTTTCTCTTAAGCAATTGGGTCTATCCCGGGATGGGGCTTCTATCTCTTTGGCGAGCGTTCGTTTGACCATGGTGATCTTCCATTTGTAGCTGGTCTATCTTTCGCTGAAAATGTCAAATGAAAAACAAGCATTCTTTTTATTTTGTCTGTCGATGCCATTCGCCTTGCGTCCGCGCCCGTTGCAGACGCAAATTATGCTAATCTCCTCATCCCAGCAACGCGATTACAATTGCGCTGAAGACACTCCTCGCCCCGGTTTCTCCTTCAATTTCCCTCCCAACTCCGCCCCCCTGCCCGCCTCCAACCAGTCAACTGCCCCTCCCCTCGTTGAAAAATCCTCCGAGTCCCCCAGTTCGGAGACGACCCCTTCGCCCCCAAGCCCTGCTCCGGCCACACCAACGCCAAAGACGATCATCACTCGTTCCCAGTCAATTGCTGCCCTCTCCACACCAGCCACTCGTGAAGACCCGCCCACTCCGCCTGCCCCCGAAGCCTCCGAGCCGAACCCCCGGCCCTCCTCGCCGTTGCCCTCAGCGATCAAAGCCCGACCCGATGCCACCGACGCCGACGAAGATGCCGAAGAAGAAGGCAAAGACCAAGAAGCACCCCCCGAGGACGTGGACGACGTTATGGAGCAAGACGATGAGCACAATTAAGATCCCAAACGTGTCTTTTGTTGCTGCCAACGTGCAGTCAATCAATGAAGATCGTAAGCGTGCCTCTCTTTTCTCCAATCTCCGCTCCCATAACGCCGATGTCTTTCTCCTGAGCGAAACGGGCCGACCTTCCCCGGAAAGGGTTGCCCAGTGGACTCAGGAGTGCCAAGACTTAAAGCTCTCCGCTCTTTTCACTCCTCTCAACAACACCGCTATACTCTGGAAGAGCGACTCCGTGGTCATCACTATTGATCCCGAGTCACCTCCCAACACTCTTCGTGCCTCTTTCGCTTTCCCCGACCGAGTCACCGACGCCACCTTTCGCGTGGGAGACTCAAAAATCCGGGTTGTATCAATATACGCGCCTTCCTCCGACAAGCCAGACAAAAAGCGTTTCCTCTCACATCTCAGCACAGCCCTCCGACAAGTCGTGCGCGACGAGCCCTCGCCGCCTGCGCTCTTAGTCGGGGGGGACTGGAATTGTGTTGAGTCCCAACCCCTCGATTCGGAGAACCAAAACGGGACGAATTATGGGGGCCAGGAGATGCGCGACCTTGCCACGGCCAACAACCTCTTTGATGTCTATCGGCTTCACCATCCCAAAGGACGAGCCACGACGAATCGCTCAGCGCCCGGCACGTGCCGTCGCCTTGACCGCATCTATGTCTCGCCTGATTGGGTCGACCTCTTCCACGACCACAAAATCTGGGCTCCTGTCCTCAAATCGACGCACTCGATGGTGGCGGCGCGGTTCCAAGTGCCGGGCGCAATCGACATCGGTCCGGGTAAATTCAAGTTGGGTTTGCACGTGATCGAGGGCGACGCGACCTGCGAATACCTCACTTCCACTGTCCAGGCCCTCTACAATGAAGCCCTCCTCCAGACGCCCGACGACCCATCAGCAGCTTGGACGTCCACCAAACAACACTTGCTGCCCGAGCTTCAGGCTCTGGCTCGCACACTTGCCCGCTTCCGACGTGGAGGATCGGAGGAGGCGAAGGCAGATCACTCGCGCTACGGCGCGGCGCTGCGGTCCCGCATTGATCCTTCCCTCGCGGGCCCATCTTCCATCTTCATCCGCCTACGCAAAGTGCGCGCATCCGACCTCATCCCTTCCCTCTCGGTCGACAATGTCGTCCACTCCGACCCCGACTCGATGCTTGGAGCCGCTAGCAAGTACTTCGAAGGGGTCTACGAGGATCGCGCTATCGATGACGACGCCTTGGAGAAGATTATCGACGGTCTCGCCTCGACTCGCCTATCCCCTGCCGATTCGGACAAGCTCGAAGGAGTGTACCCCTAGAGGAGATAACAAAGGCACAAGAGGCGTGTAAGTCGAACTCCTCGCCTGGACCCGACGGTCTCCCGGTCGAGTTTTACCGCGCAACGTGGACAGCCACAGGCCCCATCCTCCGCGACGTCATCAACTCGATCCCCACCGACGACGCCAGTTCTCGAACGTCGGCCCGCCACACTGCCCACATCCACCTCATCCACAAGCGCGGCGAGAGGATCGGCTGGTGAACAAACGCCCCATATCACTCATCAACGCTGATGAACGCATCATCTCCCAAGCCCACAACCAGCGCCTTGCCCCTCTGCTCGAGACCCTGATCGGCTCGACCCAGCGCGGTTTCATTCCGAACCGCTGGATTGGCACGAACATCGCCGAGGTGCAGTGTCTCATGGATCCTGGGCTCCCGGGTTCAGAGCCGGTGTCCGGTCTGCTCGCAGTGATGGACTTCGAGAAGGCTTACGACCGTCTTTCCCACACCTACATCGATGCAGTCCTCAGCGCCGTTGGCCTTGGCCCGAAAGCCTGCCAATGGTACCGAGCGACCTATACAAACCAATCCGCCTCAATCTACCTCAACGGATGGCTCTCGGCCGCGTTCGATATCCTCTCGGGAGTTCGACAAGGCGACCCGCTGGCTCCGTCGCTCTTCGTTCTCGCAATTGAGGGCTTCGCCGTACAGTTGCGGTCACAAGTCAAGGGCATCGCGAGCCCGGGACTCCCAACCATACGAGAACTTCTCTTTGCCGACGATGCCTGCTGTGCTCTCCACGACACCTCGGACCTCGACCACCTCAATCGGGCGATCGAGCTGTACGAGCGGGCAAGTGCCAGCAAGCTCAGCAACGCCAAATCTTTCCTCTACCCCCTCGGGTCATTCAGGGACCGTCCGATCCCTTCACACCTCGGGTCCTGGCGTCTCAGCGACTCGCAGTTTCGTTACCTGGGAGTGCAGGTTGGGGTGGACATCGCCGAGGATGCGGGCTGGGAGGAGGTCAAGTCCGCGACCGTCGCCCGGATACGATCCATCCCAATGTACGACCTTCCGTACGCAGCGAAATGTTCGATAATCAATATCTACTGCTACACGAAGATTCTCTACCATAATCGTTTCATCCCAGCTTCCAAGAGCGTCGTCAAGGAGATCGAGGACGCGGTCATGATCGCTATCCACGGTCGAGCCTCGGACGGATCTCAGAAACCCCGAAGGTCTCTCGGCTGCGCCTCTGCACCCCTCTCGACCACGGCGGCTTTGGCTTGATTGACTTACCTCGGCGCCTCGCGGTCGATCACGCCAAGTGGGTCTTTCATCTTCGGGACCCGGACGGCTGCTTCATTCGGCACCTCTTCGACATCCGCACTCGCCTTCAGGCGGCGAACGAACGCACCCCCTTTACCTTGCCCAAATCAGGCCCCAACCCACATCGTCGCTCGTGGGTCTGGATCTGGTGGGCCTACTTTTGCCACCCTCCTCCACAGTGGGAACGCGCAGTGAGGAAGACGAAGGCCCTGCTCCCTCCACGATGGATCCGCTTTTTCGAAGCCTGGGATTTGGTGACAACGCTGAACCCCCCGAACTTTCCAAGAGCCCGAATCTGGAGCGGTGGGCAACACACGTCCTCTACTTCCCAGCAGGCCACGGAATCCGACTCTCGGTGAACCCGACGCTTTTCCGAGGACCCGATGGCGAGGTGATGACTCCGTCTTCGTTTGTGAACGCGTCCAAACGCCACCAAGCCTTCCTCTACCCTCCTATCCTCCCTCTCGGTCATCAGAGGGTTTTCTGTCTCCCGAGCAACGCTGGAATGCCTGGTGGAAGGCGCTACGCAAGATTCGCAGGGTTCATTCGGACGCCGAAGACACGGCCCACCTCCTCTCCCTAGGTTCACTTCATCCAGGTAGCCAAATCGCTTCTCCAAATAGCCGTTCTCTCCACAATCGATCTACCGCATGTGTCATGTGCCTGTCGGAGGCTCCGGAGACCCTGGCACACCTTGCGGTCGGTTGCCCGTTTGCCCGCCGCCTCTGGTCTGCGCTCACTCCTATCCCACACCCCGACTTTGTTCAGTTCGTGTGCCCGGTCGTTTCTCGCTCGGAACGCCGACCCGTCGAGCTGCGTCTACTCTTCTTCCACGCGATCTGGAAGCTCTCTCGTCGCCGTCGATTTTCGTCGGATCCTCTGGAGCCGATCGCCGAAACGGCATTTGAGGAGCTCCGCGCGTCCATCCAGGAGTCCAAGGGACGACTGGTTTCGCTGTAACCGCCTAAGGGGGTTTTAGTGGGTATGGTTGATTTTGTTCCAAGGTCAACGAGTCCCACACTACTGGCCTCGCCAGTGTGCTTAACTGCATTCCCTCCGTCTTTTCCGAGGATTTTTAGGCATTAATATAGATATGCTGTTAATGAAATCTATTAGATAAAAAAAAGGGTAGAAGTAAGCTCAGCTAAGCCCTCCCTCTGAAGGGGCGTCGAGCTTAGGGTAGAAGGCGCTCCCAGCTAGATGAGGTTTGTATTCGAGATCGTTGACATGTCACGACTGCACGCAGTTCCAGATGCTAAACCGAAGACGAAGTCAAACGTGAGCGGACGTGTCTTCAAACGTGCATACGCTTTTTCTCCTACTAGGCCGAGACAAGCTCAATACAAACACCTATTGCGGCCTCCTGAATAGTGAACCAAGTGCGATATGAATCCTCTCATAAACAAGCACAAATGAGTCGGCACCCATCTCCTGGCCAAGGGTTCTGTGCTTCGATTAAGAACGGTTTTCCGTCAATGGCTTTGAGTTCAAGAGGTCGGTTCGGCTTCGGTGGGGCTGGAGACGTAGGCGTAGAGATGATAGGGGAGGGAAGAGCTTTGGTGGACGGCAGAAGGATACTCGGAAGGCGAGGGCTGCAACTGTGGCAAGGCTTTTCGAAGGTGAGCCGGTGGCTTACCAAAGATGATCACGGTATAAACACAGAGTCAGGGATTCATCTGTTCATTCGCCGTGGGGCCTGGTAAACTGTGGTGAGGACGCCTGCAGTGATCGGTGGCAACGGCTAGCCGAGTCCGTTGTGCGCAGTCGGTCCCGCGAGAAGCGACTCGGCCGCGATGCAGCCTCCGCACCTTTCGGGGCAGCCTTGTCGTGGCGTCCAATTCTGAGAGTTGAAAAACGCATGCTTGAGTGAGAACGCCGAGGAACGGAGCGTGCAGCGGCAGTCCCGCTCAGGAGCATTCGCGCCTATTACGACGCTATCGATGGGGGGTTTGCTCTTGTTGCAAGTCCAGTTTTCGAGGGCATCCCATCGTTACAATGTCCAGGAGCAAAGCAAAAATAGTAAGAGAAGCAATATGGACGGGTTGTGAGAAGGGAGGAATTGACGGGGCGTTGGCGGCGGAGGTTTGCATCCAGAGTATTTGGCATGGCATATTTGGGCGCAATCCAAGATGCCGTCAAGGAGCGGGGACATCTTCAGATGCTCTGACCTGATGTAGTAGATACCCTTGCTATACTTACAAGACCAACGGGGTCATCAGGGAACAAGTCTCGGTACCTAGGTCTTGTCAGGCTTATTTGAACCTCTTCTTACTCCGCGCTTTGAGTCTGGGCTGGGTTGAGATCGTGTTCTTTTGACGGTTATTGAACGAGACTCCCATTGGGCTTTGCCACGGTCGGGTTAAAGGGGATTTCCAAATGAGGGGCTGTTGGAGGGAGGAGAATCAAGTCCGCTAGAATGGTGGATCGCATCTGCAAGTGTGGACTCGCGAGATGGGAACTGCGGTGATGGACGAGAGCAGAAGCGATTTGGGGGGTTCGCGTCTGATCCAGCCATCCTCGTCTCCCCGCACGACATGCATCCGTCAAGTGCTGCTGCATGCTTTAATTCGTCACCGTGCGGTACGAATGGGTCGGCCCCTTACGTGAGAGCGTCAATTTTACCGCGATCGAGGGTTTCGAGGCTCCGATCTCCGGAGCGCTGAGTCCAAGTAACCCCTGTTCGGCGTCGATCCGCGTCCCCGAAGGGACGTGAAGACACAATCGGCTTTCACGCTTTTGGCCGCGGCCCGCGGTCAATCTGTCCCCGCCGGGCGCAGCTTTCCTCAGCCGTTGATGCAAGCGAGCGGGTGAATAGGCGTGTACGGCGATGTTGCGGGGAAAAAGAGAGAACGTGTAGTTCAATTGCCTGTTCTTCCCACTCTGGGAGTCCGAGGACAAGAGGCGTACGAGGCTGTCGGCTACCGGGCTGCACCTGCACATGCTCAACTTTCCTGGCGAACGCCAGCGCTGCCGCAAGCGTCCTGTTGAGGTGCGCAAGCTAGCTCATTCTCAAACCAGGAATCACAGAAGGAAACTCCAGATCACATCGGTCCAAGGCCCGCTCGAACGGCACAAAAACACCCCCTCTTTCCGAGAGCGCGGGGGTTAGGAGCCTCTATCAGCGGTGGCGGCCAGCAGTTGACGTCGCCGCGAGTTGTGCGTGAGCGATTGGCACGTTGTGATGTGCAACGTTTTCGATCTACCAAGGCTGGTGGGAAGATCACAAGTCCGCTTTCTGCTGTACTGCATCGGCCCAATGATCTTCCTACGCATCGTCGGGCTTTTCTTTTTTTCTGAATATCTTCAATCGAAGCATGTCCGAAAAGTTGACCGGGTTGTCCGTCTTTCCCGGCGGCCGGACCACGTCAGAGACAAGCGGTACTTTGTGCAAGCTTGATGCGCTGATTTTCGTCGCGACATTTTTCTGAAAGCTTGCTCCTGAGTTGTCTCCACACAGTATTGCTCACCCGCTGCCCTGCTGCGAAGGTTCGATTTCGGTGTTACTACAACAATAGGCCGGTAGGTCAAGCTTGTAATGCAACCGGGATCGCCGAGCTAGCCAGAGGCGCGCTGGGCACACCGCCGTTGGTGCTCCTGGCTCCCCACCATCCAGCAGTGCTCAGCGCTCAGCCGACGAAGCCGACGATTGAGCGGACCGACTCGAGCTGGTGTGCGATTTTGACGGGCCCAGGATGATGGCCGAAGAAGGTGACACGCCGAACCCTTTCGAGCATGCTGAGCAGGATGATGCTTCGTGGTTTGGGAACGAGGACGACTCGCAGGCGATGGACCGTGCGACGCCCGACGCCGACGTCGAGGAGCAGCATCACCAACCCCAGCCGCTCCACGATCACGGCCCAGAGACAGAGACAGAACACGAACAGCACGGGCCAGAACATGCACAAGAGCACGCGCGGGACGACACAGCTACCATCACCAATGGACATGACCCCCAAGAGGCGCCGACAGAAGAGGAAGCACACCACCCTGAAGAACACGAGCACGAACACGGCGAGGCCGGCCCAATTCTAGACGGGACGGACCGCGTCGCCGAGCTCGAGTGGGAGCTGCAGCGCACACGCGAGGACAAACAGGCCTTCGAGGACAAGTACAATGGTCTGCTTAGCAAATTGACCACGATGAGGAACACGCTCGGCGACAAGCTCAAGCAGGATGCGGTCAGTCACATTCGCTTTCAACGTGTTCGTCGTCCGTCACGAGCGGGGGGCAAACGATTCCATTGGGGGGAACCTCGAGGCGGCTTCAGTCATGGCGAGGAAGCTCACCCCAGAGATAGAACTAACGAACACTCTTCTCTTCGATAGGATGAATTGGACCGACGAGAACAAGAGATCAATGAGCTCCGGCTACACATCGACGACCTCGCCTCGACGATCGACACCCTCAAGGCAGAGCTAATACAGGCTCACGAAGATTCGGAGCGACTGCATACCGAGCTCGAGAGCCTACGTGCCAGAGCCTTTGATTCCCAAAAAGGTTTGTCAGACGAGGCTGCCGAACGCGAGATGGCCCTGCGGGACGCACAGGAGGAGGCGGAGCGGATTCGGATCGATCGCGACGAGTGGGAGGGCGAGGCTATGAGGGAACGCGTCAAGAGGGAGGAGTTGTCGACACGGTTAGGTCAACTTGAAATGGAACTCGGCCAATGCAAGGCCGACCGCGATGCGTTCAGGGAAGAGAGGGATCGGGAAGCCGAGAGCGCTTCGAATCTGCAAACCGTCTTGGAGGAGTTCCAAGCAGGTGAGCTCAAGTGCGGAGGGCACAGAGTCCAGTGTCAATGAAGATACTGATCAAGCTTATTATACTCGTAGCCAAAGAGAAGGAACTTAGGTCGACAACAGGGGACCTGCAAGCACAACTCGACCGTGCTTACGACTCGATCGGGATATGGAAGCAGAGGGCCATAGCCGCCGAGGTGAGTAGCCACGTCGAGTATGCCGCCCGACTTGTCATTGATCTCATAATTGCCGCATGGTCCAGGCAAACCTTGCGTCCGCGCAAAACGATTCGGAGAAGGTCATCACGCTCAGCAAGGAGCTGAAGGAGAAGACACTGCTGACGGGCAAGCTGCGGCATGAAGGTGAGTCGTGTTCTCAGCCCCAGGGAATGGCACTGCGAGACGGAATGACTGACAGTAAACGAGATGATCCACCAGCTGTAATCCTGAATGAGCATCTTACGGAGGCTCTGCGGCGGCTTAAGAAAGACTCGTCCGAGAACTCTGTCGACAGGTGAGAAGCTCTAGGCGGTGACTAGTTTTGAATTGTCGGCATGTGCTGACCCTTATTAACATGATGCTTCTCCAGACGACTCGTCTCGAATGTGCTTATCAGTTTCCTCAACACTCCCCGGGGCGACACGAAACGCTTCGAAATGCTGCAGCTCTTATCCTCGATCTTGTCATGGTCGGACGACCAGCGCGAACAAGTCGGACTGCAACGCTCGGTCGCGGCCGGCTCCTCGGGGCGAACAGGGAGAGGACACGCTCGGTCATTAGGAGCAGGTACAGGGAAAGGTAAAGCCGCTGCGACGACGCAGGAGGAGGAAGATGGCCTTGGCGAGAACGAGAGCTTCTCGAACCTCTTCATCGAGTTTCTCCTCAAGGAAGCGAATCAAGCCGCTCCTTCCACCTCGACGACCTTACCGAAGAAGAACGTGGACGGCATGTCTTCCCCACCAGGGATGACGTCCCCCATCTCACCAGGATCACCGGGACTGTCACCGCCTTTATTAGGGCCAGGTCGATCGAGGATCCTGCCAGAACTGGGCAGTCCGCCACCGCAGAGTCGCAGACCTAGCTTTACATCATTCTTTGGTCGAGGATCGAGGGATCAAGATCCGTCATTTTCTCAAGCCAACGGTACAGCAAGTACTCCATCACTGGCCAGGAATTCGACGGATGTTATTCCAGAGTGATGGACTGCTCTGGTTGTACCGGCCGCTTGAATGACCGGGACGTTGTTGCCTCGTTCCTTTCCCGACACTGTATACGTATAGCATCGACATCAAGCCCTCTTTCTTGCATTTGTACTTCCCTTCTCCCGGTGCTATGAACATATTCGGATTTGAAACGAAGACAAGATCTTAATGAAGATTCACATAGCAATGACAGCTGTGAGATTGCACAAGCTGGAAGAGGCACTACTGATCAGGTTCCATACCAGCATCGTCCTCTTCGTCCGGCTCAATGTTGAGGCCTTCCATATCATCCAACAAGTCATCGACGTTGATCTCGGGGAAGTCGTCTTCGGCGTCCTCGAAATCCGACTCTTCAATCATCTCGTTCTCCTGCTGTTGCACCGCCTTGGGGTCTTTGAACAAGCGCAAGGTCTGACGCATCTCCTCGTCCTCTTCGATGTCGCGCAAGAACCTCTCGTAGTCGGCCTCGGCCTTGGCATGTTCGGCCGCACCGGCGCCACGACTCTTCCTGCCTTCGGATTTCTCACGACCCAACCCGATCGTGTCGGCGCCTTCGAGCGAAGCACCACCGACCTCCTTGACCATCGACTTGAGCTTCCACCCACGCGCCTTGGACTTCTTTCTTCGGTTCGGGTACGTCTTCCTCACCAAGATGACTTCGGGAGCCCTCGACTGGTCCATCGTTTCCCATGCGTCGTTGTTGAAGTTGGATGATCCGAGCATATATCCGAGCACGGTATCTCCCGGTTTGAGAACGGCACCGAGGTGGGTTCGGGTATGGAAGATGACGTCGCTGTTCATCGATCCGCCGACGGGGGAGACTTGGGCATCCGCGAGGAGGAAACGACCGCCTTTGGCCGTCTTGGGTGGGTGCGACGTCGGCTCAATGTCGAGTACGATGAACTCGGTCGCCTGAGTGATATCGGCCAGGGGACTGAATGGCGCTCGCCAGTAGACCGAACTGGATATATCGCCGAGGGTCAAGGTCAGAGGGTCGATGAGGTAGATCTGATTCCCAACTCGGTGGCAGACGACGAGTTGCGAGATGTTGGACATGGCCAAGGCGACTTTGCGAGGCAAGCACACAACGTCATCCTTGCAGATGGGAATAATCTCGACCGAGTAGGTCAATTTCGAGTTGGTGGTCGAATTCTGAATGTCTTGCGAGATGAGCTGTTCCGAGGTCTTGGCTCTGAGGAGAGGCGGTTCTGAGGGGTCAGCAAAAGCGTGGCCCACACGAATATAACTGTGGTGCATAACTTACCGGACAGGAGCAATGGCACCAAGGAAGTCGACCATCTTCAAAGCGTGTTGCTTGGTCGAGTAGAAAAAGTTGAGCCCATCCTTGACCTCTTGGACCGAGATGGTGTCCTTGTCGGCGTTGTGCTTGAGGATGAGCTGTTCGAGGTACAAGAAGGTTCGCTTGTGGTCGACCTTTTGTCGAACCTGGACCAAGGCACGCCAGGTGTTTTTGGCGGCCAGTCGGGTGCATTCGGGGCACTGGGCACCTTGTACGACGTACTCGACCTCGAAGATTTGTTGCAGGATCGTCGAGGTGAAGACCTGGGGTGAGATCGCCATGAGGTCAGCGGGGGGTTCATATGGTGAGCTGAAAGCTGAAATGTTGATTACCTCTTTTTGGATGGTCAACTTGACCCTCAATCGCCTCGAATGGGGTTCGGTCCAGATGAAGCCGGCGTCTATGAGGCGCACTTTACTGAGCCCCTTGAGCTTACGCAGGCAGATGGCGAGCAACTCCCTCGATTCGAGCTGGCAAATGGTCCACGTCGTCGGTGGGGACAGGTACCGGTCGCATCCTTTGCAAAAATTGATGCTCGTCTGTTTCGGGATGCCTTCGGTGATGTCGACGCTATTGGGAAAGTCGCGGATGCAAGATCAGCACTCGGGAGTCGGAACGAATCTTCGGCGAGACCAAAGGCTCGAAGGGAGTAACGCACGCATTCCTCAAGCAGTTGACGCAGAGATTGGCATTGTTTGGCTCGATTGGTGTACCGCAGTCTGTTTGACGTATCATGTTTGGAAAGTCATATTGGTTAGCTCAGCTCAGCTCAGCTCAGCTCGGCTCGGCTGTGGCGCTAGATGTCGAGAAGAATTTAGAGAAGTACGTACCAGCACAGAGCACGTAGGCGGTCTGTTGTGCGGGTGCCACATAGACTACTCCTGCTGCGTTGGTGCTCATGATACGAGATGCAAGTGCCGATGTAGAAGCTGCAAGTCGTCGAGGATCGGCTGACGAAACGACGGAGATGGACAGCGAGTACGTTCACGAGCAGTTTCCTATTCGGTAAACCCTGATGATATCGGACGCGTATCCTAGCCGAGTGCGTTAAGGCTCTTGACTGTTGGCCGTATGTGTACGTGCGTGTGTTTCAGGCAACGAGGGGAGGAGGAGGAGGAGAAGTGAAGCAATCGGCGTGACTCGCCAAGTGAGCCCGCCCGACAGCTTCGCAGCGCAACGCGAGTCAGCGCCTGTCAGCGCCTTCGCACGCCAGCTGCGCATTTGTAATCGTCAATTGAGTCGTTTGTGTCGGTTCACAGCCAGCCTTACCTCTTTGCGCGCATACACTCAGCCTCCCCAGACCACGCATCTCTGGACTCCTCAGCTCGTTGCTTCTCTGGGTTCGCTGTCTCGTATAAACTCAGGTTCGAAAAAGCCCCAATGCCATGATCAAGCGGCATTTACCTACTACTGTGCCGATTCAGGACTCGACCGCCTCGACCTCCCTCAGCGCCGCCTCCCTGCCAGGCTTGGTCTCGTCGCTGAGGCCACTCAAACGATCGCTGCCGCAGCTGCAACAGGAGGCAGCACTGCTCCGTCGATTCTGCTACAAGAACAAGAACCAGCATAAGGCCAACGCATGGTGGAAGAGGATCATACATGTCGATCGTGTCATTGGCCGGCTCACGGATGAGCTGAAAAGCTTGCTCGTCGCTTTGGGCCTCGAGTCAGTGACGCCCACCAGTACCTTGGGATACACGTGTGGATAGAGCTCATATGTCTGCTTTTGACCTATGAACAGTGCCGAGACGGACCAGAATGCGACCCTAGAACCCTCGTCGCTACTTGTCCTTTTCTCGCGATTGCCTCGAGCTTCTCTGGTCGTCACCAAGGTACGTTGAGGGTGCCTCTGCTGATCTTTGAACGATTTGGGCTGACCCTCAATATGATATCCATTTGGTAGGCCATTGAAGTCCTCTTCTCTTCCTCCGAGTATGTATCAAGCTGGGCAGGGTCCGAGAATTTGGCCCACTGAGCGCACTTCTTCTTCACGCAGAACGCTCTCTCAACTCGTCCATTCCCGCGCCTTTCTCCCCTTCTCCTTGGTTCTGACCTCCCTCCATGCGCGTTTGTACGCCATCACCTTGGCCCTTCAACAAGATCTCGCTCACGCAGCGCAGATCGTCGCCAAGTTGATTCGCTCCGTCGAGTCGAACGAGGTGAGTTCGAGAGGCGGATCGAGTACCAAATGCTTTGTGCGTATAAACTAAAAGTCGTCCCCTGTTCTTTTTCAGGATCTTGTTGAACAAGCTCGACGACATTACAGAGGCTTGCAGCCTGAGCTACGCGAATTCGCACCCAATCTGGATTTGACCGACCTGGCCTTGGCATCTTTAACGACCTCAAGATTGAACAGTGAACAAGTCTCGACAGACCTCACGCCAATCGTAATCTCGGATAATGGGCCGGAAGGTGGAGTCGGAGATGATGTGGGCACCGTCATAAGTAGGGAGGAGTTGATGCGTTTGGCTCGAGGGAAGATTGCCACTGTCGAGGTGGTTGACGATTCGAACAAGGAGACTATTAGAGGGGCACCGGTTCCTGAGGAAGAGACCCCAGCACCGGAGCAAGAAGACGTGGCAACGGTATCCTTGCCTCCGCCCATCGACGAAGTCTTGAAGAAGAAACGACGTCGAGATCTCGCTACCGAAAACCTTTCCAAGCCGAGAAAGGTGAAGAAGAAGAAGAGCAAGAAGGATCAGGACGATCAAGATGAGATCGATGACATCTTTGGGTAGGGTGTTCTTTTTTGGAGCGCATTGTTGTAACATACTTGGGTCTCCGCGTAAGAGTGCTTCGTTTGTATTCTGTCTCGGGATGGTGCGGCGATTTGCTCGGACGGTCACGAAGATGATGAAACATTTTGGCCCGACCGTGGAGGAAAGGACCTTATGGTATACCTCAATTAAACACGTATGGGACGCTTTCTTCTTATGTCGTTCTCGCATCATGCTGGGCACAGCCTCTGAATTGGGTATTGCGATCAACAGTGAATAGAGAGGAGGGGGAGGCTGGGGAGGCTGTGCTATCTTGCGAAGGTGAACCGCTTCCGGAGCGCACTGATCGCTTGCCCGGTGTTGAAATTTGGGGGAATGGAGCTGGGTTTGCCAGGTATTGGCCGACATTATTTTCTTTCCTCATCGCTTGGCCTTGTGCGGGAAGATACTATGTAATCGACAATGCTTGGCAGGCAAGATTACTACCACTTGCCCCACCGGTCGAGTTATAAGGACGTTCGCAATAAGTCAGAGTTAGTCGACTCCCTTCCGCGACCCGCTTCTTTGGACTGACAAATGGCTGCAATCTGTGTCAGGTACAAGACGAAGAAGACGAGAGCGCACACAAAAACAAACAAAGTGCGGATGCAATGTCAAGACGCAGGATTTACCCACTCCACTCTCAGTGATCGAACAAGATCGTCCACCCCGGCGCCCAGGATTTTTCAAAATAATGATCATACATCACATCGACATCATCGGAACTCGAAGAAAACAAAAACGACCAGAATTAGACAAGAAGGAGAAAAAGAATGTGTGATCGGACATGGGGAACAAATCAACGGAATTCGGATTTAGCAGAGGGGGATGGGGGTAAACGAGCGTAGAGCGATACCTCAGGTAAAGAGACCCAGAGAATTGGGAGGTAGGTATAGTCGACAGAGACGAGGGGTATGGTATAGGGTCTGAAACTACTCTGTCTTTGGCTTTGTAGCGGCTGTAGATGGCGGCGGTGGATCGTGCTCGTACATCTTCGGTCGCTTCGAGGTATCATTTCCCCGAATAAGGGAGTAGATGAACGCCATGAAACGATCGCCGTACTCTTCCGGAGGCACCGCGGAAATCATGTGCTGGTGTGGATAGAGTAGCTCAAATCAGCAGGAGACCAAAGGAGCATAGTGGATCCGAAGCGCGTACCCCATTGTGCTTGAACGACTTCCAGTAATGCTCGACCTTCTTGACGAACGTGTAAGGGGTGAGAATGTCGATGATACCCTGATAAGCAAAGTTGCGATCAGCTTTCGTCGATCTGGTGATGACACGGCGCATACCAACTTACAAGGTAATATATGACGCCGAGGTCCTCGTTGCAATCACCTGTGGCGCGAATCCCGCCTTCGTCCTGGTAGAACAAGAACATGCGCCGCTCCGACGTGTCCTGGTCGGGAAGCTTGTTCGTTTCCGACAGCGCTTTAGGATCGGATTGCTGTACGGCTTTGCGAACGGCCGCGGCATCAAAGTCGCGCTTCGCATCGGTAAGCTTGCGCCGCGGGGTCTTGAAGGTGTCGGGCTGGCAACGCGGAGCAGTTCACAGGCATTGCGTGAGCACTCGCACAGAATGAGCGACCACAAAAAACGCAACTAACCTGGAAGACGGTAAGCATGTTGTCCCTGAGATTGTCCTGATTCCCCCTTCGAACGTTGTGAATGCCCGTCAATAGCGAGTAATCCATGATGCGCAGCTTCTGCATCAACTCCGTGTCCCTTCTCAGCTGCTCCTCGAACAGAGCCTTTTTCTCCGGCCCGAGATCCAACTGCCTTCCCCTCTCTATCCAATTTAGGTCCTTTAAAATGGCATGCGAGCTTTCCTGCACCTTCTCGTCCGGCGTCTTCCTCCCAATCGCCGAGCCTTTGAGGTCGTACGTCTCGTGAATGTCGCGATGAGGAGGGAAAAGGTTGTTCATGATAACGAAATGGATCTTTCTCCCGCGGGGGAGCTTGACGCGATGCAGGCCGTAGAACCGAGAAAGCAAGGTATGCGGGTTCTCCTTGATATACTCGTGGTATTGCTTGAGGATCGATCGTAGAAATTTGTGCTCGGCGTGGCGGATCGTCTTGATGATGAACCGATAGTCGCGGGAAAAGTAGAAGAAGGAACCCGACTTGCCCGGTGAGCCCAGTTCGGAGAGGATGTACTTGGCCGTCAGTGATACGAGGTAATCCGAAGGGTCGAGATAAAAGTATTCGCGCAGTTCTCGGAACACCCATGGTGCGTAGTCCTTGAACTTGAAGTCGTACTTGACCGAAGGGGTCAACTCGTTCCCAACGCTGTGCGCAGCACATGACACGAAACGTCAGTGGACAAGCTCACCATTCTTCCTCATTGCCTAGTACTCACATATCAAATGAGAACTTGTGGCGTGCCGTATAGTCGGCATCGGTAAGCGGACGTTTCAGTTTTGCTTGACACCTCGAGACCTAGGTTGGGAAAGCGCAAGCCATTAGCAAGAGGCTCGCTCCCAACTCGGTCCATTTCTACGCGGTCACTCACTCCAATTCGAATTCCCGTCAACATGTTGTACATCAGGACATAGTTGGCATGGTCCTGCCCGATCAGATTCCCAACGAGCACACCTGTCCCCGGGCCGTCCCCGCTGCCCAAGCGCGTACTTCTCCGCTTGATCATCGGAGCCCCCGGTCTCCCCGACCTATCCTCGTTGCTCGAGGTGCCGTAGTTGTCCCCGCCTGTTTCTTTCTCCGCCCGTTTCTCTTGTCGCTTCTTTCGGATCACTTCGGCCTGGGCCGCGATCGATGACTCGACCTCGTCGTAAGGTGCCGCGGTCGACTCTGGCGAGGTGACCATTGAAGCGTTCATGGTTCGGTGCGATACTTGGAGCGGCGGAAGAAGGCTTGTGGTCGCCGTGGGAGGTGATACGTACCCCGGACAAGTCGTTTCTGCTGACGAGTGACTGCGTCGGTTTCGGCTCGAGGATGAAACGGACGAGGGATCGCCCGAGAACGCGGAGGTGACGGTCGTGAGTGCGATGTCGCCTGGTAGGAGAGGGCGAGTGAGAGAATCGATTGGGACCAGTCGCTGTGCGGGAGAGCCATGACCATTCATTGACGGATCAGACGTGGAGACACCGTTGGCCACGGTCGGTACGGGTGGAATGCGGGAATTGGTGACGAGGTAACCCGGCGCATTGAGGACGGGGATTGCGGAGCGAGGAGAGGACGTCACTTGGGATATCGGGGAAAGTATCGGGGCGCCCTGGAGAACCGAGGCGCCGGAAGGACCGGCGATGGTGTTGCTCGGTGTCCCGTTCAGCCCAGGTGGACTCGAGGTCGAAGCGATCATCGATACTGGCAATTCCGACCGCGTCGGCGTATCGCTCTCGGGAAGGACCATCGAAACGGGTTCGTTCGTGAACTCGTTCAGACTGATAATCACCGGTCGCTCGTGCGAATCGAGATGTGACGGCTGGGAGTGCAGTGACCGGCTGAGCTGGCTCGAGATGCTTGGGTCGTCGCAGTGGTGGTGGTCGGCTTGATGGTACGAGCTCGAGTCGCCGCTGTGCATGCGCTCCCTCATACCGATCTTCCAGTCCGAGGCCTTCATCTTCCACGCTTCTCGCTTTGACGAATGCACGTCGTACTCTCGCAGATGGCATACGGTATGCTCGTCCGGCGCGGGATCGTCGTTGCCCTCGCCGTGCATTACGAAGCGCCCCGAATGACCCGAGTGTTGCGAAGATCCACTCATGGCCCGTTCCCGCTCTTTCTCGCGCTGGCTGAGCTTGGAGACGTGGCTCTTGCCGTTCGTGAAGGATGCGCCGGCCGACGAGGACGAGGTTGAGAGCGCACTGGTCGTTCGTGCGATGGCGCCCTTGCCGTACTCGGACGAGGTAGGAGCGCCATTGAGGTGGACCATGGCCGCGGGACTGTCCTTGCCCGAATTCTGGTTGCTGTTGTTATTAGTGTTGTGGTTGTTCTTGTGGTGTCGAGGTATCGAAGGAGCGGACCAGGTACTCGGATGCAGCAGAGAAGGCGTGGGATGGCCCGAGACGACGGAGCGATCGTCAATGACGTGCACCGACTCGAGACTGCCGGCCTGTACGCGTTGCGAGATGGCGAACAGAGGGTTGACCTGGGCTTCCTCGTCGTCGGTCTCGTCGTCGTCGTCGTCGTTCCTCTTCTTGCTGTTGCTACTATTGCTGTTGCCGACGTTTAAAGGACCCAGTTCAATGCCGTGCGAGGCCGAGCCCGTGCGAGTCTGCCGAGCCAAAGAGGTGTCCAGTGGTGTTGCGACTGCGAGCGACGGCGGCGATTCGAACGGCGGCGCTGGGTGGACAGGGTGGTGCACGTCCAAGTTCAGCGATGAAGAACGAAGAAGCTCGGACGCATGGTCCCGCTGAACCAGCATCCAATCCAACTACCCTCTCCTGGCGAGACAATCACCCACAGTCTCGAGACGAGAATCTGTGAAGAGTCGTGTACGGGTCGGTGGGCAGTCTACACCTGGCGCGGGGTTGTCAAACAGAAGCCGAGAAGGGCGGCGGCGGCTGGGCTCGGCTGCGCAGGCTCGGCCTGGCTCGGCTGGGACTTTGGCGAGCTTTGGCAAGACTGTAATTGAGCGCGTGAGCACCAGCCGGTACCAGCCGCCGCCCACCGCCCGCCGCGCCGCTAATGCGCTAATGCGCTAATGCCCGCATCGCCGAGACGAGCCATCGGCGAGTTGACGCTGCACTGATGACGCTGGCAGCTTCAACTGCCTTTGGCACATGACATCTCTTTCTCTCTCCTCGTGTCTTGCACTCATCGCCCCCACTTGTCGCTTGATTCTGATCAGGACTGACCGAAAGGCTTAACCCCTGAACCATCCGACAAAGTCAGTAGTAAGTACGACTATTGCAACTTCAGTCATTAGTGACCATTGACCAGCGAATGACCGCCCGGGTGCTCTTGAGCGCTCTGAGCTTTGACTCGGACCACGTGAAAACCACTCCGACCCACTTAACCCACAAATGGAGTCCATCACCTCGCAAGCGCAACAGCACCTTTCTCTCGATCTGACCAAAGTCAACATCTCCCTCTATGCGATTCCACTCGCCTACATCTTGGCCCTGCTCCCAGGTCCGTAAATTTTCCAGCTCGGGTCGACGTTCCGGAGATCTCCGACTGATCCTTATGACACGTAGATTGCCATGATCTTGACCGTAGGAAAATGGAGTAATGCATCACCAAGGTCAGTCGTCTTCGGACTCCAAAGACAATACTCTGTTGATCCTTCAACTAGTGTCTGAGGCGGTCGGATCCTGGATAGGGGCAACGTCGATGCCGCCTCGGCGAGATTGCCAGCGCACAAGCTGGCTCAATTCAAACGAGGTAGGCGAGAAACCCTTAATAATGTTATCAGACACCTGGATGTTCACACGGCTTCGTCCATCGCAGCCTCGGCGGCTCACACGAACGGGTTGGAGAACCTTTCACTCTTCGTCGGCGCGATCGTACGTCACGTTTTCTCCCTCTCCTTCCACACATTACAACGGGCGTTCATCTGTCAATCTTTATCCCTCAGCTTTCCGCCAATTGGGATTCGGTATCGACGGAGAAGTTGAATCAAATTGCCGTCCTATAGTCAGTCACTGTCGAGTCTGAGTTCTGCCAGCTCGTGATACCCAGCAGCTGACTGCCATCTCCTTCTAGCGTTGTTCTGAGGTTGATATACAACCCCGTCTATATCTTTGGGAATTCGAAGATTGTTTCCCTGCTCCGGTGAGTCCCTTACACACGATCTCGAGTTGCTTGCCGCCCCGGGCCCCTAAGTTCGAACGGACCGGACTGCTGATTTTGTCCTCTCGTCGATGCTCAGTTCAACCATCTGGTTCGGAGCTCAAGGTATGACGCGCGTATAGCTACGTCCCAGATTATTGGTAAGTAGCTGACAGGAGATATCTTCTCCTTCAGGCTCGTCTCTATACCTTCTCAAGCTCGCGGCCGACCAGACCTCCGGGATCGACTCGACTCGAGCCGCCACAACCTTTTTGGCACCACCGGCGTTGGTCGTATTGTTGATTCTGGGAGCGAGAATTGGAAAGTGATTCGTTCCCACAGGAGGCAGTTATCTATCGAGCGACGGCTAGCGACGTTTGCCGATTCACAAATTGAAACATAATATTCTCGCATAATACCTCCACTTGATGGCAGGTTCAGAGGGAACTCGGCCCATTTTGGTGGATCTCAGCGGCACTCAGCGTGTTGGCACAGATTTTCCGACAGATGTATGTATAACTTGACGGGAGTGTCTGATGTCATGCACTACTACGAGATGCCGGTTCAAGCGGTGTCTGACTGCATCATTTTGACTTGTTCTCCAACAGACTACTGAGAGCGTCTTGAGGGGTCTGACGATTTCGCTCGAAACGTCTTTGCAAGCGGGTTGAGGGGCGTCGAGCTTACCTCTGGCTGGGCTTTCGGGGGTCCTGCCAAAGCCATAACAGCCGCTGCGACGGATTTACACGATCGGCGCGCGCGCCTCTTGCCTTGACGACGTCGGCACGTTTATTTTTGTAGAAAACGTTCATCATATTGCCCCCAGTTCCTGTTCCCCCTGTTTTGGCCTACGGAAAACTAGATGGAAGACTACGATGATAACACAAACCGCCCGCAAAAGTGCGAGAAACGAGCCAAGTCCACCAATCCGAGATTCGGATTCAAATGCCCTAGCCAAGCGGTTGCTCCCCCCCAGGAGACTAATGAGAGAGAGAAAGAGAGATGAAGATAAAAAGAAAGAAAAGAAATGTACTAACGACAGAAGGCCCACCCCACAGCCACTTCCCACTCGGTCGAGACGAAGACAAGAGCACGACTGCGCAACCACCACGACCCTCGACGCTCCAAGTCTCTGCTCAGTCACAACAAGACGCGGTGAAGGTCCCTCAAGACCTCCCCATCGGCAGTCCCTGGCCCCTCAAAGCCGACTTTCTGCCTGTGTCCGCTGGTCCCTCCCTTGACTCAGAACCCCGAAGCCGAAGAGCGCGAGCCACACCGAGTCGACGCCAAATCGCGAGATGGTCCATAATCCGCATCGGTGAACCTGTAACAAATGAAAGATGAAAGCGATCTATTTATTGTACAGTAGGAGAAAATGATGTCACGAGAATTTGGTGTGTGTGTGTGGTGGTGGTGGGGGGAAAGTCGAACCCAGCCTCTACTGCCCTCTCCTCCCCCAAGCTCCTCCCGCCCTCAGCTTCAACCTCTCCTCCAAGATGATCCTCCTCCTCCCAACACCCTCCATCCTCGTCCCCCACTTCTGCATCCCCCACCTCCCGCTGCTGATCATCTCCAAGACCAGCCCGGTGAACGTTTCGATCGTCCTCCCCGCTCCTTCTTGATCGCGCAGACTGGCCTTGAGCTTCGGAAGTCCGAACATGCGTTGAACAGCCGTGTGATGCGTGTTGTCGATCGTGTCGAGCCCCAGTGCGTCGCAGATCACGCTCCTTGCCGCGATCCAAACGTTCCCAGAGTCAACTCAGTCGAAGAAGTAGTGCTCCCGATCGTCCTTGGGCGCTCCACAGACGAGGCACGCGGGCGAGTCGTCGTGCTTTTGATGAAACTACAGACTCCGAGTCGGGGTGAAGTTTCTGACGAGCTTGAACCACACCTCGCGTTCCCTCGCCGTCAATGCCTTCGAGGTGACCCCCTTCCAGAATTCCTTGATATCGTCGGGCTGCAGCGAGTCCCTGAAACTGATCGTGTTGGTGAAGGCCTTTGCATTCAAGACTCGGCGGACGCGACGGATGGTGTATGGCCGATCCATGCTGAGCAAGTTGTATTGGCACGCGCATACAGTTAGCTATTCGGTCATACCGTCCTCCACTTTTCGCCCCAGATCTCGGGACCTGGCGTCTCAGCGATTCGCAGTTTCGCTACCTTGGTATTCAGGTCGGGGTGGAGATCGCCGAGGATGCGGGCTGGGAAGATGTCAAGGCCTCGACCATCGCTCGGATACGCTCAATTCCGATGTACGATCTCCCATATGCAGCCAAGTGTTCGATCATCAACATCTACTGCTACACAAAGATCTTGTACTACAGCCGATTCCTTCCCGCCCCCAAGAGCGTTGTCAAGGAGATCGAGGAGGCCGCCATGCTCGCCATTCACGGTCGAGCTTCGGATGGTACTCAGCGACGTCCGAAGGTCTCCCGGTCGCGCCTCTGCGCCCCTCTTGATCACGGCGGCTTCGGTTTGATTGATATGCCTCGGCGTCTAGTAATCGATCACGCGAAGTGGGTCTTCCAGCTCCGGGCCCCGGACGGCTGCTTCACACGCCACCTCTTCGACATCCGCATCCGCCTCCAGGCACCAAACGAACCAACCCCTTTCACCTTGTCCAGACCGGCCCCCAACCAGCATGGTTGCCCTTGGATTTGGATCTGGTGGGCGTACTTTTGCCATCCTCCCCCAAAGTGGGACCATGCGGTGAGAAAAACGACAAAACTTCTTCCTGCTCGTTGGGTCCGATACTTCGAAGCCTGGGCGTCGGTGACCACGCTCAATCCCCGGAACTCTCCAAGAGCCAGAACCTCGAGCAATGGGCGACGCACGTACTCTATCTTCCAGCGGGCCACGGAATACAACTCTCGGTAAACCCGACGCTTTTTCGAGGGCCCGATGGCGAGGTGATGACCCCGTCTTCGTTTGTGAACGCGTCCAAACGCCACCAAGTCTTCATCTTCCCCCCTATCTTCCCCAAGGGACACCAGAAGGTATTCGATCTGCCTGAGCAACGCTGGAACGCTTGGTGGAAGGCTTTGCGCAAGGTTCGCCGGGTTCACTCGGACACCGAGGATACGGGCCATCTTCTCTCCCTGGGGTCCCTCCATCCGGGAAGCCAAGTCGCCTCCCCAACCAGCCCACATGCCAACAATCGATCTACCTCCTGTGTGATGTGCCTCTCGGAAGCACCCGAGTGCCTGGTTCACCTCGCGGTCGGCTGCCCATTTGCCCGGCGCCTCTGGTCTGCTCTGTGCCCGACCCCCCACCCAGTCTTTGTGGACTTTGTATGCCCGGTCGTGTCTCGCTCGGAACGTCGACTTGTCGAACTACGAGTCCTCTTCTTTCACTCGATCTGGAAGCTGTGTCGCCGTCGTCGATTCTCGTCGGATCTTTTGGAACCGATCACCGAAACGGAGTTCGAGGGGCTTCGAGCCTCTATCCAGGAGTCCAAGGGTCGCCTAGTGTCTCTGTAAGACACCAAAGGGGGTTTTAGTGGGTATGGTTGATCCTGGTTCAGGGTCAATGAGTCCTACAATACTGGCTTCTGCCAGTGTGCGTAACAGCATTCCCTCCGACTTTTCCGAAGATTTCGAGGTATTAATATAATTATGCTGTTAATGAAGTCTATCAAATAATAATAAACTGAAGGTGTTAGTAGACCTTGCACTGATATCAGGGGCCGGATAGCTTAGTGGTCAAAGCTTTTCCGATTAATGGAAGCGACCCAGGTTCGACTCCTGGTTCAGCCGTTCTTCTTCTTTTGTTGATCATTTCGGAATCATCGCTGATTCCAACAGACTGGACCAGGAGTCGAACCTGGGTCGCTTCCATTAATCGGAAAAGCTTTGACCACTAAGCTATCCGGCCCCTGATATCAGTGCAAGGTCTACTAACACCTTCAACACTTCCCCTTAGACCTTTGCACTGCTGCCAGGCTATTGCAATGCGTCGACTCTAAGTCTAAATTGGACTCTGTGTCAAGCTTCTGCGGCAGCTCCGGTAACTTTGTGCAGCGTCATTGGAAAGATTCACATGAAAGGTTCTATAATAGATCCTCACACTTCCCCTTAGAACCTTGCTTTGGCATCTTGCTCTACAGCATGGTTCGGAGACAGCCGCCCCTTTTCTCTTATTAACCGACAGACGCTACCATGTTGGAATCAACGATGATCCCGCAATGATCAACAAAAGAATAAGAACGGCTGGACCAGGAGTCGAAACTGGGTCGCTTCCATTAATCGGAAAAGCTTTGACCACTAAGCTATCCGGCCCCTGATATCAGTGCAAGGTCTACTAACACCTTCAACACAGTCGTTCTTCTTCTTTTGTTGATCATTTCGGGATCATCGTTGATACCAACACCACTGAGCTCGACACATGTTCCGATCGCACCTGGGGCTCTTTCTCGAGAAGGACAACATCAACCACGCACCCTGTGACGGGCCAGATTGCTTCGACCTTCGCGGAGGCGGTCTTCCTTTCGAGCCCCCGCCGTTGGCTTCAACTGGCGACGACCTGTTGCAGCAATGCTGGACGATTCACTCGAGCCACGACTTCGAGGATCACTCGAGAACTTTCTCGACGAGAGCAAATTGATGGAGGAAGTGCACGACGAGGTCGGTAGGCTACTCCGGTCGGACCGACCTTGCGGTCGGATCGTGTGCACCAACAGTCCCGAATGCACCGCAACGATCCACGACCTGCGCATACGCGTTCTAGCACCTTTGCTCCTATTCGTGTTGAAGCGGTACTACGATTCAATTGGCGACTCCAATACGAGACAGCGACCCAACAGCCCGTACTACCTTCGCTTCGAGGCTCCACCACGTTCTCATCCACCCGGGATCACGCTTGCCCTAATGAGAGGCAACGGAACGTGCTTGTTTCGCTTTTCGATTATCCTTGAGGAGGACGCGTCCTTCATGTCTAACGGTGCTCAACCGAATTTGTTTGCGCGCGACGACGAGTGCAAGTTTCATCTCCATCATAATGGTCCGATCCCTCTGGATCTCGGAAAGAGGAGCCATGGCGCGCAGGCGATGTTGAACAAGGTCCGTCGAACACACCATGCCCTACTACAGCTTATATTGTATGCCAACCCGAGCTTTCTTGTTTGACACCAATGCCAACACAGCTGGCTTTTCTCATGGAATCGGCCAATGAAAGAAATGACAAGACGGGTGAGGTGGAAGTCCCGGTACGATTCGGCATGATGATCAGCTCTCATTTCGTCATCTTGGCCGAAGCTGGTGAGCTAGACTGGCAATCCGTGGCAGCGTAGAAAAAGGAACTTACGCGCCATTCCCTCTTGCATGATCCTGTACGCTAGTTGTAAACCCCCAAAACTCTCAAGAGATGGGGATCTTGTACTCGCGCATCTACACCACCGCCTCACGACGCCCCCCAATCCCCCTTCAGGAGCCATTCCTATTCGATTTCATATCCGTCGCGCTTATGTTCCTCGCCGCTGGTATTGACCATATCGCAACAGCAGCGCCCCCCTCACCCGAAGCGCTTCAACTACTGTTCGCACATTCAAGTGACCCGCAGGAGCTGGACCGAACCGTCGGAGCAGTCGGAGCTGAGTGCGCAGTCGATGCACAGGAAGCTTCTGATTCACCGCGGGCAAAAAGACGGCGTACCCGGGGCGCGAAGGCAACATCACAGCCACCACCATCACTGCTGAGGACTTCTGGCGCACGGGTGGTCACGTTGTACAAGTGATGCTGGACACGTCTGTAGCTTCGGTATGCTACAAGATCCAGTGGCAGATGCTCATTCTTTCGGCGTACTGCCACCAACTCGACGGAACGCTTGCTAGCTGACTGATCTTCATGTGCTGGGCGCCGGCTACATGCGCAGATACAGATCGCTTTCGTCTGGGAGCATTCGTCGGACCAATTAGACCCTTTCGAGGCGGTCGCGTTCAAGCTCAGCGAAACATCAATTCCCAACGAACCGCCTGTGAACATGTCTGAATTCAAAACAACGCTTAGCCTGAAACGCCTTTCTCCCGCTTTGCTAGAATATCTCTCCCGCGAGCTTTATGATGATGAAGGGCGCTCACCACTTCTTAGAGCATCACTTTCTGTGCTGGATAGGTGCGACTTGCGATCGTTACCGCAGATTGGGATACCGCAACTCCTCGCTATCGGTGGATATGGCTCTGCTTACGGAGGTCAACTACGTACGAAGGCACCCGCCGGCAGCCCCTCTCAACGTTCGAACAAGTCGGTTCAAGCGGGTATAGCATATAGCACCACGCCTACTCGCTGGCCTTGATTCGACCAAGTCTGAGCCCATTCCGCAGCATAAGGTGATGCCGACGGATACACCGATGGTGATCAAAGTCTTCGATGGACTGGGGGCGGGCATCCGGGAGTCTCTCTTCTACGAGCACGTTTTTCCTCTTCTACCCAAAGAGGCTCGGAAGCTCCTCCCCTCGTACTACGGGACCTATCTCCAAGCTGGGCCGTCTCGGTCCATTGCTCTTGTGATGGAATATGGTGGACGACAGATCAGAGATTCTGATCTCGTCCCAGAATTCGACGATAAAGTTCGGTGAGTGATCAAAGCGCTGGCATCTGAGCTCACGCCGGCTTCTCACATCAGATTGACAGGTGTTGAACGTCTGTGTGGCGTGGGTCCTAAAGCCAAGCAGTTCAAATGTTCGCTCGACTCGGGATCGATCACGGAGATTTGAGGCGCGACAATGTTTTGCTACGGGATGACGGCTCCCTGTGTTTGATCGATTGGAACCTTGCCAAGCTCGTATCTCAGTCAGCACTTTCGTCATCAGAGGTGTCAAAATGACGTGTTATGCATGCTTTGTAGCATCATTCCGCTCATCGGCCTTCAAGTGCCGCCTCTGCACGGTCCATGGCGCTATTGATTGCGTCCCAAATATACTATACCTCCCCCGAAATAGGGCCTTTCTCTAGCCAATTGGAGCTCCAACCACGGTGAGACCTTCGCATAGTTTCTGTGAAAGTTGCTTCTTGTGATCTGCAGGGCTTTTCTTGTACTACCCATCTTTGAAGCTTGTTTTTACATTGCTCTCAACACTGCTGTCCAAGCTTTGAAAAGGCTTTGAAGTCAGGCCGCTGCAACTTGTGCGACCGGCGCCCTCCTGTTTCTCAAGCTTAGGCAATCCATATCTACATGCTCCTGGTGTAGGTGGGCTGACTACATCGCAAAACACCAAATTTAATTTGGAAGTTATGCAACGGAGAAAGTATTATGACCATGTACATCCTGTGTCGTCTTGCCTTCGTTCCTTCAAGTTCAAGTTCTTTCCCTGCTTTCTTCTTGCTTTCCTTTCCTTTCTTTCTTTCTTTCTTTCTTTCTTTCTTTCTTTCTTTCTTTCTTTCTTTCTTTCTTTCTTTCTTTTTTTCTTTCTTTCTTTTTTTCTTTCTTTCTTTCTTTCTTTCTTTCTTTCTTTCTTTCTTCTTCCTCATAGTTTTCTATGTTTCCTTTGTCTTTGCTATCTTCTTTCTTGCTTTTTCTCCTTCGCAGGCAACTCCATGGACATGGGTGGGGACCCGATGTTACCAGCAATAGGGGATGGTGTGAGCATGCCAAGCTACCTAGTCCTAGTACAAAGAGTGTGGTGGACATCGCACTTGCCTTGCGACTTGCTACGCGCGCCCATGGGCCCCGATGATTAGTCGCCTTTGGCAACCAGTCGAGGCAACACTTAGGAGAGACTCGAGTACGGCAGCTCACGATGGCGCGCCGTCTTCCTTTTTTTGCCCGTTGCCAGTCACTTCTGGCACACGGTCTAGTAGCTGAGCGTGAAGTCTCGGAAGCCAGCTTCTTATCGCTTACAACTTATACCCTCGTTCACCTTCATATCCCCCATCCTAGCCAAAACGTTCGACCACCTTCCTGTCCCGCTAGCCACTGTTGCGCGTGCCAACGTGCCTGCCGACCCCGCCAACCAGTTGCTGTTCCCTGGTGACCTCTACGCGCAACCCGGGAAGGTGCAATCGAACTCGACCTCCCCTCATAAAGGAACCGGCGCCGAAGAAGTACCTCCGTCTACACCTGAGACAATGATGGAAGACGAGGACGTCCTCCCGGACCTGCTGCTAACGGAACGACAGCTCCTCGAGCAGCTCGGTCTGGAACAGGAGCTCGACACGCTCGGACGATCCCTCCTCGCCGGCACGCGCAGGCAATATCCTGTAGACACCGAGAACGAAGTCCCAGGGATCATGACGATGTTGATGTCCGGTGTCGTTGACAAAATTCTCGAGCTCATCTTCTCACGTTGGTCTACCGAATCGGACGCCCCTGCCCGCCGCAAGGGTTTCGCATTGAGCAATTCACGGGCATCATAGGATATACGCCGAGGAAGAATTTCCATCAAATTGGTGTCCAAGATTATATATTACGCTTTAAGGACGGCATCGCAGGAGGTCTCGCCTATGAAGGGAAGTTAGACGCCGTGATCAACAAGCTCGCGGCGACGCCCGTCAACCCCGCCCAATCTACAAGCAAGGGGTTCAAGTCTTCGCAATCAGGCCCAGCAGTGCCGACGAGCGAAACGAGAAGCGTTCAAGGCTCTCGCCGTCAAGGTAAGCTGAACTGGGGTTGTCGGTTCATGGCTGGTACTCTAACACGACTCTGAGGCATCTGCGGGCTACTGGGGCTAGTTTGGGCTGCAAATGGTGGTCGCCAAAGCGGATCGGCGGCTGGCGAACAAACGGTTCCAATAAGGCGTGCTGCACGGGGCCCATCTGGGATCGGTCTTTAGATGCGGTACGTCAATCTTACTGCATCGAAACTTCTTCTCAATGGAATCAGATCCAAAGGAGGACCGTGAACGGGTACGACAGATCCGACATAATTTCGTGTGGAGGGCTTTTCAGGAGGAAAGGCGTCCGGAAGGTCTGGTGGCATGCATAGTGTTTTTTTTAACAAGATTTGCTCGTCTTGCCAAAGTAGTACCAAATACCGGAAGACAACAAGGTGCCTTGATCTACTTCTTGAAGATACTGACGACGTCCTCGTCCTGTTCGAGATTCCCAGAAGCAAGCGTAAGTAAGGTCGCTTACGACAAATCGAGCCAGACAAGATTTTGCTATGCGAGTTCACTCACAGCCAGGATATGATCCAGTCCACACCTCTGACCTCTCGAATGCTTGACCGAGCTGCCGTAGACCATCGCGTACTTGAGTTGTTTCGAGATATCTTTGTGGATCGAATTGCAGAAATCTGTGCCGGATTAAACCAGCAAAGTGAGCTTCGGTCAGTCGCATCGCAGCGTACCTTACAGGACGAGGATCAGAGGACCTACCTTCTACGGAACACCTTGCGCGCTTGAGAACGACGGGGGAAGAATAGTCGGGTTGCTTGCCCTTGGGCTTGGTGTAGATCCGCACGAGGTCGAGCTTCTCCCACATTGTCTGCACACCGAGTCTCGAAGTAATCAGGGAAGATGTTCACCTCACGAGATAGGCAACCAGACCAGGGCGTACCTCGATCAGTTCGTCAATGTTGAGCCACTCCCTAGCCGAGATGGGTACCGAGTTGGGAATTTTATACAGCAAATCTGCAGATAAGACAGCGGGGCCAGCGTCAGCTAAAGTGATCAGTGATAATGGGCAACAGAGAGAAGCACCCACCCAGTTCTTCGATCGAGATGGCATCGATCTTGTTCAACACGTATACGACGGGGATGTAAACCCTCCCACCTTCGACGACATCGATGAACTCGTCCAAGGTGGGGTCACACCTTAACGCGACGTCGGCGTTGGACATTTTGTATTCGGCCAAAACGGCCTTGATCTCGTCCGAGTCGATGTGGGTCAAGGGGACCGTATTGGAGATGGCGATCCCGCCCTTCTCCTTCTTCTTGACCGTGATCGCGGGAGGTTTCTTGCCCAGCCGGATGCCGAACCCTTCGAGTTCGTTTTCGATGATGGACTTGTCGCCAAGCGGTTTGAGCACGTCGAGAACGATGAAGATGAGATTGCATGTTCGTGCGACTGGAGAAGATTATGATGAGCTCCTAACTCGGACGGTGTAGCCAAGAGGCTGTGGTCATGCTTACCAGCAATGACCTGTCGACCACGACCTTTACCGTCCTTGGCGCCTTCGATAATACCCGGCAGATCGAGGATCTGGATCGGGGCACCGTGGACTTGCAGTGTACCGGGAACGCTGTTTGAGTACGGTGCGAGGGTCAGAGGTATTGCGGCATGTACAGGGAGCATTCGCGAGGTACGCACGTAGTCAAGGTTGTGAATTCATAGTCGGCGGCGATGGACTCTGTTCCGGTGAGCCCACTCATGAGGGACGATTTACCGACCGAAGGAAAGCCGCTGTGATGTTGGGCATGGAGGTCAGGTCGTCATCATCTACTTCAAATGATACGAGGTGGGGTTCACTTACACGAATCCGACTGATGCGATACCTGTCCTGGCGACATCGAAGCCGACACCACCACCACCTCCTCCTCCCGTGGTCGGGGTCAAGAGTTCTCGCTTGAGCTTGGCGAGTTTGGCCTTGAGTTGGCCGAGATGGAACGAGGTGGCCTTGTTCTTCTGCGTCTTGGCCTGAGTTGGAGGAGGGACGAGATTATGTAGGTGTTAGTCGATGGACGAAGACTTTGCAAGGGAAGCGAAAGAGTGAACTTGCCATCTCATCCTCGATGAGCTTGATCTTGTCTACGATCGTCGACCTGTTGGAGGATTAACTCAGAGTTAGTACCAGTGTCGGTGTTCAGATCGACTGTGAAGGGTCGAGGGGGTGCTGTTCGCCACCGGTGGTGTCCTCGAGAGAGGGGTCTCGTTGTCGAGCTCAGCTCAGGGCGAGCAAAGTGGAGCGAGTACTCACATGATGGCGATGTAAGCTGTAGTGAATGGGGGGCCAATGAAATATGCGTGGGCGGGTGCGTAAGTGTTGGTGTAGCGGGATGCGTGTGCCCGAGTGTGTGTGGTCGGTCGTACAAGGTGTGTGCGAGCGCGGTGCGGGCGCCTGGTGGCTCACGCGCTTTCCCATCAAGAAGAGGTCCGAGCTCACTCAAATGGCCTGCGTGAGGCAGCGTGAGGCCAGCCTGCACTAGACCTCATTGATCCCCACCACGCTGTCACCACTACTGGAACCCCCTCCCTGCACCCTCCTCTCCCCCCCTTCCCCCACTCACCACTCGACCACCTCTCCAGGTTCGACTAGGTCCGTCGATAAGTGCCGACTGCTCTCAACCCGCTGTACTGCTCAGGCGTCTGCTTGTAGTTCGCGCCGCCCCTGGCCCAAGCCACGTCGTCAAAGTCGCAGCCAGCCGTTGGTCACACCGACACCCGTCCACGTCCACGTCCACGTCCACGCCTACGTTCACGCCCACGTCGCACTTAGAGCTCGCCCAGCATGCAGATGCTCACAAAGGTCAGCCATGAGAACCTTTGTCCATGGGAACTGGTCCTAACCCTATCTCTGCTTGGTGCCGCAGTTCGAGTCCAAGTCCAACAGAGTCAAGGGCATCGCGTTCCACCCCCGGCTCACGCTTTTGGCCGCCTCCCTCCATTCGGGCTCGATCCAGCTATGGAACTTCCAGATGGGCGTGCTCGTAGACAGGTTCGAGGAGCACGACGGTCAGTTCTCCTTTCAAACCGTTCACGCCGACAAGCGATTCGACGCTCGGAGCTCTCGCGTTCCAACACGCGTGTCCTTGCTGGGCGCACACCTCCTCAGCCAAACCTCCACATATCTCGAACCACGACGAGATGGTTGAATCTCTGGGAACACTAGTCCTTGTTTCGTTCCTAGTCGAACCGAAGGCTGACCTGCTTGACCTTGCTTTTTTGTCTACCTGTCGCCCCCTCCCCCCCGTCTCGCGCGGGCTCTGGCTCGTTCCCCCCCTCCTCCCACGCCCCGGAATACACCTCACCTCCAACAGGACCAGTACGAGGCATCTCGTTCCATTCGACTCAGCCGCTGTTCTGCTCGGGAGGTGACGACTACAAAATCAAGGTCTGGAAGTAAGTCTCGGACTGTAGTGCACTGCCGGCGCTGCTTCCGCCTGGCTGATCACCTCCTCACCCGTCGCCTACAGCTACAAGACCCGTCGGTGTCTCTTTACCCTGCACGGCCACTTGGACTATGTTCGCTCCGTCTACTTCCATCACGAACACCCGTGGATCCTCTCGGCCTCGGACGATCAGACGATTCGCATCTGGAACTGGCAATCGCGTCAATGCATCGCCATCTTGACCGGCCACAACCACTACATCATGTAAGCGCTCGGCACTCTTCCGGGGCAAAAATTCCACTTGCAAACTACTGACTCTATCCCCTTCGGCACGTTTCCTCCAGGTGCGCTCAATTCCACCCCAAGGAGGATTATGTCGTCTCGGCCTCGATGGATCAAACTGTTCGAGTCTGGGATATCTCGGGTAGGTGCTTCTCAGGCGCTGAGTAATGCGATCAAGCTCATTAATCTGAGCTACGTCTGCGCGAACTACAGGTCTGCGCAAGAAGAACACGACCGCACAGCCTCTCTCGTTCGAGGAACAGATCCAGCGCGCCAACTCGGGCCAGGCCGACTTATTCGGCAACACCGACGCTGTCGTCAAGTACGTGCTCGAAGGCCACGATCGAGGTGTCAACTGGGCCACCTTTCACCCCACAATGCCCCTCATCGTTTCGTGCGGTGACGATCGTCAGATCAAGCTGTGGCGAATGAGCGATACCAAAGCGTGGGAGGTCGACACGTGCCGTGGTCACTTCAACAACGTCTCGGTCGCGCTCTTCCACCCCAAGCACGAGCTCATCATCTCCGACTCGGAAGACAAGACCATCCGCGTTTGGGACTTGAGCAAGCGCACGGCGGTGCAGACCTTCCGCCGCGAGAACGATCGCTTCTGGGTCCTGACGGCCCACCCCGAGTTGAACCTGTTCGCCGCCGGTCACGATTCGGGTTTGATCGTCTTCAAGCTCGACCGTGAGCGACCGGCGTTCAGCGTGCACGGCAACACCTTGTTCTACGTTCGCGACAAGTTCGTGCGAGCGCATGACTTCACCACCGGGTCCGATGCCAGTGTCATCAGCGTTCGACGCCTCGGCAGTCAGTTCGTGCAACCGCGCACGCTGAGCTACAACCCCGCCGAGCGAGCGGTGATCGTCACCAGTCCTGCCGACAATGGGCTCTACGAGCTCGTGCACTTGCCCAAGGATGTGGGGTCGGGTGAAGTGCGCGACTCGGCTTCCGAAGGTCGCCGAGGTACGGGTTCGTCGGCGTTATTCGTAGCTCGCAATCGCCTCGCCGTGCTCGACAAGACGGCGCAGACGATCGAGATCCGCGACCTCGAGAACTCGATCACAAAGACGATCAAGTGTCCCGTGCAAACGAACGACATCTTCTTTGGAGGAACGGCCTCGTTGTTGCTCTCGTGCCCAGCCAGCGTCGTCCTCTTCGACATCCAACAGCAAAAGATCATCGCCGAGCTCGCGACGCCTCTCGTCAAGTACGTCGTGTGGTCCAACGACAACACGATGGTCGCACTCCTGTCCAAGCACACGATCATGATCGCCAACAAGACGCTCGGCCAGTCGGCGATGGTCCACGAGACGATCCGCATCAAGTCCGGTGCCTGGGACGATTCGGGCATCTTCATTTACTCGACCTTGAACCACATCAAGTACGCCCTTCCGCAAGGGGACAACGGCATCATCAAGACCTTGGAACAACCCGTCTACTTGACGCACGTCAAGGGCAAGGTCGTGCACTGCCTCGACCGGAACGCCAAGCCGAGGGCGATCGTGATCGACCCGACCGAGTACCGCTTCAAGCTCGCGCTGATGAGGAAGAACTACGACGAGGTGCTGCACATCATCCGCACGTCGAACCTTGTCGGCCAGAGCATCATCGCATACCTGCAGAAGAAAGGCTTCCCCGAGATCGCCTTGCACTTTGTGCAGGACAAGACGACACGGGTCGACTTGGCGATCGAATGCGGCAACCTCGACGTCGCGCTTGAGATGGCCAAGGCCCTCGAACGGGAGGAGATTTGGGCCAGGTTGGGCCAACAAGCACTCAAGCAGGGTCACCACAAGGTATGTTGTCGTGGGCTTGCAAGCTGATCATTGCAGGGCGGTCGATGCTGACCTTACCTCCTTCATATGTTCGCTCAGATCGTCGAGATTGCTTACCAGCGCACCAAAAACTTCGATCGCTTGTCGTTCCTTTACCTCATCACGGGCCACCCCGAGAAACTCAGCAAGATGTCCAAGATCGCCGAGATGCGTGGCGACCAAATGTCGCGCTTCCACAACGCGCTGTACCTCGGCAACGTCGAGGCTCGAATCGCCATTCTCCGCGAAGTCGGCCTCTTTCCCCTGGCGTACATGACGGCCAAGACGAACGGACTTGAGGAGCTCGCGCAAGAGGTCCTGACAGCCGCCGGCCTGACCGAGGAGGATGTGGCCGGTGTCGTCCCACCGATCAAGCGCTCGACATTGCGCCCCCCGCCGGTCATTGTGCCGACGTTCGAGCACAACTGGCCTTCGGTTGGCGTCACCGAGAGCTTCTTTGATCGCGCTCTCGCCGCCGCCGCGAACGGCGAGCCTTCGGCGGTCGATTACGAGGGCGATGCGGGTGATCGCGGCCTTGACTCGTGGGCTGCGGGTGAGATCGAGCCTGAACCCATGGCCACCGATGGAGTTGCGGCCGAGGAAGCAGCAGAAGCATGGGATCTCGATGGCGCGGACGGTGATGACGATGGCGTAATCGGAGACGAGGACCTTTTGGGCGGCTCGGGTGTTCTCACACCCGCAGGTGGCGCCGACGACGACTCGGCTGGACCACTTGTACCCGGCATCCCCGAGGACGAGCTGTGGGTGCGCAACTCGCCCCTTGCGGCCGACCATGTCGCTGCCGGTTCGTTCGAGACGGCGATGGGCTTGCTCAACCGACAGGTTGGCGCCGTTCACTTTGCGCCGCTCAAGCCGCTGTTCTTGTCGCTGTTCCAATCCTCGAGGCTGTACTTGCCGTCAGCGCCGTCATTGCCGCCGTTGCAGATCCCGTTGCGACGAAACCTTGACAACGCCGAGCCTCGTTCGGTCCTTCCCGCGGCGACGCTGACGCTGCAAAGCATCACCTCGGGCGAGTTGCGCAACGCGTACCTCCTATTCCAAAAGGCCAAGTTCCCCGAGTCCGCGGCGGCATTCCGCTCGATCTTGCACTCGTTGCTTTTCGTCGTGACATCAACACCAGGCGAGGCGGCGGAGCTGCAAGAACTTGTTGTCATCTGCCGCGAATATCTCGTCGGTCTTGCGCTCGAGATCGAGCGACGACGCGTCGAGAAGCTCGGCCCCTCGCCAGAGAACACGAAGCGGCAACTCGAATTGGCCGCCTACTTCACGCACTGCCGACTCCAGCCAGCACATCTCCTGCTCGCGTTGCGTTTGGCAATGGCGACATTTGTCAAGGCCAAGAACTACCCGACCGCGGCAACGTTCGCCCAGAAGCTGCTCGACCTGCAGCCTGCGGCTACGGTGGCGACGCAGGCCAAGAATGTGCTCTCGACGGCGAACAAGAGCCCGCGAGATGCGATCGAGATCGCGTACGACCTGCATGCTCAATTCGACGTGTGTCCCGCTTCTTTGACACCGATCTACGCCAACGACGCCGCGGTCGAGGACCCATTCACGGGCAGTCGATATCACGCGAGGTATTCGGGCACGGTCTGTGCCGTCTCGGGTGTGACCGAGGTTGGGCGAAGTGCGAGTGGGGTGAGGTCGATGATCTGAGGCCTGTGAAAAGGCCTTGTCTCTTCTCTGTGTTTTGGACATGCGATATAGGTATACGATTCTGCAACTGATTCCTCCTTTTGTGGTTACGACGGTCATCTTGCTTCTATTGACTTGATTTCTTTCGGGTCACTTCCACCTCTCTCCCTCATCTTCTTTCTTGCCGACTCTTTTCCATCCTCTCTTCGTTCTCGTCTTGGCTCTTGTAGAAGTTTTATGTTCTCCCGCGAAAATTGACAGAGAAACCATTCTGACTGCTGTTGAGTGTTTTTGAGATTGGATCTCGTCGCGAATGGGGCTTGCTCTATGTCTGATGCCATCCGATTGGGTTCGATCGAGTGCCTCGAGCCGATCGCCGGTCGACACTGCCAGCCAGATGCTGAGCTGCCTCATACCTTACCTTCTTGGCTCGTAAAATCTCCGAGGTAAGTCTGACGGCGCTTCTTCAGATCATCTGTTCCACAAGCACTCATCTGCGCTACCCACCTCAATCTCCCTGGACATTTCACCCCGCTGGATTGTCACCCTCCCCCGCCGTCGACGTCGTCATCACCGGGTCGAGATCGCACCCAGTCCAGTCCAGCCTCCACCCAGAGCCCCACAGACCCACAGACCCTCAGCAATGGCACCCGTAGCCTCGGTCGAGGTCAGTACGCATTATCCCAAGTCACGCACGAGTCTTGAGCTCACCTCGTCCCTTCTGTCCACCACGCGATCGCATTTCCCTACCAAACTGCTCCCGGCTGCTCGGTTCGATCATCGCTGCTCTCTCTCTTTCTGCATTTTGCTCAGGTCGGCCCTCCTGCCAAGAAGGGCGAAGGTCGAGCGAGGAGGTACTACAAGTCCGCCGATGCGCTCGTACAAGCACCGGAGAAGATCAGATGTCTTTCCGATATGTGAGTACGCGGCAGGTACTCTGCCCTATCGGAGCGGTCGATCAGGCAGATCAGGTTTAGGCCTGCGCGCCACATGAGCTTCCCTGCGCTTCGAGCCTCGGCCTCGTGCACGCACGCATACATCATCGAAGGCCGGCGCAGGAGACCTTCCTGACTTTTCCGGCGGGTGAGATCGCTGACGCTCCTCAACATACGACTCCATCAGTATCAGTCATGCTGCAGAAAAGTACCCCAATGACCAGGCGATGGGATGGCGTGACACGATCGACATGATCAACGAGGAGAAGGAAGTCAAGAAGACAGTGAGGGCTTGCTCCGTTAAATTCCTTCGATGAATATTTGTCGTAGTCCTAACGTCTCAAAGTCTCACCGTAGGTCGGAGGCAAAGGAGTGACCGAGAAGAAAACGTGGAGCTACTGGCACCTTTCCGACTACAAATGGTGGACCTACTCGGAGCTCGCAGAGTACATCAAGTACGCCGGACAAGCGCTCGTGCACACCGGCCACTCTAAGGACACCATCTTCAACATCTACAGCGCAACGAGTCGAAGGTGGCAAGTCATGGCGAATGGTGCGTCGACCCGATTCTTCCGTGTTTGATCTGGACAGAGCAGCTGATGAGTAATTTTGCCGGTTCTAGCTTGCGCATCTCAAAGCATCACCTTTGCGACAGCGTACGACTCGTTGGGAGAGGAGGGTGTGAGTCGAGCTCTTGACTGAGAACGTTCCCGGTCTACGCTCTCCTTAGCTGATAGATTACCGACTTGGACCGACAGCTTGCCCACTCCATTAACCAACCCGAGGTGTACGGCATTTTCACCAACGCCAACTTGCTCGACACGATCGCCAAGGTCGTTTCCCAGACCCCTTCGCTCAAGGTCGTGATCTACGACGGCGAGGACAAGGACGTCAAGAAGGGGGCTGTCGAGACCCTGGAAACGGCCGGGCTCAAGGTCCACAAGTTTGACGACTTTATCGAAATGGGCAAGAAGAACCCTTGGTAAGTCCACCTCAGGCCGGTGGTCTGCATTCTCGGGCCTACACCTGAATCTTCGCCGTCTCCACCATCTCGCAGCGACTTCAACCCCGGAAAGGGAGACGATATCGCGTGCATCATGTACACATCTGGATCGACGGGTGCCCCCAAGGGTGTGCAGATCACCCACACCAACATCATCGCCTGCATCGGCGCCGTGGAATTCTTGCTGCCCCACGTCATCAAGCACGGTGAAACCTACATTGGGTACCTCCCCTTGGCGCACATCATGGAGCTGGCAGTCGAGCTCAGTCTGTTCGCCGTCGGTGCTCGAGTCGGGTACGCCACCGTCAAGACGCTCACGGATGCGTCGGTGCGCAATTGCGCCGGTGACATCCGAACGCTACAACCCACGATTATGGTCGGCGTCCCGGCAGTATGGGAATTGATCAGGAAGGGTATCGTAGCCAAGGTTAATGGCTCGGGGATGATCAAGTCGAACCTATTCTGGGCCGCTGTGGCACTCAAGAAGGCTGCTGGAATCGGTAGTTTCCTCGGTTCGATCGCCGATGCGGTGGTGTTCAAGGCCGTGGCGGCTGGGACGGGTGGAAAGCTTAAATACGCGATGAGTGGTGGAGCACCCATTTCCAAGGAGACGCAAGAGTTCTTGTCGATCGCTTTGGTGTTAATGATCCAAGGTAGGCTTGACTTTTTCATTTGTGGACGCGAATCTCAGTCTGCTAAAATCTGACCTATCCCGCAGGTTACGGCATGACCGAATCGACGGCCATGGCTGCGCTTCTACCTCCTGAACTTCACCGCTACGGCACCGTGGGTGTGCCCGTGCCTTCAGTCGAGATCAAGTTGGTCGACGTCGAAGAGGCGAGTTACTCGGCGACGAACGAACCTCCCCAGGGTGAGATCTGCGTTCGAGGGCCTTCGATCACAAAAGGCTACTACAAGAACGAGGAAGAGACGAAGAGGACGATCGACGAGGACGGCTGGATGCACACCGGTGACATTGGCCAATGGAACCCGGACGGCACGTTGTCGCTCATCGACCGAAAGAAGAACTTGGTTAAGCTTTCGGGAGGTGAATACATTGCGCTCGAACGGCTCGAGTCGATCTACAAGAGCTCGCAGTACGTATCCAACATCGTCGTATACGGTGATGCGAACGCGAGTCGACCCATGGCGATCGTTTACGGTCACGAGGCGAACCTTAAGGCTCTCGTCAAGCAACAGGGCATTGACGTAGAGGATGAATTTACCGCGATCGCTCACAACGAACAAGTCAAGAAGGCCGTGTTGAACGACCTGGTCACCGTTGGCAAGAAGGCCGGGCTGAAGCAACTCGAGTTGTTGTCGACGATCGTGCTCGACTCAATGGAGTGGACGGCGCAGAATGGAATGCTTACGGCTGCGCAGAAGTTGCAACGCAAGCCCATCGTCGAGCACTACAAGAAGGAAATTGATGTGAGTTCTGCCGACTGGTGCCCATGATTGCGTGCGTCATACAGAGAGCTGAAATTGCTCCAAACTCAGGCCGTATACCCATAATTCTTGATCTCGAATTGAAGCCTTGCTGTGTGTTTTAGCCAACTTTTACTCTTTAAGACGTCTCCTGTAATCTTGAAATCTCCTCACAAAGTATCATGGCAATAGTAGCAACACTTGATCACACCTCGATCATCCTCGTCGCGTACTCGCCGATGTCTCCTCCCTCTTCCTCTTCCATCTCCTCCTTCCTTCTCCGCTCGAGCTGGTCCAGATAGTACGCCAAAGTGTAGCGATTCTCCTCCACGCTCTTCACGACGTTGTCCTGGACGTCCAGCAAGCCCTTTTGGAGTGCTCGGAACGTCGCTGCGTGTGCTCCCGCACCGGCCTGCAGTGATCTCCCATGGGCATCAAACATACCGTTGACCCACAGCAAGTGGTACTCGACATGCGGCGTCTCGCTCATCTGACGAGCGATCAAGGCAAGCGTCTTCTCTACATGATGCGGAGGGAGTTGTGTCGCCAATAACAAAATCTCATTAGGAGGAATCGCTTCGTACACCGTACGAAGTGGACCCGGTTCGTTCAATCGCAAAGCCATGATCAGCGCCTTGAGGAAATTCCTATCCGATCTCAACGTATCGTTGATTGTCTCGGGTGTGATGTCGATATCCAATTCGAAAGGATCGAACGATATCGTATCGTCCAACGAATACACCAACAACCCTTCCGTCGACGCCGCGGCCCAACTTCTTCCCGTCGGTGAAAAGCGAACGCATTTCGTCCTCGCTTCAGGTCGGTACTTGCGTTTCGACATATCGCCCGCTCGAGCACCCGGTAATGTTTTGTCGAGGCGATCTTCAAGATCCGAGTTCTCGCCTCGATCATCCATCGCCTCCCTCGGTCCGGCTTCGGTCAAATTGCGCGAATCGAGGAATTCTTGCGTCCCGTCCAAGGAAAGGTTTTGCGAAATCTCGAACCGCTTCAAGAGCACACCGTCGCGCGCATCGTACAAGCAGACATGCTTCGAGTTACCTCCCGCGAGTAAGCATGCTCCATCAGCCGTGTAAGAAAGTGAAGTGAAAGCTTTGCCTGACGCGTTATTGACCGCGGTAACTCGATCGTCAACCTTCCTTCCCCCCGCAATGTCCTTGCGCCCTTCAATCAACGTGCGTTGCAAAGCGTTGCGCACATCCCAGAAGACGATCTGGCCGTCCAAAGTCGAGACGGCCACTTCCAGCCCATCGGGTCGGAAGGCTAATGCCAAAGCATCGGCTTTCAAGGCAAACGGTTCGACGGCGGAACTTCTTCCGTACACGTCCCATACTCGGATCGACTTGTCCCACGAGGCCGAGACGAGTCGATCTCCGAGAGGTGAATAGGATAAGGCCGAGACAGGACCTTCGTGTCCCGCAAGGACGTCAACCAGTTTGCCGGTTTGCGTCGACCACATGTAGATCTCGAAACCGTCGCCCGTCCCTCCGGCACAAACTACTTCACCGGATGGATCGACAGCCAGCGAGTTGAATTGTACAGGAGAAGGTGTGGTGAATGTCCGGAAGTTACGATATCGGATCAGATCGTAGGCTCGGACGGTACCGTCAAGCGAGGCGGAAAAGACGACTTGACCTTGTTTGGCGAACTCTACCGCCGAGACTGACGACGAATGATCGGAGAAGGTGACGAAGCAGAACCCACTCGTCGCATTCCACAGCTTGACCTTGCCATCGTCGCCACCCGTCGCCACCGTTTGCGCATCGGGGGAGAAGGACAATGTGTTCATGTCAAAGTAATGGCCTTGTTGCTTGAGCACGTACGACTCGGACTGCCATTCCCATACCAGCAATTGGCCGAGCTTGCTCGCGCCAAAAGCAAGCCACTCGCCCGTGGCATTCACAGCGACCGAAGTGATCTTCTCTTGCGACACCGAAAGCGTATGTACCGAAGTGAAGTGAGGCATTTCCCATAGCCCAAAGACACCGTTCGAAAAGCCGACAATAAGCAAGCTCGAAGGAGAGTGAAATGTCGTCGAGGTGACCTTGGTCCCCGTTTGCATAAAGTAGTGGCGATCTTTGAGTCCCCATCGGGTGGTGGCGATCGTGTTGTCAACACCCATCACTGAAGTCGAGGTCGAAGCGTGGGCGTTTGCAGCGATCATTCTAGGTCCGTCGTGCAGTTCTTCGTCTTCCTTGTCCGACTCTTCTTCCGACTCTTTCGCGCTCCATGTGAAGACGGCGCCGTCCCGAGACACGGTGTAGATGGTCTTGTGGTCGGCAGAAAAGTAGGCCGCGAGTACGGCATCGCGGTGACCAGCGAATGTCTTGGGCCGGTAGCCTTCAACGGGATACAAGGTGAACAGACGACCGGTCATGTCCTTTGAGGTGGTGAGGAAGAACCTGCCCAAATCGTTGCACAGAAAGTCAGTGTTCGCGCATTACTTCAACACGACGATGATGGCTCACCTCGAGTCTGAACTCCACGTGATGGACAAGACGTCGTCATAATGGCCGGTATAGACGCGGTGGAGATTGAAGGGGGCAAACTCTCGAGCGAGATGAGACGGTGTGTGCCAAACCTGAACCTGGGACCCATGCGTCGCGGCGATGAATCTGCCAAAATGCGAGAATCAAGATCAGTTCCCAAAATTTTCAAATAGACACATGCTTGCGATCATACTCACTTTCCATCGGGCGAGAACTGCACGTCGCGTACGGGCTTTTTAAAGTTGAAATGGTGCAGGACCGTCGAGCGTTTGAAGTTGACGAGCAGAGCACGCCCATCTACCAATGTAGAACAGACCGAGTCAGTCGAGTCCCGAGGTGAGATGGATGCTTTAAGCCATGACTAGCCTTCATCGATGCTGAGCAATACAGTCGCATCCGGGCTGAGCGCGATCCGGGCAATGTTCTTGCGATTCTCGAACGAGAGCGTCCTCGACTTGTTGCTGTTCATGCGTGAGGTGGTGGTGTGAGCGGAATGATCTCAGAACACTTGTACACCGTAGGCAGCGCACTCACTTGACCAGATCAAACACGGAAACGCGGTTACCGACGGGCGAAATAACCGAGTTGCCATCGGGCGTGTACACGACGTTGCCCTTGGAGTAGATCGTCCCGCACAAGTTGGAGAATTTGTATGCGGAGGATGACATCCTGCTCGAGTTGCTTCGTGTCGCGCTGTGCCCAGGGGTGAACTCCAACGGGCGCTGTAGCAAGGCGACCGAGCGCCGCGCACCGGTGTGGAGTCGATTTGTCCCCTGCGAAGCTCCAGTCGCGCTCGGACCTCATCTGGCGGGTCTCGGACGGGTGGCAACAGAGTCAACGCAGTGCGTGTGACCGTGTGTGATTTCATGTTTTCATGCTTATAGCCATGTCTTTGTGGATTTAGTGTGCGTCACAATCATCGCGGACCCCAATATTCAAGGCCAGCTCCGAGTCCGAGTCGACGCGCATTCATCATGTAGTTTGCAGAGGCAGAACTACGCTGAGAGGCACGAGCGTGAAACACGATGTTCGACTTAAAACACCGAATCGCTCACCCTGACTGCTTGCAGTTCATCACCACGGAATCTTTCACAGCGGAGGTGATCAGGTGCTAGTACTACGGCCCTGTCGACGCGGGCGCGGAGCGCGCCGCGACCGAGCCCGCAAGGAACCCCCGAGTGTTGAAACACGTGAAAAAGACGGCTTTGGGCGAAGCGACGTTATATCCACGGGGGCTTGGTACCGAACCATCACGTGAACCGAGGGCTCATCACCACTCAATGGCAAAGGGTCAACGGCCAAGCCTGCGAGCTCGGGCGCGAAGCTTCTAAAGCGGCTAAGGCTCTGCAGCTCTGCATTCCCAATTTCTGGATGACGTTGAGGGGCTCAACGGTTTCAGAAGCGCGTTCGGCGCACGGGACGACCACGGCGACCACGGGCCCTTTTCATTTGCCTGGGGCCGTTGGAGTGTCACATATTAACGAACTTGCAGTGGAGTTCGATCAGAACAAAAGGGGATTCTTCGTTTTCGAACCTTGTACCAGCCTCGTTGACCCTCAGAAGCTGTCAGGGGTCTTGCCGAGGGTTTAAAGCTTCGATTTGTTTGGTCAAAAAAGGAAAAATAGCTAGAGCGATGATCATTCCGTGCTGGGCCGGTGTGCCCGGGCAGAAACGCGCCGAGCACACTGGGACCCCTTACACACTCGGATATGCCTAATCGCTGGGAACGAGGCTTGTGAGGGCCGTAGGTAGATAGGACTACTGTGCACACCGGTCCCCCTTCTTCAGTCATACGTTCACTAACACTTTGTCGTTCAATAATACTTATATTCCAATAATTATAAGTCAGCATTCTTGCCTAAAACAAACTTCACGACGATGTGTCCATAGCACGGATCTCCGTGGTCAAACCGCTCGAGCGCCGCCGCAAAGAGGTTCCACGATGTTCCAGGCGCGCACGCGCGGCCGCCGATCTTGATTAGCAGAACCAGGTACCAGATCCCTGTACGGCCGCGCCGTGTGAATTTTTGGAATTTGTTCCGTTTTCTCCGGGCCTGCGGGGCGAGTATATGGGCGAAAAATATAAAGATATACTAGGGGCAGCAGTATCGGAGAGGCGGCCCTCCAGAATCGAAAAAATATGTCGAGGATTCAAGACAGATCGCCCTGAACACCGTCGGGTCCGTAGACAATCACGGCGCTCGAGGTCAGCCTATTTCAGCATTCGGCGCCGAAGGCCTCGAAGCCCCTCCGGTGATCGTAAGAGGTGCGAGTGGGACTGGTGTGCTCCGGCCCATGCCCTTTTTCTTTCCCACGCCTTCCACGCCTTCTTATCTCTGAATCCTTGGCCCTCATCACAACCCGCGGGACTACACTTGCCATGGCCTCAACTCCGTCGTCCCCTGCGTCATCTTACCTGGGTCAAGACTCTAATCCCGGCTACCCGGCTTCTTCCCCTTCCTCTTCGACAACGAGCTTGAGCTCGGCCAGCCTGAAACTCACAAGTCCTCCGCCGCCGCGGTCAAGCGCTTCAACCTCGCCGTACGCGTCCCTCCCCTTCCAGTACATTCCTCTAAATTTAAGTAGGATCAAGACACCTGAGCGGATCGACGAGCGACGGAGTCGATACGCCGAGCTCGATTCCCTCCCGACTTCGATCGCGATGAACGCCGACATCGACTCGCCCGGATTTCGTCTGACACCTGAAGCGATCCAAGCGAGGAGAGAGGCCGAGATTGCAAGAGCAATGGACTGGTTATCGAGTCACCCTGATATCAGGTAAGTCTTACTTGGGTTCAGAATACTCGGACTGCGTAACGGGACCTCAGCGAGCTGACTCAAAATAGGCGGCCCTGAATGGGCATCGAGCCACTCTGTCCGGCCCTAGGTCAATCATCATCACTCCAATCCTCGTTATCTGTGCCTTTGGACCGCAATTGGATCTAGTATTGTCGTAAACATTCGTTGTACCACCACCTCAAGCTTTCAAGACGTTGCCCGAGACTCGGACATGGATCGTATGCGAGTTCAGCGATTTAAGGTTGTTCAGGTGGGCCTTATCTCATCAGCTTCGGACCGGTCCAAGTAGTACCACATCCATACAAATCCGAAATATGCTTTGAAAATATCATGTTATTGTCAAACAACTTTTCAGTATTCGGTCGTGCTCATGCTTGCCGGAGTGCGAGGGGCTACTGTCCCAGCGCGATCGGGGTCTTCTTGCCCCAAATACCATGGTAAAAGGTCCCCAAGATTAGGGGCCACTTCCTTAGTAGGGGTCTTTTCACACCGCGCTGTGGTGGCAATCAACATCTACTTCTACACAAAGATCTTGTACTACAGCCGATTCCTTCCCGCCCCCAAGAGCGTTGTCAAGGAGATCGAGGAGGCCGCCATGCTCGCCATTCACGGTCGAGCTTCGGATGGTACTCAGCGACGTCCGAAGGTCTCCCGGTCGCGCCTCTGCGCCCCTCTTGATCACGGCGGCTTCGGTTTGATTGATCTGCCTCGGCGTCTAGCAATCGATCACGCGAAGTGGGTCTTCGAGCTCCGGGCCCCGGACGGCTGCTTCACACGCCACCTCTTCGACATCCGCATCCGCCTCCAGGCACCAAACGAGCCAACCCCTTTCACCTTGTCCAGACCGGCCCCCAACCAGCATCGTTGCCCTTGGATTTGGATCTGGTGGGCATACTTTTGCCATCCTCCCCCAAAGTGGGACCATGCGGTGAGAAAAACGACAAAACTTCTTCCTGCTCGTTGGGTCCGATACTTCGAAGCCTGGGCGTCGGTGACCACGCTCAATCCCCCGGAACTCTCCAAGAGCCAGAACCTCGAGCAATGGGCGACGCACGTACTCATCTTCCAGCGGGCCACGGAATACAACTCTCGGTAAACCCGACACTTTTTCGAGGGCCCGATGGCGAGGTGATGACCCCGTCTTCGTTTGTGAACGCGTCCAAACGCCACCAAGTCTTCATCTTCCCCCTTATCTTCCCCAAGGGACACCAGAAGGTATTCGATTTGCCTGAGCAACGCTGGAACGCTTGGTGGAAGGCTTTGCGCAAGGTTCGCCGGGTTCACTCGGACGCCGAGGATACCCGCCATCTTCTCTCCCTGGGGTCCCTCCATCCGGGAAGCCAAGTCGCCTCCCCAACCAGCCCACATGCCAACAATCGATCTACCTCCTGTGTGATGTGCCTCTCGGAAGCACCCGAGTGCCTGGTTCACCTCGCGGTCGGCTGCCCATGTGCCCGGCGCCTCTGGTCTGCTCTGTGCCCGACCCCCCACCCAGTCTTTGTGGACTTTGTATGCCCGGTCGTGTCTCGCTCGGAACGTCGACTTGTCGAACTACGAGTCCTCTTCTTTCACTCGATCTGGAAGCTCTGTCGCCGTCGTCGATTCTCGTCGGATCTTTTGGAACCGATCACCGAAACGGAGTTCGAGGGGCTTCGAGCCTCTATCCAGGAGTCCAAGGGTCGCCTAGTGTCTCTGTAAGACACCAAAGGGGGTTTTAGTGGGTATGGTTTATCCTGGTTCAGGGTCAATGAGTCCTACACTACTGGCTTCTGCCAGTGTGCGTAACAGCATTCCCTCCGAGTTTTCCGAAGATTTCTAGGTATTAATAGAATTATGCTGTTAATGAAGTCTATCAAATAAATAAAAAGTGGCCCTAGCAGTTAGTGCCTTTTACCCAGCCGCAGGAGGGTTGTGATCCCGCTTGTTTCGACTACAACACCCGGAGTCATCAAGCCTATCAACATGTAGCGGCGTGTTCTATGATCTCATGTCTGTTGGAACACAATTATCATGCAAGGGGTCTAAAATCGCGGTGCGAGGTTGACCAAGACACGGGTAGGAGAGATTTTCTGATCGGACGCAAAAGAGCAATAGGTGATAAGCGCATGACATTAATAGATTGCAACACCCCGAAGAGAACAGGTTACTCGGAATTTTCACGGCTACCCTCCGCAATTCATTTTGCATCGCGTTATTTGTCGTCGTCGCTGGGGTTGGGGGTTCAAACGTTGCTATTGCTACACGAGTTGTAGAGCGTATACGACTTCATGCTTAGGCAAGCCTTTTTTGGACTGTGGTGCAACACCATGTACTACACGATGTACAGCAAGAGGCCAAAGAGGTAGTGGGAAACATGATGTTCCCTATCCGTAAATAAAAGTGGAGCTTCGGCGGTGGGAAAAGACTCGGATCGCCCACGCGCAGTGGGCAGAATCAGCACGCGCCGCGCGGGACGTCATTCATCTCCACTTCTAGATCTGCTCGCTTCCTTACCGCCCACTGCAGTCCGAGGCGAGGTCTCGTCTTTCCCGCGGCATTCTGTCTTTCTCGTACCTTGATTCCCATGTGCATCTACGTACATGGCTCCACATAGTTAACTCCCCAACAATGGAATAGTAGGGCAGGGTTCCACATTGAAGATGATGTGAAGGACCTCTATTGAGAGGACACGCGACCGCGCAAGTAGTAGTGTTCCGCGGTCATTGTCAGAAGGCCGTCCCCAGGGCCCAGTGGCCGAGTGCATACACGGGATGTGTGAAAGACACAGGGGAGGACGCGGCGCTTATCTCACAGCGGGCCCGAAATAAAATGCACGTGGTCCGGGAAGGGGATGTTAGGAGAGGTAATGTAGGTACCGAAAAGTTTTTGACAGAGTCAGAACATGGGTACCTCGTGCTGGCCAGGGGCCAACAAATGCCGTTCACAGCTGAGCCTTGCCGCGGGTGAAGCACGGTAGCGGTAGCCCTGCGTGGGGGTCGGTGCAGGTGAAACCCGGAGTAGTCAGAGATGTAGTCAAAGCCTCGAGGGTGTTTAGGGCCGCAACTTATCAGCCGTCAAAAGATCAGCAAATCCTCGTGATCGCACAGCCAAAAAACCTTACCACCTGAGCACTTCAATAAATGGTATCAAATGGACCCCTTCAGCTTTGAAGATAGTAGTTCAGCTGCGTAGGAGACTGGCAGTCGTGGGCTCCAATGCGGCGGGCGGGGCAACGGCATGCACCCCGCAGCCTCGGGGAAAGAATGATCAGCATCCTCATTGGTACCCTGAAACGAGTCCGCTTACATTAAAAAGGATCCGGGCCTGAGCACCCATCTCGATAGAGCCGAATGAACGGTGAATCGCACCTTTATCGGTCATTGACATGTGCTGATGCCATTTTGTCAGCCAGCGCCCGACCTCGCCTACACTTTAAGCAAGCCCGAGCATGTTTCAGCTGTTCCGGCCCCGCGCTGGAATTTTCGAGACTTCCAACGTCGGCAAGAGACCATCATAGGGTACTACCGTCTCGGTAGATTCATTCGCACGCGTAGAAGGCATCTGCCTAGACCTCAAGATGTACGACAGGCTAAACTTCCAAATCCTCGTCCGGATCATCATCGTCCATATCATCTCCTTCGTCCGGTTCATACTCAACTTTACCAACTCCACCAAGACCTTGATACATAGCTGCATCACCTTTTTTTGCTACGAAGGGTAATGGGACCGAAGATCGGGCAGATTCTTGTGATGAGGTGAGAGAGAGGTTGAACGGTAAAGGCGCTTCGATCGAGTTTGTAGGCTGCGAAGATTTTGTTGGTTTCGATGAGGCCGGTGTCGCTGTCGTCGACGGCGTAGCGAGGGACGAAAGATTCTGTAGGCCAGCAGGCTCGTTAGTCAGCTTCCTGGATGTATGGACAGAGTTGAACGACTCGAGCGACGTACCACACTGGCCATCCTGTCCTTCCTGAGCACTCGGTCCAACCCGACCCCCTGAACCCCTCGATCCTTCTTGATCACTCCCTCGACTCCCCTAGTCAGGACCCTCCTTTCAATCTTGCCATTCACCATCCCCCCAATACTGTTTCTCAACACCTGTGTAGGCAAGACGACGCCCCTCGTACTCCACTCGACGACGCAAGCCCCACCATCGTTCCCTGAAGAGCCCAAGAGATCCAAGGGTATCCGCTCGTCCTCGTCCCTCGTCGAACGGGGTCGTCTGAAGGGGTCACCGTAGGAACGATCGTTGAAGGATCTGAGGAACTCGGGAAGACGGAGGTCGATTGGGATAGAGTAATGAGGCGTAAGGGGTATTTGGAGGGTGTATTCGCGAGATAGGAGCTCGACGAGGGGGGAGGGGTGCAAGGTCAGGTGTACTGTTGAGGAGGAGAGGGAAGGCGAGAGCAAGTAAGCAAGAAGGGCGGAAGAGGTCGACGCCGGGGTAGGTGTTGGAGATGGGAAGGCGTGGTGATGCAGAGCGACTAGGCGAGAGGTCGAATCTGCTCCGATACGACCGAGTCTACTTGGTCAGCATGGATCATAGCATGGATGAGTCAAGTCCAAGAGAACAAACATTTTACTGTGGACAGCGCTTTTAACACGGCTTGTAGTGTTGTGCGCACACCATGCAAATCAGCGAGCTCGTGCAAGCGGTCGACCGAATCCAAGACGACGAGCACGCTTGAGCTCTTTTGCTGAGCGCGCTCGATTGCCGTTACAACGGCCTTGACGAGGCGTTTGACTCCGTTTGTTTGGTGCAGATCGAGAAAGGAGTCGCCGAGGGGAGTGGCCGAAGTCGAAGCATAGGTCTTGGATAGGCTCGAGACGGCATCGACGAGTTGGAAGTTCGCATGCGAAGCGCCGGTCGAGGCGGCGAATGGCAGCAATCGCGAAGGAGATTGTTCGAGTGTGACAACGACGACATGTTCGTCATTCCTGTTCAAAACGACCATGTAATGGGTCAGCACATTCGTGATATCTGGTTGGAGCACGCCTAGGAGGAGGACGGAGCTTACCTCGACAGCGCGGACGAGATGAACTGTTGCAACAGCAGCAGGCCAGGCTGCACGAGCGAGTCGGTGATGAGGATGAAAGGACTGGCGTTCGAGCTATAGCTGAGGTCCTTGCTGTTGCTGAGCAAGGAGGGGAGGAGCAGGTGGGGCGCCATCACGCGTAATCACTAGCTCCGCTCGCAGTCGGACCGAGAGGACGGCCAATACGAAGCTCGACCTAACGGGCCGGCGGCGCACGGACCCAGTTTGCGATCTACCCCACCTGCTGAACGGTAACCGAGCCGATCGACTTCGGGCTGCTGAAAATGCGAGACATAATTTGTTTTCGCATACAGGTAAGTGTTCATGGCCAAGTTTCTGTAAGCACAGTAGTCATGCCAGAGTTCTATCCGCACGCTCAAGTGTTGCTGTGCAGAGGGTCCGTCATGCGCAACGACTCGGAAGGCGCGGGTGGGAGATCGAGTCCTGTGCTAGCCCAGCGCAATCGGTGACGTCGTTTGATCGCTCTCGAATTCCGATGGCGACGCTCGACGAGCCACCCTCTCGAGGCCCGGGCTCCCTTCCATCTTCCGACCCTCAGATCCCATCTCCCCGCATCCCCCCTCCTCCTTCCCTTGACTTTGAGCGTCTTGACAAAAGGAAGCAGCATGTCGCCAGACCATGCCCTGCTCAGCCCGGCCGAAGTCGATGCACTGCCCACCCCGCACGCACCAGGCTTCTGGCCCGAGACTCCCGCTGCGGATGCCTACCTTCAAAACGAAGGGCCCCTTGAGCAAGCCGGAAGGTCGATGGGTCCCCTTCATTCCGAAGAAACGACCGAGGAACCGATGCGAGCCGAACATGACGTCCTTGCTCCTGCCATCCTCGCCACGGGGGCCGGTTTGCTCCTCGGCGGTCCCGTAGCCGGTGTCGTCGCTGGCTTGGCCGCTGGTGTGGCCGGGCTCGAGAGGCAAGGCTTGGAGAAAGGGCTCGCCCACACCGATACCCCGAATGAACAGCTCGGTACGACTCAGAGTCAGGATGTGACTCCCAAAGGATCACCCTCGTCTAAGCACACGGCGACTTTGGTCCCCGAGGACGTGACCGAGCAAAAGACCCAAGCCGCCCTCGCCGCGTCTCCGGCTCAGCAAATGCTCCGTGGAGAAGATGCTCACCAGGATCTGTCGGCCTTGGTTGCCGGTGCGGCCGGTACCGCCGTCGTTGACAAGGAGATCGAAGAACCCACAACCGACCTCACGGAACAAGCTCGCGACTCGGCCGTGTCGAACGTTGTCCCCGATCCTGCCTGGAAGAGCAACCTCATATCGACCGGTGTCCAGACTGAAGAATCAGCGTCGAGCACGCCGATCAAGGAGGAGGGCCTTTCGAGTAGTGAAAAGGCTGCTCTCGGTGCTGGAGCTGGACTTGGGGCAGCTGGGCTCGCCGCTGCTGCTGCGCACGAGCACGAGCACCACGATGCCTTCGTGAGTTCGCATGCGTTCCAGTTCGATAGGATTCGAACGAGTCTGACCATTCCGAACGACGAACGATTGCACAGTCTGACAGCGTTAGGCCCGACCTCGCCACCACGAGTGAGCCGCTTACGCTCAACGAACAAACACCTTCGACCGTTGCGGCCACACCGTCGTCAGAAGCAACTGCTCAAGACGTAAAAGATGCGGAGGCAGAAGACAGCGAGAAAGCCAAGGAAGGCTGGACGGATAAGGAGAAGCTGGCCGCTGGAGCTGGCGTTGTTGGCGCAGGTGGACTTGCTGCGGCAGCCATCAGCCATGAAGCGAAGCAGCACGAGAAGATGGTTAGCACCTCTCGCCGACTCGAGTTCTTGGGACTTCCTGTACTAAATCCTCGCTCTTATTCGCGGCAAAGCCCATTCAACCTGTTCAGCCCGTCCAAGAGCCGACTTACGCGGCGTTCTCCAGCCCTGGACAATCCTCTAGTTCTGTCCAGCCGGTGCAACAATTGTCCACTCCCGCAACCGTGGCCTCGAATTATCCTTCTTCTCAAGAGACTTCGCGCGAGATCCGGGAAGATCCATCAACCGCCGAGGAGCCTAAAGAAGGTCTGAGCGACAAGGAGAAGGCAGCGCTTGGTGCTGGTGCAGCAGGAGTTGCTGCTGGCGGTCTGGCGACGGCCGCTGTCAAAGATCACGAAACGGTGAGTGCACCGATCGGAAAATGCCCTCTTACCGTTTTCATTCACTCATCGCTTCAGTCACACAGGCATCTCCGTCCCCACCACAAGGCCCGCCGCTGGCGAGTGCGTTACCGCCTCTTGCTCCCGTCAAGGACTCAACTTCAACCGGCGTCGCGAGCGTCGAGGGCCCTACCGGATTCTCTGCCCAGCAAGACGGTGATGCCGTGGTCTCATCCGCACCTTTGCCTGTCGCCAATCCCGCCGATCCTCCTGTTGGGTCCTATGTCATCCCTAAGGTCATGGACGAGGACCGGGACGCCGCGACCCCTGGGAAGACCACTCTCCTCAACGGCGAGGACAGGACGGCCGAAAGCAACGCCGACGCGGCGCAAGATGGAGAAATCAAGGAGGACCCGACCAAGGATGACTCTCACAAGACCGAATTGGCTGCTGCCGGTGCCGCCCTTGGAGGTGTAGGTGCGATTGGCGCCTACGAGGCTCTCAAGCCGGAGCATCGACAAGTCAAGTCTCGTTTCAGCAACACGACCCTGGGCTCAAACATGGCTCCGACGGTCCATACAGATGAGGAGGCTCACGGTACCTTCGAGGATCAACGCTACGTTGCGCACGACTCTTCCTTGGGTCAAGATTTCTCGCACGACAAGGTCGATCCCGCGTCACTCGTCACGCCGGCCGCGGCGACCGTTCCTGGATTTACAAGCGAGTCATCCACAAGGGAAGATTTCGCGCATCTCTCGCAACAGCCCGAGGAAGTCGCACCCCAAGAAGAAGATCGAAAAGGATGGACGACGGGCGAAAAGCTCGGAGCGGGTGCCGTCGGGGCAGGAGGTATTGGTCTGGGCGCGGCCGCCTTGGCTCATCACAACGCCCGTCTTGGGGAACAAGGGACGCCTATTCTGACGACGAACAACTCGCTGCAACGTGTGCTCAACGAGTCTTCATTGCCTGGGGCCGAGTCTTCTTCCAAGCCTAGCTCGACGAGGGCGATGAAGGGCTCGCCTGTTGGGACCCCCGGTGTGCAAGAACGAGCGACGACGCCTGAGTCACCCTCCTTCCCTCGTCAAGCTGCGGTCGTCGGTGCTGGTGCGGGAGCGGGTGCTGTGGCCGCGGACCAATACTACCAGCCCCAACAAGGTGAGCACCTTCAACAGGGTGGATCACCTCACCCAGGTGGCTACCCTCAAGAGGGTGATCACCGCCAACAAGCTGAAGGCGACCGTTATCGCCAACAAGGGGACTCCTACTCCGACTCCCCTCGTGGCGATTTGACCGCCGGATCAGGCTCCACCGTCGACCGCCGTTCAGGCGATGCCCAACGTCTCCATTTTCAAGACCAATACCCCGAGGGCATGCACCCCGTTGAGAAGTCACCTCATATGAGGATTGCGACGCATGTGGATGGGTCGGGGAGGAAGAAGTTGCATAGGAAGTCACTTGGGGATGTTTTTGCCCCTGGGGATGGGACGCAGTTCCCTGTGCAGACCTCCCCGAGGAATGCGAGTCCGAGGGTGGGCAATGGGGAGCAGGGCTTTGGGGGTTATGTGAGTCGAACACACTCGTCTTGGGATCACCATTTCGGGGGAGCTGATTTCTTCCTTCCTCGTGCTCTACTCAGGACGACCGAAGAGACTCCGTCATGGACCGCGTCGTTGGCATCCATGACCCCGCTTCTCCCTCGCGTACCTCGGGTGAACACGGTCGAACGCACAGCAAGTTGTCCAAGAACCGCCGGCTTTCGAGAGGGGTGGGGGAGGATTCACCCGATGGGACGGCCTCGCCGAAGAAGAGTGGGTTCTTTTCAAAGATGTTTAGTGGGAAATGAGGAGGTTGAGGGGGTCTTGATCTACTAGTTCTTCTCGCTGGGGCGCGTGGCGTGTTCTGGAGTTCCTGCACTCGATTCTGAACTAATTGGCCTTTGTGCCTGCTCTCTGTTACCTTCTGCTGGTGCTGAAAATTTTATATGTCTGCTGAGCCGTTGTGTTGTTTCGTGTGTGAGAGCCTAGTTGTTGACATGATCATGGAACTGATACGCGTAGAGAGAAAGACGAAAAGAAAGTGTAAGTGATCTAGTAAGAAGGTCTACACAAGGAAGAGAAGAAGAAGAGGCCGCCCCTGCAGCTTCGAATCGGCGTCGTCGCTCGCTTAAACTCTGGCCTCATTCCCCCTCCTCGGTTCCAACGTCACCGTTTCTGTACTCGCATTCGTTCTCCTTCGTTCGGCCTCCACTTCGCGATCATGTTCCATCTGTTCCCTCTGCTCGGTCGTCAGACGCTGTCGATCACCAAAAGGATTCGCAGCCTCCCCCTTTTCTCCATCTGGATTATTTGCGACGAACGCATTCGGTTCATAAGCGGGTACGAAACCGGGTTGATACAAGGGAGGAGCGGAAGGTTGTCCGTAAGGGTTAGGGGGGTAGGCGCCCGCGGGGTAGATACCACCGGGGTAGATCCCACCGGGGTAGATTCCACCGGGGTAATTGTATTGCGATGAACCGGCGGTGTTGAAGTTTTGCACTTGGACGTGGTGTTGGCGCGTCAAGGCGGGGTTGAGCAATTGTTGGAGATAGGTCGCTACGGTCGAGGCGAAGAGGACAGAGAGGAGAAGGGAGAATACGAGAAGGCCGAAGTCCCAGTAGACGTTGCGTTGCCACAAGGCGCGACAATAGTTGTCGATATCATCAATGTCCGAGGTGGAGGGCGTTCCGGCAATCGAGTCAATGAGGGTTTCAGTGGACACACACGCCGAGATGATGGCGCTCTGAGAAAAGAGGAGAGAAAGAGATGAGTTTGAGCTCGTGCTCGTGCTCGTGCACGGTGGGTGAACGGACGTGGAGCGCACCTTGTCGGTAAAGTGGAGCGCGAGGCGAGTACATTCTGCTCCGGTGACAACCAAGGCGACGGCGACGCTGGCGAGGAAGTAGGCCTTGACGAGTCCGATTGAGGAACGGTAGACGCTGTAGCAGATGCAAAGTCAGAACGAGGGGGTCAGGGATGGGAGATGATACGAGTAGCGATGCGGTGCGGGTGCGAGCGTGGCGCATGGGAAGAGGATAGAAAAAGCTAGCTGGCTGGCTGGCTGGCTGGAAATGGAAGGCGCGCGTGTCGCGGAAGGCAGCGGAAGGCGCCCGAATGCAAATCCGAATCCGAATCCGAATCCGAGTGCCGAATGGGGTCGCGCCTCCGAGTCCCAACTTGTCCGAAGCGAGCGGCGCGCGTTCGCAAACACTTACGCTACGACCCCAAACGCCTCCACGGCGGCGGTCAGGGCGTAGAGTATGATCAGCACGAGGTACATGGTGTGCAGTTTGGACGAGGCTGCGGGAGGTCGGATGCGAGGTCAGCTTCACGGTGAGCCGAGGGTCGTGACGTGGCTGGCGCCCGAGTCGAGTTGCTCGAGCTGGCAGAGAGTGCAACTGACTGTCTTGGTCATTGCGACGCCGAACGAGCGATGCGGTCGCGAACAGAGAGTAGGCTGGAGCGTGTGCGTGTGCGTGTGCGTGTGCGTGTGCGTGGGTCGAAGAGAAAAGAGATAGTCAGTTTGGATAGGGGGTTTGATCATTGCTGGCGACCGATCGATCCGTTCGCCACGCCCGAACATGAATGGCTCGACCCCAACGCCCCACTTGCCAGACGCAGTCACCGAGACCAGATAAGCTCGCACGACTCACCTGCGCCAAAGAAGGCAATCAACATGACCGCCGGTCGCAGGGACGAACGTTGCGCAAAGCGGGCCGGGATGAAGCGAGCCAGCATCGGCACCGCCTGCTGCGACGGAGCTGCTCGAGTCGACATCGTGTTCCAGTGGGGGGTGGGGGGGAGGCAAGTGGGGCTCAAGAGCTTGGAGAGGACGGTGGCTTCCAGGCGTGACGCTGACCGAGAGGATGGGCGAGAGGTGGGGCACGTCCCGAGGCGAGGGTGATGGCGAGGTGAGGGAGTGGAAGCAAGCGGCGCAACCAAATCGTGTGGGGTCGGCGTCGTCGACGTCGGGGGCCAACGCGAGCCAAGCCCAGCGAACGATATCACAATTCGGATTAGAGTCGGCGAAATCGTCTCTATTCACGAATTGTCGAATTGTGCACGCGCGCCTCGGGGTCGATACCAAGGTGAAGGTCGCGAGAAGTTGCGCTTCCGAGAAGGTGAGCTTCTACTTGTGCTTCTGGTTTCTCTGCACGACCACTCGCACACACACATCATCGGCCCAAGACAGGCGCATGGCACCCTCCTTTGGTCGTCCGAGCCCATTGGGTCAGTCCGACCACAACACGCTCAGTACGAGTGCGAGTGCGAGTGCGAGTGCGAGTGCCAGCACTTCTTCGGCCGGTCCTTCTCGGTTGCCCAGCGATGATGACAACGACCAGGGCGGTCATAACATGCAAGTCGAAACACAGTACAGTCCCTGCTTCAACGAGCTCACACACACACACCTCTCACTCCCCTCCACAGGCCATTTGCGACCGCATTGCACCTGCTCGAGTCGGCGTCGTCGGTCTCCTCGAGCTCGAGCTCATCCTCCACCGCGCTCGACAACGTCCAAGCCTTCCTCGAACGCAACTTGTCCCAACTCGTCAAGCCGTACGAGCCCTTCACACGCTCTCGCAAGCTTACCCGTGCCCTCGTACCCGCCAACAACAGCAGCAAGCGCAAGCAGTCGCACGTCGTGGATGATCTCGCGCACCGATTCCAGATCGACCAACACAGCGCTCGCATCGTATTACAGAGTGTGTACGACGACGAGCGCACCGCCAACGACGAACCACTCTCGGAGGACCACTGGGATCGCATCACCGCCTACGTCTTTGAAGAGCGTATGGCCATTCTCGGCATCGTCGCACTCCTGCTCAGAGCCCGTCAGTGCCCGGTAAGCTATCTAGGTGCACCAGCGCGGTCGCTGACTCCTTCCTTCCCACACTACAGAGGACGACCCAGATACCGATAACGCCGTCCACCAGCTCTCGACCCGGCTCCTGCCTTCGATCCTCACCGCCGACTTTGCCGTGTCCATACTCCGAGCCTTTGTCCAGCGGACACGCGATGCGCTGCCCGACGCCGTTCGAACGTCCCCGACCCACTCCCTGTTCTGGGCAAAGCAACTCTTGCGCGAACAGAAAGCGCTGCTCGAGATCGTCTTTCTTATCTTTTACTCGCCCCTACCTCCCAACGGTCCGATATTCTTGCTCGTGCTCGAGACTATCGCCGAGACGCAGTGGGGGCAACGGCAAAGCTTGTTCGGGTACTTTGACAAGGAGGCGGCCGTTATCGTCGCCGAGATTGGTTACCTGTGGACCATCTTGGCGATTGAAGCGCTCAATCTTGAACTAGCGATCGAGGTTCCCTCTCCGATACCTGCGCCGGGCGAAAAACCCTTGCCAACGACGAGCATCTACCACGCCGACAACCTCAAGAGCATCAACGCAGCCGTCGAAACGCTCGTACAGGTCGATACCGAGAGGGCCTCTCCGATTCTGCTGGGCTGGGCGTTCCTGCTCTCCAAAGTGACGGCGTTCCTGATCGACCGAGGTGTTCCCGAGGCGTACCACGACTTTGCATCCCAGTCCTTGCGCGTCGAAGCACCTTCCACCTCCTCCTCGTCGAGTGCACAGCCCTTGTTCCAGCTCTACGCCACCCACGCCCTCTCTCCAAGCTCCGGCTTCTTCACCGCTTTGCTCGCGATCCTCCATTCGTCCTTACTGGGCGGCTCATCAACCTCGACCTCGAATTTGGTCGAGCCCAACGCCGTGGGCTATCTTTCCGTCCTGCGAGGTCTCGTCACCTGTCTCCCGCTCTTGATACGACTGTCCTTCCTCACCTCGGAACAACTCTCGGCCCACTTCAAAGTCTTCAGCTCGCTCTTCGAAAACCGCGCTGCTTCGATCCTCTGCGTTCAATTCTGGCAAGATCAAGGCGTCGAATTGCTGCGCTCCGCGTTTGACGCCTCGGCCGATGCGTCGATGATGATGACCTTCGACGAACGCACGACGCAGATGCTCGGAGAACTGGAGACCATTTCGATAGCCCAAGCCCGGTTCCCCGTGCAGTTCACGGGTTTCGCTTCGATCGTCAGAGCGCTCTGCGTTGGAGTCTCGGGCTTGCTACCCGACACTTTAGACGATGCGACGTCGAGCGCGACAATAGAGGCCGAAGAACTGGCTTCCAAATGCGCCGCCACCGCCTTCGAGTGGCTCGCCGCGTTGGACTCGTTGACTTGCATCGTCCCTTCCGCACCGTCGATGACACCTTTACCCTACGAAGTGGCCGTTTACCCCACCGTGACGTATCGATCGATTCGACCGATCGTCCTTTCGCGGAGTTTATCGATCCCCGTGGGTGTGATGGGCAAGTTGGTAAGCCAACAGGGGCAAAAGCCAGTCGTCGTGCAGTGGGATCTCAAATGGTCCGCTTGGAGGTTGTTTGGGGATGTCCTCGAAAACTTTGCGGGGGGTCGTCGACAGTCGAGCCCAGCGAAGGGTCGACAGCAACCCAAGAAAAAGGACGGCGGGGCGATCGAGGACGTCTTTGGCGATGATTCCGCGACAAGGTCGGCTCACACGTTACCGATCGAATGGGAGGACGAGCAGGCTCAAGAAGAGGACGTCGTCGTCGTATTGGACATCTTTCGAGCGATGCTCAAGAACGATCCGTCGCTCGGAACGACACTGGTCGAACATCTCACCGTTCCGCAATCGGCAAACACGATGTCAGATGAAGAGAACGATGCACCGAGGTACGACCTCGTCGAGGTCTTGTTTCGCATCCTTGATCGGGTCATGTCGACCCCTTCGCGATCGGACGTCTCGACACGTTTGGTCAGCTCGTTGCTCGGCTTGATCGCTGCGCTCTTGCCCTCCTACCCTGGGGTATGCTGGACGCTTCTTCGAGGGTCCGATCTGCTCTTCCCTTCCACTTCAAAAGCGAGCTCCGCAACGAGTGGCACCTGGAACCGTGATGGGTCTGGAGCAGGACGGCATTCAATTTTGGTGAACGAAAGGCTGCCTGGAAAGTATCCCATCACTTTGGCATTGCTGTCCCTCGTTCGAGCGCTCGTTCTCGAGGAACAGGTCACCTCCGCCGCCATCAGCGCCGATTTCGAGGAGATCAAAATCGACGTCTTGGTCCGCGCATTGGCTTGGGTTCGCGACGAGGTGTGGCCTTCGTATGCGAGTTGGAGGTTCGTGAACCTTAGTGAGAAGTACGAGGTCGCTCGAAGGATCGTGCAACTCTACACGCTCGTATTGGAAGAAGGTGAACTGGCGTCGGGAGCGAGTCAAGGACAGTTCCCACCCGTCGCGACGATCGTCTTGGATGCGTTGTTACTTAGAGCTACGGTCGGGCAGTTGATGCCTCTCATCACGACCATTTCGAATGGTCCGGACCACATCATCAACTTGCGCAAAGCGATTCGATTCCATGAAGCACAAGGCTCGGAGGATTTAATCCTTGCCTCACTCTCCCTCATTCGGAAACTATTGAGAATCCGCCAACGCATCCGAGGGATGTCGACGTCATTGTTCGAGAAACTCGTCCTTTCGCCTTCCAGTACCGATGGACTTTCCATCGCAGCAGCTTCGAACCTCGCTTTCGGCAGCGGGAGCACCACCAAATCCACCCGAGTCGAATGGGTCGAATGTCTAGCGCAATTCATCGTTTCGCCCTTGAATCACAAGGTGTCGATCGAAGCAGCAAAGGTGATGACGTTGTTGTGTTTGGGCTCGGTAAACGCGACGCCGAGACCACCGAGTTTGACGGCTTTACTTGGGGGAGCGACAAGGAGTCAGGAATGGGTAAACAAGGTGCTGCAGATTGCGGCGAATCCCATGGGGACGGAGACGTTGCAGGTTGCTGTTTGGGATATGGTGAGTTGAGAATTTCTTCAGTGATGTCGAGTGTCTCGAGGCTGATCCCGAGGTCGAGCCCTTGTTTTAATTACAGATCTCTTCGATCGTAGAAACGCAACCTAGCTTGGCGATTCTCATCGTCACAGGTCGGCACTTCCCTTTCTTCATCGAGGGCGACCAAGCGAAACTCCTCGAATCAGCCGACGCAGGCAAAGAGAACAAGGCCTTGACGGCGGCCGAAGAAGACGCCCGAGCGTTGTACAAATCCTTGGCTCCACCGGCGATCAAACCTCTACCTCGCACGGCTCTGGGCGTTGCCCTGGAAACGATCGGCATTTGGAACGAGACGTGGACTGATCAACCTGATCTACTCGCGAGCGTGTTGCGTTTCTTTGATTTCGTCTTCCAGCATCTCGTCGATTATGGAGACGCCTTGGATGACTTCAGGGGTCGACCTGCACCATGGAACGCATTTGTCAAAATTGCGTTCAAGAGTCTTGGCGAGTCGGAACCGGATGATGATCAAGGAGTCAGGGATTACTGTCATCGAGTCATGGCCAAAGCCCATGCCGTTCGAGTACTAGCTCTCGATATCGGCGTCGTCCTCGAACGACCTTCACCCGCTTCTGCGACGAGTGCCAAGGCGTTAATCAAAGCCCTATCGGACAAGACCCAATTATCGAACGCCCTACAGACGGCGATGGACTCGTCGTGCGCTCCGCAATTGCAAAGTGGCGTTTTCGACTTGTTGCGCGAGTCGTTCCCCGAAATCGATATCGAGACCCTGCGAATGCCCGCTCAATCGCACCCACTCGAAGGATCGCGGGAATACGGCGCGACGTACCTCTACTCGCTTTCGATCTTGCGCCGTCGGTTGGATGGTTTCATGTCCGAAGCCAATGCGGCGAATTTGGGTCCCGAGGCGTTCAGTGATGTGATTGAGCAGACGGGGAAGCTTAACCTCAACTTCTCGCTCGTTGATGCGCAAATTTCGCACACTCGATCATGGAGACAGTTGCTCGAATTGGCATTACCGTTGATCAGCAACGACCGAGCCGCATCAATGACGGTGTTGGACGTCGCGGCCGACCTCGTCACCAGCTCGATTGCCGAAGAGGATCGAGGCGGTCAGATCGTTTTGACAGTGCAGGATGAGCGCCTGTCGATCCTCTTGATCATGATCGAGGTCCTGCAAGGACTCGAGCTGGACCAGGTTCGGGGACAGCTTGTCAAGCTCATCCATGGGATCGGTCGGATTTTCTCGAGTGAAACGCTCGAACCCCTCGAATCTGTGCTTCGTCGAAATGTACCGATGTTCCATCAGACCTTATTCCGTATCGCCTATTTCGCTTATCGCAAACTGGCTGGAGCCGATCGAGCGAGCTTTTCGGCGGAACAACAATCGACGATCGCGGGAGCGACCGAAATCGTCCTGAGGTCAATGATCACTGCCGCGCATGATTTATTCGTCATCGCGCGAGCTTCGCAAGATCCCGATCTCGAGCAGGATGTCGCGCTTGCGAGTGCGGTGCTTTCCCAACTCGTACATTCGTCCTTCATCCCTCATGCGGGCGTATGGCTCGCCCATTGCCAGGAGGTCGATTTCTTCCGCGCCGCTTTCGATGTCTTTGTACATATGGATCAGATCGATGGTCGGCCGTTGTATGCACAGCATGTGCTCGACCTTTGTCTCGCCATAGCCACTTCGTCAGCTCGAGCGGCCGAACAGATGGCTCTCGAAGGTTTGATGACGGCCTTGACGAATAACGCCCTCAGCTCTGCAGCCGAAGCAGGCACGATCTCGATCACCGCTCGTGATGGCTCCTCGCAACGATCATACGAACACGAGATGTGGACTTCAATGCTCAAACTCGTCGTCGCACTCATCGCTGCTCTCGGCGATTCGACTCAATTCTTCGAAGTCGAAGTCACGGGTTTCGTGCGTCTGCATGGCCAACAGATCGCCTGCGCGATGAGCTGGAACGCCGATTCGGTCATCAGTCTTCCAGGATTAGAGGAGCTTGCAATTTCGACAGCGTTGATGCACGGTGTTATCCAACGAGCTGCGTTCCTCGCCGATTCTCAAAAAGGGTCGAGAGGGCCCGCATCCCTCCGTGAAGGTTCAATCGGGATCGAAGCCCTCGCCACCATCTTTGCCGAACAATCCCTCCATCTCCTCCAACACATCGTTTACGCGATCCTACACCCTAACCATCTCTCGAACCTCATCGAGCCCACCAATCCCGAAGAACGAAGTTGGATCGAGAAGGATGCTTCGACGTCGGTGGACCCGAATGGGGACCTGAGTAAACGACCCGTTGTAGCGACCGTGACGCTTGCTTTGTTGCAATTGGCGAGGGGAGTTGTTGATGCTTTGGTCGCGCATACGAACGCTTTCAAGGTTTTATCGACGGATCCGACGGAATGGAGAACGGATCGAGCGATTGTCATTCCTGTGAGTTTCAGCCGCGCTGCATGACCGAATTGAGGCTAGACTCATTCAATCTTGCTGGTTTCGTCCGCTTAGACCGCTACGGTGAGCTCGAACGAGAAAGCCTCGATCGGCACACTGTTCGACCTCGCATCATTCTGCCTCGACACATTACGCCAATCGCCACCCGCCGCGTCATCGACGACTTCCACTAGCTCAATCACGCCTTTGATGCCTTACTTCTGGCGAACGATGCAAAGTTCGACCGCACAAACTCTCGAAGGCGTCTTGCTGCTCTCGACGTCTCAATTGGCATTGTGGTTGAGCAAACCGGATCCTTCACCTACCCGAGCGTCAATCGCGATGCGAAGAGAGATCTCGGGCGAGTTGGCGACCGATCTAGGGGGGATACTGGATCGGGCAGGGGCTAGATCGACCTCTACTCTGGGAGGGGTGAAAGGGGCTAAGGAAGGAGCCGGCACGAGTGGGGAGATGATGAAGGTGTTGAAGATGTTCGTAGTGGCGAGATTGTTGGAGAGGTAGGAGTAGGAGAGGGGTCTGATGTATAGAAATACCTGAAATAACACTTTGGTCTTCACGAATACGCTGTCTCGCGGGTTTGCGATATGATAATGGGGCAGGGATAATTCATCGAGTTGAAGCAAGAAGCATACGACAAAGCTCATCACTCCCTCTCCAACGTCACACTCGCCATCCGACCGACCAGAAGATCGATATGCCGGAACTGATCCTCTTCAACCTTTTCCCCATTCGCATCCGCATACGACCCGTTCCGTACGGGTGTCGAGCCATTCTGATGTGTAGCATGCCATTGCTGTTCAAGCTTTGACACCGCCTGGGCACTCGCAGCGATATCATCGATCCTCGAATGCCCCTCGATCGGTACACCGACATAAGCGTCGTTGCGGCGACAGAACTGATAGAACGCGGCCCAATCCGAGTCGACGAGTAGCGTATTCGGGTTCCCAATGACAATGAGTAACTCCTTTGCTCGGGTCATGGCGACGTTGAATCGTTTCGGTTCGTGAATCAGACCTCTCGCGTGTGCACGATCGGCGGCCATCCATCTTCGATCGGATCTTACGCTTGAGATGATGACGATCCTATTTTCTGCACCTTGGAGAGCTTCAACGTTCCCGACATCGACTTCGTGGAGGCCGAGCGAACGAAGGGCAAGACGAATCTTCCATACTTGTTCACGGTAAGGTGAGATGACGGAAATCTCTCGCGCATGAACGGGACCATGATCAGAGTTAGCGTCGGAGCGCACGAGCGCGGTGATGTAGAAAACGACTTGATCAACTTCTTCTTGGTTGTAAAATGAGGCGCCTTCATCGATCGGTTCGTCACGGCCCACGATACCGCGGAAGACGATAGGCCATCCGCGACGTGGCAGTCCTATCCATTTGTGGAGCGGGCTGTTTTGCACAGTGGGGGCCGCGCAGGGCTCGAGCGTTTCGTTGTAGTACAGGGTCGAAGGAAGCATCAAGATCGGGACAGCGGAGCGGTAGTTCTTGACCAAGTCGACAAAGGGGGTTCCCAAGGTCCACGCCGCGTGCGGATTCTCTTGTCTCCTTTTCCGAGCGAAGGGATGTTGAGCGTACAGGCCCCGCTGCGCCAATCGTTCCACAAGACTGACGTCCAAGCCGTGCGATCTGGCTTCTTGGGACACGATGACCGAGCCTAACTGCTTGGAATCACCACAGATCGTCACGTGCGGTCGTCCATTGGACCGCAGTGGATCAACAACGACGACGGAGAGCGCACACGCGAGATCGGGTTCACTCGCTTGTGCAGCTTCATCGACCAAGAGGAAGCCGAAGTGGGGCGAAGGATTCTCAACTGGCTGAAGAGGACGGACGGTCTTGTTTGTGTAAAGTAGGAGCTCGTTGAGGTCGTGATTCGAGCAACGGGCGTCAAGCAGCATGGCTGCATCGATGAGTGAGCAGACAATGACGCGCTTCGCCAGGAGTTCGGGCAGGGGTGGGAGGGCAAAGTTGCCGTCTTCCACGTGACAGAAAGGTAGGAGCTCGCCCCGTACTTCTGCGAATGGCCGACTAGGGGCATTCATTCGGAAGAGCTGAACTATAGGTTACGTCAGCCCTCAGTGCAACGCATAATAGAGGAGTGAGAGAGAGGCTTTATTACCTCGGTCGGTTTGAGGCTCCTCAGGCGCATACATAGTGTGTCAGCCGAAGGGCCCGAAGCACCGCAGACAAGGATATGCGTTGTCGGATGTTCTGCCAAGACGGAAACGCGACTTCAATCGCTGTCTATAGAGAATCACTCCACAGGAGTGCACAGCGCTGTTTGCTTACTTCGCAGTAGCTGTAGAACCGCTTCCACCAGCGTTTTTGTCTTTCCAGTTCCCGGAGGACCGCTGATGAGAAACGGCACCTTGTGTTTTGCCCACAAGATCGAAGTGACGGCATCCTGTATGGAAAAAGAAGTCCGAATGAGTGCAAGGACAGAACATTAAGACTGCGCTTGTACACATACCCTCTGCTCTTTGTTCAGACTCCCGTCGATGCCCCGGAAGACTACGGGTTCGGTATTGTCATCCTCTTGCCTGTAGTCGTCCACTTCGGGGAAGAGCCAACTCTGTGCGACCGACCGTGCTTTGTCCTTGGTGTGTTTACTACTAATCATTGCCATAGAGATTCTCTCGGTAGCTCTTCGCCAGTGCTCAAACACTCGAGCTGCAAGCCCCCGCGCAAACACCGGTCAGCAGTCATGGGGAAAAAAACAGACTGTAAAGACCCACCTTGCACCCTCCAGACCACGTTGAAGATCATTGACTCTTCATGATTGGCGAGTCCATCGCACCGCAGCAGCACCTCCCCTTTGGCTCGATTCACACTCGCGATTGTCGCTTCAAAGACAAAGCTTTGCCAAGTCCCACTCGAGGTCGTTTGCCCATCGACGAACCGCTGCTGAGGTCGCAATTGTCGCAACTCGAGCGAGTCACCGAGCTCTACCGGTGGCCAGCCTTCACGGATTGAGGGAGCTTGGAGAACGTAGAGTCGCGGCGATTGAGGGGCAACGGAACCAGATGGAGGGAGAGGTGCCCTAGTGATAGGGACGGCGTACATTCGAGCATCGTGGAGTTGCTTTATCCGAGCTGTAAAGATACAACATAAGTGATGCACAGTAAACATTGGCTCGTGGGGCACTGTGATTCTGCGAAACGAGTGACCTTCGACCTCGACATGCTGCAGTGGTATCCAATACTGCGCATACGTATCGGGTGCGAGTTTGGGTATCTTGTTCCTCAGTTCTTCCTCGAGGGAGATGGCCGGTACGGTGAGCGGAACGCGAGGGGGAGGTGGGGGTGGGGGTGGGGCGACCGGTTGGCGAGGTGCCCCAGGTCTCACGGGGACAATACGGGATGACTGTACCACAAGTGGCGCGTCAAGAGGTGGTGGAGTCCCGCCAAAGTTGATCGGAGGCAACGAGCTAATGATGCCGGCTCGATGTTTTGCTTCGAGCGCATCCAAGTCGGCGAGAAGCTTTCTCGGGAAGAGATCGTCCCAGTTGTACAAATTTCGGTGGCTATCGGGTGGTAGCTGGGGTATGAAGTAGACTTGGGTGGCTTCATTGACGTCCTTTTGCCATTGTGGGACGTAGCACTGGGCGTATCGATCAAGGCCTGGTGGGAATAGGGGCGCCTTCAAAGGAGGTCGGACCTGGGTCGCGGCGACCTGCGGGGGCGGGGGAGAGGTCGCGTAGAGCATCGTTGTCGTAGCCGTTGCGGCGGGATGAGGTCGAGATGAGTTGGAGGTGGTCGGGCTGAGCACGTACGGGCTCTGATGGTGCGGTGGGGGGACAGGGTGTGCGCCAGGGAGTGAGTTCACGTGCGGGTTGTACGCCGTCGGCACGGGCTGTGGTGGTCGGAGCACGGCGTGCATCGGCATGGCCATGGGCAGCGGCATCATCATCGACCTGGGCATGTTGTAAGCCATGTTCGATATCTTGTGGGTGTTGTTGTGAGGGCCAACATCGTACGAAGGTGGGGGCCTAGGAGGCGATGGCACGGCCCAAAGTGGGGTCGGCTCAGTCACCGTTCGCAGGCTTGCGTGGGTGCCGGCTGCTGCTGCTGAAGATGTGCATTGCTGAGGCTGTTGCTGCAGCTTGGCGTGCCCTCGCGGCGACTGCAGTGGAGGTGGTGTCGTGACCGGTGCTGTGGCTGCTGCTCCTACCTGTTGCTGCGTTCCATCATGCTGCGACCGGGCTGGCACCTGCTGGGCCTGGTGTCGATTGTTGGGCACCCCCTTCTTCCGAGACATCGTGCCAGAGGCTGCCCGACGGCCGGAAGATGAGCGTTAGATGAGCCGCGCATTTTCCGACTGTGCTCTGGTCGCTTGGGGCCGGTGTCTCACTTCAAAAAGCCGGCAAGCGGTCCGTGCGCGTGTCGCCTCAGTTGCGTAGCACGCCTCCGCGTCTGATGACCTTCAGCCCCACGCCAGCGTCAAACACCAGTCGATCGGCCTCGACCTCGACTGCCCCGCCTCATCCGACCCAGGCTATGTCCAATCCACCCCCCGTAGCTCAGATAGTGCTCCTCGACGCGCTGCCCGAACTCGCTGAACCACCACGACGCGTGCGCCTCGTCGCGAGGTGAGGTGGATTCCTACCCGAGCCCCGCAAATTTGAAACACAAAATGCTTAACACTGCTTCTTCTACCAGGGTCGTCTCTTTGGACGTCAAGAACCGCGTCGCACTCGTCGTCGATGAAAGCCATGGGCTACTCGTTGACTACTCCGACAGCATCGGCGACAAGGTGGCTTCCTACTCACCAGCGATCAAGGACCTCATTCAAGTGATCGGCATACTCGTCGCACCTCAGGTCATTAACTCTTTTCTACGCATTCCGTATTTACCTGATTGCGAAGTGCTGACTCGATTGTACTTGTCGCGCACGAACTTCAGGCTGGTCAAGTTTCTCCTCCCGAACCTCGGAAACCCTTTTCGTCTCCGAAACAGATCGACAAAACCCAGGTCCTTCAGGCTTATCTCATCAGTCATGTCGAAAACCTCGATCTGGGACAGTGGAAGCGAATGGCCTCGCTTATGAAGTCTTGAGCAGCCATCGAAGCGACTTCGAACCCGCGAATCTGAGAACGTTGCCGTTATCGCTCGGGCCTCGTCAAGTCATTGGCGCGTCTTCCAATCATTGATCATGGGAAGCAAGCTACTGGACGTTGTTGAAGTTGGGGCCTTGGATGTCCACTTCCACCTTACAACAAGAACCTTCACGCGTTTTGGCATCTAAGCCAGCGTCGTCAACTTCCGCGCAGCCAGCTCCTTCCCAAGCGCTCGAATGGCCTCCGGACCCGCTTTGCAACACCCACCGGCGATCACTCCGCCCCACAACGCTTCATCGCCCCGACTCCCCATTCTCTTGGATTGGATCGCGAGGGACGACTCGACGTTCTCGACTAGGAGGGAGGCCCATTGCTCGACTGTAAGGCCAAGAGGGTTTGACCACGTTTTGGTAAAGACTAGGAAAGAAGAGGGGCACTGTCACTTCAAGTCAAGGAAGAAGCCTCGTGGTTCTTCAGATACAGGCTTACCATCGTAGACTGCTCCACCATCGGGATCTGAGGATCCAAAATAAGACACTTATCAGCTGCCGTACAAGAAAGCTAAACATTCAACTCAATACTGACACAGCACCAACCACGGCTTCTCAGTCCTTTTCGCGACGTCACTCGAGGCCTTCATGGCCTTGTGCAAGCTTTGCAGCACCTCTTCGATCCTCGTCGGGTTCGAGCAGTTGATACCAAACCCATCGGCTACTTCTTCCCCTTCTCTATCACCAAACACAGCCTCGACCAGTAGTTCCATTTGTTCATCCAGCGACGATCCCACCATCCCTGCGTCGGGGTATCGTATCCGACCTTGTCCATCCAGAGGGAACACGAAAGAAATGTAGAATGGTAATCTTGCCTTACTCCTTCCATCGTTCCCCGCAATCCGTCCATTGAAAATCTGCATCGCCCTTCGAGTCGCCCTCGCTTCTTTAATCACAGGGATCGTCTCGAACGCGATCAATTTCATACGGTTCCATTCCTTCGCCTCGACGAAATCGTTCAACCGTCGAAGGTGGAATGCCGTCAAATTGTCCTCCTCTGGATCATGGGTGACAGGTACCGAAGGGAGAGTGATGGCTTCGACGTCGTAGGCGATATTGGCGGGTGTTCCTCGGGATCCGAAAGGGGAGGGGTATAAGCCTGCGTATTCTTGGCCTGGGTAACAGACCGCGCCAAAGGGTCCGAGCGAAAGAACGGGGAAATGACCGCGACTCGTCGACGAGAATGATGAAGTCGATCTGACCTCGGGCGAGGTCGAAGTGATGCATTTTAATGCGGAAAGCATCGTCTCGTGTGCCTCCTGGGTACAGTTGTGGGTTGATGTTCTGGGCAAGAAGAGCGGCAGGAAAGATTGGTAGCTGGGAAAGAATTGGACGGACATCATAGGAGTCAGTCACGTGAGCTGCGCTTGTGCGGCTCGCTTGCGAAAGAGGCGAGGATACCGCATGACGATACAAACCAGGGCTGGGCCCTACAGCCCAAGATGAATCACTACTTTCAACTCGCCTGTTGGACCCAATGCATTCAGCCCCAGCCTCGACCCATGTCGCGTGCAGCCGAGCGAGCGTTTCCCGACCTTCGCTCGTCGCGAGCAACTCGGACGACCACAAAGCAGAGTCGATGTTCTGCGAGAAAGGTGGCGCTTGAAGCGTCGTTCCCATTCCTCCATCCATCACGACGACAGGCGTAGGTCCGAACTTGCTGCTGGGGAAGACGTCGGTGAAGCCTGGCCAGTCGTCATTGCGACTGCGAGGGCTCGAGTCGACCATGGCTGCCATGGCATCATCATGGCGTGATCCTTGAACCTGTGGGTGGGGGGAAAGCAAAGAAGCCGTTCAGCGTGCATCGAACCAAGTAGGATGCGAAGATGTAGAGACACGGACCATTTCTGTCGAAGAGGGCTGTGGTCAACGAATGATGATTTCGAGTTCGAGACCACAGGCGGATTCGCAGCTGCGCTAAGTCCGTCGTCAGCTCGCACAGCGGGAGGGAGGAAGGGCTAGGCACTACCGGGCGCTGCTCAAGCTTTGCAAAAGGGCCAGCCTCTAGAGATTGAATTTGAGACATGCATCGTCGAGGTGGTCCGATTCGCGCGGAGCATCTCGGTATGGTGAGCCATGGAGTGCTATTGTAGGCTCTTGATAAGAGATGGAGCGTGTGTTACCTTAGCGCAGGAACACGGTAAACCTTTCGATGTACGCGGGACAGGAGCCTAAGAACGTCGGGGGCAGGCTCCCGACGTCCCGACGCTAAAAGGCGACTTGCAGCCTATGGGGGCCGTGCAAAGCATGTCCCGGCGTGCCCCCGTTACTTATAAGGCCCCCGTTACTTATAAGGCCCCCGTTACTTATAAGGCCCCCGTTACTTATAAGGTGCCTTACCTACCTTTTTTTAATTACAACCTCGATTGCCCTTTATTGGAACTTCGAGCTGGTTTCAGTGGTTTCAGTAGTTACATTGCGATGTCTCTAATAATATACTCGGGACCATGAATCAGGAGGTCACGGGCGGGTAGCAAACCCCTTGAAGTACAGGAGCTGACAACCACGTACGGTCACCGTGACCCTCTTGCCACGCCGTCGAGCTTCGTGAATTGAATAAGTCACGGCTACATTCACCGACTCCGGATTACTTGCCAGGTCAAAGCTTCAGAGCTTGAGCTAACCCGCTCTTTCGCCGCCATTCGGCATCGGGTGTTGGACCCCCACGGAAGGGTCTCGCTCGACGGCTACCGTCGAACTTCGGTGGGGCTCCAATTCACCAGGCTCCCCGATCGATCGCTCCCGGCCTCGCGCGGGTGCGCGCAACAGAGAGCTTAAAAGCGCTCAAGCTTGGCAGCCTGCTGGTGCCTGGGAAGCAGCCTTGCTCCATGCTTGCTTCTCTTCCGTGTGCTCGTACTGACTCACAACAGGGGTCACGGTCCTACTCCAAACACCCAAGTGCATTTCCGCGACCGTATCAGCACTCTGCAGAATCCAAATCACCTGCCAGGAGCCTCGGCAACGGTGGAACCAACCCTCCGGCCGCCCTGTAGGCGCGGTCGAGACTCGAGTCCTTTCGCGTGTAAAAGAGGTGGCGAGCACGAGCAACCATGGCCTCGCCGGCGGGCAATAGATCGTCAAAAGCGACACCCTATGATCTTATGATCTCCTTCATCAACACGGAGGTATATCGAATCCCTTCGAAAGGGTTCAAGGCTAGGATGATTACCCTAGCCGTGCTCAATGTAGTGTTAGTTCGGCTCAGTGGCGGGATTTCACACTGCGTGCTCTCGGGTGCTTCTTCTAGGAGACGGACGCGGAGGCTGACCTCACTTGTATGTTCTTCTTATCTCGATTTTCTGGTGACAGTCTTATTATCGGAATCCTTGCATACCTTGGCATCACCTACCGCGAGCGACAGAGGAATACGAGGCGAGTGTCAGACGCCTCCTATCAGCCAAAAAGTCAACGAGCGTTTTGGTTGTTCCGTCGGGTAAGGCTAGGAGGAGTCTGTGCTTTTGAAAGAAGATCAACAGTCTAACGCATCGTGCTATCTGTTGCATAGGTCGATCGGAGCTCTGGCAAGCTCATCATTCCGAATCATCGGATACTTGGAGCAGCGTTCGGCATCGCGGTGGCTGTAACTTGGATTGGACTCGCGCTGAACTCGATCAAGGTATTTGTCGAGCGAGGCGCGATGCGAGACAGCTTTGGATGGCGAGCCTTTTTGCTCATGCCGATGTTGTACGTGACGTGTCATTGTCTGCAACGCCTTCTTTCTTGAGTGCAGAGCTGATCCAAAACTAAATGCGTCATTCTCTCCAGCGGGCACGGTTGGATTACGGTGTGGACGAGCTTAACCACCTTCTTGATGATGACCGACCGACACTCGACATTCACCGTCTCGTCGACGCTTGTGAACATCTTCTTCATTGGGGTCTTTCTCGGTGGCTTGGGCGTGGCCATCATCTGCAGCTGCGTCAACTTTTCTAAAGGTCTCAAGTTCTGGAGTGCCTACCTTGCTTTCAAGGCCAGGCTCGAGAACAACGATGCGGCATACCCTGCGTTGCCTGCGGATGCATATAACCTCACGTTGCAGCAAGCGGCAGAAGTTCAGGCCGCTGGCGTGCGCTACTTCCGGTCAGGAGCTTACACCTTCGGACCTTGCATCATCCTGGCCCTCGCCATCATTGTCGTTGTACGTCTATTCCCGCCGCCCTCTCCGGGGTCACTTTGTTCCTGTCGAGCTGATCAGTTGAACGCGTTCCGAAGAATATGGCCGGCCTGTTCCTCTGCCGAGTGCTACAGAAGCAGATCGACTACAACAAAGAGCAACTTATATCGGCGATCACAACCGAACATCAGCTGACGAGCTCGTTGGTGCAAGAGACGGGTATGCCACGAAGACCGTCGACGGCAGTACTGAAGCGACTGAGCCTTTCGAAGGGGCTGAGCCCCTTCGAGTCGACGGCTAGTATCGAGGACTTTAATGGCAAGAGGTTATCCGCCTCTCAGGTTAGGCGCATGTCCAAACTCGACGCGCGAAGCCATTGCAAGGACAGAGCAAGGACCATTATCGTCCTGACACGAGCTCGGTGGGAGTTGTTGCTTGTAAGTCTACGATGGAACGGGATTATTTGTGGAGTACCGTACAGGAGCTGATGGTATGAAGTTTCCCATCGGCATGTTGCAGTTTTCGATCAATGCTGCGGTCATCTCCATGTTCATCATCGGGATCCTCACCTACCTCACCATAATCTGCCACAATCTCACCATCGTGACCGGGACGTTCAGTCGATTCGAATCGGCGGTCTACATGAGTGGCTGGTTCTATACTACGCTCTCTCTCCTCACCCTAGTTTTTCTCTTGTTCCAGGCGTTCCAATATAGGGAAAGGGCGAGGACTTCGGTCCGAACCTTAGGAGGAGACCTTGGAGGCGGTACAAGCTCCAACTCCGTCGGGGGGGCCATTCCCGCTGCGCAGGCGATGTCGGAGACAGGTGCCGAGCCCATCGTTCGGCCGAGCCATTCCCGATCCTGCTCTTTCGCACTACCACCACCCCCACTTGATAGACGAGGCAGAGGAGAATCAGACGTCACCGGTAGGAGAGGAGATGTAACGCATCTATTCGGTCGATTCGCCAATGCGTGGGCCCGGAGGAACGCGTCGATTGATTCAACCAACACCAAGCCGGCTTTGGGCGTCAACATGGTCGTTGAGAGAGCGGTCACGGAGGAGATGGCGGAGGAGGAGATGAGCGCGACAACCTCATCGACTGAAGAACAAGTTACACAAGAGAAACCCGCGCCAACCAGCGCCAGTCAAGTATGAGTGGCTCCTGTGGTGACGGTGCACTGGAGACTGCCCATGAGTTGGCCTCAAGCTGAGTTGCCGCAGCTAACCAAAGCCGCGGAAACATCCATTTGTTGTAAAAAATAAACTACTGTAACAACTAGTGAGAGCGCTCGTGTGAAGCTTATGGCCGCCTACGCGATTCGCGATTTTATTTGCGGCGCGTCAGTGGGTGCTCACGGCTTGGTCACTAGCAGTTAAAAGGTGCACATTCGGAGCGATGCGATTCGGGGCACGAATGGAAAAAGATTGACGCAGTCGCTGTGTTTAGGGGCGAGGTTCGTCTTTGGGGCAAGTCAACTGATCGTCCTAAACTCTTCGATGGATACATATGCCTGATAACGCCCGTACATGGCATGATTGTCAGGATTCCCTGCAACTTAACTCGCGCAGTCACTGGGCTGGCAGGTCGGGATTTTCGCCGCCGCCGGAGGTAACAATTCACGTGACCGTCCAAGCTGGGCCGCTTGGGTCACTCATGTTGCTTCTGCAGGTCGATCGCGATAGGAAAATGTGGATGTTATGTGCAATATTTGTATCACCACTGACACCACCATACTTACGTGTGGAGTGAGTCAGCTACCTGCCTGACTGCTGTGGTACTTTCTTACAAAGGCAGATGCCACGTCACAAACTGCGGCGACCCGCGTTTCTAGCACTGCAATAGGGAACAGCTCGGATTCATACCGCACTGAGTCGCAGCCGAAGGAGGAGCTCGGAGTCCGCATTCGCTGGTACCGCGACGGCGGCTCCAGCACGCGCGAGCCCAGGCCAAAGTTCTACACCGCACCAATACGCGCGCACCTCCAATTTGGGACAGCAGCGCGTGACGCCTGCCGGCAAAGATACTTTTGTCTCGAAAGCTTCATCTTTTCACCACACATACGGTCCCCGCGGTGCCCCTCTTGACCCCTCGTGCGCACACTTTCGATATCTCACTCGGATCAAACGACAGACCGTTGATCAACGGAAAGGTCTCGCTACGAGGTTTGGCCTGGCTGAAAGAGTGCAACTTAAAGTCGCCGACTCGTTTGGATCGACGACCCGGTTTTGTCGCGTAGCCCCCGGCGCCGTTGGCCGCAGGGCCGATGTCAGTCGACCGGATATCGGGATATAGAGGGACGAATATGAGCAGAATAGTGGGGAGAGCTGTTACAGCATCGTCGAGCTCTGCAGACGCGTCGATGATGAGCAACCCTTACACGGCGATGATCGAATCTCTCCACGCCCAGGTATACCGCACCCCAAGTCCAGGCTTCGAAGCTCGCATGATCGTGTTGTCGGTCATCAACGTCCTGTGAGTGAGGTTCCGTTGATTCATGTGCTCCTCGCTCACGTCTCAGCTCTCACAAAAGGAGAATGCGCTTTTCTGATACTCTCGTTCTCACCCAACAGGCTCGCTCTCAGCAGCTTGGTGTATCTCGTCCTCACGCAATACGAACGGACCAAGGCCGTAACTTTAAATGCCGGCGGCGAGGAGTCGTACCGGATGAAGCAGCGAACATTCTGGGTTTTTCGAAGGGTGCGTCCTTATTGGCACGTAAAAGAGCATGTCAGCAAACTGATGAGGAAGAAAGTCGTGTCTTGTTCGGCCACTCTCGAGAAAAGGTTGATCGGCTGTCCGACAAAACCCCGCTCGAGGACGGTCGGAATTTTCTTCCTCCTCATGGTCGGCATATCCTCGATCGGTCTATGCATCGGCTCGGTCCGAGTCTGGATCTATCAACACAGCATGAAGAGCAGTTTCGCGTGGAGAGCGTTCAGCATGACGCCGATGTTGTGAGTGTGCAGGTTTTCCGCAACCGATGCCTCTTCAGCACTACGGTCGGAAAGAGCTCGTGATTTCCCTCTTCGCGGCGAGCTGACTCTATGACTTGCCGGTTGTGAACCGGGCAGTGAGCATGGCTGGATCCTTGTATGGGCCAATCTTACAACATTCCTTATGACGACGGATCAAGCCTTGAGCGTGACGGTTCCGTCCTGGCTTGTCAACGCCTTCTTCATTTCGGTCTTTATCGCTGGCGGTACGATGGGCATAACCGCTAATGCATACTATACACACAAAGGTGCTCAGTTCTGGAACGCCTACGTCGCCCTGATCACTCAGCTCAAATCGAACGAGGCAGCTTATCCAGACCTGCCCTCTGTAGCTTCCGGCTCGGCCGTGGAACAAGTCGCCGCAGTCCAGGCGGCCTACATCGCATATTGGAAGTCGGGGGCCTATACCTATGGACCTTGCGTGATCATGGCCGTGGCGATCCTCATCGTGGTGCGTTGCTTTGTTCAAAGGTTAGGCCCGTGACCTGTGACTGACTGACCGGGCCTGACCCGCTTCTCCCCCCTCGCCAGAACGCGGCCGGCCTGTCTCTCTGCCGAGTCATGCAAAGGCAGATTGACTTCAATAAGGACCAGCTTTTGGCAGCAATTTCGCCAGGATCTCGAATCGAAGGGCCTGCAAACTTGGAACCTCACGTCGATGCAGCCGAATCGCGCCCACGGAACCTGGACAAGATGATAAGGTGGATCGACATGGCTACCTTCAACCCGAGCAAGAGTTCTCTCAAGGCTTCGGACCTTCGCAAGATGTGCATGGGGCGTGCCAACATTTATCAGCGGTAAAAGTCTCGTACCATTATCGTCCTCGCCCGAGCGCGTTTGGAGCTGATGCTGGTAAATACCGGGCACTCGAATGATGCTCCACCGAAGGAGCGGGCGCGCGGCGTAAGCGTGGATCTGACGACCTGAACACGCTTCTGCACAGTTCTCGATGTGTGCCGTATCGCTTTCGTTTGGGGTCGTCGGAACATTGATGTACCTCGCGATCGTTTCAAATACCCTCGCGATCGTGAACGGCCCTTGGGGCATCTTCGAATCATCGGTCTACTTCGGAACCTGGTCGTACCCGTCTCTGCTCCTCCTCGTTCTGAGCATCCTGATCTATCAGGCGTACCGGTACCGTCAGCCACAGGGGTCGGCCCGTTTGACCCGAGTCGCTGCGAGCCAGATCAGCACCTCGGGCATCATCTCGACGAGCAGTGTCCGTGGCGCAAAAGAGGCGGACGACCGCCGTTCTTTCTTCGTTACTGCGACTCAACTATCTGCTCCCAGTGTCTCGCAGCCGGCAAGCAGCACGGACCAACGTCCTCGGACCGACAGCGCCGGTCCGAGGAGGAAAGAATTTGGTATTTCGAGGCCCTTCCCTAACCTGTGGCCGAGAGCAAAGGCCTCTACAAGAGGCAAAAAACCCGGAGTTCTGGAATTAAACCTCGTCGTAGATCGAGTGGTCAGGAGGAGAGCGAAAATGACGCTCTAGAACCACCCCCGTCGGCCGAACAGAGTTTCCAGCAATACTAGGCTCCGATCCCTTCATGTACCGAGTCCCTGTCCTCGAATAAGCTATTATCTGTCGTATTATACCCCTTGTATTTGTATGAACCGGCAGAACGTCGATTCCCGATTGGGACGAACAAGCTTTTTGAGTTTGGAGCCCCTTGGGGCACGGCGCGGGAAGCCGGTGAGGGAGAGCCCTAGGATCTTTACTGTGGTACCCCGCGACGGTAGGGAAGGGAGGATGTCTCAGATAGACCTGCCAAGGTAGGTAAGCAGAGATTCATGGTATAGTGAAGGAAGTTCTGAACTGGTATCTAATGTCAGCGTGCACACGATGTGACGCTCGGGCCGACGGCGGCCGGAGCGGCTCCGATGTCAGATGCCGCCGGCCGAAGCCCGCGTTTCCGATCACTTCCATCCTGGATTCCCAGTGGGCTTCGCTCTTTCAACAACTGCTGAGCGCCGATCAGGCCCACCGCATGCACATTCCTGTTCAAGTCGGTTTGAGTTTCGCAAACATATTTGCGACATATCCACTGATGACGATGCACTGTTGCTGTCACAGGGAATACTAGGTGGTCTCAGCTCTCCTCTGGTACCTACTACACATCGCTTCACGATGAGGGCATCCTTTCAACCGAATCCTTAAGCCATAGCATCCCACAACCATTCGCATCCACCTACTCGGACATCGTACTAGCATCAACCTGGCATAGCCCTGCGCAGACGCCGGAGATTTCCTCCAGCCAAGCCGACCTAAGGATTCTCGATTCGCTGCGAAACCGCCTGAGGTCGTCGCGCCGCCCGATCCTCTCGAAGCTTGGAAGTCCCGCAACTCTTTAGGCCTCTTCGAAACGCTGCGAGACTCGGCTCTAGACGCCCAGTGAGCAGCAGTATTCCGAGCATTCCCGATAGCCAGGCAAGGCTTGCCGTCGGAGACGGTTCGAGTCGAGTCGATCGGCATAGGATTAGCAAAGTGGTCACCACAGACGCGTTCCGCACTTGATTAGTGGCGGCCATGCAGAATACGACAGAAAATCCATACACGACGATGATGGTCTCGCTGGACGCTCTAGTGTATCGTACACCGTCCCCGGGCTTCAGGACTCGCATGATCGTCATGGTTGCCATCAACGTATTGTGGGTCCGAGATTGCACGCGTCATTCCAGATATCGTCACTTTTTTTTTTTGCTTACCCATTTGAATGATGGACCTTGTAGGCTCATTATTAGCAGTTTCGTGTACCTCGGCATGTCCCAATACGAGCGGCGGGCAAAGGCCCGGAGCGCCGCTGGCCCCTATCGGACCAAGGAGCGAGTCTTTTGGCTCTTTCGCCGAGTACGCCCCTGTTTCACGTACCGCTTGGCTAATTGACGAAATAGCACTCCATCTGAAGCTCCTTTTCTTATATCATTTCACACAGGTGGAGCGTCCCTCGGGCAAAGTGCTCATTCCGAACCACCGTACCGTCGGTGTCTTCTTCATCATCCTCGCCGGGATTTGCTCGATGGGGTTCGGTCTCGACGCGATCGAGACGTACGTCTACCATCGCTCAATGTCGCATATCCTGGGTTGGATCTCTTTCAGTTTAGCCCCCATGTTGTGAGTTGCATTCCGTCTAGTCCGAAGATTCCTCTAGCTGACGCCGGTGTTCCGCACGCATTTGATCCGGACTATGCAGCGAGCATGGGTGGATTCTCGTCTGGTCCAACTTCACAACGTTCCTTTTGACGACGGACAAGTACTCCGGTATCAAAGTCTCATCTCGCCTCGTCAACGTCTTCTTCATTTCAGTGTTTGTGATTGGAAGCGTGCTTGGCATCGTCGCCGGCAGCGTCCACACGTACAAAGGGAGCAAATTCTGGGAGAGTTATACCCAGCTGATGACGCTGCTCAAGTCGGATGCCGCCGCCTATCTGAATGTACCTGCGCTCAATTACGAACTGGCGCAGCTACATCTTGAACGCACCCACTGCTTGTACAACGAGTTCTGGAAGGCAGGGACCTACACTTGGGGTCCCAACATTATGAGTGCGCTCGCTGTGCTGGTCGTGGTGAGTCCCCAGTTCGAACTTATGACCATTTCTAATCACACTCACTAACGAGGTGCCCGTCCTCGCCTCAGAACTTCTTTGGATTGTTCCTATGTCGCACGCTGAACAGGCAGGTCGAATTTCAAAAAGCTCAACTTTTCAGCTCAGTGGCCATTGGCTCTGTGCGTGGCGTGATGGAGGCTACCTCGGGCAACATCAATTCTAAGAGTACTGCGTCTCGCGCCACGTGGAGGGAAAGACTTTCTTCCCTGTTCGGTGGAAATACTCGATCTCGTGACGGCGGTAGAAGTAGTAAGGTCAGCTTCTCGGAGATCCGAAGAATGTCTAAAGCACCGGGCCGCAGCCATTACAAGGACAAGGCGCGCACGATCGTCCTTCTCTCGCGAGCACGGACCGAACTATTGCTTGTAAATTACTGGATCTTTGATTGGGGATCCAGATCTTTTGAAGCGATGTCCGTGTACTGACTCAGGCCTTGGCATACCTTTCTCAGTTCTCCTTAGCCGCCGGATTCATCGCTATCGTCGTCGTGGCGACGTTGATGCACTTGACGGTCACCTCCAGCACCCTAACGATCGCGTACGGACCGTGGTGGATCTTCGAAAGCGCCGCTTTCGTCGGACCCTGGAGTTATCCCGCTCTCCTTTTGCTCATTTTCAACGCCCTCACGTACCAAGCCTTTCGAGAGATTGGTCCGACGCGCTGCAAATGGCTCGGCTTTGTAAATGGAAATGATGCGAGTGCGAATACTGTCGAGACGGTCATTGCGGCACCGACGACGAGGGAATCGGACGAATGGACCGTTGAACCGGACTTGAACCAAGAGGAAAAGCAAGAACCTGCTGTCGCGGCTGGGAACTTCATCAGAACGAGGAGAAAACTTGGAGCAACGTTCGCTCGAATTTTCGGAGCGGGGAAGAACTTGGAGCCCAAGCTGGATCGCTCGAACGGGCCATGTCAACCAAGGGTGTTGGAGATCAACCTGGCCATTGACAGAGTGATAAAAGAAGAATCCGAGGACCGGACCTTTGACGTTTGACAGGACAAAATGTCAGGGGCCGAGGTAGCCGCAGCCTTGCCCGGCGGGCGCGGCGCTCCTTCGCTCACTCGGGATTTTGCCAGAGATGATAGTGTAGTAACAAAAATACATGTTGTTGCTGTAGTAAATATAGGCTCCCATGTTGTGAGTTGTTGTAATATTATTAAGCTACCATGACCCCCCAAAAGACTCTGGGTACGGACGAGCACCTACGGAGGATAGTCGTGCAGCACCGAACCCGAGGGCGGCTTCCGTACCTGTGACAGCACCAAACTTTTTCTCGTCCTGCAGTGTCCTCAACTCATGCATTACTCCAGAAGTTTCTGCCGTACCCGCTCCAGGTCAAAGTAAGAATCTCAATTTCTAAGAACTGTAATGTACGGTCATTTTCGGCTTTTAGTTGTGTGAGCCGAGCCGAGACGGGATAACTACTTTCTTCAAAATGAGCGATAGGCACTTGGGGTGCTGTATATAGCCAAGGTAATTGGTCAATTCGCACGGGGAAGACGCGCGCCGTCGGTTCCGCCGCGCCGAAAGCAGAGCCCGCCGCTCTCAACAACTCACCCCCCCCAACCCAACCCAACCTTTTGCGCTACCCCACGACCGACCATGTTCTCGACCTTGTTTGAATCGCTCAAGGACTCGTTCACGTTGCACGCCGAGGAGGCCAAGGACGTCGCGGAGGTGGTGTCGTCGTCCGTTGAGGCTGGACGTGGGGCCGACGAGGACCAGGCTGAAGCGGCTGAGGAGGAGGGAGAGGAGGAGGAAGAGGAGGAGGAGCCTGAGGATGTGAGTATTCTTTGCTTTGATTGACTCGGGTGCGGCGATGCGATGGGGTTGGAGGGGACATGGCATGGCGGAGGTGGTTGCTGAGCACGGGGCGGGGGGTGAGATCGGGCCGGAACGATTCGCAAGAGGTCTGATTGGGCGCGATCTAGCCCACGGGCCGGCCATGCACCTTCACCCGGCATACACAGCGCACTTTGATCAATCACAATCACAAGAGGGGACAAGGCACTGACCATAACTACCCCCGCTCATCCCGCTACGTAGGAAGCACCCGCAATCCGAGACGGTGCGTGAACGCCCTTCGCCGCAACCCTCGGCCTGCTCCTGTTCATCCCAGATCTAACCCTTCCATCTCCGCGTTGGCCCCCTTGAGCAGCATGCGCCGAGAAGCCGTGTGGGACCTACAAGCACCATTTCGACCACTGCCAGAAGCGAGTGCAGGCTGGCCAGACCCTGATCGAGGGGGAGAACTGCGTCGAGGAGTTGTGTTAGTGCAGCTCGAGCTTGAAATTGATCGTTTCCATAAAGGCGATAACTGATCAGTTCCCTCTCTTTGTGTGCTCAATGCAGTTCACCTGAGTTAGTTCCCTCTACAGGGCCCTACGCGACGCCTCCGCGCTTGCGGTCTTTCAGAGACAGGGGTGGCCCTATACTGACGTCGTCTTTTTTCACCTTTCCTACAGTGCACTGCGTCGAGGACTGCGCCGCACCCAAAATCTTTGCCAAGCTGAAGTAAACAACGACTGGAGAACGAAAGGATCGATCGAATCGACAATGGAGAGGAGATGGAGCGCAAGATCAAGAGAGTAAAGCGATGTAACTTGGAGAGCTTTGGTAGATGGAGAACGTGTATGCTGGACGATGGTGGGGGACAGTTGGGCGGCCTTTTTTTGGTTTCTGAAATGGGATTTCATAATCTTCTCGGATGGGCTCGGTGCTCTCCGAGTCGGCGGAAGGAGAGCTGTTGAAGCTGGTTGCTACAGTCTTGGCCACTGGTTATTTGCGCATGGTCAATTTTGCAATGCTGTCGTTATCCGAAGCGACGGTAAGAAGTGTCCGCGCGTAAAGTGTGAGATGCGGCGAGCATTAGATGCGTTCGCTTACGGCCTGCAGGACGCCGTCTCCGGGAGCGCAGTGCTTCGCAGCCTCGTGGCGAGTCACGCGCTCTCTCCTCCTCGACGCCGTCATTACCCCTTTTCGCACATCCCCACTTGCACCCCATCACGCCACGTAATCATGGTCGCTGCAGCATCAGGTGGTGCTTTCAAGACCAACAAGCGGAAACGTGTCCGTCGTCGTCGTCAACAGGATTCCTCTGATTCGGACTCGTCGTCGTCGTCGGATGAATCGTCGTCGTCTGAAGCAATCGATGGAGCGGAGAAAGATGTAGAGGCTGCTTCTTCCGAGGCTTCTTCGTCTTCGTCCTCATCCTCATCTTCTTCCTCCTCTTCGTCATCGTCGTCTTCATCCGATTCGGATTCGGACTCTGACTCTGACCTGGACCTGGACCCTTCGACGCGTCGTCGACGAGCTCGAGAACGCAAGAAGCAAGCCAAACAAGCTTCTAAACCCCCCAACCCAACCACAACCACAAACACAACTTCGACCTCCAACCCGACCTCCGGCGGCGCGGGTGCGGGTATTTCCCGTCCCCGACCTTTTCCCTCTCGTTCACCTTCCCCCGATCTTATGAATGTCCCTTTGGGGATGGACCTCTTCCCCGCTATCAAACCTTTGCCCCAGGGTGACGACTTGTTGAAAGCTTTCATTTGGGGGGACGTGCAAGAAGAAGAAGCGAAGAGGGAGAAGGAGAAGAAGGAGATGGAGGAACAATTCGATGAGAGGCAGCAAAAGTTTGGCACCTATTGGAGGGATCAATTCGTCAAGGAGTTTGGGACCGGTTTGGGCACCTTGGCCGAGGTGAGTTCGAATTGATCGGTTGGAGGTGCAGAACGGGTTCTTTGGCAAAAAATGGGCAACTTTTGACGCTTTTGATCGACGTCTCATAGGAACCGGGTCTGACCCAACCTCGTCTCAAGCTCCTACTGGATTCCATCAACTCGCTCTCAGCACTACACACGACCTCTTCCGAAGCGGCCAAAGCATCCCGTTCGATATGGTACCATGATCCAGAAGAGACCGTGGATCCTTTAGCTGGCTTACCCAAGGCTCCCCAGGAAGAGGCGGATGAAGAATGGGCCCAAGAAAAGGTCGGCGGTTTAGGGGACGTCGAGTCGGCTTTGGAAGGGTTGGAGGAGGAATCGAAGAAGGGGAAGGATGTCGGTGTCGAGGGGAGTAAGGACGAGACGATGGAGGTCGATCAAGATTAGGGTTTTTGGCAGTTGTACATTGTTACCATCATCTCCTGCTGGCATCCTCCGAGTTGCCTCTTCATACGTTCGTTCCGCGAGCCGCGACCGTACTTTACAATGATACGCTTCCTCCTCCCGTTGCAGCCAACAATACACACAAAAACACCGAAGAAACCAGAAACTCGACACCATCTAATTCTCCTCGTGGATGTGCACGGACGATCTCAAGCCTTGATCTTGTCGACAGCCTGGTCCTTGAGCTTTAGCGCCGCATTCTTGGCCTCTTGAGCTGCCCGCTCGGCGCGCACCTTCATCTGTTCCTCCGGCGTCATGTACTTCCATCTGAGCCACACCAAATACAATACGAGTCAGGTTCCAACCTTCTGAAATCTTTGTTTCGTGAGGTAGGACTGACGCAAACGCTCGAGACAAACTAGCGATCCCCGTCGCTCCGACGAAAGCGTTGACGGCCGCCAACGAGTAATTGACGGGCGTGATAACGAACGAGTAACGCACCCAGATCAAACCCGTTGCAGTCAGAGCTAAAAAAAGGCATTCCAAACAAGGTAAGTTGCTTTTCGTTCGCTCCGAGCACCGATTAGAAATTACGGTTACGGACCCAGGTTTTGAGGGATCGAGATCTTGTCCGCTGGCCTCGACAAGTCCTTCAAGCCGGCAACGACCAATCCCCTATTCGTGAAGCAATGCGAAACGCAATGATCAACTTCCGGTCCACAGCGTGGGGCCTTGGAGGGATCTCTGTGGGAACGAACCACTTGAACACGGGCGCCCAGAAGAAGACGGTCCTGGAGAGACGAGCGGGTGGTGGATGCAGCCCAAGTCAGTGCGGCTAGACGCGGCGACGTGAAGCTTTAGTACTTACTTGGGACCTAATATACCACAAGCCAGAAATAGGTAGGCAACGACGACGACGACGCTCACGAGAAGCCGAGAGCAGCGCGGTCGACGAGGAGAGCACGCGTTGGGGAGAGAGACACGACAGACGGGACAGCACTACGTCAGCTTGGCAGCTCACTCAGCACACTTTGGGAGCACGTGGACCATACCTGCGGGATGGTTCCATAAGGCTTGGAATTTGGATGCAGCGGGGGCGGTAGCGGGGGCGGCCATCTGTAAGAAGTGAGGTGAGACGGTGGTGGACAAGACCGAGTCGAGTGGTGAGCGGAGCAAGAGCGCGTTGCCCGGAACGATCGATTTCCTCCGACGATCGATTTCCTCCGAGCAGACACCACCGAGCTTTGATAGACTTTTTTGGTGTTTCTTTTGAAATCCACAAAAAAGCAACACATAATTTTGACAATTTTTTTCTCTCGTTCCCCATGCCCTCATCCGAGGTAGGCAGCACTACTGCTATGACTAATGCGATTTACCCTCGTTCAATTTATGCTCCAATTTTTCCCCTCGCGCTTTCAACGCCGTCCAAATGGGGAAGCCACCAAAGAAGGTGAGGACCGTCTGGTAAACGAGATTTATTCAGAGGTCAGTCGAGATATTACGGTGGAGTTCCGGAGGAGCTTGGACCTACATAGAGGGCTCGAGCGGTCGGGTTCTGGACGTTGTAGCGCTTGAGCAAAGGGTTGAGCGAGAAGAAGATCTCGAGCGTATGGGCCTGCGTATGCAAGGAAGAACTCTATGAGCGACTCTGTCATCTTTTGGTGGTCGCTAATGTCGTGTTGGACTGACTCCGAACAAGGGACCGAGCAAGGCGAGTTTGATGCCCAAGGCGACGCGGTCGGCCGTCGGGACATAGCCGAGGGCGTTCAGCCCACGCACGACAAGTGGTTTGAGCCAGGGGAGAAAGTTGATGACGGTCGTGTTGGGGGCCAAGAGGACAAATATTTGCATCAAGGTCAATACGAGCGTGATGACGACTGTACAGTGGGAACCATACGGGGGCAGAAGGAGCACGTCAGATCTAGATTTTTTTCTCTCTCTCTCTCTCTCTCTCCCCTCTCATTTCTTTGGGAATGCTTGAACTGACGGGTGAGTGTGGGAAGTCGAACGTCGTCGATGGTCACGTCACTCTGTGATGCATGCAAGAATAATAGTCAATTGATCCTCGTCTTGTCAAGACGATACCTCGAGTCCGATCTCGACTTCGGCCTGCCCGTTCGGCGATTCGAGTTCGGCGACTTTGTCGGAGAGTGCGACACTGACCAATCCGAGCTGTTTGCGCGCTTCGGAATGCATGGCCTCGAGCCGCTTCCTCGCCTGGCCAGCGTACATGGGAGGATCGAACGTGTAATGCCATGTCCTCCTTTGAACCTGTGGCCCATACTCGATGGCCATCTCGTCGGTCGAGAACTCGATGATCCGCGGTGCGAGCGCTGCGACTCGAGCCGGCGCGTGGGCAAAGTGCTCGAGATAGTGGCTCAACGACGGCGCGTGGTCGGCGTTCATGTGCGAGATGATACGGCTCGCTTCTTGCGCTGTGACGTGGGCCATGGTGGGATGGAGAGCTTGCCTCTGGTTTCCTCTTTCTGTGAGACGCGAAGGGGACGATCCAAAACCAACGGAGCGGCAGGGAGCGGAAGGGAGCAGCGAGCACAAGGGCAAGGTCTCCAGGAGGGAGCGCCGGAAATCTGGGTTTAAGCTTGCGCGTGAATGGGCGGCACTTTCTGGCACCCCTGCTGCCGTGCTGGCACCCCCGCTGGCGGCACGACCAGGCCCCACCCCTCATATACAGCGGCAGACAGCGGCACGACTGCGGCGCGGAGAACGGAAGCGAAGCTCCACATTCGTGACACTCGCGCTCAGCCTTGGCCTCCCCGCTTCCTATCCCCCGGTCATTCACAGTCTCACAACCTGGGATCTTCGCCCATCCACTCACCACCATGGCCAAATACACACCGCCAACACCGTCGACATCAGCCGCCGTCGTGCGGGCATCGTCACCCGGCCCGGACCCGTCATCACGATACCCCTCGCGAGCACTGATCTCAGGCAACCTCGTCGACTGGGCCCTCAACAAGGTCATCTTCGTCTCCTCCTCCATCCTTCTCGGTTCCTTCTTCACCCATTGGATCGTCGACTACTACATCATATGGCAAGGACCGGCCGTCTCGCAAGCCTCGGTCGACCGCGCGTTGGCCTACTACTCCCATCTCGCCTTGCAGAGCTCGGCCGTGTACCCGCTTGGATTGGCCGCTTTGGCTGGGTCGGCACTGTTGAGTTGCTTGATCAAGCTCAGTATGAATCCGCTCAAGGGGATGCTCTTTGATGGGGCTTCGTTCCGTAAGTCGTCTCCCGGTAGCTCAAGAGCGAGCGAGCAGTCATCGACGTCATCGGTCCAAGCTCAATCTCTGCCCACGTTCGCACCTTGCAGTCCTTTTGGCATCCGGACTATCCGTCTATGCTTCCAACGTACGAACTGCCCTCGCGTACCTGCCCGGACTCGGTGGCACGACCACAACCACGGCGCAATTTCGGACGACCGAGGCGTTGCAATCCATCGCCGCGAGCAACCTCATCATCTGCGTCAGTCTGTTTGATCATGTTCGGAAGCCATGACGTATAAAAGGCACTCATACGATTGATCCCGACTTTATACTCTCTATAGGTCTCCCTGACGGGTATCCTCGCGTTGCAAGCCGCTCAAGGGCATTCGGACCGGAGAGCCAATCCCATCGCCGTAGTCAGGGGGTGATTTCGATTCAGCAACTCTAAAATAGCCTTTGTACACACCGATTCGCGCAATATCAATGATTTTTAAAGGCATGAGCCTCATCTAGATGACGCGGTCCTGTGACAGCCACTTTTGAACGTCCTACCGGGCAGAGGCCCCGCCACCACACAGGCGCCATGCTGCCACAATTGTGAGGGGTGCGCCCCTCCCACGGGCTTTGCCCACAACTGAGACGACTTGCTCTCCTCTCGTTTGAATAGATTTGTCACAGTACCTTTGGATTGTCTCTCTTTCCTGGACACCTTTTAGACGACTCAGTCGAGATCAACCTGAAACAACCATTTGGGCAACGTGCGAACTGTGCTAGACTGTGCCAGTAAATACCGAACCGTCCGCATTTCCCACTATATGGTCACAAGGTGCTTGCAGTCTAGCGAGTTGTGTGGCTCAGGGCAGGCCCGACTCGGCCATTGCGTACGTGCGCACGATCATCTCGGCCACGACGTCGACCATCCTTGTTGACTGTGCCGATGGAGGATGTTCAAGGGACCGTTCGGGCGTTAGAGACACGTGGGGCAAAACCGAGCAGCCAGCGCGAGGGATCACCAAACATGTCTCCTTTCATTCAACTCAGGGGCACTCAGGAGCCGGTATGGTACCGTCCGGTACCGTAGGACCCGGGAAAGCTCAGCCCAATGTGCGTCTCGAAGATTTATACTTTTCGGGCCCATTTATGTATGTATGCCTTAATATGCTATGCTACATGACCTAGTTCTTTGATGGTAGAGTAACTTTTTTAACATAACTCGATAATCTGGTCTTACGCCGCAATACACTTACCCCTTGATAGGGATATTCGGTGTACAACTCGGCCCCAAAAACGGGTGTTTTCGAGACACACCTTCGGCTGAGCTTTCCCGGGTCCTAGTACCGTTTCTACCGCGCGCCAAGAGGCTGTGAAGGTGAGAATGTGATTCGGCGTGTCTCTTTCGCTCTTTCTCTCCTTCTCCATCGTGCTCTCTGGGAACCCTCATCGTAGACCATCATCTTGATACCCTCCCTGTCCACCCTTTAGATTATCTTTCCCTTTCCCCTCACCACCATCATCATGCGTTCCGTTCTCGCCCTCGTCGCCATTGCGCTTGCCGTCGCTTCCCCTATGGCTGCCGCCGCTTACCCTCGCGCCGAGCAACCCCCCCCACACCCCCCCGCTAAAGGCAAAGGCGATCACAAACATGGCCAGTACCCCCCCCACCATGGCAAAGGCGATCACGAACATGGGCAGTACCCCCCCGCTAAAGGCAAAGGCGATCACGAACATGGCCAGTACCCCCCCCACCATGGCAAAGGCGATCACAGCCATGACCAGTACCCCAGCCAACCCCACTCTGCTAAAGGCAAAGGCGATCACCACCATCACGAGCACAAGCATATCACCAAGGTACCCAAGAAGAGTCAACATGTCAAGCTCATGGATTTGAAGCTCATGAATTTCGGTGAGTCCGCTGTCGTGGGGCTCTGGGCAGTGGTGTGGTTCAAAGACCGTCTGAGACACCCCTGCAGGCGGTGTCCTCGCCCCTCAGCGCACACCCCTGAGGGCGGTGTCCTCGCCCCTGAGCGCCTGAGTGCACACGTCGGCGGCGCAGGTCATCGCTTCGTCCTTGCACTGGTCCGACATACGCTGTAAACCTACTGTATGACAGCTATCGTGAATCCCCACTGATGCTGCAACTTCTCTCTATTTGTAGCTCTCACACTCGAGGTGGGTTGCTCCCAGCCTCAGGCCAAGATGACAGACTACAGCTGACGACTCACGCATACCTTTCACGCTCTTTTAACCGCCCGAACAGCTCATGGAATCGAGCTTCTTGTAAGTTTTTTGCCTCACCATACCCAGTTACACTTGCGCATACCCCAACTTTTGAACTGACCGCGCCTTCCCCGCCCCTCTCCTGAACTCGTTGTACTCGCTCGAAACACCGCGATGAATCATACGGATGGCTGCTCCATTCCATTCCTCGTAGCTTACAAGGTGTGAATCATTTCACGAAGAAAGATTTCGAAACCTGGCCCAAGATGTACGAGCACTTGCAATCCATCGCCTCTCAGGAGTCGGACCACGTCAAGGCCTTGAAGAAGGCGCTCGGTGACCACGCCGTCTCCGCCTGCGAGTATGATTTCGGTGGAAGCTTGAACAGCGCCGAGGACTTCGTTTATACCTCTCTTATATTGGAGACCGTCGGCGCTTCAACTTACCTCGGCGCGACCTCTCTCTTGTCCACGCCCGAATTGATCGAGGCTTCCGGATCAATCTTGGTCAACGAGGCACGTCACGGGACGTTCCTCTCCGAATCTCTGGGCCTAAATGGTTACTCCACCTCGTTCGAGACCGCGCTCAACTACAAACAAGCTTGGACGTGAGTTATATCCTGATCTTGTCGGATTCATCGTGCTGATCTCTGTCTGGTGGCTGCTCCCCGGTACGCTGGAACAGCCTCGCCCACAGCATGATCAAGATCGACAAATGCGACGGTGTCAAGAACAAGCCCCTCCCCGACGATCTCCACCCCTTCGCTGGGCTGACCATCGTCAAACCCGAGGCTAGCAAGGGCTTCCCCTTTGTGGTTAGCAAGGGCTCCACCCTCGTGCTCCAGTTCTCCGGCCTCCCGGTCTCCAACGACGCCAACGACGCAGCGGTCTCCAACGACGCCAACGACGCAGCGGTCTCCAACGACGCCAACGACGCAGCGGTCCCCAACGACGCCAACGACGACAGCGCCGCCAAGGCACCCAAGGGCAAAATGGCACCCAAAAGCAAGATGGCTCCCAAGGAGTACTACGCCGCCTTCCTTAACAACGGCGTGACCACCTACGTTCCCCTCGAGCCCGTTAAGAGTGGTGCCAACTGGCAAGTTCAGGCTCCCAAGAACCTGCGAGGCCCGACTTACATCATGGTCACGACGTCGGAGAACAGTCTCTCGAACAACAACACCGTCGCTGGTCCCGCCATCAAGTTCTTTTATTAGAAACCTCTGAACAGTCCTATATTTACCAAATGTGAGGTCTTCATTATGCGTTACCAAGGTTCGGTGATGCGCTGCCGCGCGCCTCCCGACTCTCACTACCGAGCAGTTTTTTCACTGCTTGCCTTCCACGTTATGTATTTCGCTTGGATACAGGAAGGAAGACCGAAGCGAAGAAATTGTTGCAACGTAGTGGCAGTTCCACCAGATGCTTTCCACAAGCAATCTGTGGCAAGTCGGGGCTCTGCTCATACGTGCAGTCCAGCCACTCACTGAACCGAAGTCAACTCGAGTCGGACAAATGTCCGAAGCCCGATTCACCGAGCTATAGCAGCTCTACGCTACCCGTCTAACGATTATAGGAGTCGACACCGGCGGGTGAGAAGGTTCCACCGCCCGCACTTCCGGCGGGGTTTCGTCGGGGTTACATCGGCGTGTCACACGATCCGCTTGCCAGGAACATATGGTTATCCCGTCCCCTTTTACTAGCTACTTGGGTTTAAGCCCAATGGCGTGATATTCGTTCCTTTGGTAAATCGATCTCCGCACTTGACCAAATCCTTTCATTGGCGCTAGGCCAAGTTCTGCACATCCGCATTAAAAAGTTGCGTCTATTGCACTACCAGCTTGATCAGTCCTTCGGATCCCTAAATAAAGGGAAAGCAAACTCGGACCGTTTGCTCTTGTTCCTCTTGCTCTGTCTCATCCCCTTCACTTTTTCCTCCCTTCTCATCCCACTCTCCCTCTCAGCCAACTCTTCAATCGCGCCTCTCATCCTCTCCATCTCCTCCTCTCCCAGAACCCTTCCTTTCCCCTCTCTCTCATTCGAAACGACCTTAGCCCACCACTGTTCGGATAACATCTTGGCTTGGTCGTACCTCCCCAACTGGCCCAACAAACCTATCAACTCGGCCACTTGATGACCACGGACCAAACGCCCTTTTTCGAATGCCGATAAAACGGTCTTCAAACCCGCTTCGACGCCGGTCACTGTTTGCCCTTCGAACTGCTTCGCCATGCGAACGAATCCTAGAAGGACTAAAGAGAAGGTCGCCGAATCCGGAGACCGCAACGTTCGTCGAACGATGAGGTCGTACGTCTTCCCTGCGGCTTCGAGATCGTCAGGAGTGAAGGAGGGTCGGAATACATGCGAGGCGAGGATCGCGTTCCATGTCGTGATACGCGGTTTCCATCCTTCTTCTTCGGTCAATTGTTTGAACAAACGAAGGACCTCGGGCCTTTGGTCGGATGTGGAGGAAGCGAGTTGCCACATGATGTGCTCGTACACGCGACGTGGGACGAGATAGTCGATCGGGGTTGTTGTGACGGGGCTGCGGTTGCGGAAGTATTCCAATAGAGGTAGTGTTTTGAGGGCATCTTCGCGTTCGGTGCTGGCGAGGAGGACGAAGGAGATGATGCGCGCTTCGACGCGACCTCGTCCGGAGGTTTCGTAATCGTCAATCACACGCGCCAAATCCTCCACCGTTCCCTTTCGACCGAGGGCTCGCCATAGAAGAGGATACAGGGAGACGGGGAAGGTCATGCCGCATGCGGTCCAGTCGAGGTAGAGTTGCAAGATGAAGTCCGGGTCCGGGGGATTGGGGGGCGAAGCGAGAAGAATCAACTGGACAAGCGTCGGTCGAAGGGCTGCTGTCCAGCGGAAGGGGTATTGGCTGTCAAGAGGCGCCTTTTCGCGAAGGGTCATGTAGGCTTTGCGAGCCAACGGTCGATCGAGACTCGAGACGGTGATGGCTTGGAGCAGTCGGTGAGCGCGAGTGACGAGTTGGAAGGTGCTCAGTTGGTCGAGGGCGAGTCGAATCGCTAGGTGTACAGCACGTGAGGGTCGGCCAAGGCCATGAGGGTTGCCGGGAAAGTAAGCGGGTGCAGGTCGTGCGTTTGCAGAAGGGTCGAGCTGCCGTTCGGGCAAGGTCCGACGAATAAGATCGTCGAGCAGTTCTCGGCTTCGGTACCGTGTAGGCGAGTTCCCGTGATCGGCATAGATGACCTTCCACAACCTCAGCGACACTAGCAGCCACTCCATCATGTCTTCCTTGTCCTCCCTCTCAGACGAAAGCCACTGCAGGAACGCGAACCAAGGGTTTTGCTCGAATTCCTCGGTCCGATCGAGTTGAGCAAGTCGTTCCTCCAGCAGCGCATCAAGAGACCGGGTACCCGACCGCGAGCCCGGGTCACATGCCGCGTCGAGAACCTGCCGATAGTGCATATATACGTCCTCCTCCCCCTTTGACGACTCGTCGGAATTGAACATGATGCGTTTTATCGCTTCGAACGAAGGCAGTTGGCCGCGGTCGAGCATGATCCCGAGATGCCGACGCGCGAGCTGCGAGTCCTTCTGAAATAGTTTGAGTAGCAAGGTCGAAGCTGCCGGTGTAACCATCGGTGGGTTCGCCACGAAAGACGAAGAAGGTTTCATTCCCCCCATGGCAGAGGGGTCGTAGCGTAGTCGACCGGCTCGCGCGTACACCTCGGCAGCATTTTGATAATCATTGACATCGCGACTGATAATGGCTGCGGCGCACCGTTCGACGATCGACCTATCGTCTCGGAACTCGATGCTCCCACGTGATCGTATAGCCACAAATTCTTCCCTGATTTGATCGAGGTAGGCCCTTCTCGCCCGTTCGCGTTCTTGGGTGTTCCATTCCTCCACCGTCGGATTGATAGGATCACGGTAATCCGCCGCGAGCTTCCTCCGAATCTCTTCCCATCGTACCATCACTTGGAAAGCGATGCGCGTCTGTTGATCTGTCAATCTCCACCTTCTTTCATCCTTGGCGTAGGCATGCAATGCCTTGATTGCGCTGGCTACGCGACGTGTCCGTCGTTGAGGCGAATCGAGTTCGGCGACGAGGAGGAAGAGATCATCGAACGTGGATCTTGGCAACGAGGCGCGATCATGCGGTGTGAGATGATTAAAGACCGCTCGAGCTTCTACGGGAGGGCTGCTTGTGATAGCCATTTCCAGGTCGGCCAAGGTTGTGGCTACAGCTTGTGAGCCGAGCGGGACTGTGGCTAGCTGCTCAGGGACCCGAGTCGAGCTCGAGCTCAAGGCTGTCCGTGAAGACAAGGCACGACTCGTGCTATACGGTACAGCGATGACCTGTGAGGCGAGAAACCGAAAGTAAGTGGTCGTCGCTAGAAATCCAGGAGAAAACATGCCCTAACGCACGCCAGCCGGTCGTCTCGCCAGCCCCGTGAGCTCGGATCGATTGCGAAGCTCGGTTCGATCCAACACGATCTGTGGGTAGCGATCTTCGTTATCAGCTTACTAGCACGAGTGATGTATACATGAAGGAATACAGCACCCACCTCTCTTTGCTTCCCTTCCCCATGTCTCCATTCACTCGACAGATGCACCGATGACGACGACTGGAATTCCGATCGACCTGACGACGTCGATGATGACGACGACGACATCAGGCGAGTACCACAAGCATCACAGACTCGCATCGGTGGATGCGACCGTAAAGGCTGCAGCGCACGAGCCAACATCCAACCCGAACCAACCTAGCCGAATCCAAATCTGGTCGGGTCGCGTGGGGCGTGCTGTGGTGTGTGGCTGCTGGTTGCGCGAGGTCGTGGCGAGAAGGAATCGGTCGAGGGGGGCCGAGTCGGATGCAGATTTCAACTCGATCGACCACTGCCCAAATCGTGTTTCATGCTCTGGCATTGTTACCAATGTCGAGAGCACCTAAATACAGGGGGAGATGCCGACTACTTCCTCGGGTTCGAGAGCACAAATGCATTTCTCACCTCCCCATCGCACCCCTGTTTAATGTTGATGCGGGCGGGAGTTCAGCTACACCCGCGCCGATCACCATGCTTATCACTTGGCTCCTGCGGGGCATAATGGCGAATCTATTATGTCCAGATGATAGCAATTCTACGCACTCTATGATTGCAAGAACCTTGCCCCTCCCCTCCTCCCCATATCTACTTCTCCTCGTCCTCGTCCTCGTCCTCCCCCTCCTTACTTTCCACCCTCTTCCAACACCCCGTCCTCCCGGGTCTAACCACTTCGAACCTGCCCTCTTGAAAATCCCATTTCTTCCTCGCCAGTTCCAACATCTTCGGCGGCTCCAAATAATGCTCATCGCTCAAGATCCACGTCCCCCAATGTTGGGCCCACGCCTTCTTGGCACCGAGGTCCAAACAAATCTTGACCGCATCTTCGGGGTTGCAGTGTTGAGAGATCATGTGCCATCTTGGGGTATAGGAACCGATGGGGAGCAAGGCAAGGTCGAAAGGACCGAAAACTTTACCAATCGCTTTGAACAAGGTCGCATTGTAACCCGTATCACCGGCGTGGAAAACGGTTTCGTGTTTGCCTTCGACCACGTACGAACACCACAACGACTGATTCGTATCCAATGGACCTCGAGAGGACCAATGTTGTGCAGGTGTGGCGGTGATGTTGAGTTTACGTGATTCGGTTCGACCTCCTCGAAGGGGGACGGTAAATTCGAGCACGGTCGTTTGCCACCAGGTCAATTCGGAGAAACGAGTTACGCCGAGCGAGCGGAGGAATTTTCCCATTCCGGTGGGGACGACCCAGTGCACCGAGTTGCCGAGGTACCGTACGTCGTCGGGGTGGACATGATCAAAGTGGTCGTGCGAGACAAGCACGAGTTGGATCGATAAAAGTGCAGAGAGGGGGCAAGGGGGTGGGCATAACCGGGGAGGCGCGAGGACGGTATCGACGGTGCGGTGGGCAAAAACGGGGTCGGTCAGAACCGAGACGCCGTCGAGTTGAAAAAAGGTCGTCGATTGACCGATCCATGTCGCCGTTAAATCCTCGCCCACTTCGACTCGTGGTGGAGTCTCACTGTTGGATCGAGAGACACGTTGTGAGGTTGCGGAAGAAAGAGAGGCCGGGGTTGAGGACGAGAGTCGATCCCAACTGGCCGAAAGGTCTCCGATACTTTCCGCTAGTCGAGCGTCCGAGGTCTCCTTAGCTGTCGGTTCAGGTGGCGCGGTGTCGACGGAAACCTGTTCCGGGTCGAAGCCGAACAGAAGCTCAAAGTTGGGCCTTTCGAGAGGAAGCGATTCGGCAAGTTTAATCGGATCGGTTGGTACGCCGGCGTTCCAAAAGAGAGTTCCATGCAAGGGTGCCCATATAAGCTTCCATGCAATCCATTCCCATGCTGTGAGAGCAATCTTACGTCAGCGTCGCATCCGGGTTCACGCGACAAAGAAATTGAACGAACCTCCTTGTTCTCTCCATTCCGGCCCGAGCGCATTACAATACCTCCCCCCTAATACATACGGCGCATACATTTCCGCGATCTCCTCATACTCCTCCTCACTAATACCTCTCCTCCCTTTCCCTACCGACACTCCCTCGGATCCCTCGGATCCCTCCTTCTCACGCTTCGTCACCTCCTCGGTACTCGATGTCAATGCGCCGACATTGTCACCCTCGTTCGCGACGATTCGTTCTAAGCGTCGTTGTCGCTTGCTATGGTACTGCACTCTCCGTCTCCGGATCTCTCGTGCGCGGAACAGTTCGACGTAGGTGTAATACACTACAGGAACACCGAGAAAGACGAGCCCGATGGCCTTGACCCAACCTGAGAGAAAGGGGAAAACGACGCGCATACGACGTCAGAATTGCGAGACGATGCGATGATGTGACAACCGATGGGACAAACGGAACGGGAAGGGAAAGTTGCTCACCATGACTGGAGGAGGGGGGTGTAGAGCAAGGTGTTGTCGGATGAGCTCGACCAAACATAATGGAGCTGGTGGTCGTCGTCAATCCGGTCACGCTTCAACAAAGAGCCACAGCAGGGGGAGACAGGAGGGACAAGAGGCAGACCCGGGTTCGACGTCCACCGAATCACGAGCGAACGTGACAATTCCGGCCTGCTCCTGCCTGCTCTGGGTTCACGCGCACGCGAACCGGACGAGACCGGACGACTCACAGAGCGGCGACGCAGGCCAGGCGCAGCGAATCTAGCGACCGAGCATAGCTATGTAGCAAAAATAGCCAGCCATCGAGCGCTCTCATGTGCGGGACGATCCATGGACGGTCTAGACTTCTGTCAACACTTGAGGCCTATCGCCATCAACATTAATTGGTTCAAGATGACTGTGTCAATTTCAAAAAAGAAACTAACTGTACCGTCTCAATAGCCATGTTTATCTCTTCTTTTTCAAAGGCATTTGATCTACACCACCCAAATCGTTGAGCTCATAACTGGGCTTTAGACTGCCTGTTCAACGAGAGAGGGGTAGAACACCACACATGCACTCAACCGTCAGTTAGCAAGCCTTGTAAAGAGCCGGGCAGGGGAGAAAAAACACTCACGTGGCCTGTTGCACCGCAAACAACAAACACAAATAAAGTGAATATACCGTCAGCTACCTCGCCTGTACTGCCCTGTGCTGAGCTTCCGCGCAAACTAACCGGAGATGAAGAAGGTCTTGTTGATCGAGGGGTCGATAGGCGCGGGCGCGGCCCTCGAGTCGGCGGGGAGCGAGGAGTAGGCAGCATCCGAGGTCGAGACCTTGCCGGGAGTACCATCTTGAGTCAAGTTGGTACTGAGCCACGAGAAGATCGCCTTGGTCAGGACCTGGAGTTTGGACGAGAAGCGCGCGGAACACGGGGCTTACACGGCGATGTCGGACTTGGTCTGGCCGGAGACGAGGCGCTTCCACGCTTCGTGGCACTCGAGGATGATCTCGATCGCGTAGCGCTTGTTCTTGGCCTCGCCGGAGAAGGCGAACTGGTTCTCGGGCTTTCCGTCGGGGATTTTGTAGATGCTGGGAAAGAAGAACGAGTCGCAAGGCGCGAGGCGCGGTCCCTGCGTCAGTTCAACAGTTCAAAGCAACCAAGACTTTACGAAACGCTGTTCCAACACTCACCGGAACCACTCGTTGGTGGCGCGGATCAGGCCGGGCAAGTGCCTCTCTACATCCTCGATGTCGTTGAGCTTGCCGGCGAGCGGGTCGTTGACGTCGATGGCGATAACCTTCCAGTCGGTCTCGCCCTCGTCGAGCAAGGCCATGATGCCGAGCACCTTGACCTGCTTGACTTGGCCGGTGTAGCCGATGGCCTCGCCGATCTCGCAGACGTCGAGGGGGTCGTCGTCACCGTTGGCCTTGGTCTCGGAGTGCATCTGGTTGGGGTCCTCCCAGGTTTGGGGGAGAGCACTGTGGGAAAAGTGGGAGGCGTTGATCAGTCAATGGATCGAGAGGTAAGCATAACGAGTGACGTACCCGTAGTTGAGCATGTAACCTATTGTGGGTCGATCGGGGCAGGGGTCAGCAAGATAGAGTGCGCTGCACGTGCAGAATCGACCGACCATGGTGGGGAAAGCAGTTGCGCACAAAGCGCAGCCTGTCCTTCTTGGTGTCCTGGCGGATCGGGTTGAAGGTCTCCTCCTTGCTGATTTCCTATTGGTAGGTGAATGGAACAAGGAGGGTCGGCGGACGTTTCTGGTTGTTATGTCATTCTGCGAGGATATCGGGCGGAAGCGGAAGCGGAAGAGCGGGGGCACTGACGAGCTTGGCGTTGGTCCAGCGGGGGATCTCGACGATCATGTTGAAGACCTGCGTGGTGATGCGGGCCGAAGGAGTAAGCTTCCATGTATTGACCCAAGATATATAGCCGGGGAGCTGCTCACAGTCTTGGTGTCGTTGGCAAAGAGGGGAATGTCGTGGAAAGGCGAGATGACCTTGCCATCCTTTTCCGTGAAGACACGGTACTCTGCAGCAGGAGATAATGTCTACGATTAGATCGTATTTCAAGCAGCTGAGACAACGGAGACCAGGAAACACTCACCAAGGGTGTTGGCAGAGCCGATCTGGCCTGGGCGAGGGAAAGTAGACGCAGGAGGCGCAACGAACGCAAGTCAGGGGGAGTGGCGCGCAACGCTCTACATGATCAGGCACAGGGCAGACGACTGACGAATGTTGTATTCACTCATGGTGGCGAATGGTCGAACGTGCTGGGATAGACGTCGAAGCGTGGTGAAGCTAGCCAGGGTGGACGACTCTGCGCGGCGGAGCACAAACGTCAAAACAGGCCAGGCTACGGATGCCGGCAACCCAGCGTTAAAATCGCGTCACCGAGGCAGTACCGAGGCCTACCGAGGCACCGAGCACGCGCACGGACCCCTTCGGCTGTCCCCGTCGGAGTTCAGACCACTGCAACCGCGTGTTTAATTCACTACATAACCTGAAACAAAACCGAAAAACCAGCATGTTTTTACAATGTCTGCACCTGACCCTGATTCAAGCGGCTGAGTTCGGACTTGATTGGGATAAGCAAGTGCGCATTAATCCTCAGCATTACGGATTAGCCTTGAAGCGTTTTGGTCAGTTTTGGTCCGCGCTGGCCAGGGAGGGGCGGGCGGCGCGGTTGCTCACGCGCTCACGTGCTCTCTCTCTCTCGCTCCCACCCCCCCGTCCAACTCGCTCGTGGCGAACGGCGGCCTGGCCTTCTCCACATACGGGCAAACAAAGTCAGGCTGGGTCGTAGCCTACATTGCCAGCGCAACTTCATGCACGAGTCTGATCATATCCTCTCGCACTTGCACCCTCCCCCCCCCACAGTGTCGCGCCCACCGGGTGTTTCGTCCGAGCGGCGCAAGGTGTTGAGCCACAGCACCCCGTCGAGCTCGACCACGACCCTCAACGGCGGTGCCGCGTCGCCCACGATGCGCACCACCACACCGACGAACAAGCCTTTGCGAGCCAAGGTCGATCTCTCTCGATTCACATCGCCGCCTGTGTCGAAGGCTGGCGTCAACACGCCGTCCCCGCGGGCTCGCACCCACAACATTCGCGAAGGCGACGTCGGCATCGCTGGCGCGCCGTCATCGGCAACGTCCACCATCACCACCACCACCACCATGGCCAAGCGAGCAGCCGCCGCCCATGCCAACAGCTCGTCCTCACGCCAACAATCTCCCCTGATCCGCGCTCAGAGCTCCACCTCCTCTCTCTCTTCGATTCGAGCCAACCCGACCTGGAGTTCCAACTTTGCCGCGTCGACCAGCACCCGCAGCGCCAGTCCGACCCGGCCGCCCCACTCGCCTCCGCAGCGGTACGGCACCCCGACCACGACCACCGTCGCCAGGGATCTCAAGGGCCAGAACGACGTCTTTCCCAAGACGATCGATTATCTACCTTCATCCGTATCGGTTCGCAAGGTCCACTCCCCGCCGCTGCGCTCCTCGCCTCATCTCACAGGAGGTCACGGTCCTCTCGCTTCCTCCTCGTCGACATCGTACTTCCCTCCTGGCCTCTCTACCTCGCCCGGTTCCACGAGCACGACTTCTTCCCCCCTCACCTCTCCAAGTATATCATCTCTGTCCGCCGACTTGCACGTCGACGTCCATGCCGCCAACTCGGTCGACGGTGGTCCTCGACGCGTCAAGAGCGCCTTCAGCTCAGAGGGTCAACGCGGACCAGGAGCCGCTAACCCCTCGACCCCTGTCTCGGCCTTGCTACCGGCCTTCTCTGTCGGGTCATCAACGACTACCCCCGTACCTCTATCCAGGACCACAGGGGGAACGAGCACCCGAACACCTCAACGCGAAGCCTCCCATACCACACCGGCCTTAAGAACCTCCCCAACTCGACCGGTGCTTTCCCCACGACCCGCCTCAGTGACAGGCACGGCCTCCCTTCGCCACGCTCGTTCGCATTCTGCCACTTCCACAACTTCATCTGTCTTTTCTTCGACGGGAAGTGATACTATCGCTTTGGCATCAGTGTATGCGTCGAACCCTCTGCATGTCGTCGCTTCGACTTCGTCTTGGGGTCGAAAAGACTCGATGACGAGCACGGGGACTCGATCGAGTGGGAGGAGTGATCAAGGATTAATGGGGATCGATTGGAGTCGTCCTCAGCATTTCAACGAGGAGGAGGAAGGAGAAAAAGACAGTGACCTCGAGTCCTCCTTTGATGATGGGGTCCACGAGGATCAGGATGGTGTCTCAAAGTCGAATAGGCAGAAGAGGGCGCTGGCGGACCAAACCATCATGCTGCCCGCACCGTCGTTGGCTAGTGGTTTTGCACCTCGAAGACCTGAACTGATCATGCAAAGCAGTATCGACGAGATGAGCGAAGAGAAGGAAGCCAGGATCCAACGCAAGGTCAGTTGCTCCTTTACTCATTTCGAAGATGAGAATGAAAGCACGCTCAACTGACCGCAGATACGACCTGACGTCTCAGATCCTGGACCTCGAAATTACCAACAAGTCCCTCCTCGGCATCAACGCATCGCTCGAACAACTCAAGATCAAACACACTGCCGAGCTACGTGACCTGAGACGAAGGATGCGTGAATCTAATGCTGGTATAGCACTGGCGCCTTTTCGCACGCCTTTATCGCCACGCAAGACCAAAGCTGCTTCGACAAATGGGTCCATCTCACCTTTTGAAGGCATGTCGAGTGATGAGGATGATGATGAAGGGGAGGAAGATGATGATGATAATGACAACGAAGCGGCTTGGGAACGGATACTGGAGAAGGACCCACACTATGCTGCGGTGTGTCAGACGATTGAAGCGTTGTTGAGGAGGGGAAAGATGGCGATCGAGTCCAAGGTCGAGGAGAAGGAGTTGGGGGGAAGGGTTTTGCATGCGTTGGAGATACAACAAGAGGCGGATTCAAGTGATGATTTGGTGAGATGGGTCGATGCGGAGGTGCAGACGGATGGGCATAGTAGGACTACGTCGTCGAATTCGGGAGCGCCAGGCAGGAAGTTGGTGAATGGTTGGCAGCGATAAAGATCACGTGCCGTCGGGATTCCCTCATTTTCCAGTGTTTATGGTTCTCGTTCATGTTGTTGTGTATGCTCCCCACTTTTGCCCTCTTTTTGTCACTCCTAGTCAGTCGCAGTAGCATTTAAGTCCCCTCTTGCAACATTATTCCCATCCCTCAGCGTATATAGAATATAGTGCTTGTATTTCCACAGCAGAACATGACATAAGAGAAGACCGGACGTCTAATGTACAGAACAGAAAACACGACCCATCAACATTCGATCAAGCATCCGCCATCTTAAAATCTTCATCGGGTATCGCCGTCGCTGCAGTGGTGGTGGTGGAAGTCGTCGCCTCGGATGGGGCTGGTGTTGCCGTCTCGGCAATCGTGGCCGTAACCGGCTCGGGCTCCTTCATGGCTTCCGGAGCAGCAGCAACAACAGTTGTCTCCGTGTTGAGTGGTGTTTCCTCAACTTTCGTCGTCGTCGGGGCCGCCGCCGTAATAGCAGCGACCTTCGCAGCCTCCGCCTCCGCCAATGAAGCTTTCTTCGCTAAAGCCTGAGCCTTTTGCTCATCCTTCAACTTGGCCTTCTCCCCCAACACCTCCTTCTTCTTCTCGAGCCAGTCCTCGAAAGCCGCACTACGACTTGCGCGGAGTTGAGTTGAGTCGGGCGCGGATGAGGGACGGCGAAGGAGTAAGTCTTCGGTGTGCGCGACGTAGAAGATGCGGTATGAGCGCATGCAGATCTTGCTTTGTAGGCCTGAATGAGCCGTCACGGATGCAGGAATGGCGGTCGAGCCGGACGTGGCGGTCTTGCGCAAATTCCTGTGGAGATTGGACACTCAAAGTCAGCAACTTCTCCTAAACGAAGCATGAAACGGATCACAAGCTCGTTTGCTCACCTTGTCAAGAAGGGCGTCTCTGGTTCCGTGTTCAGTCCCGGCGTTCTATCGGCAAGAACATATTGCTCCATGTACGTCTTCCACTCCTGATCGGCGGCGGCCATATCCTCCGTCGTCAACACATCCTTGCCGAGCAACTGGAAGCGCAGTCGTCGCAAGGAAGGGACCCAATCGATGCGGTATAGGTTTTCGTCATTCCCGAGCGCGCTTTCGGCTTGGGCACGGTAGAACATCTGTTGCTGCGGTGTTGATCGATCAGAGTGCGAGCGATCTTGCTCGATTAATTCGACCAGGTCCTGCGTTTTGCCATCGCCTAGCGAAGCCGTAGCCAATCGGACAAGGTTGTGAATCAGACGGTCGATCGTGGCGAGCATGTAACCCTGCGTGGCGAACATGTGACGGAGCTTCTCTTCGAACGCCATCTGATCAATCTGACCGTCGAATAAGGCTTCACACAAAGCAAGCGCGCGCTGGTAGTAGGCGGACCCAGTCGGCGAAGGCGCTGCGAACTGCTCGGGAGGCGCCATCGTCAACGACAGCGACAGCGAAGGAACGCTCTTCTCCGTAATGGGTTCGCGAGGTGGGGGAACGGCTACGACTGTTGCTGACGTTTTCAGCAAGACCAAGCGACTGTAGATGACTTGGAAGACGCGAACGAGCCCGTACAAGTTCGAGTTGGCGAACACGTTCCACTGTTTCCGCACATCGACGCCCCGAGGCTTGTCCTCGACCGGGATGACGAGCTCGGGCGAATCCGTCGCGTCGGGCAAAGGGTTGCTCGCCGAAGGCTCGCGTGACATATCGGCCGAGACGGTTTCACCGACGGTTATGACATCGTCTCCACCCAACTGGGGAGAGGCGACATCAGCGGACTGCTCGCGGGAGCTGTCGATGACGTTCACCTCGGGAATGCCTGCCTCAGCTTCAACTTCGGGTGTGACCATCGAGGCCAACCCCGAAACCGTGGGCAGAGCGTCCGCCATGACCTGATCTGTTTCGCCCGCTGCGGGTGTGGGGGCCGGAGAAGCGCCACGCGAGCTTGGTGCCGGCGACGAGACCTTGCTCCGTCGTCCCGGTTCACGACCCGATGTACGCGCAGGGCCGACGGCGTTTTTGAGCGCCTTCTTGCGTAAATCGCTGCCCATCTTGCGACCTGCTCGCCTCGAATGCCCCGTCACGCTGCCACCTATCGACGAAGTCACCTCCGTCACATCATCGAGACCACTCGTGCCGGCCTCACTCGCACCTTCGAGCGACTCCGAGTCATCGTCGCCGGCACCTCTTCCGACGGGCATCGTCATCAGTGAGAATTCAGAGGGTGAGAGCGCAAAAAGCAGAGGTAGCACCTGACGCATGAACGTCTCGACCTTGTCCTTCTCCGAGTTAGAAATCGCGCTCGTGCGATCGAGGTAAGAAAAGACGAGTCGCATCGTGTCGAACATGGCGCCGCGATCGACAAGCTCGTACTGCAGCTGGTAGCTCGGCATGGTCCAAGGTCGATTCGAGCCTGAAGCACGTTGTCGTTGTTGTCGCTTGACCGTCTCAATCTCGGTGACGAGGTGGCGCAGCGTCAGCAGGCGCTTGTCGTTGGCCTTGAGCGAGATCGATTGATGGTCGAGTGAGCGCCAGTAGTTTTTGGCGTCGTTTTCTCGCCATACACGATTCCACTCCCGCAGGGCTCGCTTCCACTCTTCGTCCTTTTGCTTCAGCCTCGCCAAGACGATGGGCACCGCGACGCAAGGGTTCTCATGCAGCGCCTGGATCACCTCACTGCCGGCGACCTTGCCGTACACCTTCTTTATGACGCGCTGATAGATGCTCTTGCTCTGGTTCCCGAGTCCGGGCTTGAGACGGAACGTCGCCCGCTCGTCGGCCTCCATGATGGCGATCCGAGTCGCGATCGGTTCGAGCAAGGCGATCGTGCGGAGGTTGGCTTCGATGTAGTAGTCGTACTCGTGTCGCTCCTCTTCGGACTTGTGCATCGCTTCCTCGTAAGGGTTCTGTCGCTTGACGGCGAACCCTTCATCACTCGCCCAAGACGGTTGCGAGACCCATTCGTCGTTCAGCACCTCCCAGCACAGCGCATCGCGACCGGAGCAATTGAGCGAGATTTCGTTCGGCGGTAGCTTGCGGTAGCTCGGGCCGTACGACTCCCACAGCTTGCCGTCGTCGGCTCTCGCGCGCTGCGGCCCATCGACGGTGGGGACGTTCTCAATTATTCGAATACCGTCGACCACCTCGATCCGTCCGCCAGTATCGCCGATAGGCTTTCCATCGGTCCAGCCGACAATGTCGCGGAACTCACGCCAGAGGAGCGCATCCTGGCCGATGAACAGGAACGCGCGAGACACGAGCGCGGTCAAGTCAATGATGTCTTGCGTGTACAAGTTGAGTAGCTTGAGGAACTCGTGATAGGTCGCCTGGTCGTTCGTGTGAAGTTTGACGCGGGAGAAAAAAGCGATGTCGTTGACGCTCGCTTGCGATTTGGGGGCGAGCAGCGGTTGAGCCGGGGGAGGGGGAAGGGGTGCCTCGTAAGCATAGGCGACGGGGAGGACCTGCGGTTGAGTGCCGTAGCCCGCGACGGGATATGATTGCCCGTACGGGGCAGGGTGCGAAGGGTGCGTGTAGGTGCCCATCGAAGAATCGGCCTCGGTATTGGTCGTCCCATCGACACCCGAGCTTTTGCGAGTCGGGTCCTTGAGCTCGGTTTTTCGTTTGCCCGCTTTCTCCGGCGCGGCCTTGTTTTTGCCCGTCTTGGCCTTTTTTGCGCTTGTGGGCTCGGCGGCGCCTTTGGACGTGGTCGTAGCTGGTCTCTTCTGGCCAGCGACGGCGGTGAGTCCTCGCGGGCCAGGTACAGGCTGTCCCACTTGGGGTTGTGCTCCGGCTTCGGCCGAGGTGTCGGGCAGGAATTGCTTGAACTCGTCAAGCAGATCCGGTGCGGAGCGGAAAAGGATGGTGACTTGAGCGTATACCTGTGCCGAGACGAAGAATGTCAGTATAATACTCGCATCGTCGCATCGCACCAACAGGGAAGAGCACTCACATCCTGTATCGCACGGCCTTCCTTTTGGTAGGTTTGCAAGATCTCGAGGAACGCCTTGTACGTGTCGGGCTCCCTAACGAAGCGGTTCTTGATCTTGTTGACGTAATTGATGGCGTGGTTGAACTCCATAGGTGGTTTGGCAGCAGCATCGGCTGGTGCAGGAGCACTTGCAGTGGGAGGCGCAGCAACGGCCGGAGCGGAGTTCGGTAGCGGGGGACCGCCGCTGATCGCAGAGCCCGATGGCCCATTTGGCGCTTGCACCTCGGATTTGACGTCTTTTCGACCCATAGAGGGTGTTTGGCCGGTAGAAGCGGGCTGTGCTGGCTGCGAAAGGTGAGCGACATCCTTGGATGCGGTCGTCGAAGTCGCCAATGGGGAGCGCGCCAGTGGCAAAGTCGAACGCGACGTCGGAGCGCTGGCAGTCGAGGGGTTCGCGGTCGCAGACGCCGAAGCATTCGCGGGCACTTGGGTACGCGTCGTCGAGCCCATCGGGGTGGTGACGGTGATGGTCATACCCCCTTCGTTCTGGGACGAGACAGAGCATTCAATGCGGTAGCCAGGCGGCAAAAAGGTGTTGAACCCCTGAATGAGCGCCGGATGGCCGCGGAACAGGGTGCTAACTCGTTCGATGACGCCCGGAGTGTCGATGCCTTGGCTCTTGAACTCTTTCATGATCCTACACACAGGCAAGAAACACCGGATATCAGTGTCACTTGGTTGGCAGAATGAAACAATGGAATGCGGGTCATCTACTCACGTCAAGAAGCGATCGTACACTGATGGGGTGGACCAGTGCGACCGGTCAAGTCGAGCGATGCCTCATCGTCAGCTAGCTGCAAGTGCAAATAAGCCCGGGATAGAGAAAAGTCAAGCATACCTTCGGCCTGATCATTGAAAGTCACTTTAACCCTGTCGAGATAGCTGTGGTTCGCAATAGTAGAGATAGGGCAACAGAGGATCACGGTCAGTCAAGGTCAGTCTCAGCGGTGCCTTGTCGCCTCGAGCCCCGGGGTCTCTGCCGCAACCCGCAGGGCTCGGAATGCCACCCTTCGCTCGCACTTGCCTGAGTGCATCCTTGACGTTGAGCGGGCGGAACGGTGGCGCGTTGGGGCCAGCTGCCGAGTTCGGACCCGCATTTGCAGCTGGTCCAACGTTGTTGCTGGCTCCCGTCGGGGCAGCGGCTGCGGCGGGCGCGCGCGATGTCGTGGTGGTCGCAGAGGCTGTCGATGCACCACCGGCTCCTGCTCCTGCTCCAGCGCCGGGCGCGACAGCAGAAGGTGTGGAGCCACCAGCCTCAACCCCTGCGGGCGCAGCTGCGCCGATCCCTCCTCCTCCACCACCAGGCGCATAGTTCGACATGGCTTCGCGGTGGAAACCTGTGTCGGTGTCGTGAGGTGCGGTGCGCGCCGGCAGGATGATCGAGTGAATGCAAGAAGTCAAAGGCCCTGCGCGCCTCGATGGCAGGCGCTTCATGGGCCCGGCGCAGGAGGGCGCAGGCAGGGGCAGGCAGTGCGCTGGCGTTGGCAGGCGCGGGCCTTTGCACTCGGGCGCAAGCAGGCTAAGCAGGCGCCGGCCTCGTCGCCGTCAGCAGCTGAGCTGAGCGCGAGCGAGCAAGCTCGGCCAGAGCCAGCGCCGGAGCGACGCATACATTGACCTGACGCAGAGTCGCGGACAGTTCTAAGTTTTAAGGCTAGTCTTGTTCAAAGGCAGGCAACGCACGAACTCGGCCTGTTATGATCTCCTAACCGTATAGTGCCCCGGCGGTGACGTCATCACAGGAGGGAGATCCTGGGAGGTTCGCACGTTACTCCGACGCGCTCTTCGGCCGAGAAAGCCCGGTTCCAACGTCGCTTCAGCCCCGCCGAAGTGACAGGGGCTGGCGCGCGCGCTCGGCGCGAATATAGATTGATACGCGTTCTCCGGAGCCAGGTCGTGCTAAACATCAATGCCACTGTCAACAAAAAAGTTTCACGCAATGAGAGGGCACTTACGGTAAAGAGATAAACACACTCCAAATTATGATCGTCGCCGAGTAATTGGCAGCAGACGCGGGCGGGATTTCATCACGCCTTGTGATCAAACCTACGGACGTCAGCTCTTCCCTCTCCCCAATCTTTTCGGTGTCGGGAGGAGCCCTGCAGGTTGTAATGAGAGTTTAGGCTGCCTAGTGACTGGACAAGTAGCACGAACCTAGAAAATCGTCCGCCTTCATGAATGGCGAAATTCGCTTCAGACATGACACAACTGATGGGAAGAATCGAGGGACGTGCCCTGAGCTGCTGCCCAGTAAAAGTGACTGCTATGTACGACCCAATTCCCGAAACTCCCGTTTGCACAGATCAGCGCCTGAGTTTCAGCCGGTGTGTTCGGGCTCGGACTTTGCCTTTTCAGCCAGGCCCCTTCCCCGTGCTCTATCGTACGCCGGATATTGACCAGGCCGAGTGGTGGTGAGCGGCCCAGAGTCAGCCGCCCGAGCTTGCTCCCTTCTCCCCTCCCTCCAGCGCGAACTTTCACCTCCTCCCTTCCCCCCAGCAAACAAGTCAGGCGCCGCTGAGCTAAGGTGAGATCGTTGTAACAGTAACCCATGACGATGTCGCGATCTGGTGTTTCGGCCGAATGCGGGCCGCGGATTGCGGGCTGCGTCGCCACCGCCGCCGCTTCGACTCAGTCCAGCGTGAGCCGTTCTGGCGTGATCAACGGTCGGCTGGTTCGCAAAGTTCCAAGCGGGACCCAGGCGCATCCCACCGCCGCCGCCGCCGTTGGACGCGGGCCGGGCCCCATCTCGAGAGCTCAGGGGTTACTACTGAAGGGCGGGAGTGGTACCTATGCTGATCCCACTCTACGTGTCATCTTCCCCTTACAGCTCGCGAACCTCGACACAGCTACCCCTCCCCTCTTCCCCCTTTAGTCGCCTTCGTCACCGCCGCCTTCTTATCCCAGCGATCGATCCCCCACTCCGATCCACAGCGAACCCCACCACACAGTCTACTCCCCCACCTCCTACAACGCCTCCTGCACGACATCCGCGCGCGTCTTTTCTTGTAAACGACAGCTGCTGCCTTGCCGTACCGTCCTTTCTCTTCCCTGCCCTCTTGGTACGTGGGTTGGTTCGGCACTCGATGGGCGTGGGGACGGGGTGTCTCGAATTTAGGGCCGGCCGATATCGGTTTTGGCCCGCAATTCGGCCGCCGCACCTCCTCTCCCTGCATTGCTACCTGCCCAGCTCGGATATCTTTTTTGCCAGAGCTCCGAGACCTGACGTCAATTTCAAATGTTGTAGATCCTCACCCAGATCTCCGTCTGCCCGCCCCCATCTCAGTCCTGAGCTCTAACCGACTTCAGGTATTCTGCTCCCTCCATTCCTATCGGCTTCCCTCGCTCCCTATCGGCCCACCAACACCCCCGCATTTTCGCGCTATTTTTTAGTCGCGCCTTAACAATCTTCGGCGCGCTAGTCCGACCACTCGCCAAGAAACTCAAAAATCTACAATCGAAGATGGGTATCGCCAGTGATATCACGACCTACGGTCACTCGCCCGATGAGGACGATGTCAGCGCTTCCCTGTACGACGACGGCGATTGCGATGGCGACGACGATCTAAGCAACTCGGTCGCGCTTCCGACTAAGCGCAAGTCGTCGTCGGCCGCCAGCCGCAAAGGCCCGCAAGGCGCTGATAAGCGTGCGTCGCATAATGCGATCGAGCGTGCGCGTCGCGAATCTCTCAACGGTCGATTCATGGTGCGTTCGCCCGGGCACCTTGCTGTGTGAGATTCAGCGCTGGCACTCAATGCACGCAACTCCCCCACAGACCCTCGCTGAAGCTTTGCCTTCGATGGCCAAAGTCAAGCGACCGTCCAAGAGCGTGATCGTCAACAAGGCACTCGACTTCGTCTTTGAGGCCCAGGTTCGTCGCGGCGGAAGAAGTAGCCACGTCGTATGGTTGCAGGAACTGATTTTGCCTCCGTGGTTCGACGGAACAGGTCAAAGAGTCCGCCCTGACCAAGGAGAACGCTGAGCTTCGACGAGAAGTGAACGAGCTCCGCCAACAACTCGGTCTTCCCCCTCTTCCTCCATCCAACGCCTCCGTCAACAAGAAACACAGCGTGATCTCTCGATATAGCTCGTCCGCCTCTGTCACATTCGGATCACCGCTCGACCTCACAAACTCAGCGAGCCAGTTTGACAACCGCACCGGCTCCTCGATTGGTGGTTCGCCGGCGACCTCCTCCCGGCCCGACTCGCCCGCGATCAAGAGCGAACAGTCCATGGCCGCTTTTCAAACATCATCGCTCACCTACCCTATGGCAATGCCGATAACGACTTCGATGTTCGCCAATGCGGGCTCGCCCACAAACTCGCTCGTCGATCCTTCGGATTCGTTTTCTGCTTCGTCGGTCTCGGCCTCGTCGCAAATGTCGTCCTCGGCCCCCGTTCACGCCGTCGCGACATCGCCGTTCGCCTTGCACCAGCAACAAATGGCTACAATGAGCAACATGCACGCACAGAACATGTTGCCCGCGGCCTTCGGCTACCTCAGCCCGGAGATGCTCCAGGCACAGCAGCAGCAGGCACACGCCCAGCAACAGCAACAGCATCAGCAACAGCTCCTCTTTGCCGCCGCTTTGCAACAACAGCAACAGCAGTTGCAGCAGCAACACCCTCACGCCGGCTCGTTCGATCTCTACGGCATCAATTCGGCTTTGTTGAACAATGCCTGGGCCGCCGGTTACGCCGGGCATGCTTGATCGACGACGACAGATTTGTGTGTTATCTGGACTCTGATTCTGTTGATGCATAAAACGGAAGGAAGAAGAGGAAGAGAAGAGAAGGAACGGTGGATGGATGCTTGTTTTCTGTTCTGTGTTTGTTGTGTCGACTTTAAATTGCTGTTTGCTTTCCCCTCCGCCCATTCATTTTCCCCCCTCCCCATCTCTATTTCTGCAACCCCCTCACGCCTGCTTCCTCATTCGTTATATCGCGCTCTGTTTTAACCCCTCAACCCGAGTTTCATTCTTGTCTTATCTTGGCTTTCTGTCCAAAGCACACTTTCCAACTCGATTGGAAGACTCCTGCGCCGTTTTTTCATGTCGAGATCCTCCGTTTGAACCACCCCATACGCTTTACCGCCCTCTCCCACGCTGTATCTTCCCTCACCTTCTCTTATCATCTTAGGCTCCAGTGATTCTTTTGATCGTGCTTTTAGTATGCAACAAAAGTCGACTTTTGCCCCCTCAATCGCTCGTGGGAGAGCCAGTGCGTAGAGCAATTGACCTTCTCGGTCTCAAACATGAGCGCTGACACCAACTGATGGAATTGTCATGCAACCAGGACGTGACGTGACCTCTACATCAAAGGGTGACGATTTGCTCCTCCACTTCGATCGCTTGCTTCATAAGCTTAGCATCTCTGTTCATCGGTCGGTCCCAACCCCTTGACATCAGTACGAGGTTCTTCTCCACCTGCAAGATGCCTCGGGCGACATCAAGGAAGCATGATAGTGGGAAAGTGACTCACCTCCCTGCTCTTTCCTGAGTCTCATCCTTCAACTCCCATGCCGGTCTCCACCCTCCTTTAACGGATGTATCTCCGATCGCTTTCAGCATCGGATTTGGGAAAGTGTTGTGCGTAGAGCCTAGGGAGGTGTACCTGTGCCGTGCCGAGAAGGAAAGGTTTTTCGTTCAGCTTTGGTACCGCTTCCGTGTGAATAGACGATTTATATATCTACTCACCCATAGTCGTACAATTCACACCACTCGATCAAACCCGCTTCTTTTGAACCCCCCAACGTCAAATCAGGGTGTCGTAAGAAATCCCAGATCTCCTTGTAGGTCCAATCGAGAATCGGGTGCACGCGCATGAAATCGGGCCATCCCCCATCCGTACGAGCGAAGGGTGTCAGGTGTTCTGCGAGCAAAAATTCCCGTGAAAAGAGAGAGAGTCAGTACGAACTGTGGGTGAAAACGGCTTAGAAGTAGAGAGAGAGAGAGAGTACTCACCTCCATGGGGATCATGCCTCCTCGTTCCTACCAATACAGCTTGGATCGGCACCTCCTGCTTCTTCTGGTCCAGATAGTTCTGCAGAGCTTCTTTCATCCCACCATCGACGGCTCGGAGGTTGAGGTGGTATCGTTGGGTACATGTCTCGACGAAGGTCTCGACTTGGGGGAAGGGGGATGCGCAGCGCACGTAGACGCATTCGAGATGAGGGGGAGAGGTGGAGGTGGGGGGCGGAGTTGTGGAGGGGTTGGAGGTGGAGTGGGAGTTGGGGTTAGAGTTGTGGGTCGGTCGTTGCTGTGATCGGAAGGCTGCGGCGGCCAAGAGATGGACGAGGACCGTGCCTGTTGATTCCATCAATTCCGAATTGTAGCCAAGACGGTCCACCGAGCCGATTGTAACGTATTATGATGGACAGAGTCAATTTGTCAGCTCCGGCTCAGCACCGCGAGGTTCGAATCGCCCCAACTCGACCAAAAAAAGTCATCCTGCAAACACCTACAGTCTTTTCCACCATTGAAGCTGAGTGCCACATGTTGAAGTCTACGATGTTAAGGGATCGTCCGCAGGAGAAGGCGTGGAATCAGCTCTTCACCTCACGATTTGAATGCGAATGGCTGCTGCCCTCCACTGACCCGTAGTCCTCTATCGCCTGGTCGATGATTCGTAGAGCATCCTTGACTTTGAGTCCTAACGGCAAATTTTCCAGCGCCAGTTTGTATACGGCATCCGCGTCGGCTTGTCCAAACTCCCGACTGCGCGAGGTCGAAGTTGAGGTGGACGTCGTCGGCGAGGTCGAATTAGATGTGGAGCCGGCCGTCCGACACGAACCGGAATGCGATGAAAGTTCGGTGGTCCATACGGAGCAGGCCATACTCGGCTGAACAAAGAGTAAGGTAGCGGAATGGACCAAGATGTCTCAAGGCCAAGAAGCGAGCGAGCTATTGGTGATCGGCGTCGAGTCGAGGTGGAGGTGACGCGGTGATCGACTGCTGCCGGCCGCCGGTGCGCTGGATCGGAGAGGATCCGAGCGGCCCACTAAACCGCATACCACATTTCGCCATTACAGATCCTCGGTCTCTTAAATTCTTCCCAGGGCTACTTTCGTCCTTTGACTCTTCTACTCAAGTATTCGTACGCGGCAGAACTGCAAGCAAACCCGACGCAACATGGATTGAATCAAGCCCACTTGAGCTTGCTCGTAATAGTACAAGCTTTTGCCCAGTTCCGAGCCGGCGACTTGACGCAGGTCACAGAGGTCAAGCCGGACCTCGGGGCCGAAAAGCACGGCTTTCTCCGACACTCGGAGCCGACTACACATCCAGCGCTGGCCGCCGCTTTTGCAGCACCTGCTCCACTCAATATCACCGAGATGGATACCCAGACGAATACTCTCACCCCTTTATTGTTGACTTGTATATGGTCTCGCGTGCGGTAGCCCGATGCACCGCATGCGCCAACTATCAGGCCTACACTGTACAGACTCAGCATCGATTCGGACTAGACTCCCGCCTCGAGAAAGGTCGGCCCGAGGTGGATCGCGCCAAACAAACCCAAGTCACAGAGTGACTCAGCAAGGCAGACAAAGAGTCCAAAGTATCCTTTTGCTCTTCCGTCGAGCAGCTTTCGAGTCTGAAGGCTCCGCTAAGCCTACGGGCCGGAGGAAGAGGAGAATGTCGGGCGGATCTGGTGTGGGACCAGGGGTCCGAGGCGGGTGTTCTTCCGGTATGAAGTCTTGTTAGGCTTTTGGAATATTCTGTGCGCAATCCGTCCTGTGATCTCTCTTCATTCGTTCTGTGGTCCGTTGTTTCAAAATGTATGCGTCGGATTGCAACAAATGGTGGATTTATTTTGTGCCCCTTTCTAGTACTCATCATCTCCTCCGCCCGAGGTGATCTACGAGTAGGTTTGGTAGTGCAACGTCAGCAAGGCTGTTCCCCCTCAATAGACAGAAAACATCACTCACAACATCGTCAATCTTGAGGATCGCCCTAACGAGCTGGGTCGCCAACAGGTACTGCTGTCGCTTCGAGATAAGCGGGTCGAACACGAACTGGGCCTTCATGTCGTTGCTCCCCTTGTTCGCGCAATCGATACCCAACCTCGAATTCCCTTCCGTCACTTGTCGACTCTTGACATCCGCCAACGTTTCAATAGGGGACAAACCCGAGTTCTCGGCCAAGGCTAAAGGAATCGCATCGAGTGCGGTCGCGAAGGCTCGCATGGCGTATTGTTCGATCGAAGCGATCTCGTCAGCGGCTTTGGCGACGGCGATCGAGCAAGCGATTTCGGCAGCCCCTCCACCGTAGACGACTCGGTTGTCCTTGACGAGGTTGCGGACGACGCACAACGCATCGTGCAACGCTCGTTTCGACTCGTCAATGATCTGTAGAAACATCGTCATAGGCGCCAGATCGTCAGTCTCGTGTGAACCTCGCACTGCAGGATCAGCCACATTGGATATCAAGCTCACCATCTTGTTACTTCCACGGACAAAGACGGTCACCGCTCGTGAGTTGTCGCAGTCCTCGATCACAAGCATCTTGTCACGCGTTGTACCGAACGCGAGCTCGCGCACTAGACCGGCCTTGCCCAACTTTTCGGTGGTCAGGTCCTCGAACCTCGGAACGATCCGACCGTTTGTCGCGATGGCGATCAACTGTAAAGAGAGATGGGAAAGTTAGAAGTCGCTCATTTTGAAAGTGATAACAGCTATTTAGCTCACCTCAATCTCAGGCCCACCGACCCATCGAACGGAAGGCAAGTCGTTCTGCATCAACAGATGGTTCGCCTCGTCGTCGAACCCCCACTGGCAAATGACGAGGTTCGCGCCCGTGTCCTTGACGCGCTTGATCATCTCCTGGAACTTGTCCGTCTCGTAGGTCTGCAACTTCTTGTACTCCTCAACGCTAGTGATGTCGAGCTTGTGCTTGGTCTTGGGGCGAGGGGGCTCAAAGGGGCAGGTGAGGATCGCGATGCGCGCGTCGTTGAGCGAGCGCGGCATCTGTGGGTGCGACATGTCCTTGTCTAGCAGAACACCTCGAATCAAGGTCGTGTCCTCGATCGAACCACCGACTTTGCCGACGACCTTGATGAGGTCGAAGGAGACGTCCTTGCGGTCGAGGTCGGCCACGGCGAGCACGGCATCGACGGCGATTTGCGCGAACAAGCCTTGTGCTTTCGAAACACTGGGGGAGACGATCCACAAGAAGATAAAGTGAGTTTACAGGGCTCTTTAGAAGAGCGTTCCGGTTCTACTCACATCTTGCTTCCCATACTGGTCTGGGCAACTTTGAGCAACTCGGTCTGGTTGTGCTTGGAGTACTCGATCACATCACCGACGCGTTCCAGCTCGGCGACGGCGACGGCGCAGGCTCGTTCAAAGCCATCGGCAATCTTGATCGGGTGGATACCTCGATCGAGGAGACCGGCTGCGGATTCGAGCAGAGCACCGGCGAGGACTGCATGGGGCCAGGGGTCAGGGGTCATTTTGCGAGCGGGATACGCCATTCGAGTGCGAGTGCGAGGACGACTGACCGACGACACCTGTTGTTCCATCACCAATCTCATCATCCTGTGATTTGGACAGTTGAACCAACAGCTTTGCGATCTCGTGTTCGACCTGCAACCGGGTGAGGACACATCCGTCAGCATGAAGCGTGGAAAGCGCGGCTGTTTTTCCCCAGCCGAACGTACCTGCATCTGACCCAAAATGGTAGCTCCATCGTTGGTGACGGTGATGTCGCCATCCTGGGAGATGAGGATCTTGTCGAGTCCCCTCGGCCCCAGACTGGTGCGTACGATCCCGGCGACGGTCCTCGCGGCGAGGATGTGGCCCTTGATCGCTTCCAGGCCGTGCGTGCGCGTCTTGCGGCCTTGGTCTCGGATCACGATGAACGGTCGTCCGTACTATTTGTGGAGTGAGACATGGGTGAATGTTAGTGTGGGCTACTTGGCCAGGACACCGATGCTCGAGCATATCCTGATCGCGCCTTCCCATACGCGTCGTCTTGCATCGTCGTCGTCGTCGTCGTCGTCGTGTTCCCTTTCGGTGCCCAGAATGAACACGATGAGCCGGGTGTGCGACTGACCTCGTCGACCGCGTAGGTCGCATTACTCGGTAAGCCGCCTTGCTGCATCTCGTAACAGGTCGTACGGGAAGGGCAGGCAGTCTTGGGAGACACAAGTCGTAGCGGACCAGAGCCCCCGCAGCAGCCGCGCGCTTCGACTCGTCGTCGTCAATCGCACGCCTGATTCGCAGCCATTTTGAGCTCGGACCGCCCCACCACCATCCTTGCACCCAAGCTGAAATAATGATTTCTCTGCCCGATCGAATAAGCCATTTGACTGCAGAGACTGATCTGGTTACAAAGATTAGGGCATCTGGTCTTCAACTCCGTGCTGTAGTTGTACTCGGTGGATTTGCTTCAAACACGCCGTACGTGAAAATCCGTCGCCGCCGTCTCCCGCGGCCGAGTACTATACGACTTTGCAGATCAAGCGCGATGATCAAGGGTGATAAAGTGGTGACGACATTGATTTTGACAATAGTAGCGTGTACTTTACTGTTGTGATGAGAATCTCGAGTGTCGCAAGTGATCACATTAGCCCCTTGGACTGATAAGGATCCGAAACGATCGTCGCCCAATTTTAGCCCGGCGCTGGAGCCTGCTGGAGCCTTCGGTGTGCGGTCGGTGACGTCGACGTTGGCAGAAGCGAGCTCGGTAACCCCGACTGCGATCGCCTCCTCTCGCTTCTTGCTGTTCCCTTCATCCCCTGAGCAAGCTCTCTCCGGGACTCACGCGATCCTCACCATGGCTTCCCCCCAAAAGCTCGACAAGGGCAAGATCTACCTCGGCTCCTACCTGCTCGAACGATTGGCGCAACTGGACGTGCGCGCGATCCAAGGTGTCCCCGGCGATTTCAACCTCGCCTTCCTCGATCTCGTAGAGGACCATAAGCAACTCGAATGGATCGGCTGTTGCAACGAGTTGAATTCCGCTTATGCTGCTGATGGCTATGCGAGGGTCAAGCAGGTCGGTCTATTCGCTCTGGGTCATCGGCCTCGAACTGCTCGGGCTCGGTCCGACCGAGATCGTACTATAGAAAGCTCCTCAGGTCAGCCATCGCCAGCGGCATGAGAAGCTGACCCTCAGATCCCCAACCTGTTCTCGTCACGCAGAGTCAAGCAACTTATTCTGGAAAGGGGACTTCACGCAAGACGACCGGTGGCGTCAAAGGCTTCGCGGCGGTGATCACCACCTTCGGCGTGAGTTATCTCAGCGCGCGTGCAGATTCCGCGAGCGAGTATAAAAGTTCTGACCCCCAAGTTGCTTCTCATACACTCACCAGGTCGGAGAACTCAGCGCGATGAATGGTATTGCTGGAGCTTACAGCGAGCGCGTGCCTTTGCTCCACATCGTCGGTCAGTTCGGGTCGCATGAAGCAAATCCTGCTACCATACAGATCTCGGCGCTCATACGCCCACGATCATTGTCATCGCAGGCGTACCATCGACCAAAGCACAAAAGGAAAAGTTTTTGTTGCACCATACCCTCGGAGATGGCCGCTACAACGCTTTTGAACGAGCTGCTGAGAGCATCACCGCCGCGCAAGCCTTCTTGCAATCGACCGAGGGAGCATGCGACGAGATTGACCAAGTAATCCGTATAGCGTTTGAGACCGCGCGCCCAACCTACCTGACCCTTCCGACCGATCTCGTCTTTAGGTGAAGCAAGAGTCTCGAATCGTTATCATCGCTCTCTCGAAAATGCAAGCTGATGGTGGCCGCCTTGCTCTCACAGTCCCGTTGATGGCTCCAGGCTCGAAACGCCCGTCATCCCCGACGGGTTTTCGACCGAAGATAAGGCGATGCTTCCTTCGGGCGAAAAGATCGACGACTCCAAGATGAAGGTCGTCGACTTTGTCACGAAGGAGATCACCCGTTTGTGGGACGCGGCCAAGAATCCGACGATCCTCATTGATGCATGCGCGATCCGCTACGGTGTGACCCACCTCGTTCGTGATCTCGTCGAAGCCACCCAGGTCAAGTACTACACCACACCCATGGGTAAATCAGCGCTTGATGAGGATCCTTCGAAAGGGTTTGCCGGTGTTTACGTCGGAGAAATTACGTGCGAGAGTGTGAAGGAAGCGTTCGAAAAGACCGACCTCAAGATCTTTGTTGGCGCGCTTCAAAGTGATTTCAATTCGGGAGAGTTTAGTCAAGTCATCGGGGAAGAGGAAAAAGTTGAACTGTGAGTATTGCTTCTGTGGTCCGGGAAGACCTTTCTCGAGGAACTGGCTGACAATATGATCCATACCATGGTTGCGCAGTCATTCTGATAGGGTGTCTGTTCAATACGCCAACTACCCTACTGGTAAGCTCTAAATAGACCATTGCATATCATGTACTGCGACTGATTACATACCTAGGTGGTCGCACACAGTCTCGTTCCACACCATCTTGCCAGCTCTCGCCAAGAGTCTCAAGCCAAAGAAGGTCGAGGAGACGGACGCCTCGGCAGGCCAAGCGTTCAAGATCCCGGACAGTCCTGTGAACGAGATGGTCACCCAAGCCGCGTTCTGGCCCATGTGGGGCAAGTTTTTGCAAGAAAATGACATCATACTCACCGAGACGGGCACCTCCGCGTTCGGTTTCCTCGATGTGCCCTTGCCCAAGGGCGCCACGTACATTTCGCAGACGCTTTATGGCGTAAGTTTGGGGGGTCAGGCTTCACTCAAAAACAGGATGCTAAGTTTTATCTTACCTCATGTGCTACAGTCAATCGGGTGGGCTGGCGGAGCATTGCTCGGTGCCTGCCTGGCCGCGAGAGAGGCCGGCTTTCCTCGCAGAACCCTTCTCTTCATCGGCGATGGCTCGCTTCAATTGACCGTCCAAGATATCTCGACCATGCTGCGTCATGATCTCAAGCCCATCATCATTCTGCTTGACAACGATGGCTACGTGATTGAACGCAAGATTCACGGCGAAAACAGGGTCTAGTGAGTTCTTCTCTTTACCGGTGGCGTCTCCAAATCCCCTGTTCCTGATTCTTGCTGTGCCATCATCTTCCCTCACTTTAACAGCAATGACATCGCAACGTGGAAATGGCAGGAGATGCTCTCCTTCTTCAACGGCAACAACATCCCGACGCGCTCATACCTCGCCAAGACTCGGGGCGAACTCGAATCGATCCTCGCCGATGATCAATTCGCCAAGGCGGACGTGTTCCAGTTGTTGCAAGTCAAGATGGACCGTCAAGATGCACCGGCGGCGTTGGTCCGTCAGGCCAAGTTGAGTGAGAAGCTCAATAGTTCGTAGAACTGTGCTGGTGACCCGAGCGGAGTTTGTCCGGCCGGAGGTGGCCGGAATCGGCCGGTTTTTCGAAATGCGCTTCGGATAGAGCTTCTAGAATCGATGTATCATTTTATATCTGTGCACATGACATAGTTACTTGTTCTCAAGTGAATGTCTTCCACCGCGCGCCACCACCTTGGACCATGCTAGTAGCGCCAGTGCACGTCTTGCGACAGGTAAGCTGGCCCAAGCCTCTCCCCACCGGGTCAGACCGGGTCCAAGCGCGAGGGACACGTCTCCTCGCGTGCAGTCCCCAGCGCTCTCCTCTCCACACTCCTCTCCGTTCACCCACACCCACCAATCCAGGAACGTCTACTACAACAATGTAAGCACTCTCCAACTTGAACTCTCCTTCCCATGCCCCAACCAATTTGGACCGCTCGATTGCCTACACTCCAAACGCAGGTCCCCGATCTCGGACACGTCCCTCACTTCCCTAGCCAACACGCTCGGTATCGTCGCCGTGTTGTTGATCGTGGTTTTCCAGTTCGTTGAAGTGAATGCTAAGAGGGAGAATGAGAGGGAACGCAAGTAAGAAAGGGCACTGACTGGGGGAGGGATTGGGGAGAAGGTTTGGAGGTGGGAGGAGGGGGGGAAGGTACGTGGCACTTGGGTCTGGCTTGGACTGATGGGAAGGGCGTGGGGTCGGCTGAGCGAGGTGAGGCTAATGCGATTGTCTTGGGGGCTGTGCACAGAGCTCGAACATACACATCAATGCCGATCGAGCTGGGCAAGGGAGTGGTGGCAGTAGTTGGGGAGCGGCGAAGGTTCGAACGACGAGGGCAACCTCTCGAGGATACACGTGTACGACCACTTTTTCGTTCTCTGTAATCAGCAAGGTTCATATTTTCGCATTCGAAGACACGCACGTCGGCCATATGAAAGACGTCAAGGAAGACCTCCTCGGATCGATCTTCTCGAAGTCCAGTTCGGCATCGCTTTGATCGTGAAGGTCTCAAAAGAGGCCCCAAATCCCATTACACGACCAGACTGTACTGTAGGTTGCAGAACAGAACAACAAAAAAGTGGCGACAAAGAACGAAAGCTCTATCCGCTCTATCCAAGCGCACAAATTGTTCGCCTTTTGGGGCTCTCACCTCGGCCAACTCCACCCCTTGACCTTAGCCTCGACCTGCCCCGTACTCTTCATCCTACTCCCGATCGTAACCCCTGCCTTCCCCTTCCCCTTCTTTGAAGCTTCAACTTGACTCTTTTCCCATTCCTCATCCTTCTTCCATGCTTTGAGCGCTTCTTCCAATTCCCCACCCCGAACCGTTTCCTCAATGTCCCCTCCCACCCTCCTATCGGGATCGATCATCTCCAGCGCTCGAGCGCGCGCTTGGTAAACTTGATCGACGTAAGCTTTGGCTAGGGCCCAGTCGGAACATCGCGTATGCATTTGGAACCGACGGATGATGAGACGACGTCGTTCTTCGGCCGCGGGGAGGATCGGCTTGGAGGAAGAGGAAGTGCTGACAGAGGGAGGTAGGAATAGGAAGGGGAGAGTGTGTAAGAAGTGAGGTGTGGTGGACAAGGTCGAGATGGGAAGCTTGTTCATCTTGGCTAGGGTGGGGGGCTGACAAGGGGTCGTCGAGGTAAGAGAGATTAGTCAAGAGACGCGCAAGGCAAAGTCGGGGCCGATGGCTCACGTCGACTTTGTAATGCAATGCTAAACCCAGCAACGTGTCATTCGGCTTGACATAGTGCAAAGTGCATTGTTCCCCGTGCGTCCCCTTTTCGTTGGTCTGATTCCCATCCGAGTTGGTGATCACCCCGCCCTCGAAACCAGGTGGCGCCGCCCCTTGGTGATAAGTGGGGGGAGAGTGCGAATCGTCGTCGTCGATCGGTGGGGGCGCGGTGTCTCGGTCGGATGTGGCATCTTCACCATGGGGAATCTCACCAAGGGTGAAGCCATTTTCGCCTTGCTCATTGTAAGAAGGTGGTGCTCGATCATCAGCTGTCGCCTTCGGTGATCTTGACGACGACGTGGGTTCGGTTGAGTCGGCTCCCGGTCGACGATGGCTTGCGGATCGGGACCCGGAGGAGGAGCCGGTCAATATGTCGCGTGTGGTTCTGCACATGATGCAAGCCTGTCATCCAAATCAAACCGATCTTTCAGCTCATGTAATCCCTTCTGACGCCACACAAATGTCTCAGTACTCGTACTCACGCTCGCCAACGAGCGTCTCTGCGCCACACAAGCACCACACACCGCATGCCCGCACTTGACGAAATGATGTGGAGGCAAGACCTTCTCAGAATCGGAAGGAACGCCGTAAGTCGATGAGTCGAGCGTCGCGGAACAGGCGACACAGAGCAACATTTGGAAACGTTGTCGGATGGGGTATGGGTCGGTGGAAAAGGATGCTGATGAGGAGGAGGACGAGATCGAGTTGGAGTGGAGGAGGGCGAGCTTGGCGTGCGCGTGACCTGCGGTGGCGACTCGGAGCCCGTGTGGACGAGTCGCGAATAGAGATAACAAAGACGCTCAACTTGATATTATTCCCAACCACTGCCCAAACTCCTTGTCTTTTGTTCGAGTCGGCATGCTGCATCCGCAGACGGTGTGAAGTCGGCGATCAAGAAAACTCTCGGAGTGCGCTCGGACAAGTTGTCTCTCGTCGTCTCGCCCACCTCCTGAATATGTCGCGTGGTCTACAACCAACGTTGCATCCGAGCCCCACTCATCTATCTCCCCTCAGGTCCAGCTCTTGTCCTCTTTATCTCGTGCTCCACCTCTTCCCCACTCTCATCAACCTGCAACCTAGACCTCACCGACCCCGTCAAACCTTGCGTCGCGCCTACCCCACTTTGCCCCAACACCCTCCCAACCTGGACCTGTCCCGTCACAATTTCTTCGACCACTCCCCGTAATTTATCTTCGGTTTCTTGAGAACTCAATTCGCCTCGTTCGGAAGCTTGCATGATGTCTCTTACGCGAAGGAGCAGAGCGTCCGTCGGCGCATCCAGATCGGGCTGTCCTCCCTCGGTGCTAGTAGACATGGGTACGTCCTCGCCGTTTGGATTTGTCGTTGTGGTTGTTGTTGCGTTCGTGGGCGGGTATGCGATCGAAGGGTCGGCGAGCGATCGGAGGTAGAGTGAGATGTGGGGGTAGTCCTCTTCCAGATGTTCGGCAGCCTGTGAAAATATGAAAAATAGAAAAAAAAAAACCTCCAGGTCAGTCGGCATACTCTGCAAAAAAGTCTGCTGGATGTGTCGACCACGCACAGTCAATCCCTCATTGTTTCTCTTATTCAAATCGCCCCCCAACTCTTGCACGATGATCCTCGCCATCTCGACGTTCTCGACGACGAAGAGGCACGTTTCCCCATCCTTATCGGCGAGGTTGATGTCGCCACCTTTTTGGACGAGGTAGCGCAGGATCTCGGGGTGGGACCACGAGACTGAGGCGTGGAGGGGAGAGTACGAGTTGTCGTCAAAGGCGTTGGGGGACAGGCCTGGATGATACGAGTGCGTGGCGCAAGAGTGTAGGGGGTTCGTGAGCGGATTGGGAGGGCACAAGGGCACAGAGTCAGAGGTAGGAAAGAGCGCGCACCTTCGTTCTCGATGAGATGCTTGACTCGATCAAGGTTGCCTTCCGACGCTGCGGTCCAGATGTTGCTCAATGACATGGCTGAGGAGACGATTGAAGAAAAAGAACGAGGAGGAACGAGGAGATCGCGGTGACGGGAACTTACCAAATCGTCGCTTCGGCGCGCGAGAGCGATGAGTTACATGACGAGTCTCGCGGCCGGAACTGGCTGGAATCGATCCACGTGCGCCTCCGCAGTGCAGGCCTCCGCAGTCCGTGTTTCAGCCCATTATCGCTCGTTACTACGGTCAACACTTGTTGTTCCTTTTCCGGTTCCCCTCCCGCCGTCAAGCAGGTTGGACGGGTAGGTTGCTCCACCTCCGCCCCATCTCCGCACCCACTTCGCAGCCCGTTTGGACTACGTCGCGTCACGTGGACCCGGCTGCTTTCTAACCCCGCGCTCGAATCCCATACTATGGTGTCCATCAAATCCGCCGGCTACGCACTTTCCACCGCGAACGCAGCCTCGACCACCTCTTTCGCCGAATCAACTGGCTCCACTGCTCATACTACGGGCATGACGAGCAGTCTCGTTGATAGTTCGGTAGAGGATTCCTCGCATCCTCACCCGCGTTCCGCCGCGTCGATTCAGCATGAGGAGAACATGCCGTTGTTGGGCAATTCCAGGACGTTGCAAGAGATTGGTGAGCAGCCACTCATCGCGGATTAGCCGGTGCAAGGCATTGAGCTCATTCCTCCGCTTACAACGTCGCTGCTGGGGAACCGTCCCCCACTTGGAATCCCGGCGACCGCACTGCCCTCAGCCGAAGAGCCCGTGTTCCCGCTCGTGCATCGGGTCGCATCAGAGATTGTAGACGTGATAGTGAGTTATCATTCCGAAAGTTCGAGTGGTATTCCCTCAACCCAACTCGGTCCATCTTCCAAACAGGACACCGTACTCAGCTACGACCAACTCAAAAGCCCGACCATCAACTTCTCCCTCGTGCGACCCCTGACTCTCAAACTCTCCCGAGGGGATCGACCCCCCTCACCCCTAATCTACGCCCTCCTCGTTTGCCGCGTCCACTTCCTCGCCGTCGCCTCGGACGATCTCGCCTTCTTGGCTCTCAACACGACCCGCGCAGATCTCTGCGAATTGCTCGCCGTCAAGATGTTGTCCGTCTATGGCAACCAACCGACCTCGTACGACCTCTTGCACGTCCTCACCGCCTCCTTCAACCCTTATCAAGGCGCAACGCAAGACATGTTCGCCCAAAGCGAAGGCGTCGACGAAAACGAACTCAAGAGGCTCTACGAGTGGGGTCAGAGGCAGAGGGAGAACGCACTCGAGTTGGGCATCTTTTCAGAGGCCAAACGGTTCGTGAGGAGTCCGTTGGTGCAACAGGTCGTGAGGGCTATTTACAAGGGGGAGGTACTTTACGCCCCACCGGCTTCGAGGTCCATCATCAAGGATGACTACAAGGCCAAACCTGTCGTCACCATCTACGACTGGCGCACGCAGCCGTAAGTACGGGTGTGAAAACTTTCAGACGAGAGGTCAACACTCAGCTGGTCCCTCATCCCCGCCCTTCAGGTTCCTCGACCATGCGCTGCTCCGAGTCCCTCAAATCCGCAACCGCCTCGAATTCTTCTCTTTTGGCTGCCTTATGATTCTCTTCCTCGTCACGCTCCTCACCCATTCGGACACACACATCAAACCCGTCGAAGCGCTCTTCATCTTCTTCGCCCTCGGATTCGCTCTCGACGAATTCGCCTCCGTGACCGAAAACGGTCTAACGACCTATTCCCTCGGCGCCTACAACGTCATGGATGCCGTCTTTTGCGCCATATTCTTCCTCTTCCTCGGCATGCGTCTTCATGGTCTTTGGATCGGCGATGAAGCGAGGTCCGAGTTCGCTTTCGCGACTCTATCCTTGGGAGGATGCATCCTCTTCCCTAGGTTGACGATCTCTTTGTTGAGGGACAATGTCGTCCTCTTGGCTTTGTCGGCTATGGTGCAACAATTCTTGCAGTTCATGATCCTCGTCGCTTTTACGGCGAGTGGATTCGTCGCGACGTTCTACGTCTTGGCCAAGGCGAGAGGGGCGGAGCAGTGGGACGTTGGACATATCTCGTGGTTGTTGCTCAAAATTTGGTTAGGTACGTTCCTGCCTCTTCCAAGATGACTGCGCCCGCCTACGCAGAACGATCTACAGCTCACTCTTGGTAATACCCCCTTTCCGAATGACGTAGGCAACTCCTTCCTCGGCTTCGAAGCGGCCCAACAATTCGACCCTTACTATGGTCCCGCTCTTATCGTTGCCTTCGCCGTCCTTTCCCAAACGCTCCTCTTGACCATTCTCATCTCCCTCCTCTCCAACACCTTCGCCGCAGTGCAAGGCAACGCCGAAACCGAACTCTTGAATCAAATGGCCCTACGTACGATCGAACGGGTCAAATCGGACGCGTTGACGTCGTACGTCGCACCGTTGAATTTGGTCGCATTTGTGATTCTGTACCCTTTGAGGAAAATTGCGACGCCGAGGTATTTACATAAGGGTCACGTCGCATTGACCAAGGTTTTGAATTTGCCTGTTTTACTGTACGTCGCATGAGCGCGATCGGAAAGAACTCGGTTCGATTGTCTTGGGCTTTATTGATTCCATTTCCCCAACCCCCTGTTCTTCTGATTTACTGTTCCTCACAGAGCACTCGCCATCCTCACCCGAGCCCGACACCACCAAAGAGGTTTCTTCTTTTCCTTCGCTTCAACGTCCAAGAGAGTTTGGAAAGCTCTACCTTTGAGTGGGTCTTGGGTAGGATGGGAATCGACTGTTGATGGGGTCGGTAATATCTTTGAGAGGGAGGTCACGTCGTTGGCTTTGAGGGTTGAGTCGATTGATAAAGGGGATGAGGAAGAAGAGAATGGGGAGGGAGAAGGAGAGGGTAGAGGAAGGGGAGCGACGACGACGACCACCACGACCACCACGACCACTGGGGACGGTAAGACGACCCCCACATCTACTCCGAAACAGCCCACGAATGGACAGGCGCGTCGTTCGGAAAGCCCTCGGTCACGACAAGTCGGACCCTCGAAGAGGAATTCGAGGATTGGGAGCTTGCAATCCCCTTTGGCGAGGATGTTTGACGTCACGCAGGGTCAGACCGTAGGGACGAAATCTGGTTTTAAGAGGGACGAGGAGACGAAAGGGGACGCGGGGAAGAGCGTTGGCGGTGGTGGAGGTGGAGTGAAGGAGGACAGGGAAATTACGAAGCGCTTGGATGCGATCGAAGCTGCTGTGAGTTGCTTGAGAAATAGCCAACATAGTGCAGGAAAAACTGGAACTCAAGACTGAATTCCCTTCCTTCCCTTGACCGACTTGAACCCTCAGCTGGCGATCCTTGTTGGTGAACTAGTCAAGAATTCAGAAGGGAGCGATGAGGTAAAACGACCACCTTTGACGAGCTTGACTGGTGCGGTCGAGCAGGACTATAGTTCCAAAGATCGAATAGGTGAAGTGACAAAAGGATATATGGTAAAGTCTTCCTAGAGAAGCCGAGCCGGACCGGAAAGAGCCAGGGAAGTAGCTTACTAGCGATGACATTCGCATCCGCGATGGTAGCCATGTTATAGGGTAGGTGGTAATGGATAGGAGGTATCATTTAGGTTGTTGCCAAGGCACTTTCTCGGTTCCACCGTGAGAAGCCACTCGCGATGACCCACCGATCGTGGGCATTCGTCACCCTTCATCCTTCATCCCCCGCGCATCGCAAAAAGTTCGGGTGCACAAAACCGAGAAAGGCCTCGGGTAGGAACAGTGTCTATTCGCTTAAGATCATCTCAAAGCCTACGGGCAGGATTTGTGCCTGAGGTCCCCTATTCAGAGGGCACGCCGAGATTCCAAAACGCGCACTCCCAGCTTCAAGAGTAACCGTTTGCGCCCAACGCCATTTAAAAGAAAGGAGCTGCGCTTGGCAACCACTATTATCGCCCGTCGCGTCAAAGAAAAACTCTCTCCTGGACATACTGTTCAAAGTAATTTTCATTCTTGTCGTCAGTGCAGTACATGCAACAAAAACCTACTTGGAGATTGTCGCGTCAGTAGAACATGCACTGACAGTGCAGCGCAGGTGCGCGCTATTGGCGACCCGAGCCCTTTTCTTTTGCCCAAACGCCTGGTTGTTTTGCCCAAGCGCCTGTTTATTTTGCCCAAACGGCGGCCCCTCCGATCAATGGCCTGTTGAAGCAGGATTGTCGAATGCTGAGGCTCTACACCGCGCCGCAGTACTGAGCATGAGGGCTCGTCCCGAACCGCCTCGAACATGCTATTCCGCCTGTCTCCTTCAGGAACATCTGGACGCGACTGTCTCTTCTGTTCTCGCTTGTCCAGTGTTTCCGACACTACGTTTCGCATCGACATGTTCGTCTATCATGGTATCCATACCTGGACTTTGAAACTCAGTGAACTGGCGTCCCTGGGGAGTGGAGAACAGTGGAGGACGCCCCCTTTCTATCCTCTGGACCCGGATCGCATGGCGTTGTGCTTTGATAATTCCGGCAACTTTCGACTGGAGCTTTTGCACCGAGCAGATCTGAGTTCAAGGGAGCTCCAATCGTACGACTACAACCTAAAGCACTCGAAGCTCAGAAACGCCACCTGCGAAATTTGGTCCGCCGATCGAACCCAATGCTACCATTCGCACTTTTTCGTCTCGAACGTTCAATTGGACTTGCGTCTGGACTGGAACGTGCCGAGATTGTCTCAGTGGGCAAAATCGGGTAAAAACGATGAATCTTTCTGCGTAGTCATCTTTCGAGTAAATTCGCAGGGAGACGAGGCCGATTCGGCATATCGCAAGGCGATTGAGGCTCAGCTCGCCAAGAAAGGAGCGGACGAGGCCGATTCGGCGTATCGCAAGGGGATTGAGGCTCAGCTCGCCAAGGAATTCAAAGGAGCGACTTTGGAGCGCATCGCGTTACAGGAGTGTCAGGAGGAGCATCAATCTACACTCAAGCGACTTTTCAGCAAGATTCACCAGAGTGATCAGGGTGATTTTTTTCTGCAGCGGCTTCAGCCTAGTCTGCCATCTGACCTCTTCAGGTGGAGATCCCTGCAGTGACTCATTCGACCGCCCATCCCTTCAACGTTCGCTTTGCGTTCGGATCCGCGGGAGATCTGTGGGAAAGCTCGGAGTTCCTGGCTTCGCAATCGGCCTACTTTGCCGATCTCTTTGCCGCGGGATTCTCGGAGAGTGTGATGAAGCCTGTCGATCCCGAGCAATGCAGCGTCCCAACGCTTACGATCCACATGACCAAAGGACGCCTCGAGGAGTATCATGCGGTGTTCGTCTGGCTTCGCACTGGGCTCATCCTGTTCGACGACTCGATCGGCGATTCGGAGCCCTCCGACGTCGAAGCCACTGCGCCAAGTTCAAACGCCATTCAGGCTTCTTCCGTCTACTCGCTCTCCCACTACCTCCAACTCCCGGAGCTCTCGGCCCTTGCCTTGAACTTTTATCTGGAACATCTGACCCCTGCCCAGGCTGCCCTCGAGCTACTCCGAGAGTGGTGCTACCCCCACGAAGAGGTTCGACAAAAACTGATCGAGTACGTTGTTTGCAACTGGTCCGAGGTTAAGACGTCCTCGGTCATTACGGACTTGTGCAAGACGATTGGCAAGGACTCGGATCTAACGTTCGAGGCGCAGAATGTGCTTCTTGAGTTGATGGCCAAAGTCGCGGTCATGTGATTTCGCATACGCTGGCTGGTCTTGTCTGGTCTGATTAGGTGACGGTTTATTTGCTCCACACAAACAAAAACAACAAGGGTTAGGCAAATGTTGCCAGGCCCAAGCACGTCTTAAATGTATAGATGGCGAAGGTTGAAATTTCCAAGCACTCGATTTTCTCGCAGGCCGGGCAGTTTTGCAATGAACATTCTCGGCGGAAGATCCCACTAAATCTCCTTAGGAATTGACGAGATAAGTGAACAAGTCCCGTTAGCAGGTCCGAAGATTACTGCACCGAGCCAAGATTCAAGCATCGAGCCTACAGGCTGTCCAAGTCACGAGAGAGCGGCCGATTCATTCCGATAGATTCAAATCGCAAGTCACGTCGCAGCGTGCGCAGATTCGCGCTCGTCGACGTTCCCTGACTTTCTCTCGCTCTGCTCATTCCATCCCAAACATCCACCCCCTCAACTATACTCGGTCCCGTCCACTCAGGCCAAACTTGCGCCCGTACAACCATACTCGACACGTCGACCTTCCCTGAACTCGCTCTCCCACCTCGACCTCGACCTCCTCCGTTTGCTATCTCATCCACTTCTGACCGGCGCCGCGCCGTTCTCCTCCTTGTCCCCGAATCATGTCGTATTTTCTGCCCAAACTCGAATCAGGGTGGCACGTCGACCAAGCCATCATGGCCGAGGAGAACCGCGTCGTGATTATCCGATTCGGGCATGATTGGGTCAGTTACAGCGAGAGAGCTGGACGAGAGGTGCTGGTGTTGGTGGTCGGGGGCGTGATTGACCATGATGGGATATGGAAGAGCTTGCTGAAGTTTATTTTGGTGATCGATGATCTAGGACCCGGCATGTATGACCATGGACGAGACATTATTGGGCGTATCGGAGAAGGTCAAAAACTTTGCCGTCATTTGTACGTCCGATACGGAGACATGGCCATACGTTACAGGGAGCACAGGCAAACAAATTTCGATTTTCTCGCTCGTAGACACATGCGACATCACCAAAGTACCCGATTTTACCAAAGTGCGTTCCATCGGAAACGAAGCAAGCTGTGCCTTTCGATTCCGGATTGGGGCCCCACCTCGGGAGGCAGGATTGAGGCTGACGATTCGTGCCGAGGGGGTGTTATTTTTTTTCGGAGCAGATGTACGAATTGTACGACCCTTGCACAACAATGTAGGCTTTTTCTCCCACCGACACCCTGGACTAAAACATGACCGCCCCCATGCAATCGTTTGCCTCACGTTGAGAAACCCTTTCCCTTGGCTGACCCCACTCTCACCATCCCAGGTTCTTCTTCCGGAATAAACACATCATGATCGATTTGGGTACGGGTAACAACAACAAAATCAACTGGGCGATGGAGAACAAGCAAGAAGTACGTCGTCAAAAGTAGACAACCCGCCGCTATCATTGGAGGATGGGAGACTGACGCTTTGGTGCTTTGTTTCGCTCGTGCGACGTACAGTTGATCGATATCATCGAGACTGTTTATCGAGGGGCTTCGAAAGGAAGGGGTTTGGTCGTTTCGCCCAAAGGTTCGTTGAAAGATCAAAATTGGGTTGAACTCGTAGTGCTTATTAATATTCTGTTTGCCCGATGGGTCTTGCGCAGATTACTCGACAAGATACAAGTACTAAGTTTCAGAAGACGGATACTTGTGGACGATTGTGCGCAATGAAGATCAAGCAGTCAACAGAGCAGCCCATTGACGACGAGTCTTGGCATGACGAGAGATTGAGATGAGGAGACTTGGTGTTTGCAAAGAGGACGCGTAGAGAGAGTCATTACGAAAGAGGAGCACAGAAATACGTCGTATTTGAAGAAGCAGAGGAAAAGAGAAAGGTAACCAACACCAGCGGGGCAGAAAGAAAGAAGGGAAAGAGAAAATCTAGCCACAACTCAAAGAAGAGGGGTGGTGCTAAAGCTGTGACGTGAGGACGTGAAGGATCGTAGGAGGGTTTGCAAGATAAGGCATAAGAGCGCTTAGGCCACCGAAGCCCGAACGGTTGAATATCCTCTCGAAGGCGGTAGCTGCAACGATCCCTTCGAACTCAAACGAGGAGCCCCTGAAGCACCCGTCACGCCGATCGTATTCGAGACCGTGGCGCTTGAATGCGTACGGGTGCGTTGGACGTGCGCGGTATTGCTGCTGGAGGCGATCGTGCCGACTTTTTTGCGAGGGGTCGAGATTAAGCTCGTTGTGGTGCTTGTGGAGCTGGGACCGCTGAACATCGATGATCCGGTCGTGGTGGAGGAGCGAGAAGTGCGAGGCGGTGCCGTGGGGGAGGTAGCTCGAGCTCGAGCGGCGACGATCCAGGGGTCTAGCAAAAGGATTAAAGGGAGACTGTGATCAGTCAAAAGCTCCGTCACTACGAGTTAGACCTTTTGGACGCACGACGTAAGGCCGGATCCGGTTTGAGACGACGATCAGGGTCCCATGTCAAACACTTGTTGATGAAGTCAAGGAAGAGCTCGTCATCCGTCTTAAGCACCTGAGCAAGCGTTTTGGTCCCAGGACGGCGGCGTCGACCTTTCGAGTTGACGACAGGACGGGGAGCACCGGTCGAGTCTGTGTGATGATCGAAACGTGCACATGAGCAAAAGATCTTGGGTATTCTGTGCGACGAGAAATCACGGCCAACCCACCAAAGAAGAGTCGCTTTCTCGAGCTACGGTCGATGAGATACTTGTCAGGCAGGCCCATTACCTCCATGATGCACGCCAGTTGCTCTTGTTCGTTCTCGCCCGGGAAGATTGGATACCCGGTGTACATCTCGGCGATGATGCAGCCCAGACTCCACATCTACAGCGAGGACCATCAAATCTTGTCAGAGAGCTTAGACTGGACGAGACTTGCTGGAACTCACATCGATAGCCATGTGGTAATTCATGCCGAGGATCACTTCAGGCGAGCGATAGAAGCGGGATTGAATATACGTGTAAACTACGATATGAGACCATTATGCGTCAGTGACAGCGCTCAACAAGGTAAGAATCATGTCCAATGCTTGTACTGACCCTTCTCGTTCTCAAAGCAACTGCTCCCAAAGTCAATGACCTTGATCCCACTTCGCGCTGGGTGCTTGAGCAATATGTTCTCGGGCTTGAGATCGCAATGTACGACCCGATGATGACGCAATAGCGACAAGGAACCTAAGATCTGGATCGTGAACCTTCGGATCAAGATTGTCGAAAAGCCATTGAAGCTGTTGGCTTTGACGAGTTCGTACAAGTTGATGCTGAGCAACTCGGTGACGATGCACAGGTGGCCGCGGAACGTGAAAGAATCGACCATGCGGATCACAAAGTGCTTTTCCTCAGGATCCCATTCGACGAGGTTCTCCAAGACCTTAATCTCGACCAAGGCCTGGTGATGGAAGCGCTTCTTGTTGCGGATGATCTTGATCGCGACCATCTCCCCCGTCTTGTGGTCACGGCACTGCAGCACCTGCCCGAAAGATCCTTTGCCGAGCACGTCGATTACCTCGTAACGATAGCGGATGTGGTCGTTATTGACAAGCAGGTAGTCTCCGCGTTCGTCGTCGTAGCCGTGGTTATTCGTTGTGTTTTCGAGCGTGGCCGGCTTCTTGTCGCAGTTGGGTCCGACAAAGTAAACGTTCTCGTACTCTCGAATCTCTTGTCGCTCGTATTGTGAGAGGTAGCGCGAGTACAGGGACAAGGCATCGCGATGGCTCAAAGGAGGCAATGGCTGAGTCGACTCGGGAAACTCGAACATCTTGCGGATCGCATCGTTCGTCATTCCCGCCGCAAGTCGCTTGGCTTGCTGTCGTCGCACGTAGGCCGACATCTCTTCATCTCCTCGCACCTCATCTTCGGTCACGAGCGTCGATTGGGAGCTGGTTGCGGAGGACCTACCAGAGTCGTTCAAATGCTCGGCATATAGCGACGGCGAGGTCGAAGAGCGAGATATGCGAGAAGGCAGTGCGAGTTTCGTCGCTAATGTTCTCGACGATCGAGAGCTCGACAGAGCGGACGCGGACGCAGGCGTCGACGACTCGGCGACCGAAGCCGTCGATGACGCCAAGGATCCATGGGCCGATCGTTTGGTGACACTGCCCGTGGCGAGCTCCGACGTCCTGGGCAGGGTTTTGCGCGACGACGTACTCGAATTCAGGGTCGACGGGTCGAGAGATCCGCTCGCCTTGGTCGTCGACGAATAAAGCGAGGTCGTACGAGGGTGAACTCGGGCAGGAGTGGCAGAGATCTTGCCGTCGTCGACACTGATGATCGAGTGTCGACGCGTTGCTCGTGGTACTGGCGCAGGAGCGGAATGGATCGAAGTCGACGCCTGGGACGCGGTGATCGGATCTTCTCTCGCCGTGCGAACGGTGTTCATCGACGCGGCCAGAGCCGTGCTTCGACTGCGAGGGATGTGCGATTCCGAATCGAGCCGCCGACGAGTGGACAATGTCTTCACGCCGGCAGATAGTCCGGGTTCGCGCTTCGTTGCAGCGCCGAACTCACTCGCTCCAATCGAGGGGGGTCGTGCCTTCGAGGCAGTCGAATGAGATAGATCGGGCGTGACGGTCTTGGACAAGTACCCGTGGCGCGAGACGGAATGTGATCCGCTGTGGCCCATATCTATGACAGGCGAGGTATTGCGGGAGATCGATCCTCGAGGCGTCGCACGGTCCGTCGAGGCGGTTGAAGGTCGCGTACCGAAGCGAGGGATCTTGGTCGGCGTTTGCGACGTGGGTACAGGCGACCGACTGGGCGACCGACTGCGCTGCTCGTGCTGCTGATATCTTTGCGAGCTTGACGAGGTGCGTGAGACGGACGGCACCGCATGCGAGGAGGGAGAACCGACGATGGGCGGCAGATTGGCCTTGACTGAATCCTGCAACTTGCTTATCCGATTTGTGGGTACAGGTACGCGGGCGAGCGCTCCCGTCTTGGATGCAGACGAGGTCGACGAAACGGAGCTCAAAGAATCGATTCGTCGAGCAGTGGTGGCCGACAGGGCAGGAACGTGAAGTGGTGGTAGCTGTGCCTGTGTCCTCGAGACACGCTCGGCAGACTTGCTGTTGTTGACGATGCTGAGCGTCTGCTTCTCGAAAGGTAGGACAAGTCGAATCAGCTCAGTTCAAAGTGGAAGACGACAAGAGACTTTACTCACGTTGCCTCGCTTTCGTGGACCCGTGCTGGTCGATTTCGCCAACGTCGAGGCGATGCTGGTCGGACGACCAAACTCATCCGTGACCCTTGGTTCGTCGAATGCCGACGCAAATACCGAGGAAGCGGTGCTGCCGCGTCTAGACGTGGCATTTGAAAGCGGAGACGACGCTGGACTCTTGCTGTCCTTCTTCGCGTCACGATCCTTGTCCTTGCGCAAAAAGCGAAGACCGAGGATCGACTTACGACCGGCACTCTTGCTCGAGGGGGGTGTGCTCGTGCGTGGCGACTGCTCCGAGTTGGGAGAAGGTGTCGTGGCCGAGCCAGGGGCCTGATCAGAGCTCTTGGAGAAGAAGGGGATCCCGGAAGGTGTCCGCCGAGGGCTAAGCAGACTGGACCGGGATCGACCGGGACTGGTCGCGATGACCGAAGGGTTTGCAACGCTCACACTTGACCGGATCGAGCTGCTACTCTGGCTGACGGTCCTTTGGCGAGATGTGACAATCGCAGCGAGATGTCGGCTCGATCGACCGAACGAGCCCTGGCTAGGAGCAGGCGGGGGTTGGGCCAAGTTGGGTCCGCTGGTGCTGGCTGCGAGCCCCACGATGTCGTTCGACGACGACGCCATCCGTCGGGGCAAGCCCGATTCCAAAATTCGGCTCGTCGTCGACGTCTTGCGACTGCGGATACTGGCAGCGGCCAGGTCCGTGAACGAGTTCGACTCCTTGACCCCCGAGGTTTTCGAACCTTTCATCGTAGCTTTGCTGAATGCGTTCGAAAGGCTCCACTTGCGAGGCTGCGGGGGCGGCTGCATTTTAGGGCTTGTGGGGCTCATGCCCGTACTGGTCCTCGAGCTCGTAGGAAACTCGAGATGTCCCGGGCCCGGGCTAAGCAGATGCGTGCTTTCCGAGGGGCGGATCGAGTTCGGAGCTGGTGCCGGTGGTGCTTCGGCCCGAGGCGAGTTTTGCACGCTCGAAGTCGTAGTGAAGGCGTTGGGCGACCGATGGTACAGCTCAAAGTCCTTTGGCAAGGGCGGTACGGGGGGTATATATCGCATCGTGTCGTTCTCGCTGGCACTCTCTCGCGCGTCACCACCCTCTCCAGTGACGCTAGGGACCGACGAAACGTCGCTGCTCATGCTACTGCGTCGGTTCTTGGATGAGCTCGAGCGAGGCGCCGTGGTCGCGAGCGAATAGCTCGACAGTGAGGCCGCCGATGTAGACTCGTGCGAAGTGAAGGTGCCGCCTGTCGTCGAGGACGAAGAGCCACGGTTGACTGGGCTCGAGCTTGGAAAGGGTACATCGTAATGGGTTGAAACATGTGACGGCGTCCGTAACGTGGCTGGAGAGGGCCAGGCATGGGTCGCGACGGCCGCGGGCGATACACTATTGCCTGTTCTAGCACTCGAGACCTCCGGAGCACCCGAACTGGCGACCAAAGGCGATCGAGGTGCCTCCAAGGCGGCCATCGAAGAAGTGTGAGCGAAGCTCGAAGGCGACGGGACTGCGGGTGTAGGAGTCGTCCCCGCCTCGCTGCTCGGATGCGTCGAGAGCAGCTCTGCATCAACGCCTCGTAACGACTCATTCTCGGCTTCCTTCGCCAGCGCTCCAGCAATACTGTTGCGTGTCCTTCGCTTGATCCTCAGCTCTTCCGAATTGCGCCGACTCAAACTATTCTGTCGACTGCGCTGTCCGCTCGAGCTGGATCCCGACGGCACGCCCTTACCGATGTCTTTGGCCGATAAGACGCGCGACACCCTAGGCGAGCACAGCCCATCGAGCTTGCGTAGAGCTTCGGCCGTACCTTCGTCTGCCGCAGCGGCTTCGTGCATATCGAACCGCCCAAGATCCGCTTTCTGCGTTTGCCGGAGGATCGAGGCGGCGACCATCGAAGGGGACGCATGGTAAGAGCTAAGCGACTGGTGCGAGAGGCGGTCCGTGGGGCGCCCAGGGGTCGTTTGGGGTGCGGTCTGGTGACTCGATGTCGTCGATCCGGAGCTTGCGGTGGTAGTGGACGCCGAAGCGGATGGAGGCGCCGGAGGAGGAGGCGCGGAAGTAGATGTGGTAGAAGCGGCCAAGGCGTGTGCGGCCGTCGACGCAGCGGGTGAAGGCGGTAGATGCGAGAACGCGCCACTCTTTCCTGTCAAGGACCGTCGATGGGTGGTGTTCGACCGAGGTGTGGAAGAGAGCAACGGCGATTTACCTTCAGCGGACGATGACGAGGTCTTAGCCCCGATACTGCTCGTTCGTGGACCACTCGGCGAGGTCCTTCGACGCAGCGTATCCTGCTCATCCACCTCGCCCGCACCCCGACCGGGTGTTCCGCCGCTCTCATAGTCGAGACCGAGACCCACGAAGGGCTCACTTCTGGGCCACGATACGCCCGAGGTGGATGCGCTTGACGCCGGCACCTCTGAGTCGTTCGATCGGGCGGCACCAGGTGCTTCTTGTCGCGTGATGGAGGAAGTCGTGGGCGTGCTGCGCACACGAGGTGACGAAGAGATGGTGCCCTTCAACGACACGTCGGCCAATGCCTTGCTCAACCTCGCATCGTCAATAGCTCTAGTATCAACGGGTGTCCCTGCCCCCGAGTTGGACCCGCCAGCCGTGGAGGGGAAAAGCGTCGTCGGATGCATTGGCTGGGCCGGGAACGAGCTCGAGCGTGCGCTCGCGGGAATAGAGGGTTGTGAGTTTGCGAGTGGTTGCCGATCCGCTACTGCTGAGTGCAAGGAGAGCTGCCAAGGGGATTCGGGCTGCGCGAGATGCGAGTTCAGCTGACAGTCTTCCACAAAGCTTCGGGCGTCGTACACAAACTAACGTACCATCGGCTCCCTGGGAACACTCAACGACAAGTACTCCATATCTCTCATGGTCTGATCCTCATCCATCGAGCCCCACCTCCTCTCCGAAGCTTCACTGGTCCATCTAGGCGTCGCCAGCTCCCCGAGCCCAATCAGTTGCCTCCGATCCGTGACGGGGCTTTCGGGTCCGCTGATGCTGCTTGAGCTCCTCGACGCATCGAACGCCAAGGTCGAGGATGAGGAATCTCGGCGCCGTGATAAGGTCGAGGAGGGTGTGGCCTCGAACGATGTACTGGTGTATGATGTCGAGTGGCCGGTCGAGGAGTCCGCACCGAGACGAGACGTTGAGAAAGAGCTCGAAAGACCGAGGCCGGGATCACTCCCAGCTGTCGAGGCAGATCCAGCGAACGACGAGGCGGAAGGGAACGCGAGACCCGAGGTTGATGCTTCGGGACGGTTACCACCATGGTAGCCCATACCGGACAGTGTATCCCTCTCCTCGGCACGGGTACCCGGGCTCGCGAACGAATGCGATTCAGACGGTGGTGGCGGCCGAGCGGCACCCGTTGACGTTGACGGTTGGGGTCGCACCGGTGTCGAGATGACCGAGCCACGCGTCCCCGTTGCAGGTGGCATCGACCAGTTGGCGTAATCGTCGATCCCGATCGAACCCTCGCGTGTCCTTCTTGTCGTCGAGCCTCGCGCCGCAGAAGCCGACATCGAGGGCTCCACGTCGGAGCTGTCGGACGAGTCGGCCCGTGTAATCACTTGAGCCTTGGTCCGCAATAATCTTGGCGATCCCGACTCGATCGTCAAAGGTGGTGGTTTACGACGAACGGAGGTCGAACTACCGGACGGACTCGACCTCACCGAAGGCGGTGGTGAAGGTCCCTTCCTCAACGCGAAGCTGGACCCGAGACTGGCTCTTGATCGGGTTTCTTGCGCGGCGGTCATCGATGCCGAGGGCGACACTTTGGACGTTGTACGCACCCGTGGGCTTGATCGGGGTGACGAAGTGCCACTTACGACCGGAGACGCTTTGTGCAAGCCCATGGGTGGACTCGTCGTGACGAGCGAAGGAAAGTCGTACCGCTCATTCGGCGATGTATCCGCCGAGCCCGGATTCGCCGACGACCTCGAAGGGGAAGGTGTGTGGTGAACCGACGAGGTCGACGTGGTAGCGTAGTCACCCCTCGTACCCCTGCTCCCTGTTGTACCCGGACTATGGGACGTGGATGCTGTTCGCCGTCGTGTGGTCGATTCGGTGACCGGCGAAGCTCGGTCGGCACCCTGAGAAGACGACGACGTGTTGAAGCTCGACTGGTACGATTGAGCCAGTGAAGCCCTCGCCCCGGGAGTCCTTGGCGAGGCCAACGATGAAGAAGCCGTGGGCGAGCTACGGAAAGCACTCGCTAAACCTGGGCTATTGAGTTTGGTGCCCGCGGTCGTCATCAACGTGGCCGTAGTCGGGGTCGTGTCGCCTCCGCCGCGTCGACGCGGGGTTCCACTGGCGCTTGAGCTAGCGCTTGCGGTGGTGATGGTGGATGAACCGGCGCGATCGTCGCTATAGGACGGTCGTGACGACAGCGACGATCCCGGATAACGCGAAGAGGAGGAGCACGACGAAGACGGCGGTGGGTCGTCGCCCATCTCGTCAGGGCGCCTTCGCACGAGAGCTCGTCGTCGTCGTGGTCTGGTGCACCAACGAGAGGAGACAAGGGAGAGCGACGCGAGGCAGCAGCGCGAGAGTAGCAGCGCCGAGCGGGAACGGGCAGAGACACAGCATCAGTATGCGACTTCCCGAGCATGAAGTATGAGGCACCGTAACTCACAGATGGGTTACTTGTGGTGCCGTGGGTGGCGGTCGAGGAGCGAACAGCAGTCTCGGCGCTTTAAACAAGTTGGACCTCGTAGCTCGAGGCTCGCGTCCAAGGGAAGGCCCGGCCGGGGGTTCTGCGCACACGATCCTTTTACCGAATCCGAGGCTTTCGATCGAAGGCTCATCGTTCTTGCAGGAAGTTCTTTCTTAGCCCATTTTTTAGGCTGTTACGTGGACGCGTCTCTCGCTTGAGAAGACTCTTTGAGAAATTCGCACCACATCATATCTATCGGTGATTTGATGACGGCCAGAAAACGTACTCGATAAAGGTCGTCGGTCGGAACTAGCGCTATAGCGCTATATGGGAGCCCCACCTCGGCGCGGTGTTGCGCGGCCAACCGCAGAGCCCACCACCACGAACCAAGTCGCCGAGAATCGTCTCTATAAAAACCTTAGATTGCACACACCGTAAGCCGCGTACAAAGCCAATCACTACCTCCCACTCTACCTGCCCATCCATCCACCATCGACGGTGATACATTCCCCACAAACGTAATCGCTCGCTCGACTGGCCAAGAAGACGACCGCGCCTTCAAAGTCCGTCGGCGCCCCCCACCTTTGCGCGGGTATCCTTTCCATGATTTGGCGCGAGCGCGTCGGGTTCGCGATCAGGGCTTCGTTCATCTGTTTCAAGGTTACGCCAATAGGTCAGCCATTGACCTCTAGCTGCTGCAGAGCAAGAACGCCCCAGTAGACGACTGCCGGAGGAGGGGGAAAAGAGAGTAGGGGCAAAAAGAGTGGGGGCAAAGAGAGGGGGAGAAAGGACGAACATCGGTAGCAATGTAGCCGGGTGCGATCGAGTTGACGTTAATACCCTTGGCAGACCATTCGTTGGCTAAGGCTTTGCCCTGAACAATCCTCGACAATGCGCCAGGTCAGCTCTGACCATGTGATCTCTGAAGAACCGCACAAAGTCAAACTCACGAGACCGAGGACCCCGTGCTTGGCCGCGGCGTAAGCGGGAACGGTCAAACCACCTGTAGAGTCGTTCGAGGATTTCGATCTGGTCAAAATCCCGTTATTTCATTTGCTCCAGACTGCGACACCCTCCATACCGCACCTTGGAAAGACAAGAGACTGGCAATGTTGATGATCTTGCCTCGTCCGCGAGGGTTCTCCGTCTTCGGCGCCTCTTCTCCCGAAACACCACCTCGGCTCTCCAACATGTGGCGGCCGACATCCCTTGCCAAGGTCCAGACAGCGTTGAGGTTGACTTGCAAGACGTCATTCCAGTCGCCGTCGGAGAAGTTCTCGGCCGGTGTTCTGGTCGGAGGATCGGCGCTTCAAAAAAACATCAGTCCGGATGCACGCGTTCCAATGATCTATCCCTTGTGGTTAGAGACGAAACGTACCTTCGCTGAATACCACCGCAGTTGACCAAAACGTCAATCTCCCTTCCCAACCCGCCCTCGGACGTAGGTCCAACGACCTGCTTGACGAGCCCCTTGACCTCGATGTCGCTGCTGAGATCGCACACGGCTATGTCGACTTGTCGACCGAGTGCCTTGATCTTGTTGTACGTCTCGAGGTTCTCCTTATTCCTCTGAGGCGGATGATGATGCGAGAGAGAACGGATTAGCGTCGGGCAGCTTTTAAGTTTCACGGCAAACGAGAAGGGTGGGGTGGGGAGATCTTGGTGGGGGGCCACGCCCGTTTCTCTTGTCGTCCCATGCCTGACTAGTACGACCAACCCTATCACATTACTCACTTGAACGAGGACAATGTCAGCTCCAGCCTGAGCCAAAGCGAGCGCCATAGTTTGACCACTGTGCGTAATCGACGTTAGGGTGCGCGGAGACACGTAGGAAAGTTCCCAGTCAGTTTCTGGCAGAAGCTCTTGTGGACCGATGAAGGCGGCCTGGACAAGGTGGTTGAACTTACATGCCCCTGGTCGCGCCAGTACAGAGGGCCGTCTTGCCCGAGAGACCGAAAAGGGAATCGATGTAGGACATGTTTGAGCGATTTATGAATTTGCAGAGTTAAAGTTGATGGAAGGGGAGGAAAGAGAGAGAGAGAGAACGACGGCGTTTGCGGAAGTCGTCGTTGCTGTGTTCCCCGCGGGCGGCAGGGCGGCAACTTGCCGCTGCTCCGCTTGGTGGGGTGGGGCCGACTCGTCCCCCCTCCAAGGTAACTCTCGACAAGTATGGCGACCATGAAACACACAGCACCAGCGTGTCAGCGGTCTGGCTTTCAAGCATTACTCTTCACCGTTACGGTGGAGTCTCATTACTACCTCGAATTGACTCATTGACGACTAGCTCCACATTCCTTCGACTCGCTCCAACGGTGAACAATGCTCCGGGCCGGCAGTTCCGCAGCACGTGACCGAACGATCGCTCCGGCTTGCTTGGTGTGGGCCCAACCCGCTACAGCGTCAAAGCTATACATGAAATCGACTTGAATCTGAAGCGTGCTTACCCGGTAGTCGTTCGCCTTACCCGGTGATATTATGGGTGTCAGTTAAAGGTGAAGCCGCGACCGTCGGTCCACGGATCGTGCTCGAGTCGTCCTCGGCTCGATAACTCCAGCCGGCTGTTCTGCACCGACGACTTCGTCCGCACATTCTTTCTTCACGGAGAAAATCCAGCTATTCTTTGCTACTTAGCTCGTTTGGTCGTATGAAACCAGATGAGACGGATGAGAAGACCTAACCCACTGCACGCCCTCGCCCTCCGGAGCTTCCGGCGTATCGCCCTGTGTCTTGGTCTCAGATTTTGATAGATGATACTGAAGTTCAACATTGCGATTTTTCAGACCCGCCTGAGAACTTTCTGGTGAGGCTAGCTGGTTTCACCCCACTCTGCCGGCGCTGCAGTGGATTCGCTCGTCTTGAGTTCGAGTGGGTCCGTGCCCATCCCCCCACAAGCTTCTACCAGCTTTGACGCAGCTGCGCGCTAAAGCACCCATTCGGCCTCGCCTGCCTGTCGACGTACACCCACCCCTCTCCAGTCAAAACAGTGGTCCAAAGTTGTCTCGTCCCAAACGAGAGTCTTGGAGTTGATTCTCAACCTCAACCTCGCCACCGCCGAGGTCCGCCGTACGAACTTTGAACGACACGCGCAAACTTGTGTGCTTTAGGCTCGACGGTTCCGGCCACGTAGCTTGCGCTGTTGCTTCGCCCCCACTGCCCTCCTCGAACGGAGCTCCGTGACGAAAGGGCAGGCATATCTTGCCATTGGTGAGTCCCTCGAACCAGTCGCGCTTTCACGAGGGAGAAAAGACTGGCCGGGAAGGCGCTGTAGCTGCGTTCGGAGGATGTCGCATGGGACGGATGGGGTGCGACACGTCGGTTGGTCTCGAGGATGCCGGACCGCTTGCGGTCTGTGCTACTTGCGGGGCAGCACGTGCGGCCGAGCTCAAACAGAGAAAGAAATCTTCCATGTATTCTCGTGACGTTTTACTGTCAGCGCGTTCTTTGCGTTCTTTGGCTGATTCTGACTTGTTCCTCTGCCTGCTGCATCCTCTGCTTTACCTCCGGCTTTACCTCCAGCTGCGCTCCACATTCATCATCTCCCTTCCTGAGCAGCCCGCCTTAGCTTCTCAAGAACTTCTTAGACGCAAGTACATCATGCCGTCCTACGCCTATCCACCACCGAGGCTCGACAAAGAGACTTCGACGACCATCTCGTCGTTCCTGCGCACCGTCATCCTCCTCTGCATCGCCGGCGCCGCAGTCTCTTCTCGAGAGTTTGCCGTCGTTCGATTCGAGTCCATCATCCACGAGTGAGAACTACACTTCTTCCGTATAAACTATATTTTAACTGAGCGTAAAATTCCTTCTCCCCTTTTGCACAGATTCGACCCATGGTTCAATTACCGCGCGACCATGACCCTGACCAAGGATGGCTTTTACGTGGGTGTCGACAAGGGCAACAGTGAAGCGCTTTCACCGCCCAGAAAGCTGAACATTGTATCTGAAATATGCGCCACAGGAATTCTGGAATTGGTTCGATCCAACGGCTTGGTACCCGCTCGGTCGAGTCGTTGGAGGAACGCTCTACCCCGGCTTGATGGTCACCTCGGGCCTCATCTGGAAAGCGCTGCACTCGCTCTCGATCCCCGTCGACATCCGAGAAGTCTGTGTACAGCTCGCCCCTATGTTTTCCGGTCTGACCGCTTTTGCGACCTACCTCTTCGCTCGAGAGGTCGGCAAGGACGGATCGCGCGAATCGACCGGTCTCTGGGCCGCGCTCTTCATCGGTATCGCGCCCGGTTACATCTCGCGTTCGGTCGCGGGTAGTTACGACAACGAGGCCATCGCCATCTTCATCCTCATGTTCACCTTCTACCTCTGGATCAAGACCGTCAAGACTGGGTCCATCACCTGGGCCGGCGTGACGGCACTCTTCTACTACTACATGGTCGCTGCGTGGGGTGGATACGCCTTTATCACCAACATGCTCCCCTTGCACGTCTTTGTGCTGTTGCTCATGGGCCGCTACACCTCGCGCCTCTACGTCGCCTACTCGACGTTCTACGCAATTGGCACCTTGTCGTCGATGACGGTTCCCTTTGTCGGCTTCTTGCCCTTGCTCACGTCCGAGCACATGGCCCCGCTCGGCGTCTTTGGTCTGCTCCAGCTCATCGCTTTCGTGCAGCTCGTACGATCGCACGTGCCCGAGGCCCAGTTCAAAGTTTTGTTCCGCGCCGCGCTTGGTGTCGGCTTGACGATGATTTTTGGTGGCTTGTGGTTCATGACCCGCTCGGGCAAGATTCAACCTTGGACCGGTCGTTTCTACTCGCTCTGGGACACGGGCTACGCTCGCATCCATTTGCCGTTGGTCTCTTCCGTCTCGGAACACCAACCGACCGCATGGCCTTCATTCTTCTTCGACCTCAACTTCCTCATCTACCTCTTCCCCGCGGGTGTCTTTATCTGCTTCCGCGAGTTGAGGGACGAGCACGTTTTCGTCATCATTTACTCCTTCCTCGCGTCTTATTTCGCCGGCGTCATGGTTCGTCTCATGTTGACCTTGACGCCCGTCGTTTGCGTCTCGGCTGCCATGGCGATCTCGTCCGTTTTCGAAACCTACCTCGACCCCGTCCAACCCGATACGACCGAAGACATCGTCGCTGCTATGACTGAAGACGACGGTACGAAGCCCACGAAAGACGCCAAGACGACGTCGAAACGATCGAATCGCAGGTTATCGTCTACCAAAGCCGGTGTTTGGGGTCTAGACGTTCGAGCGATGCCGATTATCGCCTTCACCTTCTTGGCGAGCTTGTTCGTACTGCATTGCACCTGGGTTACTTCGACGGCTTATTCCTCCCCCTCCGTCGTCTTGTCGAGTCGAAACGCCGACGGATCGAACAACATCATCGATGATTTCCGAGAGGCTTATTACTGGCTTCGACAGAATACCAAGGAGGATGCCAAGATCATGTCCTGGTGGGATTACGGTTACCAAATCGCCGGATTTTCGAACCGTACGACCTTGGTCGATAACAACACCTGGAACAACACCCACATCGCTACGGTGGGTAAGATGATGTCTTTGAACGAAGAAGCGGCTTACCCTTTATTGAGACAACACGACGTCGATTACGTTCTCGTCATCTTTGGTGGTTTACTCGGTTTCGGAGGGGATGATATCAACAAGTTCTTGTGGATGGTCAGGATCTCGGAAGGGATTTGGCCGCAGGAGATCAATGAACAAAAGTACTTTACCAGTCGAGGGGAGTTCAAGGTCGATGCGGATGCGAGTGAAGTGATGAAGAATAGCTTGATGTACAAGATGTCTTACTATCGGTAAGTAGCGCATACCTATTGCCTGGGCAGGCGGGGCGGGGCGGGGGAAAGGAGCGAAACTGATCAAATGCGCTTCCTGGTTTACCTTCCAGCTTCGCCGAAGTCTTCGGAGGCGGTCAAGCCCACGATCGTGTTCGAGGTCAAGTGATTCCCAACACCCCTATCCAACTCGACACATTGGAAGAAGCCTTCACCTCGGAGAATTGGATCGTAAGGATCTACGCTGTCAAGAAGGAGGATTCGTTGGGGAGGGATCTCAAATCGGCGAATGCTTTTGCGGGGGGTAAGAGGAAGAAGAGGGTCAAGCCGGCGAAGAAGAATACGTTGAGGAGGGGCGCGTAAGGATGGAAGCTTGAAAATGAAGGTGGGGGTTGCTCTTCCCCGTGGTGGTTTCGTTTTGAGACCGTGTTTTGATTCGTGGGAGGTGGCCGAAGGAGAAGAGAGGAGTGAATTTCGCTCGTGGTATCTGCTCATTTGGGAATCAGAACAAACGGTGCCATATTCCATACCCGAGGAAATCTGTCCTTATTGCAGAGACAAGCCGTCCAAATTAAGTTCCTCGACCTCAGCTGCCGCTCCGACGATTTTCCTCTCCACTTTCTTAAAGTAGGTTGGCGAGACGATGCCGTCCTTGCCTGATGTGAGAAGTACGTTGTTGGAGGATTCGTAGATAGGGATATTGTCTGATCGAAAAGGGGGGAGTTGTTGAGGAGAGATGAAAAGGTCAGGCTTTACCAGCGAACCACCAGATTGATCCGTGTTGACTTACCGGCGAGAAGTTTGGGAACGTCTAAATATATGAAGAGGTTACAATTGGCTCGCATTCCTGTGGGTGAACAGGAGAGTCTCAATGAGGATGGAGAATGGTTATATGAGGAAGAGTGAGCGTGCTGACCGCTCTTGACCCCAGCATCGCCAAACAAGCCCGTTGCGCAGTGGATATGGTTCCTCGCCATTTTCGAAAGGCCTTGCTTGGCTGAAACATGTGCGGAGGAAATTGGGCGATCAAAATTTAGTAAACAAGCTGTGTTACGGGGCCTTTTTTCGAACCGCACCTATTGTAGGCCATAGCTTGTAGGTCGTGCCATGGACCATGGTGGGGACTTGGGAGGCGTCGAGGATGGGTTTTAGTTCGAGGGATTCGACCTGCGCCGAGTGATGAAGGCCAAGTCAACAATTCTGGGCGAGCATACTCTCTATCCCAGCTCGAAACTGACCTGCACCGAATGCCCCTGGTTCGCCCTGATCCACCACTCGAATTCGGCGTCTTCGGCTACGTCTCCCCCACTTGGCTTCTTGGCTTCTTTTTGCAGCGTGAAGCGTTGTTTCTCATTCTCGGCGACGATACGTTGTATTGTCTCGAATGTGACACCTTTCAATTTGGGTCTCTTGAGCTGGAGAGAAAGATCACGTGCATCCCGAAAGTTGAAGGTGGAAAGCAAACTCTGCAAATTACAGTTGGGCGAAGCTTACCAACTGATCAACTCGAACGAACCCATCCGCTCTGAGGACGAGATGTTCCTTCGCTGCACCATGACGAAGGATGTAAGAGAGCGTTTTGGAATGTCGCACGTCGTCGGAGTCGGTGGTGCGGCCTCGGGCGGTGGGGGCGATCTTGCGAGAGGTGTTGGGCGGTTTGGGATTGGGTGCGGAGATGGGATCCGAGGTCGAGGTGGAGGCTTGCGGTGCGCGTTCGGGAGTGAAACGTGGCTCGCTCATAGTTTTACGAAAGAAAGGGTGCGGTATTGAAACGGGTAGGGGTAGGTATCGGACCGGTACTCGAGCTGGAATGGAGAAGGAGAAGCGAGAGAGAGCCAGAGCAAGAGCCGACTTGCGCGCTCTGGGTCTCCCTCCACACCCGCCCTCACCGCCCTCACCGCATCCACTTGCATAAGCCTGAATCAACCAGCATAGGCCATGTTCGCCTCGACACTCGCTCGGTCGACTCGACCGCTCGTCTACGCTTCAACACGTCAAGCGTTCGCGTCTACGAGCTCGTGCGCTCCGAGTTGTTCCTTCTCGACCACTTGCAGCTCCTTCGCTTCGTCGAGCTCGTCCACTCCTTCATCTCCACCTTCATCCTCCACCTCCCCCCGCCCGTCCACTTCGCCCGCCACCTACTCCGACTCACATCTGACCCCCTCCGAAGCCGAGCTGAAAAAGGTCGAACAACGCAACACCACCCCCCCACCTTACCTCTCCCGTGCGCTGGGCATGACGAATAAACCCTCCACCGACCCGGTGACGAGGGAGGAATGGAAGCGCAACCTGTTGAGCAAGCAGAGGAGGTTGGACGAGAGAAAACACTTGTCAGTTGCGCGAACTTCCGGTACGATCTTGATCGGGTGCGCCGAGGCTAATTTTTCCCCGGACGACAGGGTTAAACAAGTTTCGAAAGGCTATTTCAACGATTATAACGAGTTGAGGCACCAGGGAGGCAAAAAATGGATCGCACCCAATACACTCGTCCGAGAAGATGTAGGTTCAACTATTGACTTTACACAGCATCGCGCTAACCGCCTCGTCGAGAAAACCCTGCCTGTCCACCCCCGCAGTTGTCGCTCTACTTCCCGGACATACAAGGCGTCTCGTTGGCGAACAAGGCAAAGACGCATACGACCGATTTATGGAAGGGTAAAATATCGCTCGTCGCCATTGGCAGCTTCAGGAGTTCAGAGGTAGGTCCTTGATGAAGGCCGCACACCATCGGTGAATAGGCTGTCAATGTGGTCGAATGCAGGAACATGTCAAGTCGTTCGTGAGACCGGCTCTGTCGGATATGAAGGATGAACCTCTTTTTCAATACGTCTACGTGGGTCCAGCTACCCCGAGTCAGGAGCTCCCGAAAAGAAAATAATCTGACTTTGTGTCGCCACAGATCAACGCGCAAGAAAACCCATTGAAATCGTTCCTGGTGACCATGTTCCTCTCTTCGCTGCGTCGTCAAATACCCGTTCAATACCAACCGACTTATCTCCTCTCGCACCAATCCCTCGAATACCTGCGTGAACCGTTGGGAATGACGAACAAGCACGTCGGGTACGTGTACCTCGTCGATTCGAATGGGAAAGTGAGATGGGCGGGGTGTGATTGGGCTACATTGAACGAGGAAGAGGCGTTGAGGAAGTGTTGTCATGTGTTGGTGGAGAGGTACAAGAAGGATCATGCGGGTGTCTGATGGAGGATGGGGAGAGGGCGAAAATCTAGCTTTCAGATAAAGTTGGTAATACCACTAGCATTAGGGCAACAAAATTATTATCGTGTGCGCCCGCACTATTACAATTCTGTCTTTTTTGGTCGAAACGGGAACATCTTCCAACCTCCTATTCGGGTGATTAGACTTTGCGCGCCTTGTTCGACAACACCACCCAGCACCGAACCAGCTCAGCTCGGCTCAGCTCGGCGCAGGCGCCCGAAATCCTTTCTGGTGAGCCGGCCCGCGAGATCCTTCGAGCTGCTGCACTCCACCCATCAGAAATCCACTCACGCACCCACCCACCCACACCCACACCCACGCACTCCACGCCACGCCACGTCTCTTGCCCTTTTGGCGTGCCTTTGCTAAATCTGACCTTTATGAGCCCGGTCGCACCACCGACCATCCTCTTGCACCATCACCCTCTCCAACCCCAATACCACCACCACCCACACCACCTCGAACGCTTGTCAACTGATCCCCTCTTGATCGTGGTCTGAGTTACCTACCCCATGTACTCCAACACTTCGGGCTTCAGTCCATCACCTTCGCCTGCGCCCGCCTCGCCACCTCATGGGGCTACTTCGTCTGGCGCAGGAGGAGCAGGAGCAGGGACAGGGACAGGGACAGGCGGCGGAGGAGCTGGAGCTGGAGCTGGAGTAGCCGCTGGAGCGACGACGACGAGCAGCAGTACCGCGCCGGGTGGCTCATCTGCAGCGAATGGCGGCGGGGGAGGCGCATCCCCTTACAACAATGGGTCGAACAACAACAACAACAACAATGCCCAGCGATATTCGTTGATCAATCGGTTGCAGCATGGTCATTACGGGCAGGCACCACCCCATCATGTGAGTATAGAGTACGAGCCCAGCGCGGCGTGCGTCCTCGAGTACGGCCAACGACGACAGTTCGTGATCGGTTCTCAGTGAACCAACCTGGGTGCATGACGAGCTGGAGTCTCACTGTCGGCCTAGAATCGTCGCTGATCTGGCTCGACCTTTTTCACATCCTTGCTTTTCCCCCGCCGCGCGACCGATCGGACGACGACCGTTAATGCGCTCCCTGACCCACGGTCTAACCCACCACATACCAAACTCAGCAGCAACCCCATCACTCCTTCTCGTACCCAGGACCACCGGCATCACCGGCAGCCTATTCGGGAGGGCCATCCCACTCGCAGCACCACAATTCGCTGCCACCGCACTCGCACTCGGCCCATCCCGGACAAGGGTCAGGTGCACCACTTTCCCACTCGTCGCACCACCCGCATCAACCTCCGCCGCACCACCAAAAGAATGGCGCGGGCGGGAACAACCCAAACAACAACAATCAGAACAACAACAACCCGTCCTCCCACCACCACCCGCAACAGACCGCCGGCGGGGGGCAATCCAACGGAAGCCAGGGTCCGCTCTCCTCCCACTGGCAGCAACAAATGTCCCTCGCCCACATCTCGCGCCAGTCCAACTCACCCCACCACAATGCTCGAGCGGCCCATCTCGCCGCACGAGGGCACACGGGCTCGTCCGCCGCGATCGTCATCTCGGACCCGAGCCAGCGCCCCTCGAGCACGATCGCCGGCGCAAAGCGCAGTTACGGCCCCAATCTCGCCAACGGCCACGCCAAGAATGCCAGCACCGCGTCCAAGCTCTTCGACGATGAGCGCAGTGCATCCGCCGTAGGCTCGATCCGTACCGACCACATCCGCGACTCGGGCTCGTCCCCAACGACCGCCGCGACCGAACTCGCCCTTGGGGGTCTCGACACAGTCGCGACCAACCAGTCCGACAAGCCGACATGGTCCACGATCGACATGGGCGGCATGAACCTCAAGAACCTGGCCTCCGAGCTGTTCCAGTACACGTTCTTGACGACGCTCTACATCCCGCACAACTCGCTGTCGGTGCTGCCGACCTCGATCTCGCGGCTGTCGAACCTCGTCCTGCTCGACGCCTCGTCCAACAAACTCACGTCCCTACCCGTCGAGATTGGGCTTTTGACACGCCTGCGCGAGCTCTTCCTATTTGACAATCACCTCCAGTCTTTGCCACCAGAACTAGGCACCTTGCACCAGCTCGACACGCTCGGGATTGAAGGCAATCCCCTGTCCGATACGTTGCGGTCTCTGCTCGAAAAAGACGGCACCTCGGCCCTCGTCGCCTACCTTCGCGACTCGTGCCCAGTACCACTGCCCCCTCCCGAACGGGACTGGATCACGGTCGAACCGGATTCGTTCCCGACCGCGGCCGCACTCAACGCCGACGGATCCAAGCGGCCGCCGGAGGAGACCTTTTCGACTCTGAGCTACAACATCCTGTGCGAAAAGTACGCGACCTCGCAAATGTACGGCTATACACCGAGCTGGGCGTTGAATTGGGAGTACCGCAAGGAGTTGATCCTGCAAGAGATCATGACCTATGGCGCCGATCTGATCTGCTTGCAAGAGGTCGACGTCGAGCAATACGAGTCGTACTTTTTGGAGCACCTCTCCGGGCAGGACTATGACGGCGTGTACTACCCCAAGTCGAGGGCCCGGACGATGCACGGCGACGAGCGCAAGCGCGTCGATGGGTGTGCGACCTTTTTCAAGAACACGACCTTTGCGCTCGTCGAACAGGTCCTGATCGAGTTTCAGCAGATCGCGATGCGGCGACCGGACTTTAAAAAGACCGAGGACATGTTCAACCGCGTGATGACGCAGGACAATATCGCCGTCGTGACGTGCCTCGAACATCGCGCTTCGGGCGCTCGGCTCGTCGTCGCCAATACGCACGTTCATTGGAACCCTGACTTTAGGGATGTCAAACTCGTCCAAGTCGCGATGATGATGGATGAAGTGCACAAGATCGCCAACGATTTCGCCAAGTTGCCTTCCCGGTTGAACCTAGGGGAAGGATACGACGCCGCACCCAAATACGCTAACGGGTCCAAGATCCCGACCTTGATCTGTGGTGATTTCAACTCTGAACCCCATTCGGGCGTGTACGAGTTCATGACCAAAGGGCAAGTCGAGAAGGACCACGAAGATTTCATGGGGCATACGTACGGCCATTACACCTCGGAAGGGTTGAACCATCGCTTGTCGCTCAAGTCGGCTTATGGCCATGTCGGCGAGTTGGAGTTCACGAACTATACACCCGGTTTCGAGGGCGTGTTGGATTATCTGTTTTACACGTGAGTTCATCCCGTCGTGTGTTTTAATGAAGTCGTAGGCGGTCGACTTATTGAATCTTTCTTTTTTGGGGGTGACCAGCACGAATTCACTTTCGGTCACGGGTTTGCTCGGCCACGTCGATTCCGAATACACCGATCGGGTCGTAGGCTTCCCCAATGCTCATTTCCCAAGGTGGGTTGGGGTCAATTAGGCATCGAAAATGGGGAAAATTCCTTCCTGACACAAGAGGTAACTTGTTCTGGACCCACAGTGATCACATTTCGGTTTTGGCCGAGTTCAAACTCAAGGATGCTTAGCGGGTTGGGGCAATCGATTACTACAACTGGGGAAGCGCGCACCACCTCATCACCTCAGCACTCACCACCTATTATCACCCCTCATCATCTTCCTCTTCGCGGAACCCCTTTCCTCTGTATGTCCTCGATGATGAACCCCCAGTATGTTTACTTGTACTACAAACGAAAGAGCGAAGAAGAAGGGTGTGTACGAAACTTGTTCTCGCGAATTGTGTGCGTGTGATGATGCCCAAGTATTTGTGTGTATGTGCGCACAATTATGTGTGTGTGGCATGGTTTGTTCTTTTCTTCCTACGTGTTTCTTGTCTGCGTGGTTCTCTTTCCCTCCCTCCCCCCTTGTGTTTTGTTTTGTTCGGCAGGGTGATTACTACGATGATGATGAAGAAGGCGGGGCTGTTTCTCTTCTTCTTTTCTCATTTTGTACACGTACGATCATGAACGACCTTTCTTCTTTCTTCCTTCTTCTTGCTTCTTTTCCTTTTCGATATATGAAACTATCAATCCGGATGCTACCTCCTCACCATTTTCACTTGCGTAAAGAACTGCATGAACACCGCTAGAATGATGCGCAGATAATCAAGGGTCGAGTTGGTCGAGTCTCGCGCGCGCGCTCGGACCAGCTCGGACCTCTTTGGTGTGATGAGTTCGGGCAAGGCGCGCTTACGATTCTCTCTCTGTCTCTCTCGCCCCTCTCTTGCCCCTCTCTTCCCGATCTAGCGAGCCACGATGACAAGTGGCAGTCCAAATAGTACACGGACCCCACCCGGTCAAGCGAATCTAGTCATCGACGCAATCTTTTCACCTCTTACGAACGGCAACAGCAATGGAGTACACGAGATGGAGGTCTCCTCCTCGTCGTCGTCGTTGTCCTCGGAGGGGGATGATGTCACGAACGCGCAGGGAAAACGGCATCAAGGGGGGGAGGTTGGGGCTGGGGAGGGGGTTGAGGAGGATGTTGGGTGAGTAGGTTGGGCCTTTGGGTTTGGTTCATTCGAGGATGTGGGTTGGGGAGATGAATACGGTGTCTTGGAGCGGAATGGGGGATCGCCATGCCGCTTGCGAGGGCGAGGGCGGGGGCGAGTGGGGGCCGGGCGAGAGCGGCCAAGACTATCCTCCTCTGTTTTCAAGGGGCGATGTCCCATAAGAAACTGACTCGTGGTCTTGTGTGTGGTGTATAGGCCTCTTCCCACGACCCGCACGATCATCACTACGATCGTACACCCTGCAGAGGCCGATGATGGCGTTGGTTCATTGCCCAGTCAGCTTTACACCGCTTCGTACGTACCTCGATTTTGGCAATCAAGCCGGAACCCGGAAAGCAAACCAACCACTAACACCATCGCACCCCACACCCATCATCAGTTACACCCACTCCAACACCACCCAACTCATCTCCTCCATATCCCCCTCGGACGGCTCCCTCACCCTCAAACCCATCGGACCGAGGAGTTCAAGATCGTCGCATCCAAAGACCAAGAAATCGGGCTCGTCGAGACCGGTCAGTTTCCAGCCCCGTACCTCGGCTTTCGATCGCAACAATTCCGAATCGGCGGTCAATTCGTTCAGAGGCTTCTTTACGTTGTTTTGGATCATGTGCGTCGCCGTTGAATTGGCTCAAACCAAAGGGGAGGTACTAGTCGGATCCGATCGACTGACCCCCACCCTCTGTCCACTGTGGTCTTTGCACTGTAGCATCTTTGTTGGGGCGCTCAGGGTCGGCATCAAGCATTATTCTGAGCACGGCGCCTTGTTCAGGTGGACGTTCGCCAAGTTCATTTCCCAGGATGGACTGGCGCTTGCGGCGAGTGATGCGGCCATGTTGGCGAGTACGTTTGCATGTGTGCCGTTTGCAAAGGTTAGTGCAGTGGGGGACCGATGGACAAGAGAAAAGGTGGGACATGGTGTTGAACTGGAGACATGTCTGAATTTCTCATTGGTAGGCACTCAAGAACGGGTGGATGAGGTATCGAGGCGTAGGCATAATCGTACAACACATCTACCAAGTTATCTTCCTCGGCGCCGCCGTACGGTGGACCTTTCACAAGGAATGGCCCTGGGTCCAATCGGGGTTCCTGGTCCTCCACACCTTGACCATGTTGATGAAGGTACATTCGTACTGCGCCTATAACGGTGACTTGTCCGAGAAACGGAGGGAATTGGACATCAAGCGAGCCGAATTGAATCGAGTCGTTGAGGAACAAGGAGGGGAGGAGGCCTGCCAGCAGGAGGCCAAACGGGTATGGACGAAAGAGATCAGAGAGGGCGCATTGGTCGATGATGCACCTTCAAATGAGGTCGACGATGTTCCTGCGAGTCCGGGCAGTCTGGACGTTAAAGCTTCGGATTATGCACCGACTGGGATGAGGCAACGCGTAGGAAGGAGGAAATCGTCCACTTCGATCGTCGGCGTCACGCCGTCCAACTCCATGTCCAACAAGGGCAAACCAGTACCTCTCGTAGGACTCGAAGCTTTAACATGGCATCCGCATGATCAGTTGAGGGAACTCGTGATTGACGTCATGGATCTTGACGAGTTACTCGTTTCGACCGGTGTCAAGAAGGTTCGATGGCCCGAGAACACGACTCTTTTCAATTTCTGCGATTATCTTCTCGTTCCTACTCTCGTGTACCATCTCGAGTATCCGAGGACGAATACGATTCGACCGCTTTACGTGGTGGAAAAAGTCGGAGCGACGTTCGGGACGTTCATGATTTTGCTCTTGACCGTCGAGCACGTCATCATTCCTGCCTATCCCAAGCATACGGATCCTTTCTATATCAGTTTGCTTGATTTGGCCATTCCTTTTATGGTCAATTATCTTTTGATCTTTTTCATCGTGAGTCAAGTGCCCACTTTTTCAATACCTCCAGTACTGAACGCCCAATCATGGCTGCGCAGATCTTCGAATGCATCCTCAATGGATTCGCCGAACTGACCTACTTCGCCGACCGTGGCTTCTACTCCGACTGGTGGAACTCACAATCCTTCGACGAGTTCTCTCGTAAATGGAACATTCCTGTACACACGTTCCTTTTGAGGCATGTGTACGCTTCGACCATCTCGACCTATCATGTTTCCAAGTTTCAGGCGGCATTCGTCACGTTTTTACTTAGTGCTGTGAGTTGAGGGCCCGTAGAGCTGCGCGGTTGATGTGTGGTGCTGAGTTGGTCGTGGTTGCCTTTTCAGTGCGTCCATGAGTTGGTGATGGCGGTGGTGATGAAAAAACTTAGGCTGTATCTCTTCCTCATGCAAGTAAGTAGCACGCTCTCGAGACTTTCAGAAATGTTCACTTCGGGTTGGTTGCTGACACCATTTTTTTCGTTTCCTTTTTTTGGGTAGATGTGTCAGCTCCCCTTGATCGTGGTCGGCCGTCTCCCTATACTACGACGCTACCCCGCGCTCGGTAATGTGAGTCTTGATACGCCTGGGTCGAAGGTGTTTCTTCCGCAAAGCTGAACCTGACCCCCCTGGCCTGCCCGCCAGCTCTTCTTTTGGATAGGTCTCTTGTCCGGATTTCCCCTCCTCGCAGTATGCTACATTCGGTATTAATCACCTCCATCCCCGAAGAGCGCTTTCCTCTCATCGTTGACAGTTTCCGCGGTACTACCTCTACAAACGCGCTATTCCGTACGCTCGCGGGTAGAGTGATTCTTTTCATGTATCGTTCTCGGCACGTTTTTGGCTTGCTGCGAATGTGAAAGTTATAACGACTGCTGTTTTGGAGAGAAGGAAACTGAGTGGTTTAAGCTGGTACGCTCATTGATTTACAACACGCTCGAATGTCCAACTACTGAAGTTCTTCCCTCCTCTCCAACCAATACCTCACCCCTTCCTCCCTCTTCGTCGCATCCAACCCTTCTCCCAACGTAGCGAACAGAACCTTGATCAAAGCTTGTCGACCCGTTACTACTTCGCCTTCCTTCCCGTTCCCGTTCGCTATAATCCCCTCTTCCGCCTCTCTGGGTTCCTCCTTCACCAAAACCCAAATCTGATCCAACACCATCCTTAACAAGATCAAATTAACACTCGTCGTCTGATCGATCAAAGTCAACAACAAATGTCCTCTCGGTAATGACAAAGCCTTCACTTCGACGGGAGAGAGTGAAGAGGTTTCGTCGAGTCGAGTCGAATTGAGGTCGTCTTCATAATTCCTTCCTGCTACGTTGGAAGAGGTCGTAGGGGAATGGTCTAGGGTTAATGAGGGGGAGCTGTCGAGGGTAGGGAGGGAAGGTGTGGAGGTTGTGGATGTGGGTATGTTGCGTATGGTGGAAAGGAGTTCTTCGATGCAGTACCATGCTAATGCGTCGGACGTGGTGGAGGCGCAACGAACGATCGTCGTAAAGGCCAATCGGAGTTGGGCGGCCGACATCAGTTTCGGGAAGGCCTAGTGAAGGACGACTATGTGGTCAGTTCCTCTTTAGAACCTGGAGAGGGGTGGGCTTGTTTCGCCTTTCACCACTCACCTGGAGCAAGACCTGGGTATACCATACTGCCAAGTCACTCGACACTTTCTTGTGCGTCGCAAACACCGCAAGTAAGACCGAATGTGCCGATTCGAACGTATCCCTATACTTGGCGTCTTCCAAATAAGGATAACAACACGGCAACACCTTCTCCTCCAAGTACTGATCCCCAATACGTTTCATGAGAACCTCTGCGGCGTTGAGGTAAAACGTTGTTTCGCTTCTTTGGACCAAGCGTTCGTGTGTGTGTCCTAATCGAGCCGGTTCCATCCGAGTCATGAGATCCTCAACTTGGTGTCTCGTATCCCCACCAGCGACTTCCATCAACCCAGCCCAAACGCCCCTCCAAGCGCTGAACCCGTCGGAGCCAAATCGAATCGTAATGAAATAAGACCGATGCAACACCCTCACGGCCTGAGCAGCCAAATCAAGTTGTAACCTCGTCGCCAAAACCTCCGGTCTAGGTTCGACGATGATCAGAAGCGACGCATCGATCAAGGTCAATGCGAATAAGAGCGATTTGAGTAAAGTCCAAGGTTCTTTTCGTTCGCGTGTGGAAGGGGATAACTGCGTGTCGTCTTCTAGATCGGACCAGGGTGTTGAGGCCCAGCCTTTTTGTACTCGGTCGACAACGCGTTCGAGGGTCGATCCTAGAGAGATGACGGAAACGAGGGGGGGTGAACTGGCGGGAGTGGAGGAATGTGTGGTGCGAGCTGCTAAAGCTGCAGCTTGGATGAGGCGACTAATGGCTCGGGATAAAGGACCGAGAGCTTGGAACAAGGGCGCTCGGGTCAAGGTGGAGAGTTGGTCGTGGGATGGGGACGGTATGGTCCAGGATAGTCCTTCGGGGGTTTGGATGAGGTCGCAGGAGAGCGAGTTGAAGAGGGTCCCACCGGCGAAACAATTCGACCAAGATTTGGTGAGGAGGTTCAGAAGGGACTGTAGGCGAAGCGAGAGGTAAGCCAAAAGCTCTACCTCAAAATTTGTAATGGTTCGCCCGTGGCTACTGACAGATACGGGCCCGGCGGCCAAGAGGTCGACGGGAAACATGGGGAAAGTCTGAGCGGCGAACCAGCTCGGCAAATCGTTCGAGACTTGGTCTGCGGTATGATACCGCCGTCAATTTTCCAGCTTCTCCTTCGATTGACCTTCGTTTTACGCTCACCTGTCTTTGTGTTACCGTTCCATTCCATGGCCGTCGCACCCAGCCTGGCGTCCTGCTCCTCCTCTCGGAAGTACTCGTCCCAAGCGGCGAGGACTTGGTCGTGCGCTCGACCCATCAACGCACTGCCTCCAACGTAGAGCTTGTCCTGACGTTGCTTGATCGATTGCAACGCTGCCAACAGAGCCGAGGTGATCAACAGCCTGACGACGGGGTGAACTCGCATCGTCCTCGTTGTAGATTTGTCCTGAGCGAGCTCTCCGACTTGATCGTCCCGAATACCCTGAAGGTACAGCTCGACGAATTGCGCATAGGTTCGTCTCGCCTTCCACCCCGTCCCATGTTCCTTGGCGATCTCCGAAGCGCGATACAAACAACACTGTACCAAACTGGTGTACACCTCATTCGCACGTGTCCAATTCAACGTCCTCCAAGTCGCCCAACTCGAAGCCGAACTCGAGGCCGTCGCTTGACCTCTCCACAACGAAGGTGAACTTGCGATACATGATATCAGGGTTGGTATTAGGGCGCTGGTGGCTGGGTCAAGGAGGGATAGGGTTGAGAGGTGCAAGGTGATGAGTTGAGGTGTGGAGGAGGAGAGGACCGTCCACGGGGGTGAGAGGAGGTCTTGAATCAGCAGCGACACGTCGGGCAAGCCTCCACTGGCCGAGGTGCCCATCGACATGGTCGTGGATGTCGAAAGGTAAGATGAGACTCGATGTATGTATACGCTTGCGACCGACCTGGCGAGGGAAGAATCACCGACCGCAATGACGGAAGCCAAGACGACCGCCCGTCGGTTCGCTTGTTCCCGGCCCGGCAGTAACTTGGGCCTGCACTGGCCTGCGGGCAATGCCGCCGGACCGCCGACCGCCCGGTGAAAGTTGCGAGTGAAATTGGCTTTTCGCCTACTTTCTTACCCGAACTCGGTCGGGCTATGAAGACATCGCAGGTAGCCAAATTGCTTGCAAGTAACCTGCTCTTCAGCCTGTGGAAGCTGTTCGACGTGACAGATCGTGGGCAATCATATTAAGCTGACTATCTTCCGGCCGGGCAAGCTCATAAACGATCGCCGCTAAAAGTTGACCGTGACCCCTGTTTCAGCTTCCACGCCAGTACGAATATCGACTAGAGCTCCAGGAGGTCTACGGTCTGTATTTACCCACTAAAGAGGTTTACATGGCAAAGGAGTGGTCGCTGCCTTGCAAGCGGGCAATTTCCGTCCGAGCTCGGCGGCTCGTCGTGCCGTTGGTGATCGCTTGGGGAACTGGATTGGACCATTAGCCGCGGGTCGTCGCTAGGGCTACTACCTCATTAGCTTGCCGCCTAAGAGGGATGGACTGAGATTAGGAGGGCCACCCTCTCCTCTGGCGGGTGCGCTCGCTCTCGCTCTTTGTGCTACATCTCGTCGTGGTCGCGTACACAACATACCGCCACGTCTTGACGAGCGTACCGTAGTATCCGGGGACCTTTACAACTAGGTACGTCTTCGCACTCTTTGGTGTGGGGTTCTGATGAACGCCGCACCGGCCAGTGGCAGCACGGCAGCAAGCATGCTTGGCGCCCCATCTCGACCCGACTCGACTGACACAGTCACCAGAACCGCGTGCGCGCTGGGCCTATCGTTGACCCGGGGAAATGCTGACGATCTGGACCTCCTTTATCTGCCCATTGTCACCTGATAGACGGCCTGTGCATCCAACGCCTCCTCCCATCTGGAATTCCACATCTAGATCATCGCCCTCATCCGAAACGTTGGATCGCCTTGTAGCAGCAGCGCCCCGTCGTCCGTAGAGATCCGTCCCGCTTGCTGCTTTGCACGAGGTCGTCGCACCGGTAAAGCTCGCACGGCGTCACCGGCGCATTCTAGAACCTAGAACACCACCAGCACCACCAGCATCTGCCCGCGGCGGTCTTTGGAGCGTGACCATCAGCCTCGACACGTGACGATCTCGTCCTCACCCTTCTTGCCATCTCTCGGCCTACTCGAGACTGCTCCTTACAAGCGCGTGTGCTCAGCCAACCGCTGTACCCCGCGGGCACCCGCGCCCTACTTCCGCTCGTCTCGTCCCCGTCTTCGTACCCGCGATCGAACGCATGTCGTTCCATGCCTCGTCGACCGTAGCCTCACCAGCGTACCTTGACTCGACCAACTTGGGCAACATCGCATCCCCTCACCCGGAGCTGTTCGCGTACACGTCGCAGCAGCACCCACACCATCACCAGCACCAGCACCACGGTAACTTCCCGATCAACGCGCTCGCCCAGCAGCCATCGTCGGCCGCTCATCAACAAGGATCTATGAACTCTTCGAACCTCAACATGACTAACCCTGGTGCCGATTTCGCCGACTTGCTCGCAGAGTTCACCCTCCCTGCGAACGCGCTTTCTCCCACCGACCCGAATGCAATGCTCGGCAACTCACCTGGCGTGCCGCCTTCCTATGGTGATCACCATGAAGCTCTTGTCGAGGCGAGCCCCTCGCATGGAGGAGGTGGAGGCGGTGGATATCAGCTCCAACAGCCTCGTCAGCACCATCGGGAACGAAGTGCGCAAGAGCTTGTCCTGCAGCATATCGGGTTCTCGCTCGCACCGTCGACGTCGACGTCGACGCCGTCGGCGCAACCTTCCTCGCCCAACCCGAGTCATTCGGGCGGAAACACGATGTCGAATGCGACGACGGACGCTGCGAACGCACCTAGTCAGATCACGAACGTTATTGCGACAATGGATCCCGCGGCGCGCTCACAGCTGTTGAACGCCCTGCTGGCATTGAAGCAACAGCACCAACCCAACAATCCGACCTCAGCAACACATAGCCCTGGCGCCGCTTCCCCAGTAGCTTCAGCTGGCGTAGCCGCCTCACCTCGACATCGAAGCCCGTCTCGCATGGCTTCCAGTCACCCCGCTGCGCACGAGAACCAGTCCTCGAGCCAGAGGAATCGAAGCAGCGCGCCGACCTACACCAACTCGCCATTGATGACGGCCCATAACGGTCCTTCGAGAAGCACCTCGTCGTCCGCCCAGGCGTCCCCCATGGCCTACTACGGCGCTGGCGTCGAGTCGAACGTTTCGACACCCCATGCGTACCACTCGCATCACCGCTCGGGCTCGTCCTCGACCTCGACAGGCAATTCGGTCGCGATGGCTTCGAACTCGTCCAACAGCTACCTCCATCAGATCGCGACTTCGCTTCCGCCCTCGAACATGCCCTCGCCTTTGACCTCCCCGTACACGTCGGTACAGCAGAAGCCTTCGCAGCAGATGTTTGACGCGTTGGCGATGCAGCAGCACCAGAACTTCTCGGCCCAACTGCAAGTCCACAGCGCCTCGCTCGTAGCAGCCAACCAGTCCTCGCAGCAGCAGCAGCAGCCGATGCAGATGCAGAACGCTTTCGGAATGCCAGGCTACGAGATGGAGCAAAGCGAGTTGTCTCGCAACGCGCCGACGAGTGAAGTGCAGGCCGCGATCGAAATGTTGACGAGGGTCGGGGGCAATGGAGGCGTGGGTGGGGGATCGATCAATGGCGATATGAACCCGAGAGGTGAATCTAGCATGACCGGTGGAAGCTACGCTACTCATCCCGAAGGAGACGATTGGACGGGTTCGAATGAAGTGAGTGCAGTATCAGAGGTCCGGTCTCTCGTGGTCGCACGATAGACTGACACTGGCTTGGGGGTTCACGCTGCAGTTCATGTTCTCACCGCTCATGTCTCCCGCAATGACACCTCAATCGGTCTTCACCACCGCCTCTTCGTTGCCACCGTCGGGTTCCTTCCCACCTTCGAAGAATGCTCTCGTCTCACCGGCCGAGTTCTTCTCACCTCTTAGCTCGCCTGCGATCATGCCGCAGCAGTTCAACGACGATCCCGCCGCTGCAGCGATCTGGCAAGCCCAACAACTGCAAAATCGTACTTGGCTCCAAGGCCTGGTGGACCAGACGGGCGCCCTTGGCTTCGACCACAGCAATCTCGCCGCAATGCAAGCCGCCTACTCGCCCTACCTCGGCGCTACAATGCCTGGCAACGCGACGTCTGCGACAGGGTCTCCCGCCAACGCCGCGGCCACCGCCTCCCCGCGCTTGGACTCGAGCGATGCCGGCTTGAGCACGGCCGCTGGAGCGGGTCGACGAGGTGCTGGATCCAAAAAGGCTCGACCGAGCCCGCTGCTCAAACCTACGCCGGACGGCCAATTGGTCCGTCGGGGTACGAGCAAGAAGGCCGCTGGCGGCGCAGGTGGGGATCGACGATCCGCTAGCATCAGCAATGGTGCGCGCAGTGCGACGACAAGCCCTTTCCTTGGACCCTCAGCGACGGGTAGGAACAGTGTCGCGGCTCCTGCTGCCAATGGAGGCATGGGCGCGGCGGGAGGAGCAATTTCGGGCTCGCAGCGCAGTTCACCGCTGGATGATGGGATGATGAACGCCATCTCGGCCGATTCCCCCAGTCCCGTCGATCTGAGCTCGTCCAGCGCGGTCGCCGAGACTTCGGTCGGAGCTTCCCCCGCTTTCGCCAAGAACGGGTCGCAGTTGATGGGTCCGCCACCATTGCCATCTTCGGCCGCCACATCGAGAAGGTCCAGCATCGTCCAGAATGCTACCCCAGTGCAGCACCAGGATGCGACGATGGCCACCCCAGATTGGTTACACCAAGCAGCGACCCCCGCGACTTTCATGAACTTGCCGAATAACATCACTGGGGTTTCATCTCTGTCGCACAACTCGATCGCGTCGACCTCGGATGGCACTCAGCAGCCACAAGACAGCAACGCTTTGCTCACCCCGCCGGACCAAGAAGCGGGCAGTCTCGCCAATGCAGCTCGAGACAGCACCTCGCCATCGACGAATAGCACGGGGAGCAGTGGTTCGGGACCGCCGACGTCATCGTCGTCAAAGGGCAGGTCGACAAAATCTGCACTCGCTTTGACGCGCAAGATCGCCGCTCGACCCATCAAGGCTAGTAGGATCGCTCCTGCCCCGCCTAAGGCGAAGAACACTTTGACACCTTCGCCTACCGACGTGGCGAAAGTGAAGGAAGGGGAGAAGGAGAAGGAGAAGCCGACGGAGAAGCGAAAGTACAAGGGCAAGGGGAAGGAGAAGGAGTCTGGTGCTGTAAAAGCAACTGAGATGGACGACGATGCCGATGTCGACAACACGTCGACTGCGTTGAAGGATGACGTATTGGGAAACCTTAACTCGTCTACTTCGGGTCCTGTCGTCGGGGGTGAACTACGCCGGACGTCGCACAAGGCCGCGGAGCAGAAACGTCGCGACTCGCTCAAGCAGTGCTTCGAATCCCTTCGACGCATCCTCCCGCCGATTGCAATGAACGCCACACCGGACGAAGAGAAACGACCCGGTGAAGGCAATGTCGGCGGACAGCGCAGCGGGAGCGTCGATCCGGAGAACCCGAATCGTGGCGTCAGCAAAGTCGCGCTCTTGCGTCGCAGCAACGAGTATGTGGGGATGTTGCACGATCGGATCGATCGACGTGATGGGGCAATTGATGCGTTGCGAAGACGGATTGCGGAGTTGAGGGAACGGCTTGGGGAGGAGGACGTTGAGGACGATGATTATATTGATGGGTTCGAATTGGATGCGCTGGACAAGGACGAGAAGAAGGCTGGGAACGTCTTCTTTTGTGAGTCTTGGATCTCTTGACGGGCTGCGACGGTCCTGATGCACGTGTCGACTAACGTTTTTCTTCACTGTGCAGACGAGAACCTCGACGATGACGATGAGGAGGAGGACGAGCTCAGGCCGAAAGGTAAAAATTCCGCCGCGCCGAAACGAACAGGCTCCTTACTGCGTCGCAAGTCCAACGCCGCCGCTCCAACGGATGAAACCTCGGCTGTAGGCAAAGATGCGAAAGATCGGGCGGGAGGAATGGGTCATCGCTCGACGCGCAATTCGTTGGGTGCTTCCGAGCACGAGAGTATAACGATGGACGTGGAGGCTGAGGTTTAAGCGAGGAGAGGAGAGTGTCTTCTTGTTCTTTACCCCTTTACTTTGATAGTTCGTTTGTCGTCTTCATTTTAATCGACACTATGCATATCTACCAAGCATCGTTTCCGGTAAACGAACGTGGCTCAGTTCGTTCGTCGTACTTCCGAATGCTCGGCTGCTAGATGCCACCCGTGTAAACTCCCACTGCATAACTCGTTCCGAGTCACCCGTGAGCGATGCTGAGCATCAACGTCGCTCCACGGGGGACCCCAATCGCGCCGGCCAAGACCAGCAGTGTCGGGGAGATATCTCACCAGGGGCGCCTCGTTTCGTCTCACCGCGACTTAGAGCGCTCTACCTGTTCTCAGCTAAGGGGGGGTCACGTGGACGATTAAGCCTACCGGGAATGAAACATTCATCATTCCTTCGGCCGAGAACAGGTTTGAAACCAGGTTTTGGACATAAGTCAAGTTCTTGACTCCCGGGAGCAAGTTTCCGCGCGCTCAGATGATCAGTGGTTCGGGACCGAGCGACTCCTGAGCAGGCTGACCTCGGATGTCTGGCTCGTTCCCTTCCAGCCCAGTCATCATTCGGCCATAAGACATCAGGCGGCCATAAGGCGATCGTAATCACGTGTCTAATATACCTTCTACTCACCGGTTTCGGCACCGTGCCTCGCGCCGAGAAGGTTCGGGCCTCGTGATTCGGGATCGCGGCGATTGGCGGTGGCTGATCCGCTTCGCGGCGCACGATCCACCCTCTCCAAGACCTTCTCCATCGGGCGTTCTATTTTTGACCAGGCGGGGTAGGCTAAAGTTCATGTTTTGGACTTGGCACTTTGAAAGGCTCGGTTCGGGGTAGCCACCGCTTTGCACATCTTCTGCTTCTTGTCTTGTCCTACTCCATCACTTGTCACCGCCACCGTGCCCATGCTCATCGGGGATCTTTTGCTGCCTTGCGCCTTCGCAGCGCTCGGGAGACTAGTGCTCGCTTCTCCATTGCCTCTCAGCGAGTGAGTATATGCTGATCCCGGCCGTGCGAAGCTCGAGCTTGGGAGTGGGAGCAGGCACCTGCCCACAGTAGGTGTGTATTTTGCGGCGCAGTGTTGTTGAGTTTTTCCATTCCTTTGCGCTTGCGGAACAGGTTTGAGACCGAGCTGCACCGACACAAAACCTCGCCGGGGCACCCGGAAAAGGGGAGTGTCTTCCACTCAGCGTACAAACCCCTCTGGGAGGCTCATCGTCGTGGACAGCAACTTGAGACACTCAAGAAAGTCACCTACGACCATGAAGACTATAGACTATCATCCGACTTCGAGATCACCGACATACCGACCGAGCGTAATTACTACTTTGACGTTTCGGAGGTGACCGCAGCCCCTGATGGGGTGACGCGCAAAATGTTTCTCGTGAATGCGCGAGTGAACGGGGAGTTGATCGAGGCGAACGAGGGTGAGTCACTAGACGCAAACTCATCCGGCCATAACGAGGACAAACACGTACCTACCTTTGAGCTTGTACACGAACTACAGGTGACACGATCAAGCTGCATGTCAGGAACTGGCTCCGCGTCGGTACCGGCATCCACTTCCATGGCATCCCGCAAGCCCACGTCAACTACTTCGATGGTCCCGTTGGTGTCGTCACCTGCCCAATCGCTTCCAAGAGCGAGTTCACTTTTTCCTTCAAGCTCGTGAACGTGTGCGGCACCTACTTTTGGCACGGCCATCGCAGTACTCAATCAGTGGATGGCATTAACGGGCCTGTGGTCGTGCATTGCCGCAACGACACTCTCAAGAAGGGCGCAGATTTCGATCGAGAGCAGGTCGTCATGGTCACCGACAACTATCACGAGCTTTCTTCAGTCATCATGGAGAAGTTGCGCTCATCCGCTGGTGTTTACGGGGTAAGCATGGCACTTCTTCGTGAGTATCAGTGGTTGAGGCAGCTGCTAACAGAATCCGCCAACCCCGCATGCAGTCCACCTCGACGCCGACGCCCAAATCAGGGCTCATCCAAGGTCGAGGTGACTTCGACTGCAAGAACAGGACCAACATCCTCAAGGGACATTCGTGCAAGAAGCAGAGCATCTACAGTGAGATCGCCGTTCCTGCAGGTTCGCTCACTCGGTTGAGATTCATCAACGCCGGAATGCACGGTGCGTACCTTTATCATCTGATTCGTGTCGACGGTGCGCGCACGCACTGATGACATCTTGACGGAGTCTACAGCGTTTTGGCGAATCTCGGTCGACGAACACGAGATGAAACTTATCGGTGAATCTTTGAGGCGAGGGTTGTATCTTCCTTGCACGCCTTAGCTGACCATGGCCGTCACCCTACTTCCAGAGGTCGACGATACCCCCATCGATGCCGTCGGTATGCCTCGCATCCCCATCAATGCTGGCCAACGCTTCTCAGCCGTCCTCGATACCCGTTCCGACAAAGCTGGGTCGAGCTTCTGGATGAGATCCTTCGCCGCGACGCAGTGTTTCCGCGCACCCCTGAATGGGTTTAACCCCGAGACATTGGCCATCGTCCGCGTTGTCGATCCTTATGCTTCGACTTCCTCAAGCTCGGGACAGCAGAAATTTCCTACTTCTAAGCCGTTCACGCACGACCTAGTTGAGCTGTGCGAGGACCCTGCTACTAGTAAGTGCACAATACGCGGTTTTCGTTTGGATTGAGCCTGACTGCTAGCACAAATCGTACTCCCTACAGGTATCCTGAGACCACGAGTGGCAGAGAACACAGCTGATACTGCGGATCAGGTGGACTATTTCAATGCAACATATATACTCGCGCCGGAGGGAGGTCGATTTTACATGAATGGGATCAGCTTGTGAGTGAGATTGCTACGGCTGCCGTTGGCCGCTCGCTGACGGACTGGCTTATAACCCCTCGACGCAGCGAAGCCTACGCTTACGAGTGAGTGATCGTATTTTGAGTAGCTCACATTACAGAGTCATTGCTGACTCTCACCGTCCCCTATTACAGCCCTTTGCTGTTTCGAGCGATTCGAGGCGAATCCATCGCCAACCGCTCTGCTACGGTGATCATGTCCGAAACGACCGGCGAAGGTGGTCGAGCCAGAGTCCACGACATCATCGTCAACAACCCCGGAGGCGGTGCCCACCCTTTCCATCTCCATGGCCCGCGATCCTATATCGTTGGGGGTGGGGATGGCACCATCTCCAAGGAGACGTGGGCGACTATGACGCCTATGACTCAAAACCCCACGCGCCGGGATGTGTTCACCGTCCCACCCAATTCGTACATCGTGATCCGCATCGTTGCGGACCTAGTTGGTGTACATGCGTTTCATTGCCATGTTTCGCCTGTGCGTCTCACAGAATATCTATTGCGTGTCAAATGGAGGTACAAATCACTCCGAACCAAGCTCCTGACACGATGATTCCGTTCATTGCGCAGCACACAAGCGTTGGCATGGCAGGAGCGTTGGTCGTCCGACCCGACCTCATTCGCCAGATTCAGCTGCCCCAAGAAAGTATCGACGTGAGTACTTGGAGCGCTCGCAGCTTTGCTTTCTTCCAAACACCTACAATCTGACCATGAACCCCTTTTCTATCAACAGATGTGCAAAGCGTCTCATTACGACTCCGGCTTTTCCGAGGAGACACCCGAGTCCGCGCGTCGTCGGTGATTGTATTTTCAGCATATACACCATTCTTAATACCCGCGTACCTATAGCATAATCGGCCTCGTCTTGTAAGACGGGTCGTACCCTAGACACTCATCAAACCTTGTCGACTGCGCCGAGTAAAACTCATGAGTGATGATGAACCTATGTTTGGCAATATATACCAGAGTATTTGACTGATCCGATGCAGAGCCAAACGTCTAAGTTAATCATTAGACACAATGAGGCATACGCAAGTACACATCTGATCCGATGCAGAATCAAACGTGAGGAAAAGACCCAGTTTGGCACGCGCGGGATCAGGCCTATCAAATTCTTTTCGGGTACTCTTGTACTCGCGCATACGCCGCACAGACCTCCTCGCTGACCGCTCGCCGCTCCTTCCAACTACTAGGCCACGTCAGACGGATAAGTTTGGGTGTCACTTATGAGACTCCGACCTAGTAGGTTGATAGAATTCGAGGCTGAATGAAGGCGTTGATGTGGCCCATCCCGGGCGCAGGGGTCACACGGTCACGTGACGGGCCGGAGAAACGGAATTCACGGGCCGCGGAGCTCGGAACTTGGGCTCGTAAATTCACCTCCTCTGCTTTCACCTCCTCTGCCGACGTGCCGACGTGCCGACGACGGCCACGACGCTCCACAACAAAACGGTCTAGCCACGAGCTGCCCTACTCTACGCAACAGCTAGGACGGATGGGCTCGCAACCTAGGTCGGGTCCGAGCCCTGCGCCAGCTGTTCGAAGATGGGACCAACCTTCGCCCACGCGACGGAAACGGACTCGGGACAGGCCACTCAACATTGCGTGAGCCGTCGATGCAGTACACCATCACTCACCCATGCCGGACATCTCGACTGACAGCTCTTTCCGCTTGGTCCCAGGATGATCTGTGACTACTTCTTCCCCAAGGTCGGCGGAGTCGAATCGCATATTTACAGGTCAGCCACCGCCACGTGTAGGGCGCGTACCTGCGAATGAGCTCTGCACAAGCACCGTTATTGACGTGGTTTATCAATCTATTACTCCTGAAACTACTCAAACACAGTCTCGCTGAGGCTCTTGCCCAATTGGATCACAAGGTATCTATCTACCGTGTCCCATTTCACCTCGCTTTGCCGGACCTGGTGCTTGTGTGTGTGGGGCGTGGGTGGGGGGGCAAAGCGGCGCACGGATCGGGATGCTGTATTCACCTCTGCGGCCATCTCATTGTGCAGGTCATCATCATCACACATGCGTACCCGCCGCGTTCGGGTATCCGCTACCTCCCCTATGGACTCAAAGTGTACCACATCCCCGTGCAACCTTTGCCGCCGACCCACGTTCACGCGACCTTACCGGGCTTCTTCACCGCCCTTCCCTACATCCGCAACATCCTCATACGCGAACAGATCGATGTGCTTCATGCACACGCGAGTCTGAGCGCCGAAGGGATGGAGGGCATCTTCCACGCCCGCACACTCGGAGTCAAAGCCGTTTTCACCGACCATTCGCTCTTTGGATTGGGCAACATGGCCGAGATCTGGGGCAACAAGATGCTGAAGGGGTGTCTGAGCGATGTCGAAGCCGTAATTTGCGTCTCACACACAGGGTGAGTCCACTTCCGTCTTCGACATTTTTTGCCATACGGCATGACTTTGTGAAAAATTAGACCGAGCGCTGATGGCCCGAGTTGACTGGTTGGGGTCCGCCTTGGCGTCTACAGCAAGGAGAACACCGTACTTCGAGGCGCACTGAACCCATCAATCGTTCATGTTATACCCAATGCCGTGGTGGCCTCCCACTTCAAACCTGCCGAACCACCCGCGCCCGTGCCAGAAACCTGTATGACAAGGCCCAATGCTTTGTGTCCGAGCTCACCTCACTGACACGTGTTGAGTCGTTCAAACAGTGACGATCGTCTGCCTCAATCGATTGGTGTACCGGAAAGGAATTGATCTGCTCATCGCAGCTTTGCCGAGAGTATGCTCCATGCATCCCGACGTGAGGGTGCTTATCGGTAAGTTCGTCGGCCACCTCATAGCCTCCGCCTTCTGCCAGAACTGACCCCCGTGTGTCGACAAATCCTTCGAATCCCTGGATATAGGTGGAGACGGGCCCAAGATTGTTGAATTGGACCAGATGCTCGACAAACATCAAGCGCTCTTGAGGGATCGGGTCGAACTGCTAGGAGCCGTTCGAAACGGGAAGGATGTCCGGGATGTGAGTTGACTCCTGCTGACGCGTGCGACATACACGCTGAGCTGAAGTGATTTCCCATCCCTCATTTCAGTTATTGAGCCGAGCTCAAATTTTTCTCAACCCGTCCTTGACGGAAGCTTTCGGAATCGGCATTCTCGAAGCCGCTTGCGCGGGGCTCTTCGTCGTCTCGACACGCGTAGGAGGTGTGCCAGAAGTTCTGCCGCCAGGTCTTGTTGAATTTGCTGAACCCGATGTCGAAGGTGAGTCACCATACCCTTGGTACGAATCACATGCGAAAAGATCGCTTCGCTCACGCCATTGAACTTTCACAGATCTCATTCGGGCCATCTCGAGGGCGATCCATCATGTGCGAAGCGGGAAGCATGATCCTCTTGCAGCGCACGATCAGCTCAAAGAGATATACTCGTGGCCCGACGTGGCCGAGCGGACCGAGAAAGTCTACTACGATGCCTTGGAGGTACCCGAGGTGCCCGTGGTGGAACGCCTACGAAGGTCAGTCAAATGATTTCCAACCTGTACGATAGGGCGGTCATGCTGACCGAAATCGAGGGCCTTCTTTCAGATATTACGGTACTGGGTTAATCTTTGGCAAGATGCTGTGCATCATCATCTGCGTCGACTACATCCTTCTCGCCTTCCTCGACTTCTTCTTCCCTCGCGAGGATATCGACTTGGTACCCAAGTTCGAGTTGTCGAGATGGCAAGATGTGAGTCAACCGATGGAAAGTCCAACATGAAGTGATGTATATTGACCTGTCTTGCTGGGTTATGTCTAGCTATGTAAAGAAGAACTGGAACGGACTGAAGCAGAGCGAGAAGAGCTGAAACGGACCAAAGCTGGCGGGAAAAGTGGTGATGGCAGGGAAAACAGTTCCTCTAATTGAATGGAAATTAATGTTGTAACAATGATGAGCACAATAATCATACTATCGTTGCGTACGAACAGAAGAATGCCCCCGTTCAAGGGACTGGGGCCGTGCATCCTAAAGATCGCCGGCGCGTACTCGCTTTGGGCGATCTCGATCCTTCGCGTGGTGGGAATAGGGAGAAGAACGCCTCGATAAGGTGTTCATTATGTAAGATCCATCGGTCCGCAGTGGCTTGGAATCTACATGCTGAATTGTTGGGGCTAGGTAAAAGAGTCAATACCCATTCACCCGGGGGGGGTAAATAGATCTGCAATGGCACGTTCGACTGCACGACGGGCTTATACTAAGGGGGGTTCAGCTTGCGATGAGATTAAGTTAAGAATCGGAGTACGCGTTTGTCCGACGCCGACCGAGGAGGATTCGATCCCGTAGGCGAGCTCGAAGCGAGCAAAGACGAGTCTTCAAGAATGATTCCTGATCGAACAAAAGACATACTTTTGCAAGCTCCGTTGTGGTATTGCACTTGACACTTTTCAAAGGCCCGGTGACGTTGCAGAAGGCTGTTGCTTGGGCGTCGGACCCCGGATAGCGTGTGCTGACCTTGGCAAATGGGAGCGATGTAGCGGTTGGTCTTTTCTGCTTTTGCTGCAAGAGTTTGACGCCGAGGACTCAAGCGCGCGCGACCTCGACCCTCCTTGCAGTAAGCCGTGCCCGCACGCCTGCCCTTCCTGCATGCGCCGCACGCCTGCCTCGAGCCTTGGTCTGTAAGCCGCACTTGCGCAAGAGTTTACCAAGCCAGCTCCTGCCGCACCTTTTAGTTCCCACTGCTTGCCGTTGCCGTACCAGTATCGCTGTGTACCTCTGCCACCTCCTGCCAAGGTCAGTGGCCTTCCTTGAACTCTTCCTGCCGCCAATTGGCTGACAGGTTCCGAGCTTCTCACAGGACCCCCCCCCCAGCGATACCTGCCAGTGCTGCGCCTCTTTCGGGTTCGACTGCGTCTCGCTCAAAGAGCCGAGGTACATCACCCACCTTCAGGCTCTACCTTAGGGTACTCCTACTCTCGACTGTCCTTCTTGGACACGTTGACTGACTTGGCTACCCTGCTACACAGATCCAACCTCGACGTACCAGCGTCTGAGGTCTGTTTTCCTTTGCTGTCTTCTTGTCTCCAAGCGACACGCTTTACAAGCATAGGTATGCCATAGTCCTCAGAGTCTTTGCAGTATTCCGAGTACTAATAGATTCGCGCTTTACAGGCATAGTCGTTCTATCTTCGTCTCCTCCCACCCACCCTTCAAAATAAATAAATACAAAAACAGCCTTGTTGGTCTATTTCTTTCCTTTACTTTCTTATCTATGGTCTCTCGTGGGTAGATTTTCAACCCGTCCCGTTTGGCTGTTTTTGTATTTATTTATTTTATAGGGTGGGTGGGAGGAGACGAAGATAGAACGACTATGCCTGTAAAGCGCGATTCTATTAGTACTCGGAATACTGCAAAGACTCTGAGGACTATGGCATACCTATGCTTGTAAAGCGTGTCGCTTGGAGACAAGAAGACAGCAAAGGAAACAGACCTCGGCTGCAAATCCGACTCCATCCCAGCTATTTCGGTTCGCATTGCGCTCTTACGATGGAGTGGACCATATTTTCTGTGTTCTAGCGCCGAGCCTCCCCCACCCGCGCCTCTCACTGAATGGCGGCCATACCGGCCTACGCTCGGACTAATACTTGAGACAGTCGAGGGTGAGGTTGACCTTTGAGTCACGCTTAACATTAACACCGGTAGGTGTCTCTTTCGCATTTATCGCCATTCTTAAGAAGGCAATTCTCACTGAACAGGTCTCAACTGTGATCTGAAACTTGCAGCGCGGGTGAGGGAGCACAACGCATCAACGCCCGCCAGCTTGGCGGGCCGGCGCGATTGGGTCTCGAATGGTGAGCTGAGACATGTCGAATGCTCCAGAGTCCAAATGCACGCGTCATTCACAAGTGCAGGAACGGGACGTGGGGGGATTTATTGGTTTGCACAATTGAAACTGGTGGTGCGATGAATTGTACCTGGGAGGTTTCTTGCACACCAGAACAGAGCTGGCAGGTCGCAGTCGGACCCAGCAAGAAGTAGGCGCTGACTCGTACGATTAACCTCGTAACGACGCCAGCGCGAGTCTTCGGGCATTTTGAAATACTTCGAGCGGCGACAGGATGAGGAAAGAGGTGTCAGGATTTTGGCTTCCAGTGAGAGGAGCGCCCCAGAATACTGGGAGAGTCTACATCTCGGGGGCATCAGGAGGTCGTGAGGTCGAATTTATCGCCGTACAAGCCGGGATTTTATCTGCTAACCTCGCTGACAAGCGGCATAGCGGTAGGAAAATACTGCTCTCTCCTAGAAGCCTCAAACGTCTTGATCATCGAGCTCTAAAAAGGATTACATTTCCGAGTAAAATAACACCACCATTAGTGATAGCGTTGATACTATTGTGGCGCGGCTGACGGAGTCGAGTATCCCCATTCGCGGGCTGGCTAAACAGGGGCCACTCCGGGAAGTGTTGCCGCGGGGCAGAGAGACATACCATTCAACTTTCGAGGACAGATTCCACTCCCACTTCCGCGCGGTACAGCGCTTTCGAGCGGACTGCCTACTGTTGGCAATAAATCGGGGACAGCCTGAGGGTCGAGCGTCCTCAAGGCCGACTCCTTACAGGATAGGGGACGAGCTTCGCTCCGCTCGACGCGTACTTCCGACGACCATCTTCGGCCGTCGCCCAAAGATGGGTCAAAATGATCATCGAAGCACTTTCTTCAGAGGTCTCGCTTCGATGGCCTGTTCGCTCGCTAGTCTGCACTGCCCGCCGTTGACAAGGTAGCGTAATCCGGCGTATGTGCCGCCCGCGCAGTGACCGAGCGACGAGCGTCAACGACAAGGCACACGAGTAGGTACCTGCACACATACTAGGGGTCGACCGGTCCCTTGCTTAGACGCGGTCTACTCCTGGTGTTACCTGCGATGACGTATCCGTCACTGTTGAACCTCTCTATGGGCGTAGGGACGGGCCTGTAGATCCCTCCGTGCCAATTCCGGTTAGAGTTTGGTCGATGCCCGGTTTTGGCAAAACTCGCCGCCCACATGCGCACGATCATGAAAGAAGTACCCCTCAACGCCCAGCTGCTAGGCAGGGGGATAAGTCCATGCGAACGTGCATTTTATTCCACTGTCTTCGTGATACCGGGATCGATAGGAAGTTTGTCTTAAGGCTGTAGTGACTATATGATCGTAGGCCGTGGATACCTCCATCAATCCCTGGTGCCCTGCCACGAGATCGCTCGTCAACCCGGTCAAACTTCTCGCTCTGGGCTCTATACTTTTCCGTTACTAGTCAAGAGGCAGGGTCACTCTTGTGTGGGTCAGTGCTGATAGCCATTTTTGCCTTACAGAGCTAACAAGACCTGCAAGAATCTTGGCGACACGCATGCAGTTTCCGCAGAATTGGACACGCTGGGCCGAGTTTCAGCGAAGAAGGCAGCCACCGAAATTGCTGAAGCAGGACACGACTCAATTGCAGTGTTGATGGACTTCATAGTAATACATTCTTTGATGTCAGAGGTGCGAGCACTTCCTTGGATCGGTGGTAGACGCAGGTTTCGAGGATTATTCCACAGCCAAGCTCATAATGGTAGCTGTGGGGCCTAAGTCTTTGCGACGTTTTCGGTCGATCGAATCTATCCGCGCTTCGCGTGGCTTCGCACGTGCATCCGCGCACTCCTTCCGTGCAGACTGGCTCATTCGCCAATACCGATTGCATGAGTCGATAGCCGAGCATACCCCACACCAATTCCGTAGCTATCTGTTTGGCTGCAGGATTTAGATGCCATCCCGCTTTCGAGAAAGACCCGACGTCGGAGGGCCTCACTGTCACATGGGTTATGAAAACCTTGCGCGCTGTCCTGAAAGGTCAATCGATGTAGCGGTACTTACCTAATTAGCGTGAGACGGACAAGCCTCTGGATTTGAAGTGTTGACTCTAAAGTAGTCGCGGGGGTATGCAGCAGTCGCCGTATATCTGAGACATGGACTCTTGGACTCAATGGCGCCGCTCCAATGCGCCGTGCCTGAGATCCTGAGAAGCCACTTTCCCGAGTGTCCCGGCTCCGGCGCTCAGGTGCAGCGTGCAGCAGGCTTTTCGGACGGGCCCAGAAATCCCTGCTCGCGTGAGTGCAGTCGCTCAAATTTCAGAATCGCATGATTATCGGCGCGTCTTCCCTCGCCGACTGCTGTGCCGTGCCTACAGCGATCGCAGATGCCTAGGGGTGCCTTATTTCGGAGTCAGCTCGTCTGCAGCTGATCATCAAAAGCATCGGCTTTTGCCCCTGCGCCCTTCCTCCCTCTCACTCCACCCTACCCATCCCACACTCCATCCATCGCTCCCAAGATTTTGTTGCAGGCTTCAATACTCATCGCTCTCATCACACGTCTTCCTTCGGGGGTCTTTGGCGCCCCCATCGAGTCCCGAGGTGCCAGCACCACTTCCTCCCCGCCGACTCTGACCGCGGATGCAGCTTTCAGCAAAGCGACGCCGTCTGGGTCGGCCGCAATGCCCCCTTTGCCACAACTTCTGTCTCTCTCAGCTCTCGAGAGTGTATTCAGCCCTGCTCAAACACTCTCTCTCCAACGGTCAGCTTGATGGCTCGCGACGTCTTGCCGGGACACGCGCTCGAGCGACGCGCTGCGGATGAGATGCAAGTCCCGAGCGAGGTGCACCTTTTGCGACAACGAGCGTTGGCAACCAGCTACGTCGACTCGACCTTCAACGACACCTACATCTCTTCAGTGAGTCTTCTTCTGCTTCATTTTCGCTCTCCGCCGTCCTGTTCTTGCACGGGCCCTGCGAGCGCTACCGTGACGATGCGTAATCTTCGCATCAGCGAACTCGGAAAAGGTTGCTCATCGTCCCTGACGGAGGCACTCCTGACGACTTTGATGGTGATCGGGGTGCTAATTCTCGATCATAAATCGCCAAAGTCTCCATACGCGACTCACTTGTCCTGTCTGAAAACGTTCACTGACGTGTGATGTGTCACTTATGATTTCACCCGCATCAGCTCTTCTACTACGGCGGGCCAGGTGCTACAGTCTGTGAGTGCACTTTCCTTTCTCTCGGCTCGATCGAAGGAGAGGGTCGAGTTTCAGCTGGCGGCCGGAAACAGCTGTGGCCGTCCTTGGCCCGCGTTTGGAACGGGCGCCTTCAGTGGAAGCAAGCGTCCGATTGTGGCGCCCTGTTCAACAGTTTTTGGAACCGATCTCTTTCCATTCATTTATTTACGGCTCGTTTTCAATTTGACCTTTGTATTCGGTGCTAATCTGCGTCCTCGCCCACCATCCGCCGTCGCCGCTGCCTGCCCGCAACCCGCAGCACTCTGTCCTGGAGCCAGGATTCTCACCACCAACGCCGTGTTCTTGTATGCGGCCAATCAGACCCTCACCACACTAGGTACGTGTTGCTGCTTTCTCCTTTTTTCTTTCGTTTCCTCGCTCGTCGCCGTGGGACTACACTGCGCTAGCTGCTGCCTTATTTCGTTGAAAGTGCACGGACCGTAAACACTCTAGGCGCTGACTCTGTTCCTCGTTTGCCCGGCTTCAACAGGCAACCCCACGGGTGACACGCGAGCCACGTTGGTCGTTACCGGTGCCACGCAGACGTGCGCTATCTATGCTTGGGGCTACAACTTCATGAACGGTGTCTCGATCCAACACATACAAATCGGCGGCGCGCGACCCGCGCTCGGCATCTACCCTGGCGGCGCGGCCCTGATCGAGATGGGCGGCAACAGTCGCGGCCAGATCATTCACCACGTCCACGCTTTCGAGCCCAGGGCCTGGAGTGTCCTCCACTCGCAAGAAGGTCTTTACTGGCCGCAAGATGGCTACACCTTCTACTGCGAAGGGATGCAAGTCTATGACAACCAGTTCGGCCCGTCCGGGCACGCCCCGTCAGGAGCCTCGCAGTTCAAGCGCGGCAATACGGGCACTTACGCCCTTGGGCAATGGGCTGATGCCATCTCGATGGCGTGCGGTGTATCGAAAGTTCATAACAACGTCATCACGGATGCGACCGACGGCGCTATCGTCCTCTTCGGTGCACAAGGCACTGTAGTGCAGAACAACCGCATCATCTCGGACCAGCGCCAGCTGCTCGGAGGGATCAATATGGTCGACTACACTTGGCTCGGTAATTTCTCCGGTGCTGTCGTGCGCAACAACGTCATCACGTCCAAAGCTTCGTCAATTAAGGTCGGCATCGCGATGGGTACGATGGTTTGGGGTACCGACAACCGCACCGTCGCTCGCACTTTCGGCGGCACAGTTCAGAACAATGTCTTCACTTCCGGTGCCTCAGGTTACTTTGGATATGCCATCGCCGTCGCCGGCCATGCCAACGCCGTCGTCACCGGCAACGTCGCCAAGCTCGCCAACTTTGGTGGTGTCGAGTCACCTCAATGTTTCACGAGCTGGTTCCCGCTACCCAAGCCTCAAGGCTTCGTTGCCGACCCTTACACGACCCCCGGGATGATCCTGCAAGCAGGTTTCTCCCGTTTGGTCGCTCTCGTGCTTTTGATCTGCCGAGGGCCGGGAGCTATAACCACTCGGAATTCATACTTTGGATAAAACATCCAAAAAAAAACACAACCATTCACCGCGGTTCATTCTATGACCGCAGTACTCACGGACACTCCCTCGAACTCAAACACGACACTTTTCGTCCTATGGCGCCTGGTGCGCCTCCATACTACGTTCCTTACGAATCATCTGGATACATATATTCGCTTTGTCTCCGCATCGCATGTCTTTTAGAACACTATGCATAGTCTTTTTGTCGTTTGCATCTTGCATTGGAAGGAGCCCTGGTGGATGCCTCGAATTTCTCTTGCCAACAAGTGAGGCTCGAGGCTATCGTGCGAGCCCGCCAGCAATTGTGAAAATAGATAGACTTTTGCTGTGGATTACGAAGTTTTGTTGTAGCCTTGTGATCAAGGCCCGACGCTTCATGCACGCAGAGCCAGGGGTTTCGTTCGCATGGGTCCGAGCATGGCTTCGTGTTAGGTCCATCAAGCAACATCGAGAGTACTATCAAGGAACCCGCCATTACTTACGCCGCTGCGGAGTAATCTGGGCTCCTTACAGATGTACTCTCGATGTTCTTGACGAAGAGACAGTCCCAAAACTAGTCAATTGTCAAGTTCGAGTCAAGAGTGGGGGTCCAGTGAAGGATGAGGAAAGAAGAAAAGAGAGAAGAGAGCTACGGGTCGCTATTTGAGGAGATCTGGCGAAATGAAAGGGAGAGATGTAGACAATGTGGTTCTTTGTGGTGACCTAGGACAATAGAGGCAGATGAGATAAAAATAGGAAAGGATGACAAGGGGATGCACAATGGTTGTCAGTCAAAGGTAGGAAAATAAAAGGGAGGTCAGGCAAGTCGGTCCATCGGTCCGAGGTTTGAGCTTGGACCTACCGAGAGGCTGCCGAACCTTACAGTCTCAAGGGGGACGGGCGGCCCTACACCCTCCCTCCGAAGTCTTGTCTGAGCTTCTTGGCTTGACTATTCCCTTGGACCCCTCGGTGTATACCGACCACGGCATTACAGGGAATAGTCAAGCGAAGAAGCCCAGACAGGACTTCGGGGGGAGGTCGTAAGGCCGCCCCCCTTGAGACCAGGCCTTCGACTGTAACACACCCCGTAGGAGTGCACACCGGAGCGACAACGATAAGATCACAGGACCAAAGTATGTAGGATTGACACTGGACACTCTACGTTAGTCGCTGCTACAACAATGCCTCCTGATCCACTTGGGCTCACCTGGACACTCTACGTTATCAGTCGCTGAGAGACTAAGAGTCCCCAGGCGCGCGCGCCCCCCCCCCTCCTTCTAAGGCCCAGGCGCACGGGCCTTACATCGACCCCGTGGCCGACGTCAAGACTGACGCCGACGCACAGGCCTCGGCCTGGCTCTGGGAACAAGTTGCCCTTCCCCATCTCTCTCTCTCTCTCTCTCTCTCTCTCTCTGGCTCTCGCTTGGTAGTTAACTTCTAGCTGAAACCCATTAAAGACGTTTAACAAGTACTCTCTACCGCCTCTCACTGTATAGACTTCGATTACGACCGTCCTCGCGAGTCGCGACTCTCTGTAGGGCAAGACCTTCCACTTCGGGCCAGCGCGCGTGCGATAGCGATCCACCCCACACGCTCTGCGCCAAGCCTAGAAAGTCACCGGGCCGTCTCGCTGACCCTCTCTCGTCCCGATCAAGCTGGCGACCATGACAATGGATCCTCTGGTTTCTACGCGCGTCTCCATTCGATGGCCTCCAAATGCAGCATCCGAAGATTGTGACGTGTTGGTCATTCAGGTACGTAAGATGATGCCTCGAACCCCCATACCGATAGGTCCAGCTTCGAAGCTGATCAACGGCTAGGCGCTGGCGTGAATGGAATGCAGGGTAGAACAGGTTTCTTCTTAGACTTGAGAATTTTTGTGGATGGTCATCAACGGCAAGGCGAGATCGATTGGGCTACAGCAGGATGGAAGAAGCTCTTGCCAGCTTCGGCTGATGGTGAGCAAGTGATACGAGCGGTGGGATCGACTTGAAAGCAAGGTTCATTTTTCGTATTTATGTTTGATTGATTATCCCAGGACAACCAAGAGCCTCTTTCGCACCCCTCATCGACTCGAGACAATGCGCACCAGAGTACACACCTCCACCTGCAGCAGACGAGGATAAGTCTATTCCAGCAGACGAAGGGACTTTTACTACTCTACCCAACGGCGATGTGTTGGAAACAGGATCGATGCCAAATCCAGACGTACCTGGTTCTCCGATACAGGAATATGAAGAGGTTTGGAGAAGGTTGCTTTTACCGAAGGTGGTGAAGTGTTTGATTTTGGCGAGGGAGGATGACAAGGTTTTTTGGGGTAGGGTCGCGGGGTGGGAAGTCGGGATGGGGTGGATTACCAGAGCAAATTTTGGGCAACGAGGAGGGATCTGAATGGAAGTGGGGAGTGGAAGGACGTGGTAGGTGATGGGAAGGTGGACGGCAAGCGGCGGCCGCTGGGCGAGACTCGAGCGGGCGACGAAGATCCGCCAAAGGAGGGTGATGTGATTACAACAGAGGATGGAAAAAGGTGGCGGGTAATTGAAAACTCAACGTGAGAACTGCGTCTGTACTGCATGATCCCGCCTTGTTGGGACTAGTGAACTCAGTGGGCGGGCAGAGCAAGCCCCCTGTCTTTGGCCAGGCCAGGTCCAAAAAGCGCGAGCAAGAAAAAAAGAAGCCGAAATTGATTTTTGGGCCGCGCCCGTCGCACGCGGAGGCGATTGGCAAGCGGGTGAGCCTACGGTTGCGACCTGCTTCCGCCCTGTCGACGCCCTCCACATCGCCCACGTTCATCTAAAATGGTACATTTCTTTCCGTGACTGCTGCCGTGTGATCGTCTACGACCTCTCGATCTCGCTCTTTGATCGGCCATCGCTGTCGCCTCGAATGCTACGGCCCGAGCCCCGGGTGCGCTACGAGGCCAAGCTGAAATGGCGGCCTGGCAAAACTCGATGCGACGTCGCACCGACCGGCCTGCGACGACTACATCGACCTAGGCGCCTCCCGACTGCGACCATTGGAACGAGCCTGATGGGGAATGTACTGTGGAACGGAAAAGGAGTGCTCTGGCATGGAGGGGAGGCTGACTGCAGAGCAGAATGGGTCGGCCGTGTGTGGTGTTGCTGGGGGCCTCTCGTGTGTGGGCGGGGCGTGTGTGTGTGTTGGCAGGCGTGCGACGCATGCAGCTCGAGGGCCACACGCGAAACCCCCGGCGCGGTCCATTCACCACGAGCTGCTGTCAAGATCTACCCTGTTCATCGCTATCACGGTGTGACGAGATGGTGGAGATGGGTGACTATACGGTACACAGCAGCAGGCTGGGCTTTGGAGGGTTGTACGAGGGGCAATGCCCGATGGCTTCCGCACACGCCGACGCCCTGCACGCCACGCCTCGCCCGTTCAGCAATTTCGAGCCAGGCTTGACCAACGCTCGAGAACACGACAAGTCGACAGCGGCAATCTACGTGGCATCACAGATCATCACAGGTGCCGGACTGACGGACGATGCTGACCATGCCATCTCTCCCCACCCTCCCTCCGCAGGCAAAGTACGCCTCGTCTCACCTCATCAAGGACCGAAAGGCCGTCGGAATTTCGAAGGGAACTTACCTCCGAGTTCACTTCAAGAACACCCGGTGCGTCGCATCATTCATGCGGTCACCAACTCAGAGTGCATTCAGGGCCGCGCGCTGACCTGCTTGCCTCCGTCGCATTTGACCCTCCGCCTATCAGTGAGACCGCAGCTGCCGTTACCGGCCGTGAGCTCGCCAACGCCATCACCTACCTCGAGGATGTCCAGGCGCACAAGCAATGCGTTCCTTTCCGCCGTCACAACGGTGCCGTCGGCCGAACGGCCCAGGCCAAGCAATTCGGTGTCGTCCAGGGTCGCTGGCCCATCAAGTCGGCCAAGTTCTTGCTCGGTCTCTTGAAGAACGCCCAATCCAACGCCGAGGTCAACGGCCTCGACGTTAACGAGCTCAAGGTGCAGAACATTATCGTCCAACAGGCACCCAAGACCCACCGAAGGACCTACCGCGCCCACGGCCGAATGAACCCCTACAAGGGCCACCCCACCCACCTCGAGATCATCCTTTCCCCCATCGCCGCCGAAATTCCCGCCGCTTCCGAAGAGATCGTTGGTGGTGCCAAGGAGGACAAGATCGCCGCCATCGAGGACATTGATGCTTAAACCTGCTCCTCCCTGGGGTCGGGTTGAAGTTTCTCTAATTTGAAGAAAGCGGAGGTGGACGGGAAAGTACGATGATGAGGAGGGGGAACTCGAATAGGATCGCGCATCTTTTTTCTTTTTACTCCTTTCGCCGACCTTCCCATTGTCATTTTTCCCGTGCTGTAACGACGACAGTCTTTCTCTATCCGCTTTGAGTCGTGGTCTCAACGCTGTACGAGAGAAGCGGACCGGAACGCATGTGTCTGGAGAAGTTTGCGGTCCGATCAGATGATGCACCGAGGGTCGGGGTCACTTCAGCCTTCAAACCGTTCTGATGGTTCCTGCTCGCCTATAACTTGGCCTGCCATAGCCACTTCACGAGCGCGGCGCCCGCGACGGCATGCCTTGGTGAGGCTTTGCAAAGCTTTAGCATTTCGAACCGAAACTAATTGTTTGATTACAATGAAAGATGTCACACAACCGTGGTCACAGAACAAGCAGCTCTCATCGACTAGTAGATGCAGTCAACGAATTTCGCCTATGAACAAAGGTTGTCCTCCACTTCTACTCCTAAGCGGTCGGGTCCGAACGACGATGGGTCCTTAGCGCGCGATCGACATTGAAGCAAGTCGAGATCAACGAAACGTGCGAAAACGCTTGAGGGAAGTTACCCAAAGGTTCACCACCTTTGGACACTTCCTCAGAAAGTAGCATGACGTGGTTGCTATAACCGATGAAATCCTCGAGGGCCGAGACGGCTTGAGCGAGGTAAGTCGGTTCGAATTCGCCGGCTCGGGAGAGAGCTTCGATCAACCACAACGTGACCATTGAGAAAGCACCTTCTTCACCTCCGCCCGTGCCGTCGTCGACCTTGCTCGTGTCGTAGCGGTAGACTAGGTTGTTCTCGGTCAATCCACCGCGGTCGCGACTCTTCATGATCGCGTCCACGGTGTTGAGGAAGCGCGGGTCGTTGGCGTTGCAGAAGAAGCACAATGGCATGATCAACACCGCACTGTCGAGCACGTCTATCGACTGATAGCTCTGCGCGTAGAATTTGGCCTTTTGGTTGTACCCTCGGGTTTGCACTTCCTCGTAAATCTTGTCGCGCGTTTCGAGCCACTTGTTGCGGTTCGGAGCGGGGAGCGAACGCTTGTCCGCTAGACGAAGGCCTCGATCGATGGCGACCCAACACATGACCTTAGAGTAGAGGAAGTCCTGGGGCTTTCCGCGCACCTCCCAGATCGAGAGATCGGGCTGGTCCCAGTGATCGCACGTCCAGTCGACCAAACCTCGGACCTCGACCCAGGTGTCGTAGGAAACTGAGAAGCGTTTGTGGGGCCAGTCAGCGTCGGACCGAATCAAGGGGGAGAAGAGCATGAAAGTCGAATCAGACTTACGAGGCTTTGATAGCTTCTGAGCCAAATAGATGGCGTCCATCAGTTCGCCCATGATATCGAGCTGCAGATGATCGGCAGCACCATTACCAACGCGGACGGGTTTTTGCCCCTTGTGCCCATCGAGGTGCTCGAGCTCGACCTCTTCCATGCCATCAGTTCCAGCACGGATGTTGTACATGATCTGAGATGAGCGGTTGATGATTAGTCAGGGTTTTCGGGATGAAGCACAATTCCCTGCTGGCATATAACTCACGTAGAGTCCACCGTCGGGCTTCTTGTTCTTCATCGCCTTGGAGAGCCATTCGATGTAGCCTGTGAGCGTCACCATTCAGCTTTTTCGATCCATTTCTTGATCAAAAGAATATCCGTAACACGCACGATCCGCTTCTTCAGTGAAACCTGCAGCGGAAGACAAATGGGGGGTCAGTGAGGGGCTATCTCAGGCGCAGCATAGTGAGATAAGACCTACCTAGTCGGAGTAGCGCGTAGACCGAGAAGGCCTATCGGGAACCTTCTATATTCAGCAATGAATCACCGAACGCGTCAACCTGTTTTTGCACTACACTCACCGAGTCACGCAGCCAAGAGTACCGGTAATCCCAATTACGCCCGGCACCGTTGAGGTCTTCAGGGAGCGAGAACGTGGGCGCGGCGACAATTGCGCCCGTCGGGGCGAAGCAGAGTAGCTACATCCAGAAGAAGACAAGAACGTCAGTATTTAAAATCAAACCAAGACCTATTAATGAAGGAGATACAGATGGGATCACCCACCTTAAGTGCCAGCGCCGAACGCAGACAGACTTCTCGCCATCGGCCTTCGTAGGAGCACTTGCCGGACCACTTGATCCAATAAGTCGTCGTGTGATGGAAAAGCTTCCACAAGAGATCCATCGACAAGGGAGGATCGAGAGGAGTCACGACGCCGGACGTAGAGCTGGTCGAACCTTGACCGACGGGCGAGCCCGCAGCATCTGAAGGTGGGGTTTAGGGAGCAGCGGTCAACATACGAGAACAGGTTGTGCAGATGGCGCAACGACTCGACGCCGTCTTCGACACCAACAATCTCGCATGGGCGAAGATTCGCCAGCGAGACTTGGGGAGCGCTAGTCGCTCAGGTCTCGGACGGCAACGAGGGGGCCGATACTGAAATGGATAAAGACTCGCTTGAACTGGAGACGGGCGTTCCCGACGGGGCCTGACCCAACGTGGCTGCCGTGGGGCATTCGCGCAAAACGAATGTGATGCTCTCGCCTTCCTTGAGCGTGAACGTCGAGGTGACTCCAAGACCTTTGTGACCACGTTCGGACAGGTCGAGCAACTCGAGCGAGACCGTAGGCAGAGGTGCACCGGGTCCAGCGAACTCGCCTGCAGAAGCAACAGCTCGCATGTCGAGGTTGAGGTGATCGGGGCATTCGAACTTGACCGATTGGCCATCTTCAGCGATCGTGGTCGTGTGGGTCGATCGGGCGTAGTTGAAAGCCGGTGCGTTCTCCTGCGGGTCAGAGCAAGAGGCCAAACTCGAATCAAAAGGGCCACGCTCCAAGGGTTTACTATCCGCGAGAACCCCAAGGCAGCTCCGGATTTAGAGACAGCATCCATACGGACCATAGTGAAGGTCAGCTCTCCTCGGATGACGGTGACGTAACGAATGAGCCAAGGCAAAAAGTTCTTGTCGTCCTTCTTGGTGCTCATAGGGAAAAAGTCTGTCACTTGACCGACCCCGGCATCGGATAAAAATTTGGTCGCAAGAATGTTGGTTGAGGGAAGGTACTGCACAGTTTGGAAGGATACGCGAGGAGCCGTGTCAGTGACACGATGGTCGTCTACCATCGAGGGGACCCGAACCATCCGACGAACCTGTTGCTTGGTTTGAGTCGGAGTATCGGTGCGAATACTCCAGTGACCGCCATGATTCTTGTCGAGGATGCGAGCATAGACCGAGGGCGAATCAAAGTGAGGTAGACACAAGGATGCAACTGCAACCCGGAGATCACAGCAGCGGGACCGGCACCACAAACGAGCAGCAAGAGAGCAGTAAGATTGTCAGCACATCCTCTTGGCCGAACTGGGCGGTGGTGACCTCATAGCCCAATCCAGGCACCGCGGCGAACTCACCCGTGCCAGAAATGGAGACCAGAGCAGCTATGCACATGATCCGACGCAGAAGAGGCTAAACGATTCAGCAACGTATTCTATGACCCCCCAGCAAGATCATCAGCCGCGTCGGACTGGACGTGCGAATGCATTTCGGCTTGGACTCGAAAGGGTGGGGGAGCTGAGACTGACCGGTTCTGCAGTTTCCAATCAAGCCATGGTCTTGCACGTCCGTGTATCCGGAAGGGTAGTTGGCTCCACCTGAACGATTGGGTTTGACGACCATGATACTGTAGCAAGCACACAGGCGGCGGTGATCAACGTGAGCAGCAGTGCGATCTGAAGCGGGCCACACACCCGGAGCCGAATCTCCGCCGAGCCTTCCGAGTCACGAGGTCGACGGAGGACTACGACAGCGGATCAAGCTGGGGTGCAGGCTGAGGCTGACAAGGCGTGCAGGAGGGTGTGGACTTTGGAACGTACCGAGAAATACGATGGGGGTTCAGCCAGGGGCGTCAGGGGAGCGGAAGCGGAAGCGGCGGAGACGAGCCAGAAGGTAGCTGGGTGAGAATTGAGGGCCATGCAGCCCGCCCCCACATTGCCAGGCCGAGCCAACTGAAACTGCTAGGCAGTGCTCGTGGGGGAAGAGGAGCTGAGCGGAGGCCGGCCACCACCATTATAGTCACAGCAAATTGTCTGGGTACATGTTACAGTTCTCCAACAATGAGCTACTATCGAAAAGCGATTTTAATATACTGTGATGGCGGCGCGCCGATCGTGGGGACCTGTAGTGCAATGGCGGATGAGGTTGATCTAGAGCGACTCGATGTTGGGCAACGGTCCGACGGGAACGACACGCGTAGGGTTGATGTGGCCGTGCGACATGTAGTAGTGCCTCTTGATGTGGTCAAAGTCGGTCGTGTCCTTGAACGCCGGCGACTTCCAGTACAGGTTCTGCGCCCAGCGGTTGAGGTTGGGGAAGTCGTGGCGGATCGAGCCGAGATTGCACTTGAAGTGACCGTGGTATACGGGATCAAAGCGCACGATTGTCGTAAAGAGCCTCACATCGGCTTCGGTCAGCTCGTCCCCGACGAGGTACGCCTTGCCGTTGCTTAAGATCTTTTCGAGGCGGTCCAAGCTGGCGAACAGCTTCTTGACCGCATCTTCGTAGGCCTTCTGCGACGTCGCGAAGCCGGAACGGTACACTCCATTGTTGACGTCCGAGTAAACCCACTCGTTGAGCGCATCGATCTCTTGCCGCTGCGACTCGGGGTACAGATCAAGCAAAGCGAACTCCGAGGGAAGCTCTGAGTTGAACTCGGTGTTGAGCATGCGGATGATCTCGGACGACTCGTTGTTGACGATCGTCGCTTTCTAGAGAAGTCGAAACAGATCACGTTAGGAAAAAATTGTCGTGAGTTCTGATTGCCAACTGGAGACCGACCTTGTTGTCCCACAGGATGGGCACCGTGAACCTACATGCGAGCCGAAGTTTAGATCATCAGGCACAATTCAAGACAAGGTGCCGCTCTTCGCAGCCCATACTCACCTTCCATTGTACTCCTTGTCAGCCTTGAAGTAGAGCTCTCGCACAAACTTGGAATCGTAGAGAGGATCGCGGATCACGCCTTGAACTCTATCGTCGGGACCCGTCTCACCGTGAGTCACAGGGTAGGCACCATCCTCGTCGCGAATGGGAGGGTAGAAGCTCCATCCGAGCGCACCCATGAAGGGGTGAACGACCGAGACATCGATGAAACTTTCGAGTCCCTTGAGCTTGCGGACAATTAGCGTGCGGTGGGCCCAGGGGCAGGCTAGCGAGACGTAGAGGGTGTAACGGCCCTTTTCGGGAGGGTGCTTGCCGCCTTGCTCAATGTGGTTGCGGAAGACGGAACTATGGGGCAGATATCAAGTCGAGACCCAGTGCACGACATACAACAAGTCAAAATGAAGTTACGTACGGGAGTCGCTTGAACTCGCCGTTCTTGTCGGCCCATCTGGTGATGTTCTGCCAGGTGGGGGACAAGCAGGTGTAGTTGGGTCGAAGTCAGCACCAGCAGCAGGTTCCTACCACAAGGGTGTTTGTCAAGTCGAGGCTTACCTTCTGCGCATCAGCGCCTTTCTGCTTGTCGTCGGACATGATGCGGGACGAAGTGGCAAGTCCGCGGGGGTTAGGAGAGCGTCGATCGGAGCGGGTGGTGCTGGACCTGAATGTGGGGAGCACTCGAGCGAGGGAAGTGGCTGCGTTGCGTGGGCGGATACCGACGATGGATCGGGAGAATAGAGGGAAGATTTGACGTGCTACAAGCTGGGAGGGATACGCCAGCTTTGGATCGAGGGGGTTGAGTGGGATGGAAGGGACAGAAGGAAGAGAAGGTGCGGAAGCGGAGGGGATCGAGAGCGGTTGCGCCGTCGGCGGAGTCCGATCCCGCCCAGGCTGCGCTTGGCAGTCTTTGCAAATCGTCCGGGACCATATCAGCAGCTTAGGTAGACTTTTGATCGTTTGGCACACCAAAGGTAACCACTGTCTATCCGCTCTAAACCAAGTCTACATGAATCATCATGGGCACTGGCTGATCCGCTTTCTGCAGTGCTTGGTAATTCACGATTCCAGGCTTACTACAGCGGTGCTCCGGTCAGAAAAGGCAACGCTGCTCGGCCCATGTAGCCAATTTATCATGGCGAAGCGGGTACCCAAGCACTGAGTTTGTGAAGTTAAGGTTAGGCAAAGGACACTCGTACTGGTCCGACCGATATCGATACAGCCTGAACTTAGCACCTCGCCCGACGAGCTGGTCCAAGCTCAAAATCGGTGTTCCTTGGGGCACGTTTGTCCCGATTGCCGGTTTCGCAGGGCGGCTCACTCTCGCGATCTCGAGCGCATCCCAATCTGATCTCGTGACCCCCACTCCGCGCGTTGCCACCCCCCGCGTGTACGCTTCCATCTCATACACAACATGAGCTCAACGAGTAGGATCGCGGCTGCTCGAGCATTGACAACACGATCGACTCGACCCCTCGCCGCACAGCCATGGTACGCCGCGGCGACCGCGCTACGGCCTTACTCCTCCACGAGCTCATCCCCGTCATCGTCACCGTCCCCCTCGTCATCGGCGTCGACTAGCACCAGTACGAGTGCCCCTTCCCCTTCTGTCGATCGACCAACGGCCAAACCTCAACCGACGAATCTACCTGGATCGAACCTGCCCGGAGCAGGCAAGTATTCGCCGTTGACCGTGTCGATCGTCACCAAGGTCGCCAAATTGTTTGGCTACCATTCGCAAACATCTACCGCGATTCGCACCACCTCGGACTACTACGATCGATGTGCCGAGCGAGGAGAGATCGAGGCACCTTTCTTTTATGAGGGTCAGTCGAGTGGGAAAGATCGGTCGCACGGTCGATCGGTACAACCGATACGAGGACCTCACTCGCGATCGCTGACACGACGTCATTCATGTTGTATTGCTCCAGAATGCTCTCTTCCGCCTTCGTTCCAAACCTGGTTCTCGGTCACGACCCTGCACGTCTGGTTGCTCTCAGTTCGATTCCGATCGCTACCGCCGCCGCTCGGTCGAGCCTACGTGCAAGAGCTCATCAACCATTTCTTCATCGACGTCGAATTGCGCATTCGAGGTCCCTACGCCGTCACACAGAGCAAGCTGATCAAGGGCTACATGAAGGATATGCTCGAGCAATACCATGGCTCGTGCGCCGCGTACGACGAGGGGCTCATCTCGAGCGATGCCGTTCTCGCTGCGGCGTTGTGGCGCAACATTTTCGGGGCAGGATGGGGTGGTGTCGGAGGTGTCAAGGGCAAGCGAGCACCCAAGACGGGTGAGGTTCCCAAATTGGGCCCGAACCCGAACCCTTTCGCCGTCGATCCAGTCCAAACCAAAGTGCTCAAGAAAGATCAAGCTCCCTCTGAAGTCTTCACCACCGATACGCCCATTATCGATCCCAAGCGAGTCGACCAAACGCCGCTCTACCCCGAAGACCCCGACCTAGAGTTTGCGGTCACTTTGGAGAAGATGGTGCGCTACATCCGGAGGGAGGTGATGAGAATGGAGAGGCTGCCGGACCAGGCTGTCATGCTTGCGCGACCACCTCAGGGGCCGGGAAGCTTGGTCGAGTTTACGCGATTCTGAAATCGTAGTGGTGGTGTCCCTTTGCAATTCGCCACACCGTGCTATCGGCGTATCATATCTCGGGCAAGGTTTTTGATCTCATTTAGGCTCCAACCCGTACAGTAAACCCTCGCTATATCCCAAGGGACCCGAGCTGTCCCGAAGGAGTGCAGGGCTACGGACGCCACCATTTGCTACCCACTTGGCACAGGATGATCAGTCATGCACCCGCAAGATCTTGCACAACAACGCTGTATGAAAGTGCGAAAAGCTTACGCGTCGTCAGTAAGTGCCAGAGAAAGCCCGAATAAGCCCAAGGAGCGCGACGGTGCTGCTGGTGCCCCGAAGCTGAGAGTAAGGCCATCTTGCCGAAGTGCTTCGTCGTCGCGGCCCGGAACACCATCGCCGAGCTCGGAGACCAAGGGGTGACTGTTCAACATCGTAGACCATATCATTGGATCTCTTTCTTCTTCTCATTCCTTCACAATCAACTCAAGATTAACTCAATCAATCTCTCGCACCACACCGAACATCCATCATATCATGTACTGGTATCGCTTCACCTCTTACCCAGGCGCGATGCCTCCCATGCCCGCTGGGAACCCCTGGATGGGCGCTACGGCGACCGCCGCCGGTGCCCCCTCTGCGGCTGGGACGGCCGCCGAAGCGCTTGCGAACAATGTAGCTAGCGCTGCAGCTAGGTGAGTCGACTTATCAATAAGCTTCCTTCCAAACTCAGCATATGATTTCGACTTTCCTCTTCATCCTGCGAGTCATCAGCCATCATCTACCCCCTCAAGTTCCTCACGCTTCCTTCCACCCTCACTACCAAACCATCCAGCCCAATCTCCACCCTCATCAGCCCTACACCGTCGAACTGTACCGATCCTGCCGTCGATCCGGTCCTCGCTTCTTCCCTCTCCTCCTCGTTGGAGGGGTGAGTGTTTGGGCGTCTAACAAGATCTACAAGTTGAGGCAGGAGAATTACGATTTGAGGGATCGAATCCGTAGTGACGACAAGGCTTCACTCGCGAGTGCGACCATTGCATCGACAAGTCTGTCGCTCGACGAAGGCAAGGACACGAACAACAAGGCTACCTCGGGTCGCGGGGAATGGAGAAGGGATTGGCGAGGAAGGAGGTACGGTGGACCCCGAGGCGAGGAAGAGGCTTAGAGGATTTGACAAGCTTGGTCTTTGTAGAGCCATGGCCTTGTGACTCGACTAGAAGTGCAAAGTGTTGTTGAAATTACACATTCGCAATGGTATATATCACTCCCCATGATCTGTCGTATCAAAGTTCGTCCTTCTTGCCCTTTTTGGTCGCAAAGGGCTTGAGCCATGCGTTGAGCGCGTCATACTTGAGAGGACCTGCACCAATACGTTCCATTAGCCAGCCATACGTACTGAGATTCTAGTCATGAGTGGAATCTGGCAGTAGCTGCCAATAACTCACCGTCATATTTCGTCACCTTGTCACCATCGAGAACCAAAAGTGCCGGCACCTTGTCCACACCAAAGAGAGCCATCGCCTCCTTACCAACCTTGGCCTCTCGGGCCGCATAAAAGTCGAGCGTCTTGTGAAAGTCGGCCGAGAGGGCCTTGTACATGGGGGTCACCGATGCCGCAGCCGTGAAGAGCAACGAGATGGGCTTGTCTTGCGCCTATAGAAAAAGGCCCAGGTGTCAATCGGCCGGCACAGCTTGCCTGCCATCTAAGCCGAGTGTTGACACCTGCATAACGGGTTCATACCTTTGCCTTCAAAGCTTCGACTTCCTGGAGTGCCGTGGCTCGCTTGACGAACGTGGGCATCCTCGCGGTGAGGTAATCGACCATCGGCTTGGCCTCTCGGGCTCCGTCGTAAGCTGCCAGGATGATGACGTGGTCAGCAATCGCCCTCACAATTGCGGCCATTCGCGATACAATTCGATGAACGGTGACCAGGACTAACAAGAAGGAGGCGCCGAGCCACCGGGGTAGACTTTGAGGGTGGGGAACCCTGATCATGGTCATAAAAGAAGATCTCGTCAGCTCGGACGGACAGCAGATTTCGGGGATCTGCGAGAAGAGGCACGGACCTTGTACGCCCTCGGCTGCGCAGAAGGATTTGTTCTCCTCCGCATCACAGTCGACGGCAACTAAGAGAGGGTTGCAAAGCTGCGTAAGTTAGCGTGTACACTGCCGAATTCGAGGGCTCGGTCAGCCCGTTTGACGGCGAGAAACCGACCGAGATTGACGAGTCCCTTGAGATTCTCGGCCGCGCGGTCGTATTCGGGGCCCAACTTCTTGCAGTATCCGCACCTAGTGAGATGAGGTAAAGATCAGATATCAGATTTCGCATTTGTGGGATGCTTTCCCGAAGGTTATGGGGCACGGACCACGGGGCGAAGAACGCGGCGAGCGTAAGTTTCTGAAAGGTTCCACGGGGGGCGGTGGACGTAGGGTATTGGAGGCGGCCTGTCAGTCGACTGAGGCAGTGACCACAGGATATGAATGCTGCCTAATCCAGACTCACGGGTGATCCCTGTACGAGACGCTTGAAATTCTTGCCGGTGAGCTGCTTGACCTGCTTCGAGCTGAAGGTCGCCGCGGTGGCCACGTCAACTCCGCTCGCGAGCGCCAGCGCTGCCGTTAATACGACTGTGACCTTCATAGATGATGAGTTTCGGGTTTGATTAATCTCCCAGAACGGGTCTAGATGGTGCGTAGCGGGTCGGGCGCCGTTCTTAGGGCGAGCAGGATGTCGGATGTGGGGGTGCGGTAACTCGGGTGGTTCGGCGTAGAGTCAACCATCCACTCGGCGTCGGCTGGCGTCGGCGTCCCAGGGCTTTCCGAGGCCTTTCCAATCAAGAGCAAAGTTAGTAAAGAAAGCTCAATTGCACGATTCAAGTCATTGGCTGAATTTAGCTCTTCCGCACGGTAGTGGTCAACTCGCATGTAAACAAAACTATGATAGAGTACGAGAATGTATGAAGGCCCCTATCAGGTTTATCTTGACCACAATGAAGTGCTCAGTCCATCATTCCAGCTGCAACTGCGAAGGCCACTGCACTGTTGGACTCGCACACAAGCAAAAGGACCGCCTCGCACCATAACCAATTACTTACCCGCCGCCGAGCCCAGATCTGCTTCATTAGGTCAGATTAGGTCTCGTTCAATTCGAGCTACCGCGGCGCGCGACGCTGATGACCTCGCTTTCCTCTCTCTCTCTCTCTCGACACATCGAACCCACCTCACCCCTCATCCACCAAGGCGCCGTCAGTGCACGAGAGGTGCAGTCGATCGTCATCATGCTGCGTATACCGACACTTCCGGTGGTGCGAGCCAAAGCACCCACGCCGCGCTTCTTCAACCCGTCTTATCGCTCGCTGTCGAGGCCTCAACTCCTTTCCTCGGACCTGCTCGCACAGCAGTCGACCAAGTCAGCCGCACAGAGGAGATGTTCGTTCAGCTCGAAAGCGAACGGCAGCAACTCGTCGAGAGGCAGGAACAGTGCTAGGAGCGCAACAGCGGTCAAGCAAGCGAAGCGAGCTGATGCGACCACTGCCACTACGGCCACTACCTCCGCCTCCACCGCCACCACCACCGTTCATGACGTTGCAGCATCCCCTGCCTCCACGTTACACACCACATCCGCAGCCCCCAATGCCCAGCAGCTTGCGGCCACACCTCGACCCGCCCACGCCCACGCCACCCTGCCGCACGTCACTCCCTCCCTCGTCGGCCTCGACAGCTTCTTTGCCGCCGGACGCCCACTGCTCGAACTTCCGATACGTCTTGATCTCCGCAAATCGACCTCTCCGGCGAACTCGACCTCTTATACCACGCTCGAGGCCCTGATCAAGGCGAGCGAGACCGACGGTCAAGAAGAGGTCAGCGTCGCCGACTTTGAGGGTGACAGCGAGCTGGCTGAGGTCGTCGACCTCGGACCCGACGGCAAGCCCATTGGGGTACCTTACTTCACCATGGTCGGCGAACGCAAGCCCATCGAGCCCCTGCGTACAGCTGAGGAAGAACGCGAGATCGAGCTCAAGCAGGCCGACGAGGCCGCGCAGGAGCACGAGCAGACGATGCGCGTTCTCGAGGAGAACCAAGACGACCCTTACGATGCTTGGTTGATCGGTGAACGTGAAGGCACTGAGCATGCAATCTCGGTCGCACGGTATCTCGCAGCGCAGTCGCCGTTCGTGGCCCCTCCCCCGCCCGCGCTCGTGGCCGAGTCGACATCCTCGACCAAAGCCAGCCCGCACTCGCCTCAGACCCTATCCAACATTTCCTACTTGCGACCTTTTGAGCCTAAGACCGCAAGGACTGCACCGCAATCGTCGACGCCATCTGCATCCCCTTTGTCGTCTCCGTCATCGCTCTTCGCAACCCAGCTTGCGAACCCTCTCAGCCCTCTCGAAGCTCGAAAGCATACCGAACGATTCCTCTCTTCTGCCTTGTTCCTACATCGTTGGCATGCCGAGCGCGACTTTCATGCGCTCGTGTCGAACAAGCTCGAGCGAGCGGCCCGATCCTACGCCGGTCCAAGCGGACGCAAGCAGCGCTCTCGGTCTTCGTTTTCGTCGTTCCAGAATGGTCGATTACGGCTGTGGACCACCCAGTCGAAAGGATGGCAAGTCGCTGATTTCAAGGCTAACGGCCCCAACGACGTCTTCTTGGCCGCCGAGATGGTCGATCTGGACTGGGTCGACGAGGCAGACGCTGCGAACTCTCACGAGGAGGTCCAGCTTGATTCGACAAGGCGGAAGAGGAAGAAGAAGATCACCAAGCACAAGTACAAGAAGAGGAGGTATGTGTTTGATGTAATTCTGATTGGTTTTAAAGTTTGATGCATTTGGAGAGCTGATGATCGCCCCCTCTTCACCGGGTTTTCATCGGGTTTGACAGAAAGGCGCAACGAGCTTTGAGGCAAAGGTTGGGCAAGTAATCGTAGTAATTGCAATTCAGAACATACACACACAAGCAGCACGAAGGAAAAGGTATCGTGAGAAACCCAAGAATACTAGATACGAGATTGACTTTCTTGCACTTTCCTTAACACTTCTCGGTGTGAAAGGTGCTGCCGCGTTGCGTGCCTAATATCTGTGAAAGAATGGAACCGATTGAATCTCCTAAATGACAGTTCTCTCGTGGATTAAGAACTGATCTGTCGACCTAGCCTCGGCTGAGCCGTGACGCATCCGGTCCAGGACGTGTCGGCTTCCGGAAATCAGGCAGTTCAGACCTGTGGTAGAACCATACAAAAGCAAACCATATAAAAGCACGAAGCAGTACTCCATCATTCGCTTGTTTCTCCGGGCCATCCATCCTTTCACATCCTCGTATTGCGTTAGGTATAAAGCGCATGGACGGTCCACGGGCCGGGCGCGTCCAAGAGAAGAAAGAATGCGGTAACAGTGGCTCAACCCACGTTCAGCTACCCCAACCCTGCGGCGCGGGATTCCCAGGCGCGCCGCTGAGCTGCGGCCAGATTGGCTTCATCACGAAGTTCCCAGGTGGGTTTCACCTGAGGCCCCCGCGAGAACTCGCGGGGGATCATGAGCTGCTGAGGATCAGACGCTGTGGTCGGGGTGAATAACCCGATCATGAAAACGACGACCCAGGAGGGATTCGTTGGCTTTGCCCATTAAGTGGTCTGCTTCATCTGAGTGTATCACGACATCAAAAAAAGCTGGAATGGTCGGCTTCATGACTAGCAATCCGAGGAAAATACTGCAACATTTATCGTTACACAGTCCAGCATTTAAAATGTAAGCAAGTTGATCTTTGGCCAGGTACTCGACGCGTCAGCCGCGGAGGGGCCATCTTGCAATTGCTCCGGAGAGTCACCGAGACGATTCGCCTTATTGGAGAAAGTCGCGCCCCGCTTTTTGGCCTTGTGCTACCCATTTCAATCGACCCTTACGGCGTACAACTTACTTACGCACTATGTCAGTATCCGAGAGGCTGGATTCGGATTAACGCTTCTTCGATGATCTTGTAGAGAAATCAGGTTGCTCATGATGCTTGTGGTCGCACGCGCCGCGCATTTTCGACGCACTGACTGTGGCTCAAACTTCGATTCTTTGCTGCCTTCGCTACCACAGAAGCAATCATCAGCATAACGAATTCTTCCAGGAGCATCGGATACCGCTGCGCAGTCTGCCCTCGACATAAGGATCGACGGCTGAGCCTTGCCCAAGCCCGGGCCCATTTCAAGACGAATGTGCACAAAGAACAAGTCCAACTGCAAGGTATCGGTGTTGGGGATCCTACCTGGGTATCATTCCCCAACAATGAAGCAACAAGTAGGAACATTTGCGACTGGGCATCGTCCTTCGTAGTCTGCAATCGCGCGAGAGGCTGCTGCCTTCCTTCAGTTACCTTTGGACCAAGTACGTCGAGCCAACTCGCCGCTCGGCCGCTGCCTCGAAGTTCGGCACCGCCAAAGATTCCAAGGACTGGAAGCAGCCTCTCGCGCGAATGCAGACTACGAAGGACGATGCCCAGTCGCAAATGTTCCTACTTGTTGCTAAGACCACTCGGCATTTATCAAGCTGCAAAGGTCAGTCAAGGCTGGCAATGCCACTGCATTTGGTCCTCAGTGCTCACCTATTCTCAGTTTCGTCACGCTGATCGGACCTTCGCGCACTTGCCGTGTTCGATGACTTGATTGTTCAGACTAATCAGAGTCGCAATTGACAGCATCCACAGCGGATTAGCGCAGGAGTGCTCATGATTCGAGATCGTGGACCTGAGGTGAGCCCGGGATAGTTTCGAATTGGTAACACGGGAGGCAGCTGGGCTGACCTCACCTAAATGGCAACCTTCCAATCTGATCCCCCAGGTACTTGCTCAGGTGTCCGAGTTAGATACCAGAAGGCCTACAGAACTGCTTCATTGGGTCCAAAATTGCAGCCTTTTTGGGTTTTAATGTTTTCATTCCTGATTCTAATGTGGATAAGGGGCTTTTTATAGTGTTTTTAGTAGGGGGTGCTCCCTGCGAGATAGATCCTGTAAGGCTTTCTAATGCTTTCACTGTACGCTCTCCAAATGGATAAAGTGGTGCTATAAATGTAGTATATGATAACGCGAGAATGGAATCGCAAGCAAAACCTGGCACCTGCACTCCTAAAGGTCTCCACAGGATTCCCAGGTCGTCACCCGGCTGGTTTACAGACGGGGAAGTCTCCCGCCTGAGACACCACTCTGTCAAGGTCCTGGATATCCCGTAATCCGCCTGCGCTCAAGCAATCTCGCGGGAAAATCCCGCAGAAAGGGCTTGGGCGTGTACTAGCCTGTGTCTGAGCATTAGTAATTAACTACTTCGACGCATGAGAAGAGACACAGTTCTCGGAAGGAGCGTTCTTCCCTCTTTGATTGGTCTCGAACACCCACGTGTCTGGGGGAAAAGAGCCTTTCGATCTTGTGGTCGCCGTCCGTCACTCAATTGCGTCCAGAATGTTGAGGGACGATCGGGGTCAACGCGTTAGCTGCGGGGGTGCACGCGCCTCTGAGAAGCAAAATATAAAACCTGTCGTTCTTGACCGTTAGAATCTCTGTCGCAATTAAACTGTTCTTGCTACTGCTCAGAGGTTACTGTTCGGCATCGCCTTTCATCGCTCCTCGCTTCGATCCACAAGGGGTCACACCTCTCACTCTACGAGTCGGCTGGTCGGTCCTTGGACGACCCGTCAACCTTATCCGGCTCATGAATGCCTCAGTTCCGGTTGAGCTCTTTTTCCTCGTGTCCCGGACACGCTAAAATCATCCTGCAATTGGATTTGAGCCCACGCCGTGAATTGATTTTGGCTGAGAACCTGAGTAGAGCCGAGGGGAGGATTTTCACAAGCCCACACTGAAACGAAAAGCCTCCAGGGAGGCAGATCTAGACTACTACTACTATTGGGTCATGATATCCAGGTATTAGATATCTATCGTTTCCCATAGGAAGGTCCAGTATCATCTGAAACACATGATTATGCAACGTTAAGAAGGCCCTCTGCCTACTGCGTGCCTTCACCGCGTGCAGGCGAGCGCGGGCCAGTGTCACCCGCTTCGACGCGTAAAGTGGGGGCCAATCTTTTTAGGTCTTTTTTGTCACGCATTTGGCTCACCCGGGCGCCGTTCCCTCGCGCTAAAACCAAAGTGAAAGCAGCTTCTTCTCATGGGACCATCCACCACTCGGTGCAACTCGGACAGCGGACTATTACGCTGACCGACGGAAAGTGGCCAGCGGCAATCAAGCTCGCGGCAGTCATCGTCTCGGTTGAACGAACAGATCGCGGCTCGACGGCGCGGGCAAAGTCCATGTGCAAATCGCGGCCGACGAAAAGTTGTTGCATAAAATTATCTGTACCGTGTACGTATATCGATGATATACACCGGAACATATCGCTTGTGAGTAGCAAATCTTATTCCGAATGGTGCGAAGCTGTAGCGCTTCCTAGAGCTAGGCGTTCGCCAAAGGCCGTCCTGCGCAAGGGCAAGGTTATCAATGAGAGCTTAAGCGGCGATTGTGCTGATCCAAGGCGTGTTGCCATCGTCGGCTCCGAAAACTTCGCTCCAGCGGCTTCCGAACATTCTTCTTTGAGCTGCTTCAGCCATCGTTTCTCTCGCTCTTACCTTCGCCTCTTCTGCACTACTGACTGTTCTTCGGCTCGCTTCCAGCACCATCCACACTCGTTTTTCAATGCCCACCCACACTCATTTTCATCGTCAACATGCGTTCCGTTCTCGCCCTGGCTGTCTTGGCCCTCGCCGCCATTTCTCCCGCCGCCGCCGGCACCACCGACTCCCAGGAGCGCATGATCCAGATCACCAAGCGCTCAACCAAGGTGACCGATATCGAGATCATGAACTTTGGTAATCAGGTAGAGTCTTTAAGAACAGGGCACCTGAGCATAGTGGACCGCTGCTTCCGGCCATGGTACGCCGCCCGCCCCTAGTAGCTGCCCATCTGCTAGGCCCAATCTTGAACGCGCCCGCGCGCCAAAGGGCATACTTGACCCCTCTGTCTCCTTGCCGTCGGCGATCGCACAGCACCCACACCAACGCGGTCAATCGGACTCGATTTGTCCATCTTACTAATCAAATCCACCTTGATTGCGCACAGCTCTCACGCTCGAAGTCGGTCTAACTCGCTGCCTGCGGGCTGCCAGTGCCTCGGCATCAGCGGCTGCGCAGTTGCTGAGCAACCCGCGGTTTCTTCGATCAGCTCTGACCGTTATCCTACTTTTGCCTTGGCTGTTTTGTCTTCTCACTCACAGTACCTCGAGAAGAACTTCTTGTACGTCATCTACTTTATGCGCACCGTGTATCGCCGTACCTGTCCACATGTGACTTATTCGATGCCTCCGTTCCGCTCTTTTCCTCTGTCCGCGCTCTCACCGTCGGCTCGCTTGTGTCCACTGCATCCTGCATCTGCAGCTTCAAAGGGCTTGCCAAGTACAAGTTTGAAGACTTTGTCAAGGCCGGTTACTCTAAGAAGCTGCATAGCCGCATCTAGACCATCGGTATCCAAGAGAAAGATCACATCACCGCCCTCGCGAGTGGCCTCGGCAAGAACGCCGTCTCGCCTTGCCAGTACGACTTTGGCGCCGCGCTCGCATCCGTCGACTCGTTCGTCCATATGTCTCGCGTTCTAGAGACCGTAGGTACCGCTGCCTACCTTGGCGCGACCCCCAAGTTCTCGACTCCCGCCGCCGTTGGCGCTTCTGGATCCATCTTGACGATCGAGGCCCGCCACTCGTCGCTCTTGAACGAGGTTGAGGGCCAGAGTGGCTTCCCCGCCCCCTTCGAGACCGCGCTTGAATTCAATCAGGTTTGGTCGTAAGTCATACCCTTGAATTGGGTTGCCGATTTATCATGATGTCGCATAGGCCAACCCGAACCATACGACTCACCTCAGGCTCGCCTCCCCCATGATCAAGCCCGGCACGTGTGGTGCCAAGAAGCCTCTCCCCCCTGGCCTCAAGGCGTACCCCGTCTTGAACGTCGTTACCAAGGTACCTCGGGCCGGCCACCAGATCGCCGTCAAGTTCGCGCAAAAGGCCGGCGGCAAGGCCTACGCCGTCTTCTTATTCAGCGGCGTCCAGACCGTGGTCTCGGTTAAGCACGGATCCGACGGTATCAGCCGTATCGACGTCCCCTCCGGCTTCCAAGGCGCCACCTACCTTTTCATCTCTTCGTCCAAGGCAGGTCTCACGGATGCTTCCACCGTTGCTGGCCCCGCCCTCCTCTTCCTCTAATCGATCCATCGCGTATTGTACATGGAGGATCCACCGCCGTCGCGGACGGACGGTCTCGCATTAGGTCATGTTGAGATAATGTGCTGCTTCTCGGACCTTCGTCATTCATTAGTGTAGCACAAGATTCGATTTTTTTTGACTTTCGTCGTCATCCTATTCCAGTACTGGGATTTGCCCCACGTTTCTTCTCAGATGCTTCGGATGCCGATCGCTTAGGCACCCCCCAAAAAGTGCCGTAATGCGGAATTTTCACTACAAGCGCTTGTCCGACCGCTGGCAGGTCTGGTACCGAACGAAGTGCGGTGGGCGGTAAAGGACACAAACCTCGCACCTGATGAGGGAAAAAGCACAAAGTGAGGCTAGGGGTCCGTCCCCAACTAGCGCAACAGCAGCCGGCCGGACCTCGCGGACTCACGCGGAGGCGCCGACTAATCTCGCCGACACGGCACGGGAGCAACCTGTGCTGACAGTCTGGATGAGATAGATAGGTAGAGTCTCAATTTTTTCATGGTCGATCGCATCGCGTAATGAGATTAGAGGTGCAGCGCACGATCTTCGAGATTCCAGGAAATGAAAGCTGAATGAAATTAATAATTGGCAGCGGGCAGCCCTGTGCTTGATTCCGAAAGCAATGCTTATTCCCAATGCGACAGTAGAAACTTTGAGGCAGGTACCTGGCATCTTTATATTTTCTGTCGCGTTGTAGGTGTTGTGCACCTTCGGCGTTCGCGTGCGAGAGTTGGGAGCGTCGATGCTTCTCGGTCGAGCTTCAAACGTCAGAAAGACCAAGAGTGCGCGAACGACCCCGTGCGAGCCACCGAGGAAAGAATATGACGTTTGACGTGAAAGTTCGGCTATTTCGATACCTAATATATGGTGCTCTCTTATCAGGCGGCTCCGTGCGGTCACATCTCACTAGTAGTACTTACGGCTGACCGGTCACTCGGCGCTCAACAATGTGCTTCGGGTAAAGAACCTCTGTCCGCCGGCCGGGGGGCCCCCGACCAATTTCAATTAAAGTCCCCTCCGGCCCCCACCCGGTGCGCCGCGTGCGCCGTGCGCGTCGGGCGGCGATCAGGATTTGAAGCCAAATCGCGTCAAAATGTTGAATTACAAGCTCGCAGGGCCGCAGGGGCCACCACACGTCGCGTCGGCTCGTTCGATCTGGCACGAGGAGCCGAGCCTAAATTCGATTGCCTGCAGATGCCATGCCTTCGAGGGATCATACGATGGGAGACCGCTCTAGATTCAGGACTCGGGCTAGGTTGAGCGTGCTTGGGAATCGAGCTAAGCAAATGGCGATTCGGACACAACAACAGACAACAACAGACTGTGATCGAGGCAAATTATGTTTCCCGACCGTCCGGGACATCCGGGACCTCTTCTTCTCTCTCCCTCTTCTCCATATCCAGTTCGACTTGACTCCCATTCCCGCTTTTAAGCACCACCTACACTCGTTTATCCAAACACCCACACTCCTTAAATCAAGATGCGTTCAGTCCTCGCCCTCGCCGTCATGGCCCTCGCCGCCATCGCCCCTGTCACTGCCTCGACCGAGCGCATGGCCCAGATCACCAAGCGTGCCAGTGGTCCCACCGATGTGGAGATCCTCAACTATGGTTAGTCTACTTCCCTTCTCGGGTGCTTTGTCCTCGATCGTACGTTTGTACGTTTCTCGTTCGCCATCTCCGCCAAGGTCCCGACTCGAGCGCGGGCCCCTAGCTGGGCGCCTCGTAACCCCAGTTTGTGCTCGCTGTGGGCCCGAGTGTTCAACGAGGGTCGACACGCCGACGCCCGCCGCGCATCGCGCGACAAAGACATCATCATCACTCTTGCATTTGTCGAATTCTCACATGAAGGTTAGCTAACCTGTAACTTCACTTTCCCCTTTCATCACGTCGTAGCTCTCACTTTGGAGGTAAGCTCTCTACGCGTGACCACTGCCCTCCCTGGCTGCTGCGCAGTCAATTGATCACCCCTCTCTCGTCTTCCTCCGTCCCCTTTCGACTTTCCTTAACCTTCTCTGCTCTTCATCTTCCCATTACAACAGCACCTCGAGAAGAACTTCTACTTCCAGGGTCTCGATAAGTTCCGCCCCGAGGACTTCAAGAAGGCCGGCTTCGGCCCCGAGGTCTTCAAAAACATCCAGAAAATCGCCATCCAGGAGAAGGACCACGTCAAGTTCCTCGCTGGCGCCCTTGGCAGTGCCGGTGTGTCGCAGTGCAAGTACGACTTCAAGGTCGCCTTCACAAACGTCTACACGTTCGTCGCCACCGCGCGCATCCTCGAGTCTGTCGGCACGGCGGCGTACCTCGGTGCCGCTCCCGATATTTCGTCCAAGGCTTACCTCGCCGCCGCCGGCTCGATCCTCACCATCGAGGCCCGCCACACCGCGATCTTGAACACTTTCTCCGGTGACTCGGGCTTCCCCGTTGCCTTCGAGACCTCACTCGACTACGCCCAGGTCTACTCGTGAGTTGCCGCACCTCTTTCACGCGCTGCTGCAGAGCGCCCATCTTGTCCACGCTGACCAAGCGCTTTTTCCGCCCCTCGCTCAACAGGCTTGCTGCTGGCTTCATCAAGCCCAACACCTGCGGCAAGAATGGTGCTCTCCCTTCGTCGATCCAGAGGTTCCCCAGCCTCTCCATCGAGAACACCCCCCGCGCTGGCCACACCACCGAGGTTCAGTTCAACTACAGGGGCGACAAGAAGACCGGCTTCTACGCTGCCTTCCTCAACGGTGGTGCCACCATCATCGAGCCCGTCAAGCACGGCAAGGATGGCAAGGACCGCGTCGATATCCCCAAGGGTCTCGAGGGCATTACCTACATCGTCATCACGACCTCGTCCAAGACGCTCTCGGACTCCAACACGGTCGCTGGCCCCGCCACCGCCATCCTTTAAGCGTGGACTCCTCATCTTGGCTAGTTTCGTTTTCTTCCCGACGCGGGCCACCCGTTTATTCTTCACCTAGTTCTGCTGCATCGTTCTCGCTCCTAAAGAACGCGCCGGTTCTTGCACTTTTTTTTGGCTCCTTCTAAACTTGTGCTTTCCAAAAGCGATTCGACCCAGTTCGCTGCCGACCGCCTAAGTTGCCGCCGTCCTAGGGAAAGTTGTGTAGCTCTCAAGTTTGTTGAATGTTGCCATTATCATGTGTACTTTCTCTTTCATCAATACTTCCTCCAGTCCCTTTGTACCTCATGTGCGTTGAAGAACGCTTCACAACCAAGAGCCTGCTTTCGGTCGGGCAACTTTCAGCGTCGCTCGGACGCGTGAAGCGCGTGAGCTTTCGTGAGCTTTCCGGGTAGACGCGACGAGAAGCGTCGACGCGCGTGGTTCCCTCCTCATTTGCGCGCCCTTGCCGCTCTGCTACATCACTTCATCAGCTCAGTCGTTTTCCGCATCAACTCACAGTCCAACGTACCCATCAAGTCGGCTCCACGCAGCGACCGTATATACTTGGCGTGTGACTACGCGACCTCTCAGCTGAGCGCGTCATCCGTCATCCGCGTCATCCGTCATCGCCTGAACCCGCCCATCATTTAACCTGGTGCTATCAACGTGATCCCCAAACCATCAACTCGACATGTCTACAAGAAGCCGCCTCTTCTACGATGCCAACAACCCTGTCATGCTTCGCCCCGAGGAAATCGTGCGGCTGACGCTGTCGGACGTGCAAGCCGCGAGCGACCAGATCGACCAAAACATGGTCCTGCTGCTGCAACGGATCGAGGAGAACTTTGACAAATGCAACCAGGTCGTCATCGGGCGCATTCTCCCCGCCGTCCAACAACATGGCGAAAACAGTCGTCGCATCTACGAGTCCGTGAAGGTGAGCCATTCTTTCCCCGCGACGCGTTGGTTGGTCTGTGGAGCACCGCCAGGTCGCATTGTTGACCGCGTATCGATCATCTCGCCCCACAGTTTTGGCGGCCCTTCTTCGAAAACGCGGCGAGGATTAAGCTCACCGATCCTTTCCTGTACGACGACGAGTCGGCGAGCCGAGACGATAGTCTATCGCAACGAGCGGCGAATCAATCGCTTTCCTTCGACGAAGGCGCCTCGGCAGTCTCGGCCGAGTCGTCGAATCATGCTACGCCCCGAGCACCTCAAGCCACGACCTCCACGGCGAAAGCCTCGGCGCCGGCTCATCTCAAAAAGGACAAGGCCGTCCTCAGTGACGACATGTCGCCATTCCAGTCACTGCAGGCCGATCTTCACAAAGTACGACCGAATACCACGACGATCGGGGTTGATCACATCTCGAGCGGCGTCCAACGGGTGCGATTAGGTGATCTACCCCCCGACTCCCCCGATGTGCCGACACCCGAGTGGGAAACGGCCACTGTGGGGTTCAAGACCGTGGCCGAGACGGTGCTGGAAGCGCCTTCCCCATCCATGTCGTCGATCCATTTTGAAACGACCTCACCAGAAACGCTGCGTAAGCTCAAACAACCTTTGCATCACCACTCGGCGTCCCCGACTCCGGCCAACTCGACTGCCGCTTCACAACCCCACCCCGCTTTGTTGGAAAAGATCTTGAAGCAGAACATCGGCTCGCCTAGGCCGTCGTCGTCGACACCCGGACGCGGCAAGGTACGCTTGGTGAGGCCGACGGACGTACCGCGCGACTGGGATGGGTTGGTCGATCTCTCCAACACGTCACTGGCTGCATTCGCGTCTCCGATCAAGCGGCAGGGCGACATGGCGAATGAGTCTGGGTGGGATGCACCCGTCGATCGCGTCGCGGCGAGCAAGACCTCGTCCCCGGCACCACTTGGCAACCGTTCCCTGGCTTCTCTGAACCTGTTGTCGCCGGCCCCGTCCCGAGTACCGGCAAAGCAAGCGGCGCAGCGGATGACGAAAGATGTCTACTCGGCCCTGCACGACTCACCTCTGGAGCCACCTTTGATCATGAGAGAGTACACCGCTCGCCTTATGATGGGTGAGGAACTACCTGCGCCGAGCCCGAGTGAAGGATCGCGCCGGGGGTTCGAAGAAGAAGCGCTCGAGGACGAGGGGGACAGTCTTGATTTGTCCAAGCCGTTCGGAACGACTCGATTGGGTAAAGGGACCTTGCTCGCTGAATTTGGAGGGGGTACGACTGCGCGGATCGATGATTTACTAAACGAGACCAGTTTCGCGCGGATCGTCGATGATGGCGATGACTTTGGGACGCAGCGTGTCAGCATTCAGGACGATTCGTTCACGGATGATTTACCGACGAGTGGGCCGGCAGCATCCCTATCCAAAGCTGCACCACCCGCTGCGGCCCCTTTTGCACTTCATGGGCAACGTAGGGATGCGTTCAATGCTCCAGGACGAGGTGCGCCGAACGCCAACGCCATTCAAGGCCTCGATGGACGAGAAGACACCTTGTTCGGGATGCGACCTGCTGCGGCGCCCGTTGCGAATCAATCCATGGCTGACGAGGACGATAGTTTCGCCGCCGGTTTAGGAGCGACCAAGAACTTCCGCATGCTTGGTCCGGACAACTTGGATACGCTGCACGGTGGTGTACTGCTTGAGAGCGAGCCGTTTGAGTCGAGTCCGCTGGCGAATCGGGATCGGAATTATTGATCGGGCGGGGTGGGGGGCTCGGTCGCTGCGGCTTGGAGAGTTTAAGTGCTTGTACTCGGGGTTATTCGGTTTGTTCGACAGTATTGATGGGAATAGAAGGCCTGCTTGAAACGCTGCCAGCCCTTACATTATGTTGCACTCATTCTCAAGGCCGCCGCGTAGGAGGTTCCTCTGGGCACGGAAAGCTTGCCAGGCTAAGCGCATACAGTCGCGTTTGCCGTGATCGATTCGCCGTCTCGTGCCGGTGCTCGTGGTGCTCGCTCGCTCCTTCCTGCCTTTACCGACCGACCTTCGCCGCCGGGCGATGCCCCTTATATTCCCGACCGATTCGATCAACCTGGTTTGATCCATACGTCGCTTTATCACCCTCTCTGCTTACCCCATCTTATAGTAACACCTCACAATTATCGAGCTCAAAGATATCTTACCGGTCACGCTCCTCAGGATGGAGTCCGAACCTCGTCCGAACCTCAACAAAGAGCGCGACTCTGACTCGTCGACTCACAACGAAGTAGGATCGAATACGAACGCGCAAAATGGAACTCGCACGGTCGATGGTACGACCTCTACGACGGCCGCCGCCAAGAAGAAGAAGCGCAAGACACCAGCGCAGAAGAAGGCCGCGGCGGCCGCTCGTGAGCAGGAACTACAACAGGACAAGGCCGCCTCCGCACCCCACGTACTCAAGATTTCGAGGAATAAGCATATGAAGGTGAGGCTGCATTGCTAGTGGCGCTGGGAACGGTCCGGTTGAGCTGTCGTTTTGGTCGTCTGCGCGCGGACCTACCTTCCGGAGATCACGTGGGGCTGACTCTTTCTTTGCGCGATCATCGCCTGATTCGCACATCAACAGTACATCTCGTCTTACCATGTGCGTTCTACCATTCTGCTGCGTGTCCTCTGCCCAGACCAGAAAACTGAGTCTCGTTTCGGGCACACACCCCACCTCATTTTCACAGGGGCCCTGGTTACAGCTTCCCCACGAAGTACTCGACACCCTCCTAACCGTGAACTGCGACGAATCCGCACTCCCGACCGTTCGTGGCCTCGTCGAACCCCCTTCATCGACCCCGACGATGGACCGAGCTCGATTTCATGCGATCGCAGCCGGACCTCATGAACGTCGTCGCTCCCCTTCGCCTTCACCAATACCCCAAATGAACCGAGGCGGTGGAGAAAAAGAAGCGGGCAACTCCCATCTACCTTCTCCAATAGATCCAGCTGTCTTTAGAGGGGTCTCACAAATTCGCAAGCTAGTCGACGATGCTTCTGATCTAGCCGTTCGCGCCGCCGTTGGCATGTCCGCCGCTGCGTTAGGCTCGTTCGGTTCGGGGGGTGGTGCACCACCTTTATCCGCTTGTCCGGAAGGAGGCGGTCGAAATGCGGGCATGTCCGCCGTACGACAACATCGCTTAAGAGTATTGGCCGTGAGCAAGTTGGCCGAGGCTTATCGAATCGACGAGATCGCCGCTTCGGTCGCGATCATGCAAGGCGCTACCGGACTGGATGATTTGGCTCAACGAGTGCTCAAACAAGAACCTGATAACCTCGATGCGCTTTACGTCCATTTTCATCACGAGAAGATCCCTTCTCGCACACTCGCGAGTTCGACGGATACGACCCAGTTGGATCACTTGATCGCTTGCGACCCACATCGATTGGAATACTATCGTACTCGAGGGGTCGTACATGGCTTTAAGCAGGATTACGTCTCGGCCGTACGCAACTTTACTCAAGCTTTGACGGAAGCCAAGGCGATAAGGAAGGAGAAGGAACATCGTGCGGAGGTGCAGGTTGGAGGTGGAAATTTGAAGAAGAAGAAGGGAGGCAAGAATGGGAAAATGGGGGGTAAGAAAGGTAAAACTTCGCTTGCTCCAATGGGGGACCGGAATGAGGTGGATATGGCTCCAATATTGGGATCGAATGGAAATGCTGTACCGACGACTCCGACATCGGATCCTTCGTCGACGGTGGGTAAGGAACCGGGTGACGACCTCGAGCGACAAATGTATTTCCATCGAGCGATGGCTCACTTCCATCATGCGTGTCGGTTGATGGAGGACGCCGCTTTGGACGTTGAAGGCGTGCAGAAACCTAAAGGAGGGCTCTCGAACGAAGGCGGTGAATTGACCCTCCGTAACGTCGGCATCGTACTGGCGGATGAGATTGGTGGTTTATACGGCAACGCCTCGCCGGAGAAACAGGCGCGATATCGTGTTGGGATGGGGGAGGCGTCCTTGCGCGAACGGGTGACGACCCTTTTGCGCAAGAGCGTGCGCGATCACGAGCGTTTCTTGGCTTACTTTAAAGTGTGGGAAGCACCGCCGGGCAACGCGTTGGAGGAAGAAGATCGACAACGACCTACTCTAGGCGCGAAACAAACCGATCGACCGTTGACCTTCCGTGGTCGAAGGTTGATCCACCATCGTGCTTTGGCCCAACGAACAAGGGACGCCGATCCTCGTCGTCTTGAACGACAACGTCGTCATCAAGATGTGCCCATGCCTGCTCCAACCCTATTGACGACCTACCATCCTTTGATCATCGAATCCCACTTCACCGTCCTCTTGATTCACCTCCTGTTGGGCGACTTCAAAACGCTAGTCCAAGCCCACGCTCGCACCGTACGATTGATGGACCATCTCGAAGGTTACCCCATCTTCCTGCCCGCGCGTTCTTTAACCATGTCCGAATACGCCGAAGTACTCGAACGTCTTTCAGCGACTTGGAGAATCGTTCGGGAGAGTTCGGGAATCGCAGCACCGGATTTGGATATGACGGAAGTGGAGTTGGCGCGGGGGGAGGACGAATTGGCTTGTTTGCATCAGGTGTGTGGGTTCTTTTCGACGGAATTTGTGGAGGCGCTCGTGAGGCAGGCGGAGAGGGAGAGACTGGCTTTCGTGGCGAAGAAAGAGGGTGCGGTGGGGGAGAGGAGGAAGGTGTTGGGGTTGGAGAATGGCTTGGGGATGGGTAAGGCGAAGGAGATTATGGATGGGGAGGAGGGGGAGGAGGCCAAGGGGAAGAGGAACGTGACGGGTAGTTGGAAGGAGGAGAGGGATAAAGCTGATGCGGAGAGGAGGAAGATCGATCCTTCTTGTGAGTGACGGGCTGGGGTTGCAGTTACTTTGATGAAGCAAACTTCCTTCCATACTGATAGGATCCCGTGTTCCTCAGACGCGACCTACAACACCGCCCGCGCCGAAGTCGCTCTCGCATGGCTACAAGCCGTTATACTCCCCGAAAAGGAAGCCGAGCAACTCGCCAAAACCCACGTACAGTGGCACAACCCAACCACCTCCCACCACGACGATGCCCAGACACCCCTCGGAGCTACGAATTCCATAGGCAAAGGAAAAGAAAAAGCCGTCTCTGCTTTATTATCATCTTCATCTTCTTCTTTTTCGGCTTCGGCTTTCACACAGCAGCAGGAGGCTTTCTTCGGTTCTGGATCGGGGGAATTTTCGAATTCGAGTTTCTTTGCGATGTCGGGTTCGGGTTCGACTTCGGGGATAACGATGGCGGAGGCTGCAGAAGCGGGGGGATCGAAGACGGAAAAGGTGTGGTAGTGAAGGAAGAAGGGGTGGGGATCAGGTTCTGTTTTGGGAGGACTTGGGGGGGAGGAGGGGATGAGTCGTCGGGATCATCTAGGTAGAATCCTTGGCTTAGCGGAAGAAAGGAATATCATTATCGTACCCGATTAACGCGAAAAGGTGACCCCATGCCCCCCCGAAAGATACAAACGGCACGCAAAGCAAGGAGAGAGATGACAGGGAATCGATAATTTGCAAAAAAGGGTTCGCGCAAGGGTGGTACAAGTGACAAAAGGCCAAAGAGAATACGTAAAGCAACGAGGGGATGCAAGAAATGTCCGAAAGGGTGCAAACGGGAATGAGAAGCAGCCGATCCAACGTCCAATCAGTCGATGGTGATGACCTCGATAGGTTGTTTGCTCTTGCTCTTGGATTTGGGCGCCTTGGTCTCGTCGTTGAGTTCGATCGTTTCGATCGGTTTGGGGCGCGCGTGTTTCTCTGCGGATAAGTGAATGTAGCTCGTTCGTGTGAGTCGTGGTGCTTGAGGACATTTTCGATGATTGTCTTGACAGCGTGGAACTCACTGGTCCATTCCCGAACGGTCTTGTCATGCCCTTTCCGATCCTTGAGGAAGCGTTGCGCGATCTGTACGTCAAGACATGATCAAGACGAGCGTCAGACGGCGACCATGCTTTGCGCTATAAATACGTTGTAAAACCTACCTCGGGCATCAAAGGATCGTCTAAAAAAAATGAATGGAACGTGGAACGATGTCAAAAGGCTTGGGCAGGGCAGGGCACAAGATATGGGGTAGGGACTGACGTGGATTCGGGTCCGCCAGAAGGGACGACACGGAGAGAAGTACCTTGATGATGGATCTGAGAGAAAGATTATTTTATGTGAGTCAGCGATACGACGTTTGAAAAGGCAACTCTGAGGCTTGGGACAACGCACAAAGCTGGTGACCATTGGTTCTTGAGGATATCGACTGTGAGCAGATGTAGATTCGACGCTCAGTCCTCGCTAAGGGGTCAAACCGACGAAAGACTTTGAAGCTACTGACGGCACTGTGTGGAGGTTCAAGAACGTGTCAGCTTTTGATTGAAGTCAAGATTGCTATCTGCTATCTGCGCGTCTACTCACAATTCCTCCCTGGGTATTGATGTTGGCGTGGTAGATCTTTGTGAGGAAGGTGACCCTCGGCGGACGGAACGGGTAGTCCGGCGGCAGGACGATGGACAGGTCAAAGATGCCTCCTTCGTAGGCCTGTAGGTTAGGGATGGGTTGGATCAGTACGTTGTTCCTTGTAGGCTCGGTCGCTGCTGCGACGTACGGATCCGGGCTAAAGGAGAGAGAGAAGGAAGGAGTGCTTCGTCAGGTGCCAGTGCCGAACAAGGGAGGGCGGAGTAGGAGTTGTAGAGTACTGTTGAACTGACCGGTCCTTCTGTTGAACGGATGAGCACGAGGGTTGGAGCAGGGGGGTCAGTTGTGCTTGACTCGGCGAGGCATCTCGGTGGCCCGGTTCAGAAGGGTCTTACCAATCGTGGCTTCCCACTCGTACACGGACCGATCCGACACCGGTCCGGCGCTGTGCAGACCATCGAAAACTGTGGGTCAGCCAAGATGAAGGAGAGGCCATGTGTCCGAGTTGGCGCCCACTGACGTGCAGCCTTGAGGGAGTTCGGACTTGTTGGCGACGTCGTGCAGCTCGCGCGCGATGCGCTTCTGCGACATGGCCGACGACTTGGACATGGTGGAGGCGAAGATGGCCGGGTGTAGCCGAGGTGGAGGAGCGAGATGGGTGGTGGGCGGGTACAAGTGGGAGCGAGTGGGAGCGAGTGGGAGCGAGTGGCGTCGACGGCTTGCTGAGCGTGGCGTGTGCGGTGTGCCGGTGGTGGCTGGTGGTGGTGTGTCGCGTGAGCCTGCTGCAGAGCGTCGGCGTCAACTCGGGTGGGCGGCGTGTGCAGCAGCCACGCTTGAGGATGACGGTACTCGATGGACCTGAGCCTAAGCCAGAGCTAGAGCGGGCTGCGAGGGTGAATAATGCACGCGCACGCGAGTGGTCGTCGATCGTAAGAGGTGTTGGGCTTACAGCAAGCAGTACAACAAGCTCGACCAAGTAACCGCGCTCAGCTCGCTCAGCTCGGCCGAGCGCGACTGGGGCAGATTGCTAATAACGGTCGAGTTAGCGTTGCCGGAACTATTACTATTACCGATTGGCGCCGGCCGCGCGGGGCAAGGTCGAGAGATGCGACCGCTCTGCTCGTGCTTGTAGGCTCACATCGGCGGCTTGTACAGCGTGGCACAACACCCCGACTCCTCCGTTGGGACTCACAACTACGATCCGCTACAAGGGAGGTGTCGTCATCTGACCCGGGATCGTCATCGTCAGCTAGGTCGCAAAAGCACCGCTGCACCGGTCGCACCGATCGCGTTCACCCGCAAGTCGGATCGCGGCGCCGGTCCTGTCCTTCGTCTCGCCCGACTCGCCCCCCACCTTCTGTCCTTGGTCGGGCTGGACCGGCTCGGCTGGAGGCTTAGGCCGCGCGAACAGTCACTCGGGGCTCGGATAGAGCGATCAGCGTGGGGTCAGTACCGAGTAGCGAGCCTGATTTGTAGTGCTACACCCACCCGCCCAGCCTCAGGTTGAGAGGTTCACTTGCACTGAAGCGATCCCTCCTACCCGCACTGAGCGACCGGAACCTTTCCTCTGACATTCACACTTTCTCTCTTCATCCACAGTTAGTGGGGTCTGAGCTCATAGCGTTGCTGCACACGTCGCTAGGAGACTGGGAAGCCCGGACCGGGGAAGGGACTTTAACCGTGTGACTGTGCCCGCTCGCTCGTAGGCCAGCGTGACCACGATGACGACGAAATGGAACGACCTCGACGACGATGACTGGCAGGATATGCCCGTCATTCATTCGACCGGCACAAGTGTATCCTCCCTACGCCATCGCGACGACTATGACGACGACGTTCGTGCGCCTCATTGCCGCAATGCGCAGTGGAGCCATCATCGCATTTTACCGACCACGGTCCAACGCCATGATGCGTGGATCGCACCCTCCTCGTCGTCTGCTTCGACGTCTTCTTCCCATCATTCCAATGGCCCAGGTCCGTCGGCTTCAGCTTCGACCGCGTCCATGATCGCAGGTGGCGCGGGAGGGGGCAACGCCACCGGTAAGCTCATCGACGTCGACAGCGGCGGACAGGCGTGGAAGGAGAAGGAGCAACTCGACGAGATGGACTACACCCGTCTCGAACTCGACGACGATCCCGACGAGGATGAAATATCGATGCGCACCCAGTACCTCTTCAATCAGGATAAAGGCATGACACCTCTGTCGCAGATGCAAACGACAAAGACCTTGCTCACCGAGGGGCAGAGGATCGCTTACGTCGGCTTATGTCGCCTCGTTGCGCGCGAAATGGTACAGACCCTCGTGCTTGCTTCCAAAGGCGCACCCGAACTTGCACCTGCGAGGGAGAGTTGCAAGACCTGGTCCAACAAGATCATGGGGAGGTTGTATCGCCATATGGAGGTCGATGGTGCTGGTCAGTCTGCCAACAAGCTAAAAAAAGTCGAGCTTCTACTCCCTCGTACTCATCCTGGTTACGGTCCGACAGAACAACGCATGATTGAACAACTTGCCGAACACGGCGTCACCGCCGAGGATCTCACCCCATCTCTCATGTCGACCTATACCGTCACTAACCCCGAATACGATCCCGAGGCCGCTCAGGCCGAGGAGGAGAAACTCGAACAGCAACGACGAGAACACGAAGCGGAGCAAGAGGAGGAGCGAAAAAGGGCGCAGGAGGAAGAGACACGGCGAAAGAAAGAAGAAGAAGAAGCGAGACGGAAAGCTCAAGAAGAGGAACAGGCCGAAGCCGAGCGGCTAGAGATTGAAGCCGAGGCGACACGGCAGGAGCATCTCCGGGTCGAACGTGAAGGCAGAGTCGCGCGCGAGGTGGCCAAACTCGAACGACGGGCCAGTCTTGCTCGGAGGGATCCGCTAGCTTTCGCTGAGGAGTTTGGATCGCCTGTTTCCTCGCCCACCCGCATTTCGCGGTCGTCGTCGGCCCATTCACTTCGATCTCTTGGGTCGCCCAAAGCGCTCTCGCCTCGATTTTCGCCTCCAGGCTCGCCATCGAGTCGGCAGAGAGCTTTTGAGGGCGCCGAGGGTGATATTGGAGGAGCTTTAGACAGTCCGACGACACGGAGTCGTACGACAACAGCAGATAGCGAAGTGAACGATGCCCCTTCCGCGTCGTCGCCACCCCCGCCGAATCTGCCTTCACAAACCGTCGCCGCCGGTGCACCAGCTATCGCCCTCGTTGCACCCGACGAAAACGAAGCCGTCCCAATAGAGGAACCTTCCTCACCATCACTCTCGATGCATCAACCCGACAACTTTCTGCAGCCGATGCCGTCCTCCCTCCCTGGTGTGACGACCAAACTTTCGACCGCGGACAAGGAGATCACCCTCGATATCCGGTGGACGATCTTGTGCGACCTTTTCCTGTCCTTAATTGCCGACTCGGTTTATGATGCGAGGTCACGCGTTCTTTTGTGCATGATCGCGGACAAGCTCGGGTTGGAATGGATCGACGTCGTTCGGTTCGAGCGTCGACTCACGGAGGCGCTTGAGATTCAGGAGAACGTCAAGCAAAAGGAACATCTCGAGGTGCTGGAGGAACGAAGAGTCAAGGGGCAGAACAAGCGATACGTCATGATGGGATTGGCGACGCTCGGTGGTGGACTCGTTATTGGGTTATCAGCCGGTCTACTTGCGCCAGTCATTGGTGCCGGTCTAGGAGCAGCTTTAACGACGGTTGGAGTGTCCGGGACAACGGGTTTTCTTGCTGGCGCGGGTGGAGCAGCGATCATATCCTCGGGTGCGACCTTGACGGGTGCGACGATCGGAGGTAAAGCCATGGCCAAACGTACTCGCCATGTCAAGACTTTCGAGTTCCTCCCTTTGCACAACAATAAGCGCGTCAACTTCCTCATCACCATCCCGGGCTTCATGAATGGGCCACTCGATGACGTGCGCTTGCCGTTCAGTCCTCTTGATCCGTTGATGGGGGACGTGTTCTCCGTGTTATGGGAACCGGAGATGATGGGGGATACGGGGAATGCGTTGAAGATCTTGTCGACTGAGGTGCTGACTCAGGCGGGGCAGCAGGTGTTGGCCTTGACGGTGATGACGGCTTTGATGAGCGCGCTGCAGTGGCCCATGAGTGAGTGAGCTGGGACCTAGTACGATCTATGTGCGCTTGCAGCTGATTGAGGATACTTGGTCTTCATGCAGTGCTCACTAAACTGAGTTATCTCATCGACAACCCTTGGTCGAACGCTCTCGATCGCGCTCGCCAAGCCGGTGCTGTACTCGCCGATATCCTCATCAACCGACAACTCGGTGTGAGGCCCGTATCCCTCGTCGGCTTCTCGCTCGGCGCGCGTGTCATCTTTTACGCCCTCGTCGAACTAGCAAAGGCGAATGCGTTCGGTGTCGTTCAAGAGGTGTATCTTTTCGGTGCGACTGTGACGGCGTCGATGAAGGTGTGGCGACAAGTTCGAGGAATCGTCGCCGGTCGATTCGTTAATGCTTTCGCGATGAACGATTGGGTGCTCGGGTATTTGTTCCGTGCGACCTCAGGAGGTTTACAAACCGTCGCTGGACTACGACCGATCGAACACGTCCCTGATCTCGAAAATGTCGATATTACCGATATCCTGATGGGGCACATGAGTTACCGTACCTTGATGCCGAATTTGCTCAAATACGTCGGCTTCAAAGTCACCGCCGATCACTTCGATGAACCCGAAGAGATGGAACTCGATGCGCCCGATCGCGAAGTCCTCACCGCCGCGGAAGAACAAGAGCGACTTGAACGCAAATCGCGAAAGAAGGTACTGGGGTTATTCTCGAGGAGTAAGAAGTCGGCACCGACGAATTCGGTGCCGATGTCGAGAGCTCAGTCGAAGGATGAATATGATGATTTACCGCCGAGACTTTCGTCGTCGTCTTCGACTTCGGTTGATCGCGCGTCGTCTGATACGGGGGATATCGGTGTTGGAGACCTCACGTCCAAGAGGGCGAATCGGTGCTCCCTGTCCATCTCCACCGTCGATGGTAGCGACTCAACCCACGATGGAGACTCTCCTGCCCTTTCTGAACCATCGACGACCGCCGCGCCCGCCGTTCCCTCCGGCTTCGACCTCAACAAGATCCGAGCCGAAGTCGCCCAACTACCTGCAGGATCCCCATCATCCCCTTCCTCCTCCCCTTCCACACCCTTCCCTCCGCACAGCCGAACTCGTACAACCGAAAGTGAAGGAACAGATGCGCCTTCGCCCGCGATCGAAATCGCCCTCTCGCGTCCTCAAACCGATCTAACGAACCTCGATACGACGTTGGATCCTCGGGAATTACTTCGACGACGATGGGCAGATGAATCGACGACCCCTTCTTCACTTGATCCCGCTCCCCCAGTTCTTCTCGAAGATCAAGGTTGGGGATCACCTACCACACCGATCGTCAGAAGGACGAGTTTGGCAGCTTCCGAACCAACCATCACCTTTGCCAACGACCTCAGTGGTGAACTGATGTCTCAATGGACGATGCAGACTCCTCCCAAAACCGTGTCTACGAACGGAAGAGAGGAGAAAGTCGTTCCGGATCCAGCGGGAACTCCTTTCGTTTGGGGTGGTACGGCAGGGAGTAATGCGAGTACGGTCAGCTTTAGGGAGAACCCATGGTAGGGGGGTAGAGGGCTGGAGCAATCTCTCGTTCTGATTTTGTTTGCCTTTCCTTTTTTTCTTTGTACGACTCCTTCTTTTTTGTTTTCAATCCACGTGCAAGTAGTTAAATCACTCGGGCGCTGTGTGTCTGCCTGAAAGTCTTGACAATTTGGTGGGCAAAGTGAGCGAGATAAGAGTATACGAAATTGGAAACGAGTGTACTTGAGCTACGTAATGTGTACAAATGAACGATGATGGTTACATATGCGAGGAAGGACCCGAGGGGGTAGGAAAAAAGTAAATGCAGGGTTATTCGTGATAGGACACGAATTTCATCAAAAAGGCACGAGACGATCGGAATCACTCTTCTAATCGTCGTCATTCCCATCAACGTCAGAGATGCCCGAAGCGGTGATTTGAAATTTGCCATCGCATTCGGGCAAGCAAGGCGAATCGACGATCTTGGCGATGCGTTCGGGACCACGAGCTTTGCGTAATGAGAGACGCGTCGTACTCGCGTGAGCCATGATGTTCCCACCGATGGGTTTCTTTTGATCACCTTGCACACCCGGGGCATTGTCGACCGAGGCGACGACTTGATTCGTAACGACGACCGCGATACCAAACTATAAGACCGAAGGTGAAGAGTGTGAGCATTGAGTCGCCTAGTAAGGACAGCCGAAACAAAAGCTAAAACTCACTTCATCGGCAAGCCTGAGAAGGGAGCGTAAGAACTTGGCGAGATGCATCTGACGAGCACTGAGTTCGCCTCGACCACTGAAATCGGTGCGGTACAGGGCTGTGACCGAGTCGACGATCATGAGGGAGAAACTGCGCCAGCGAGTAAACGGCGATCAGCCATCACGTGATCGCAGCGTCGATTGAGAATCGGGCTCGACTGACCGAGATTGAGCCATCATGCTACCCGCTTGAATGAGCAGCAATGCTTGGTGATCGGCGTTGTACGCACGGGCGTAGGCGACGTTGTCGAGCACATCCTCGCCGTTCATGCCGTAGCGCTCGGCGATCGCGAGCAGACGCGCTGGTCGGAACGTTCCCTCGGTGTCGATGTACAGGCATTTGCCCTCACCACCCTTCATATCGCAAGGAAGCTATAAGGAAAAGGTGGACACGAGGATCAGCAACAAGTACAGACGTGACCTTGCTGGCAGGACAGCGACGTCAAGCTCACCTGGCACGTGACCGCGAGCTGATGACAGATCTGACTCTTTCCCGTTCTAAACTCGCCGTAGAGCTCGGTGATCGAGCCCGTCTCGATACCGCCTATATGCAGAAGATAAGGATCAGTATGGTCAGTCCGACGCTTCCAGTTCGTCATCGGGGCCGACTGCGGCGACTGTCGCTTACCTCCAAGAACATTGTCGAGCGCGGTCGAGCCCGTGGTGATCGTGACCATATCGGCGCGTCGGGCGTGGCTGTTGCCGTCGCGTGATATCAATCGTTGAGTACCAACCGAGTATATGCAATGTCAAGCTCCACCAGTGTGTGACAGACTTACAATTCGGTTGCGGTCGTGAAGCCCATAGGGATCTGGTCGCACGCTGACGATGGCGAATGTTTGGAAGGTTAGTGCGTGCACAACGTCAAAACTTCACGACCCCCCAAGGACGTAGCACTCTTGGCGGTCTACCAAAGCAGCTTTGTAACATGTCACGAACCCAGTTTGAGCATCTTCTCTGCCTTGGCTTCTGAGATTCCCTTGACGAGCTGCAGCATCTTTTTGGGTGTGTAGGCAATCGACTCGAGTGTGTTGTAACCTGCGTCCTTCAACTTGTCACAGTCCTTGGCCGAGATACCATGAGCCTGGATGGGGGGTTTGAAAAGAGATAGTTTGTACGGTATTAGTAGGTTTTCCGAGAAGTGCAAAGGTGTGGTGCGCCTGTGGTCTTGACAACTGACAATGAGAGCGGTGACGGGGGTCGGCAGCCCATGCGAGGCTTGCTCGTCCTCTTCGGGCACCTGAGACTGTTGCGACGACATGATGAGATGGGTCGGGTGATGGGGTGCAAATCAGTGGGTGGAAGTCGCAGCTGGACGCGGGTGGCGTGAGTGGCGTGAGTGGCGAGAGATACGAGAGGCAAGACGCGGGCGATGTGGCGAGATGTCAAAAGCTGTCCAGGCGAGTCAAGGCGCGTTGTCTCACTCAACGAGAGAATCGACGCAGATCCGCCTGTCGACGCGGCTCGCGTGAGTCCGCTGCCTCGACCTAGGCGGCGCGGAAACCAGCTTGGGATTTGAACCTCGGACAAATTTGCGCCGGTGAGGTCTCCACACTTTGATTATGATTGTGAAAGCTCTGTAGAAAACAGTGCCCATTTGTAAACGCTTTTATCACCGGTCCGGTGCGGCTTCGATTGGATCGGAAATGTGGCTCCTTTTTGTCCCTGACGTGTCGCTGGCTATGCGCGCACGAGCCCTCCTCTCCTAACGAATTCGGCGATGTCTGCCGTCGTGTTTCCGGCGGGTGTGACGGTGCGATACGCTTCACATGGCCCAAGCGTTCCTTCGAGGAAGCGACTACACGGCGCAAAAAAATGTTAGCCGAGGAGTGATTCTGCAGTGCTTGAAGGGTCGCTCTGTTCCACTTCTGTGCCTCGGTCCTCGGCCGTCCTGAAAACCAGGCAAACAACCCGGAGCGCACGAACCGTGCAGGGTCTCCTAAGTTGCAACGGGAGGCGGCTCGTCGTCCCGCAGAACAAGGAAAAAGAGTGGGGCTTCCCAAAATATCGCTAGCACTCACGGATCTGATTTAGCTAGTCAAACCGCGTCTTACTTTTAGATCTTAGCCCTCGGGCGCTGACTCTGGCTGTGTTTGAAGGTCTTTGATTGCTCTCCTTCGGCGAATCCTCGGTTCGGCCCGAGAGTTGCTTTTTTCCCTCGATTGACCCCCCCACCCGTCGACGCCGTCGCTTCTTCGTATTTCCCTCCTTCCCTCCGCTGTCTCCTCTCAGACTAGCTTGAAGCTGGTGTGTATCCGACCTCCTTTCGATACGTTGGACTCGTCCGGGAAATTTCGCCGACCCTCGACCACTCACACCACCACGCAGTTCTTTCGCCCAACTCAGCTAAAGGGCAACTAAGCGCCATGTCGGACACACCCGGGAACGACCCGAATGCCGGTCCCGTCGCCCTTCAGAGCATCGCTACAGCAAGTCTAGGACCTGTGTTTGTCGGTAGGTCCAACCTCCTCATGCTCCTGGAGCAAGGCGGCAATTCGCGCCTTTGCGGCTAGTTTCGAGCAACCGACTCGGAGCAGACGTTCGTGACGCTAGTGGTAGTCCCACGCCGAAGAGTACTGATTGCCGATGACAGATATTCTCGACAGGGTGGATGGTACAGCTCATCTTCTATGGATTCGGGCTATCGTTGCTCGTGCGATACGTCACAGGCGCGCAGTATAAGGCCGACTCGAGGAGGATCAAGTTGTGGCTATGGGCCGTCGTGTTCGCCGCCACGGGCCAAGCGGCGTACGTTGCGATTGGCAGTCCTTCTCGGTCCGACCGGGAAGATTACCCAATCTGACTTCGACCTCTACTTGCTGGTGCATATTTCCGATAGTATCACATTTGGTTCGATATTCCATTATGGCACTTCCCAACGTCGTGACGTCGATACCCTGTATGCTCAGGTGAGTATGCACACCAAATCGCCAGAACCTAGGTGGCGGGCCGGGAAGGCACACGAGGGGGGCTTTTGCCGAAGTTACCTAAGGCTTGGACCCGGAAGTTAAGTTGTGTTCTACGTCTTTCAGACGCTCGCAGATTGCTTCGCTACTGTGCCCGCCGGTATCGTTGGGGCGCTCGTTCAGAGCTTTCTCGGTCTTCGGGCGGTCTCGGTAAGCACTGACTTGTTACAGTACCGAACACGTGTCTAACACCAGATACTTCATCTTTATCAACCAGCTCTTCGATAATAGCCTCTATCGAAGCTTGTTCATTACAATGGCATCTTTGCTGATCGTGGGTGGCCTCATCGGAAGTTGGCTCTTCGTCGCCGCGTCGTTCATGCTGCGCAACAACGTGACGCCACCACCAGGCTTGTCCTTCACGTTAGCAAACGGGTGAGTCTGCTCGAACAAGGAACACGTATGTAATAGTAGCACATGTGCTAAATCTCGGTCTGTGGGCGAGCCCTAGACTATGGCTGTGGTGCTGCTGTATCATAGATGTTCTCCTCACCGTCACTCTCTCGCTCCTGCTGTACAAACGAATCGCCGGCTTCAACTCGGGCACCGACTCGATGCTCCACAGCGTCATCATCCTATCGATCGAGACGGCTTCTTACACCGCCACCTTTGCGATGATCGCGGCGATCCTTTCGGACTCGTTCTCGGATGATTCGCTCCTCATCAACTCGACCGGTGCGTTTTACCAACCCCTGTCCTCGTTCTACCTCATCTCCTTCCTCGTCACCCTCGCCTCTCGTCAAGGTTTGCGTGAGAAAACAGACGGCTATAGCAACAACGATAGCTCGTCCCCCGGAGTCTACAGCACACGTTACCCGAACAATAGCGCCGGCATTTCGTCGAAGCCGCCACCCTTCGTCACGTCCGCCAGCCGGGTTCGCGTCCCAACGCCTCAGCTCGTGCGAATGCAAACCCTCGGCGATCCTCGTTCCGACGAAGACGAAGAGATGGATTTGAAGCATTCTTGCTCTAGAAAAGAGGTCCGCATCGAGATGTGAGAGACCGCCATCCAAATGTCAACGCTTTGGCATCATCGGCTTTGTCGAGCCTTTCGTCGTGGCTCGGTCGATCCCCCTATTGGTTTCGTGATGCCAACAACGTTGATCCAGATGTACTTGAATTCGGCGCTTGATATGAGGTTTTATTGGGGGTAGTCGGTCCCCTTGATGGGTCAGTACTACTCTTGTCAAGTTCCGAGGTATTTCTTCCCTCCTCTCCAAGCGTGCAATGGAGCAACGATGTGTTTTCGATCGTACTACAGACCCTAAATCCCCTCGGATGATCGGTCTTTCACACGAGTCTTCAGTCCTTTTGTAATTATTCAGCTCTAGCACCATAGGCAACCCTCGACGCGTTTGCCCGGGGAGCAGGTGCTAACTCCGCGGACGCTCTAGATTGCAAAGTTAAAAAGTCTTGGCCGGGCTCCCAATGCTCGAGACCGCGAGTTCGAAGCCGAATTCGACGCAACTTGGCTCCTCCAGCTGGCGGCGACTCGTGGTACGACTGTACATTCGGTAGACTTTCCGTGTACTTGTGTCTTCATGTTTACTATTCGTGTGACCTTTGGAACCGGTTCTGCCCTGGACTCGCATACCTCAAGCCCGATTGATAACTCGCTGCCTCAAGTTGCCTGCAAGGACGACTGACGGTCCTTGTGGCTCGCCACTGCCGCCGGGAATTTCGCCATGGAGCACTCGATGAATCGGACAGTGGGGCCCTCCGCAACGGACGTGCCACGGTATGTGGCAGAACAATTCATAGCAACCGGGATTTGGGGACCCTTCGCTCTGGGTATGCTACTGGACATCTACCTCGGAGGCTTCGCGATGAGCTTGTTCCTTCGATACGTCCAGTCGGCAGCTTGGAAAGCGGACGGATGGCGTCTTCAATTACTACTCGTGGCCTCAGTGGTACTTAGCACGGTGGATATCGGATTTGGCTTCTGGAGCACATGGTTCTACACGATACGACAAAGCCGAACAACCGCGGATGTGGAAGGACAGGTACGGACTTTTCTCTCTCGGCTCCAGACCACTGCGAGTTCGGCAGTAGATGCTTGCGCTGATGACACAAATTACCACATCGGCACCTCCTTACTTAATAGACCGTAGTCGATGCTTTGTCGCTCGTCCCCGTTGGACTGTTAATGGGACCTATGATACAGATTTACTTGGCGCGCCGCGCAAGCTCGGTAAGTTTAGGCTGTTCAGGAATCACCAGACCGCCGATATGGCATGGAGGATTTGAGCATGGAGGCTCTGAGCTGACTCACGCTCCCCCCGCCCCCACCACCACCCCGCGCTCCAACGATGCTACCAAAAAGCTCTTCACGAACCGGTTCAACAAGATGGCCTACTTCGTCTTCCTGGGCCTCTCTATCGGGTTCAGCATGGCGGCAGGCGTACTCTACACTGTGCTTTCGTTTCACTGCCGTGCAACAGGGAGGGATGCCATCGGAACTTTTGACTTCAACAAGAGCTTAGGGGCGTACTGTGGCGCAACTTGCGTCACTGACATGACTATCACCATCGCCCTCGTAGTCCAATATCGAGCAAGGATGGTCGGTGACCCGCGTTCGAGAACGGACTCTGCGATGCGCAGTCTCATCAAATTGGCGATCCACAGCGCCATGTACACGAGTACATTTGCGCTGCTCGGCGCCGTCTTCGAGTTTTCGTTCTCAGTCAGCGACGTTCGCAAGTCCATCTTGTACGCGTTTCAATGTGCACTGGGCTCGATGTATCTGATCTCCCTGCTCGTCAACCTCGATTCGCGGTCCCACCTCCGAAAACTCTTCACGAGCACACCGATTCTTCCTGACGATGCGGTCAACGGACTGAGTGGGGGCGGTACGACCGAGGTGGGGTTGCCTTCGTTTATTTCAGCGCGTTCCAGCCCGCTGCCTGGAACCAAGCAAGCCTACGGAAGCGAGGAGCGCGGCAAGATCGGTTCAGGGTCAAGTTGGGGCCGTTTCCGTTCGTCTGCATCACATTTTACATGACACGCGATATGATCCATCGCATGAAGCAAGCGCCTATACTTTTTCGTCTTGTAACACTATTATGGATGAGTGACCTGCAAGCAATGTGATAGTTGACAGAACGTGGTCCCGGTCGCATGTTGTTCTGCATGTCAGGCTCCGCATGATTGTAAATTCATGCACACAAGTGCTGGCCCGTGTCTAGGTCGGACCTCCTAAACGGTGCGTAGGTTATGCGTCACACTTGAGTTTGGTACAAGCTCTGATCAATGTCCACTATTCTTGCCGATGCGAGTATTCGACGATCATAGCAACTCCTGCCGAGCTTGCCGGCGCGCTACTCGAGCCCCTGCGCTGGGCCTGCGAAGCGTTCACCGTCATCGTCAATCCCATGGCGCCGATCTCGGCGGCATCACCGTCTACAGCGTCATACAATGGGTGACATCGAATGAAACCATCCCCCGATTACAAGCAGCCACTCTAACACATCAAAATAACGGGATGATAAACTTCAAATATCACAGGATTGAAGCGTCTGCATGATTTCTAGCAGAGTGGCCCACCCCGGCCATCAGGCTTGCCAAGCCGCGCCCGCGCCCGCGCCTCGACGAAAGCGGGACTACGCCTGAGCTCTGTGGAAGACTTGTCATGAAAAACCTACACGCTTGCGAATTAAGTTGTACACACCGCTCATCAGTTCCACAGCACTGAACAGCTTGACAAACTTACTCGGGCCGAGCTCGATTTATGTGGTGCAGGAAATGCAAAAATGGTTGTACATGGCTTCTGATCGGGACACCGACACCACAGGCAGGTGCGACAGACTCGAAGTATGCTGTGTTATTCATTATGGGCGGCCCGAAAACAGCGATAGGTACGCGGGTCGCGGATCGACACTTTGAATATAAAAGGGTAGTAATTGGTAGCACCTGAATCATGTTGTCGAGGGAACCAATATTGCAGTGCACGGCTAGATTGGCCCCTGGTTGTCTCTTGCCTCAAACGGCGATCCTACCAGAAACATGGTCGAGCCGTTACAGTAGGTACGAGTGAAGGCTCTCGCCGATCGCCAATCCAGTCACGCACGGGCAGTGTTGGCACTGGCGGGCGACAAGGTCGTGAGAATTTCCAGATTAAGATCACTGGGCCGCAGGCGGTCGTCTCGAGCTCGCCGGCTCGGGTTCCAACAATACACCGGGCTATTCAGGGGGCCCAGCCTGCGCAGGCCTCAGGCGCGTGAATTCAGGCACGCGTCTCGGAACGCCAGGGACTCGCCGGGAGTCAGTCGCCAGGGCCACTCGATCACTCTCAATTTCGAGTCTGGCTCTTCGATCACCTCTCCTCCTCGTGACCTCTCCTCCTGTGCTCGCCCGTCGCCCGTCGCCCGCCGCCTGTCATTGCCCCTCTCCCTCTCCCTCGCTCTATCACACTATACTGAACTTCCTACTTTTCCAATTCGGACGTGCCTTTAACTTCCCAAGCTTCGACTTTAGCACCAGCTGCGATCACGCAATCATAGCGCCAAGCGCACCTACAGCAGCAGTGGCGCGCATCATCACGTCGTCGGCGTCGACATTCAGCAATAGCTCGAATTCGGCGTCAAGCGCGACCATGGCAGGGGATGCAGGACCGTCCGACACGGACGTGTTGCAGTATGTCGCCACCCAGGCCGTTGCCACCGGGTCGTTGGGACCGTTCGTGCTCGGAATGCTACTCGACGTCTACCTCGGCGGCTTTGCGTTGAGCCTCTTCCTCCGATATGTCCGGTCGTCGGCTTGGAGGGCCGACGGGTGGCGCCTGCGCTTGTTGCTCTTGAGCGCTATGGCGCTCAGCTTGATCGACATTGGGTCCAACTACTGGAGCACATGGCACTACATGACCAGTCAAGAACGGGCCGCGGACGTTCTGTACAGTCAGGTGAGCTCGCGCTTAGCTTCGTGGGCGATTGTTTTTCCGCTTCCGACGCCAATTTCGTCATTTTACCCGAGCGGCCCGCTCGAGTTCGGCGAGCACCAATGGCATTGCCGGTTGCTCCTAACTATTTCGTTGCGCCGAGGGGAGCAGTCGGCTGACAGTATCCTCTCTCCACTTCTGGCTTTGCTCGGAAATACAGACGATTGTCGACGCATTCTCCCTCGTTCCGGTCGGCTTGGTGGGGTCCATGATCCAACTCTACCTCGCTCGGCGCGCTAGCTCGGTCGGTCGCAATTTCGACTCGAGCGCGGCGTTTGTGCTCACCCACGCTCACTAAACAAGCTCCTACCCAACCCATATTTGAATTCACAGCTCTTCACGAAACGATTCGCGCGAATCGCCTACATGACCTTTATCGGCCTCTGCGTCGCGATGAACTTCGTCGCCGTTCTACTCTACACGATCCTGTCGTTCCTTTCACGTAGCAAAGGAACGGAGGCGATCGGACCATTCGACTTCAACAAGAGCATGGGAACGTACTGTTGGGCCACGTGTACCGTCGATCTCACCATCACGGTCGCGCTCATCAACCAGTACCGAGCGCGCATGGTCGGCGACAAGAGATCGAGGACCGATTCGGTCATGCGCCGCCTCATCAAGCTCGCGATCCACAGCGCGATGTACACCAGTACCTTTGCTCTGATCGGCGCCATTCTCGATTTCTCTTTCGCTTTCTCCGATACGCGTAGGAACAGTACCCTTGCGTTCCAAATTCCACTCTGTTCGATGTACCTTATCTCGCTGCTTGTCAACCTCGACTCGCGGGCGGACCTTCGAGAACTCTTCGCCGCAACGCCGACGCTCGGACTCCCCATCCACATCGGAATCGATAGTCGCGATACGAAGGAAGGAGGACTGCCTTCGTTCGTGTCGGGTCAACCGAGCCCGATCATGCGTCGACCTCCGACCTCTTCGCATACAAGTCACGATAGCGGCAAGATTGATATGGAGCCGGACGCGACCTCGCCGATAGGGCTCCACGTGATCCGTTCGAACTCGCCCCATCTCAACACCTACGGTCTCGTATGATTGACGCAAAGCTCTACCTCCACCATAACATGTTTATATCATACTTCACTCTCGCTTTGGAGTTCAACGCGCACGCCTCGATATACTCATTCCACGCTCCTGGAAACCGCGCGTCCCCGTTGTCTTCCTTGGATCGACCAAGTTCCTGTTGTACATAGTTCCCCACCTTTTCCCATCTCGGTCTGTATAGTTTAGGTAGCATTAACGTATCTGCATGTACTTTCTTCTTCCTTCCTCCCCCTCGTATCCCCCTTTCCACCGCATAGTAGTGACTGCGTTTTTCAGTAGTGAAGTGCATCTTCTTTCATATTCTGTTTTTTTGGGACAAGTACATCTGCAAGAACCCACGTCTATCTTCCTTCGTGCGAAGCCCTAGGGTTTTTGCTTCAAACCCTCTCCAAAACGATAGCAATACCTTGCCCACCACCAATGCAAGCACCCCCCACGGCGTACTTCTTATCCAAGCGATGCAAATTGTGCACGAGGTTATTAACGATCCTCGCACCCGAAGCAGCAAGAGGATGACCCAACGCAATCGCTCCACCAAAGACGTTGGATTTGTCATTGGGTAAACCGAGTTCACGTTGAAGGGAAAGCCATTGCGCGGCGAACGCTTCGTTGATGTCGAAGAGATCGATATCCTCGATCTTGAGACCCGCTTTGGCCAAAGCGCCTCGAACAGCTTCGACGGGTCCGATACCCATGATGGTAGGTTCGACGGCGACTACATGGGTCGCCAAGACACGTGCTAGAGGTTTGATACCGTATTTTCCCAACGCGGTTTCGGAAACGACTACGTTCGCTGCTGCACCATCACAAATCCCCGAAGCGTTACCTGCGGTGACGGTGCCACCTTTCTTGAACACCGAAGGCAATTTCGCGAGTGACTCGAGCGTCGATTGAGGACGAGCGTGTTCGTCCTGCGTGAACTCTTCCGAAGGTGCTCCCTTCTTTCGCGAAGGTAATGAGATGGGCGTGATCTCATTCTTGAAAGCTCCGGCATCGAGAGCGGCTTTCCATCGTTGTTGGGATTGGAGAGCGTAGGCATCGCATTCTTCGCGCGTGATGCCGTACTTGTCCGACAAATTCTCCGCGGTGACACCCATAGGGGTAGGGTTCGGAACTCGATCGGTCAAAGCGGCGGCGAGGGAATCCTCGAGTTTGAGGTCGACGCCGTACCGCGTTCCCCAGCGGGATGCACCGGAGAGGGTGTAAGGCGCGAGTGACATGGACTCGGCACCACCGGTTAGGACGACGTCCGCTTCTCCGAGCTTGATCTCTTGTGCGGCGTTGATGATGACTTGGAAACCCGAACCGCAGAGACTGCATGGGAGGGTGCAATCATACTAGTCGATCAGGATCAAAAGTATTTTTCGCATCATTTCATCTTCCATCCCACCGAACCTTTCCCGAGCGTGTGGAGGTCGAACAGCCTCGAAAGGCGGGACCCGTACGGAGATGAGACTCACCGGTTAACGGTGCAAGCGGGGACATCGACGGGCAGACCGGAAAGGTGACCGACATGTCGTGCGAGGTAAGGTCCTGAAGGGTCGGATTGAAGCACGGCACTGTACCAGAGGAAGATGAAAGAAAGTAGGTGCGCCAATGTAGCGGGTGGTATTACGTCAGCGCTGCACGGACCATTCCACTGGAGGCTTTACAGGGTGCAGTAACCGTCTTTCTCAAGAGAGCGCACTGGACCCTCTAAAGCGAACCAAGTACGCCGTACTGACCCGAAATGAACGGAATCGACCTTTGTCCCCTCGGGCAGATCGGCCAAAGCGGCCTTACCGGCGATCCCACCCAGTTGAGCGGCCGTGTACGACTTGAGCTTGCCTCCGAACGCACCGAACGCGGTACGTCGACCGGCGGCGATGTAGACCGCTGGCGAGGACATGGTTTCTTGTAGAGGTGGAAGGAGGGGGAGAGGTGCTAGAGCTGCGAAGGCGTGAGTTTTGCGGAGGAACGAGCCGGGTAAGATCGAAGGCCGTGGTAGTAGCCGGTTAAATGGGGTGGAGCTCGGACTTGGCTAGCTAGAGTCAAGGAGCAAGGGATGCGACGGGGGCGACGTCGACGATTTTACGAACTGAGCGTCTGCTGTTCGAGATGAGAACCAAAGAGGTGTGAATAAGCGAAAGAAGGAATGATGGCAACAAGCAATTGGATTGCGCGGCCCGCGGACACCCCGCGACTCTCCGCGCGACCCTGCGAGACCCAGCGCCTCCCCGCGCTTGCCGTCCGGTGGGAGCGCTTTCATGCTCAACCCGTCCGCAGCCGAGCAGACCGCCCGCCGAGGTCAGTGCCGCGGCACCGATCACTTCAAGTGTGGGCAGGATTTGTTCTCACAGCTGCCTCGGCAGCAGGCACGCCATTCACAGGTACGAGTATATTTTAAAAATAAATGCAGTACTGGCTACTCTACAAATGACCTCGAGCACATAATTCTGCACGAGCTTGCTGCGGCTTCTCATCGATCTCGTCTCTCACCTTCATCAAGTCGGCCAGACCCGGATCGGAGCTTCCTGTAGCCGTCGACGATCCCAACACGACGAGCGAGTCGAGTCGCTTGTCCAACACGTCCGACTCTTTCTCTTCGACAACGTTCATTTCCCCGTCTCTCTTCTCCCACTTCAAGACGTGCATCTCGATCTCCTTTCGACCCCGTTCCAGTTCGAGATCCTTCTCCTTGACAAGCTCTTTGAGCTGACGTAAATTTCGCTCGAGATCCGCCTCCCTTCGCGCCCCTGCATCGACCACAACGGTCAAAGCCTCCAATTCAAGCGTATGCTGCCCCTCCTTGTTAGCTGCGATCCCTGGACCACGAGCCAATTCAAGATCTTTGGCCTGCAATGAAGCCTTGAGCTCTTCGACCTCACGTTCGAGTTGGGCATTCCGTTCCTCGGCTTGTTCGACTCGTTGGACCATCTCGGCCAACTGCACCTCACGGGAATATTCTTTGGCCAAATTCGGTGACTTCCTGGACGTCCTATCCGATCGTCGATGACCATTCGAAATGAAGGCGAATGAATCAGGGTCAAACGTGGAAGCCGGGGGTGGCCGACCTCGACTTGCTGGGGTTCTCGAACGCTCTGATTCTGCATCCGCCGCATTGTCGTTACTGGCGCTTCTTGAAGAAGAACTTGTGGAAACAGGTTTTCGTCGGCCCTGGATCGACGAGGTCGAAGTTGTGGTGGGCACGAGTCGCGCTTGGACGACAACCTCGAAGAGCGAGGCGGTCAATTTTGAATTTTTCGAGGCCGTAGAGTCAACGTAAAGATCGTCGGCGTCGGCGTCGTCCTTGTCCGAGTCGTCGTCAGGTAGACGCTTGGCCACGGCTTTCCCTTCGCGTTTACTACTGTACTTGCGCTTGTTGATTTTGCGCTTGGGCAAGACCAGCGCGTCAGGCCGAACGGGCGGCGCTCGTTGCTTTCTCGGTGATGGCGCACTCCGGACCCCAGCGGCTTGCTCCACATTGCCCTTTTTCTTCAGAAACATCTGCCACTCGTCCGAATCGAGAGGAGGGAACGAATAGGTCCATGTGCGCATGTCGTCCGGGTCGTACCAAGGTGGGGGTGTGATCGAGTAAAGCGACGTCCCGGGTGGTGGGATGGCCCAAGCTCCACGTGGGCTGCAGACCTCAAAGTATTCCAAGCATTAAATTTCTCCACTTGCCAAGTGTTGAGGACCAAGAAGCTTTCGATCACGAGAGAGAGAGAAAGGTGACGAACCTAATCGTGGCCGGGAACGGAACGTTGTCGGACCATCTCTTGAGCCGTCGCTTGGTGCGAGTCTCAAAGTAATGCCACTCGTGACGCATCGTTGTCCTCGTGTCGACTTGGCAATGGATCCAGATGGTTTCGCCTGCGCAGACCCACTCGAGCGGGCCGTAAGCATGGGCTTGATCTAAAGTTGAGGAGAGAAGGTTCTCGGTGCTCACCGTCTTGCAAGTGTAGCTTGAACGAAATGACGAGTTCGGATCCCTCCACGGGGTCACCATCCTCGTCGACCAAATGCTCAATGTCAAGCTGTGCAGAAGTAAAGACCACCCAGCTCGTCAGCCTCGGAGGAGAGAGCAGGAGGGTTATCGCCACGAAGGAAGTTGCCCCACATTGAGTTCCTGGATCCAGCTGGCGTCGAACCAGACCCGAGTCGGTACCGCATGCCGCGTCCTCTCTTCCTCTGTATGATAGTGCAAGTCCACGAGCGCGATTTCACACCGATGTGGATGCAAGGTCATCCTCAACACTTGAGCCGAAGTCGATTCGGAAGCAGGGAGCGAGTGTCCGTGTGGCAGTCGGACTTGTTTGAGGTAGGTGTAGAGAGGGGGTGCTTGTTTGAGAGGTCGATCCTCGCCGATAGTGGGTACGATCGTGCCAGGGACAGAGCTCGGCCCTGACTGGGAGCTCATGGATGGAGTCGACAAAGGGGGTATCTGCAGTGCTGAGGTCGACGCGATCAGTGTGAACGGGGGAGCCGAAGCAAGAGGGGTAGAGAACGCCATGTCGTCGTAGAGCGTCGTGGGTACGATCCCGACATGCGAGACTGATTCAGTGGCAAAGAATACGGACGGATCGTCGTGGCGCGAAGGCGCGAAGCTCCAGCTGGAACACAAGAGGGACCCGACGGGGCAGCCGGCATTTCGAAAAGGAGACCCTTCCGCTGGGCGATATTGTCGATTAGCGGAGACGCAATTTGTAACAGGCAATTGCTCAAAACGGACCATCGCACTGAACCTCGCTCAGTCGCTTCTGCCCTCCACGAGCGACCAACTCATCTCAAGAGACGATCGTTGGCGGTGAACGTTCGCCACGGCAATGAACGTCTAATGAGATGAGTTGTCGCTCTCGTCACCTTCTACATTAACAGCAGACAACAACGTCGACTCGTCCTCCTCCACGGACCAGTTTGTGCATCAATTTTCCCAACCTCGCCCATGATGATGTAACGAGGAATGGCAACGACGAGCTCATCCTCCTTTACCAGCCTTCACTTCTGCTCCTTACCTAATCGCGATACCGTTCATTGCCCGTCAGTGGTGAGGACGAGCTCGAGCAAAGAAACCCCCATTTGGGTCGGGTCGTTTGTAGCGTGTCGGTTCCTCACGGATCCCGCTTCAACATCTGCCGTCTGATATCTCTTCGTTTTTTGGGCGTTGATCGATTACATGAACCCGCTGGAACCAACCTCGTTTGGAGAAGGCTGTGGTCCTGTTCTTGATTCTGGCGTACGAACTTTGGAGCAGACTCGCACGGCACGTGACTTTGCTCACCTCGGCTCGGGGCCTGGTTCCACCGAACGAGCTTCATCATCTCTGACAAGGCAAGGGAGGGGGTCGTTGGGGTTTCGAGTACGAGTAAGGTGGAGTGTTTCGTAGCTTGCATGATCGCCACCCACTAAATAAGTTTGCAATCTGAGGCGAGGTCACATTTGACGACTCGGAGAAACCTTGGCGCGATCAGTAAAGTCTTGAGGGCTGATATCTTGAGTTGATACCGTGCTGTCCAAGAATTAAAGTTGTGTCAAGTCAAATGACCTATCTTCAGTTTGACCTGTCTCTATGCCTGCGATGACGATCTACCCTCCCCGACGCAGTGCGCACGGACCGCCTACCACGCCACGTCTCCACTCACGCCCGTCCTTGCTCGACGCGCGCCTCCAACGACCTCTTAATTTCCCCCTATCCCGTCCCGTTCTCACCAAAATGGTGAGCCCCTCCCCCTCCCCCACTCCTAGTACCCGACCGCAACCCACCTTTAACGCCCCACCCTTTCTTCCCTCAGGTCCGAGCCGCCTCTCACACCGAATTACGCCAACGATCGCAAGCGTTCGCCAACAAAGCGGGCAAGTCGAACCCGCTCAAGAAGGCGACCAAGCCGAGCGAGACGCAAAAGGCCACCATCCCGCGGTGGTTGTTTATCGCATTCTTCTTGTTGTTAGCGGGTGGAGGTGAGTTTCTGCCTGGTGTGGTTCGGAAGGGCTTCTTCGAGGGGTTGGGGAGGGAGGGAGGTAGCTCGGTGGTGGTCTTGTTGAGGTGTGCTCCGATCGTCTTAGGGAGTTGGCGCTCATCGCACCATGTTCCTATCGCAGTATTCTTTGAGATCGGGCAATTGGTCCTCGACCAAATTTGGCCACCCGTCACCAAATACAAGCAACCCCGTCGACCGTAATTCGCCGTCGCTTAGTCTTTCAGCCGGGTATAATGCGCCGGTCTCTCGAATCCCGTCAAAATAGGGCTTGTGACGTGGCTTCTTGACCGGGAGACGGGCCAAGACCGATCGCCGGAGTGGTGGAGTGAAGGGGAGATGGTCTGTAGGGTTTTTGATAGAGGACTTGGCTGAGAAAGACTACTAAAAAAAGGGGGATCAAAGTGTGAGAAAAGCTTTTGTTCCGATCAGGAGTCTGGGTCTTGAATGTATGTCGTTGGCTTCCTTTTGAATGTAATACGCCGGTTTTCTCATCTATTGACCGAGACGTCCGCTGGGCCTTCAATTCGTTCAACCTCATTGGATGGGAAACGCCATATATTACAAGCAGATCGAACCCACAATGCACATCAAGGCTCAGGCTCAGGGGGAAGAATAATCAAGGTGTCAAAAAAGCAGGGATGGATCAGAAAGTCGAAAGAGAGACTGAGAATAGAGAATGGTCAATGACCCAGGTGATGATACATATCAATGAATGCAGGGCGTTCAGGCTGTTGCGGGGACCATTTGGATCTGGGCGAGCTCCTTGTTGTCTGCACAAGTACAAGTTCGAACTTCAGCGTCTAGACGAGGCGGCAGATCAGACGTGTAGATGAGCTTACCGATCGCGACGCTACGAGTCTGATTGGCCACCTTATAGATACCGATGAGTCGAGACGAGAGCTCGAACATGTTCTAATCGACGTTGGCGGTAGAATATGTGATCAGTACAGTGGAGAGATCAGAGAAAAGTCACCTCTCGGAACGCATCTTACATTACGGAGGGAGATGATGATGAATTGGGCGTTCCTAATCGACGAAAGGTAGTCTAGTTTAGCGACGAGCTCTGTAGTTGGAGGAAGTGATAGGCGTGGCACTCACTTTGTCCGATCCTTGATATAGTTGGCGACGATGGAGACGTTCCGGAAATCGAGAGCGGCATCAATCTCATCCATGAAGTAGAGAGGTGTAGGCTGCGAACGGCGGTTGTCGATAGGAGCGTCAGAGATAGCTCAACACTGTTTCATAAAGCTGGCGAGCTGACCTTGAAGACGTGCAGCGCAAACACGAGGGCAAGCGAACTGAGCGTCTTTTCACCACCTGATAAATTGGAGATGTTCTTCCAACTCTTCTTGGGCGGCATGACGGAGAAGATGATGCCTTCGGAGAAGGGATCGAGCGAGTCCACTAACTCGAGCTCCGCGTTACCACCAAGAGTGATCATCTGCGACAATACTTTGACGTCAGCCAGGCGACAGACTCCCATTGTGCTGTCTGACATACCTGATACATTTCTTTGAGCTTCATCGAGATGATACCGAAACCACCCATGAACTCGCGGAGGCGCTGACTGCGCAGGTCGTCGGCCAACTGTTTCGCCGCGTCACGCTCCTTCGTAACCGCGTCCAAATCCGCCGCTCGCTGCATGAATTCCTTCTCACGTCGCGCGTACTCCTTGAGGACCGAGAGGTCGAGCGTCGATCGCGCGATTCGTTCTATGGGTCCAGAGCAAGTCAGTGACCAACCAGACTTATCACGATTGCGACTTTACGCACCCTCGAGCGCCGAAATCTTGGCCTTGAGGACCTTGACATCAAGCTCTGCGATCTCTTCGTCCGAGTATTGATGAAGCTCGGTTTCGGGCCGAGGTGGCTTTTCGCGCACCGCTCCCTCGCCAGCTTCTCCTTCTTCGTCATCATCATCGTCCTCGTTGATCTCGTTGAGCACGAGGTTCGCGACCTTCTCGGACCAATACTCGATCGCGTTGTTCGCTTCCTTGAGTAGCTTGGTGTGCTGATCGACCTGCTGCTTCAGCTCCATCTGTCGGATTGTGCTTACATACTGTTAGTCGATCGCTAGCGTCAGGATTCGAAGAGCGATGGGTTGGAACTCACCTCGCGCTTGCGGAACTGGGTCATGATTTCGATTTGGGCATCGAGCGTGCGCTTCATCTCGGCCAGTTCGTCCGTCTTGCTCTCCAGAACGGCCTGAGCCTTGGCGACCGCATCACGAACGGCCGAGACTTCCTCGTCGCCGCCTTGCATCTGCTGCACCAGTTCCTCGAGCTCTTGCTGCGCCGCCTCCAACCCCTTCTGATTCGCGCCAATCGACTTTGTCAGCTTGGCGGCGTCCTTCTCTGACTTGGCCTTGCCGACTTCGGCCTTGGTCAAGCGCTCGTTCGCGAGGTCGATTTGCGACTTGAGATCTTGCACTTTGGTCTGCTGACCGCGCAGTCGCACACCACCAACTTCGAGGATCTTATTTTGCAGAGCCGTGATTTGGGTTTCGATGCCCTTGGTCTCGGACTTGAGGTTCTCGAGGTCCATCGAAAGGGAAGCGATTTCTTTGTCGAGTTGCTCAATCTTCTTGAGGTCCCCCGCTTCGGGCTTGCTCTGGGTCTTGAGCTCCTTGAGTCGAGCAGTCGCTTCCGCGATACGCTTGTCGCTCGCCTTGACGTCCATCTTGATCTTGTCGATGGCCATGTCGACCTCGGGCAGGCGTTTGCGCAGCGTTGACAGTTCGCGCTCGGCCTTGGATCTGTCCTCCGTGAAGACGCGCAGCGCTTCCGACGAAGCTTCGCGCTCCTTCTCACACCGAGCCACGACCTCGGGCGTGAACTCGTCCGCAACGATTTTGGAGCTCATCTTGCCTCGCGCGGGTCGACCTCCACCACCGGACATGGTACCGGTCGTCTCAAAGAGCTGGCCATCAAGGGTCACAACGCGCCAGCGCTGCTTCCCGTACGCGATGCGCTTACCCTGTTCGAGATCGTTAGCGACGAGCGTATTTTGCAAGAGCTGGAAGAAACACGGGGCGAAGCGTGCCTCTTTGGGCGTGATGAGGTCGAACAAGCGAGGTACGTTCTCGGGTGTGGCGATCTTGTCCATTTGGCGCGCCTTAATCTTCTCCAGCGCCATGACGTTCACCCGTCCGAGCTGGTTCTTGCGAACGACGTCGATGCATTGCTGCGCAACCACGACTGTGTCGGTGATGATGTTGTCCAAACCTCCGCAGGCGGTGGAAACGGCGACGTCAAACTTGTCGTCGATTCGGCCCAGGTTACCCAATCGACCCTGATTCGAAAGATGTGTCAGCTTCTGTTTGGTCAGCATTCACGACGGAAATACTCACGTGGAAGCCGGGGAGTCGACCTTGATCCTTGAGCTTCGTCAACGTGGCGAGGGTGTCCCCTTGGGATCGACTCGCCGACTGCGAGGCCTTGGCCTCGTCCGACCTCTGCCTGGCCGCGGTCGCTCGCTCTCGCAGCTTGGCGTCTCGAGATTGCATCGCCTGCGCGGTCAGAGAATGTCTGGCCTGTCAAATAATGCGCACTCATTCGATATCTAATCGGACCGGACTTACGTTGATGTCGCTTTGGGCTTTGGCAATCTGCGCCTCGACCTCGGCCTTCTCAGCCTTCAGTTCGGCCAGTCGTCCGCTCTTGGTCTCGTCGTCGCTTCGCAACTTGTGGATCGACGCCTCGGCTTCCTCGATGGCGATTCGCACTGTATCACCCTTCTCGACGAGCATGTCGCGTTCGTTCTGAGCGAGGTTGATAGCGGCTTGCTTCGCACCGATCTGCTCGGCCCATGGCTGCAGTTCCGTTTGCAGAGTCTCGATCTGCGCCGAAAACACCTCCGTCTTGCCCTTGAGCGAGTCGCGAACCTTTTCAAGTTCGAGCTCCTCCTTCTCAAGCAAGCTCTCCATCTTCTCCATCTCGCCGCCGACGCGAGTGATCGTATCGGAGTGATTCTTCACCCAGGTTTCGGCTTCGGAGCGCAAATGCCCTTCCTCTTCAAGTACTTTCTTCAACTTCTTGACTTTGGTCACCATCGACTTCTTCTTCTCTTGACGCTGCACATCCGCGCGATCGAGCACGGCTAAATGCTTGACAATCTCGGCTGTGGCTTTCTCGGTGTCCTGTGACAAGAGCGGGAGCGACCCGAGGTCAGACCAGGAAATCGGGCCACCACAGAGCCATGAACTGACCTTGCAATCCTTGACCATCTCATTGTACTCGTGCTGCAGCGCCTCGACCTCCTCCTTCGTCCCCGTCTGGTCCTCAAGCTCAGCATTGAAGCCCGACTGCGCCTCCTGAAGCTCCGCGGTGTGGATCTCAGCATTGTAACTGGCCTGATGAATGTTGACCTGGAACAAGGCCGAGTTGTTGTGCACGAGCTCGTTCTGGTCGCGCAAGTAGGAATCGCATTCTTTCTTCCTGCTTTCGAGCGCACCTTTCTCTCGTTCTACGAGCTTGACGCGGTTCAGCTGGATGCCTCGAGCATCATTCAATCGCTCGACCTCGACATTCGCGGCCTCGATCTCGGGCTTGTACTTTGACGTGCCGATGATGTCTTCGAGGTACTCCAACAAGCCTTCGTCGTGCTCGGTCGCTCCCTTGGGCTTCATCTGGGCGATCGACTCAACCTCACCCTACATTCTTACGAATCATCGTCGGGTCAGCATAAGGTCTGATCGCGGGTATTGTGGAATCTTCTGCACTCGCCTGGAGGATCAAGAAACGCTTGTGGTCGAGATCGATCCGCGAGCTTTCAAGAGCGTCTGCACTTCTGTGAAGCTCGAGACTTTGCCGTTGATGCTGCGAAGATAAACGAGCACTGTGAGTGGATGAAGCATTTAGGGATACCCCGCCTGTAGCGGTGTTCTCACTCACGTGTAGCGACTCGAGTTGTTGCGATAGGCCGTGCGGGCAACAATGAGTTGTGAGTTGGGTACGACCGTAAAGTCATCACGACCGGGCTGACATCAGAAAAGTCATCAGCATGTGACACGTTAGAGTTTGGCCGCTGTGCTGGAGGTGCGCTTACCAGATCAATGATTTCTCGAAACCAGACCTCGACGGTGCAGCTCCCGATCAGGCCCTCTTGTGCAGCACCATAGTTCGCATCCTTCTTCTTACCCTTGCCCTTTTTGCCACCCTTCTTCTTGCCCAAACTACCATCATCATCGCTCTCGTCATCTTCGTACTCGACTCCGTCGGCCTCGTCTTGCGTGGGTGCCAGCGGGTTCGTAGAGGATTCTTCCGGCACGACCACGCCCGAATTGTGGATAAGCTCGGACAGCTTTCCCTGACGCATCTTGGTCGCACGATAACCAAAGACGAAAAGCAGAGCATCGATGGTGTTTGATTTTCCCGAGCCGTTGGGTCCCACGATCGATGAGAAGGACTGAAGAATTTGCAGAGCCGGTGTTAGTAGTGAAGACCAGCCTACGAGACTGGACAGACGTTAGGCTACCTTGTGGAAGGGCCAATGACGCCTCGACCCCGGTACGACTTGAAGTCCTCGAGCACAAGCTGATGAATAACCAATCTAGGTTTGCCCTCGCGTTCCTTCTCGCGTTGTTTCTCGAGCGCGGCGTGATTGAGAGCAGCTGCACGCGCTTGAGCCGCAAGATCGTAAGCGGTCGGTGCTGGTGTAGCGGATGATCGAGATGCTTGAGAAGGAGGTGGGCGCTGCGTCGCTTCCTCTCCATCTTCGTCAGCGTCTTTAACCGCCCCCTCGACGACGGGCTCGTCAAGAGCTTGAGCCTGAGCAGCGGCAGGGAGAGTGGCCTCGTCTGCTTCAACCTCATTCTCCGACCCTACTTCCTCTGCCTCCGCTTCGTCCTCCTCCACGGATTCTACTAGCTCCTGCTCCGCTTCACTCGCCTCGTCCGAAACGATAGAGGGCGCGACCTTCTTACCCCGGCCTTGAGCTGGGGCCGCCGCGGCGCGCTTCGCCGGGATTGTGGGCTTGACGTCCTCCTCCTCTACATCAAAGTGGTCATCAGCGGCCTCTTCTTCGTCCGGCATCTTTTCGACCTTGGCAGATTGTCTCGAAGTGCGAGTCTTGCTCCCGGTGGTGGCCTTGGAGCTGCCCGAGGCGGAAGTGGTCGAGTTGGTTGATCGACGCGTCTCAGCGCGACGCCCCCCGTCGTCGCCTTCTTCGCAACAGGTTGAACGTGTTGCGCCTCCTCCTCCTGATCTTGCTTATCCCCTTCTACCTCCTCCTCTTCAGACTCCTCTTCAGACTCGACGACATTCTTCTTGCCACGAGTGGATCGAGCCGAACGAGCTCTGGACGACGTCGAGGCGGCTTGTTTATTCCCGTTACTGACGATGTTGAAGCGACTGTGCGACTCGCTCTGCCGCCACGAGATGTGGGTGGCTGTGGTACCGAATCATCAGACGATTCTTCTTCTTGCTTGACGACGGCCGCGGCCTTGCGACGAGGTGGCATCGTCGACGCGACTTGGTGTAGAGACGGGAGCAGCACAGCTGAGTTCCAGGGGGCGACTCGACACGCGCGCCGGTGCGGATTACAATCTATTGCAATTGCAGACCAGTCTCGTGCTATTCTTCAAGGGGGGGGGGGGGGGGGCAATTCTAATCCGCTCGCTTCTACCGCCACTCGCTCAAAATCTTCGTCTGAATGATGGATGCATTGCCTGGGTCTAGATTAGATACACGGGACATTATAGACCTATATCGAACGTGATTATACAAAAGTAATGGAAACAGATACTCTAGTAGTGCCACTGATGTTAACCAAAGGGGTTGCGGAAGCCGGTCGTGCCGATCTGAGGAGCGGTCCTCCACTGCGGCGGACCAGCCATCTGGGCGGGAGTGTTGTGAAAGGTCTCGTTGGTGAAGGGTACTTTGAAGCTCACTTTTGACGGTCCTCGAGCATCAAATGGAGGTCCGGAAGTGCCATGGTCCATCGCTTGTGCCGGCGAATCCGTCCGCTTGACGAATTTGAGCGGAGCGATTGGCACGATCGGGACCGCGGGGATCTCAGACGCCGGGGTCTGGTCGTAGTAAGATCCATAACTGTAGCCGCTGTACGCACTGGCTCGGTTGTTGGCGTCAGTTCCGTTCGCGTCTCCGTCGGTCGAATAGATCGAGCCCTCCGAATTGCGGTGCGTTATGCGTTCCGAGGCAATCCACGTCGAAGCAGGGGCAGGGGCCGACTCGAAGCTTCCGATCGAGGCTTGAGGAGTCGAAAAATATTGGTTGCCCGAGGTGCTCGCTTGAGAGGGTGACGAGAAGGTGCGTTGGTGCGTTGCTGCCGTTCCCGCTCCCCAAGGGTTTGTAAAAGTTTTTTCGCCGGCTCGGGCGTTCAGGATCGGGGTCGGCGACTGTGAGGTGTCCACGACAGCATGCAAGGTGCTGTTGAAAGCGATGCTCGTGTTGGTGTTGGCCGACAACTCTTCGTGTGTGTTGCGGCGCAGTCCATCAAAGTACGCGCGACGAGCTCGTTCTGCCTCATCCATGGACGACGACTTTGAGGGAGTGTAGGACAACTCGGAGTTGCGCGAGAGCCGATGGAACGTGTCCGAAAGCTCGGCACTCACGTCGGATTGACGCATAGCCCCCATGCTCGGCCGACCATTAACGACAGTGATGAGCGGAGCGGGTACGGGGTCTACCTGGGGACCGACTGGGGAGACCGGTGTCGGCGAGACGGGTCGACGGAGCATAGGCATCCGAGTGGCCGTGTCCTCGGTCGAAACTCCTTCAAAAGACGAGGACTGCAGGATTGGCGACCCGACACGGACGGGGCCGCTTGTTGACCCGGGGACCTTACGAGATCGTGGGGCGGGGCCCTTGTTCGCCTTCGATCCCGGCAGAGGTACAAAGGAAGCGAGCAGTGGCTTCCCCGGGCTCGAGGATTTGTTTTCCGCGCCAATCCCGACGCCGTTCCCTCGGTGGTTAGGAGCAGCACACCCAGGAGTCAACTCAAACGTCTCCATGCCGAGCGATTCGACAAAGCCGTCGGGGAGGATGGGGTTGGAGATGACCGGGGCCTTCTTGGATCGGATGCCCCATCGGAACGAGGATTTGCCGCCTTTGGCCGTACCATTCGACTTCGTATCTGTGTCTAGAGGTCGCGTTTTAAGCGGTATGAGAGTCTCCGGGATCTTGGCGATCGGTACCTTGCGCTTCTCCTCGGAGACCGGACAGACGGGCTTGGCGGGCTTGGCCTCGAGCAAGTCGACCTTCGAAGCTGCATCCGAGCTGGGCGATGTGGCCCGTACGACAGGATTAGACAGTGGTGATAGTTGTTGGATCGCTTCGGCCGCGTGGGCCGACTTGTCTTGCTGGGACATGTGTCGGCGACGGGCGGCGCTGATGGACTCGCTAATGGAGCCGGACTGACGGTAGTCGAGGTATCCACCGGACTCGTTCGAGACCTCGCTCGATTGTCTGACCGACCTGCCCGACTTGTTGGACGCCCTTCGGTTCGAGCTGACCGATGCCTGTCGCAGCGAATTCATGCCCATCGAAGAAAGTGAAGCGTGGCGGCCGCTTGGGGTGGACAGCGATGAACGCGGACCATCTCGGGCCGTCGCTGAACTGGTGTGATTGATGTACTGGTCATAGTCCTCCTCCTCGTCCTCGTCGTCGTAATGCATGTGATCGCTGTAGTCCTCTTCGTCGTCTTCCTCGTCGTCGTAGCAAAGATCCTCTTCGATGGCGCCGTGAGGAGCCACGACTCCGGCCCCCGCAACAGGAGCGCCGACCCATCCTGTCTCGTGGTCGTCGGCGCCTCTGCCTCCCCCTCCGTAGAGACCTGTCTTGCCGCGCTCATCCCACGATCGCGTCTGCGCGTTGTCGAGAGGCTGATAGTCCTCGAGCGATATGAGGGTGGTGGTGACGGGCGGCCGCACCGAGGAAGCGGGCGAGGAGATGACTTGGCTCGTGCGCTGCATGGGCCGATCCCGTGCGATCTCGGGGGTGCGCATCGCAGCCTCGGCGTCGAGGTCGATCGTCGGTATGCGCGCGGTGTAGTGCTCGTAGATGTCCACATGGTGCGACAGGTCCTCCTCGTCGCCTTCCTCTTCGTCGAAGTCGCCGTACATATCGGCGTAGACGTCGAGCACGCTGTCGATGCGGCTCGAAAGGCTCGTGGCGCTGTCGAAGGCGGGCACAAAGTCTTCGGGCTTCTTGCGCAGTCGGACGGACGATGCCTCATCCTGCTTCCGCAAAATGACGGGGAAAGGAGTAAATAGCAAGATAGCCGAAAGCGGTTTGGACGATCAGTTCCTACTCCAATACCAAGTCGAGGCCAGAGCGCGATCACACCGGGCCCATGCGGTTCGGCTTCGGCGGGTGTGCCAGGAATGACGCAGCCAAGGCAGCAGGCGCCACCCCCGCCATCTCAATTCGCACGGACCCCGCGCCCACTCAAAGGGAGACTCACCTTGTCCCAGCTGACACCCGGGGCCAAGTCTTGACTGATGTCTCCGCTCATAGGCCAATACAAAGCACCGTCGTGGTCGATGTTGCACGATATTGCGAGGCCACCTTCGCTTGACAGGGTCGGTTCGCGGTGCTTTGTTGGACTCTTGAGCGACGTCGGACTCCGCGGGGTCCATTGGCTGCTCGCGAATATCGGGGTGTGATGCGAGGAGATGCTTAAGCCGGATGCTGGCATCGTACGGACAGATAATTCGCACCAGGAAATGAAGCGAGGTAGTGGTGTGAGCGAAGTAGAACTGCTGCTGCGACTTGATAGTGGGAGGGGAAAGGGAACAGACGAGGGCAGGCCGGCTGAATGGGGCAGCCGAGCACGACGGAGGGGCGTGTGATGTGACGGAGGACACTGGTCAGACGCAGAAGAAGGTGCTCCCGACGCTGGCTTGGATCGTCATAGGCCAACCTTGAAAATTCGCCCACTCTACCTTGAATGTAGCCTAATGCTAGCAGGGCCAGCCATCGAAGGCGCGTTAGACTGGGCCAAATGAGCCAGAGACACGCCGTTTCAGGCAAGTTTGACCTCGACCTGGCGCGGCCGCCCGGGACGCCGCCGTATGAGGAGCAGCGCAGTGAGCAAACGAAGATGCCGAGTAGAAGAGGATAGGGAACGTTCGAAATGTATTACACTAAACTATGAGGAGCAGCGCAGTGAGCAAACGAAGATGCCGAGTAGAAGAGGATAGGGAACGTTAAGGGAAAAGAGAGGGAGAGCCGCGCTAGTCGCTGCCTCGGGTAATCTAAGTCAGAATCTAAAGAGGTCCGAGCGCGCTGGAGTTGAGAGCGCCCCTGCAATGTAGTGTACACGATGACACGCCGTGCATTCAAGCCGGGCCCGTCCCGATTCGGCCACGACACATGTAAGGATATATCCTTACACATGAGTTAAGGTCAATACACAACCAAATCTGTTCATCTTGATATTGTAACATCAACATATAACTATTTCTGAATGGTGTCTGCAAGGACTATATGATAGCATGTGTATTGCAAGACTTGTAGTGATTCAAAACTTCTGTGTCCTTACCGCACCTCCCGTATCCTTACCGCACCCTCGTATCCTTACATGTGTCGACATGTGTAAGGATACGCCCGCGCGCGCACGTGCCATGTGGAACGACAGGAGGCGCACTCAGCTCGAAGCCTTTGTTCACATTTGTTCACCTAATTGTCCCCACACCGCCCATCGACGTCAACACCGTGGCACTGTTTGAATTTTGCGAACCAGCCAATTGCGACCTCCAGCTTTGTGCCAGCAGGCACGGACTCAAATCTTTCATCAATGAGATTGCGGAACCGCCAACTTCCCGACCGTGACGCCGGCCCTGGGCTCGGACTCGTTCTGGAGCTGGAGACCGGCCCCAATGGCGGACTCCCAAGTCGAGATTCAGAGTCCCAAGCATCAAACGCCAATCAACGGTAGGAACCAATCGTCGAATCAGGAAAGGAAACGGCCAGTCGGTCCCCGAGTCGGCAAACTCAGCGCATCCTCAGGACGATTCTGGCGACCTTCAAGCTGAAGCATTGACCTGCACGGTGTCCGCACCGCGGCTATCGAAATCCCCGACTCCAACAGGAGAATTTCCTATCACCGATCGTACAAGCGCCTTGCCTAATCGCATCAAGTCCGCAGAGGACTGCGAGGAGAACTGTGACAATTATGTGGACGATAAGCACAACGATCACAAGGACGACCGTGACAATGACTCACCTTGTTCCACTCGGCTCGCCCACGACACTCCCTTCCACCACACCATCAAGCAAGAGAAGTCAACAATGCCTCTCCTGTGCTCCCAGAACAGCGATCCCGGTTGGCCGTCGCTGCGCAGTCAAAGCAGTGTTGAGAGGGTGAATTCCGCTTCTACCCTCCAAGTCGGCTCGCTTTCACCAGCATTAGCTCCGGAACCTCTCCCGTCTAAGCGTTTCAGAACCCAAGGCTATTCCAAAGGACCGCTCCATTCTTCCCAAGCATCAACATACGACTCTTAAGCTTGAAGGTACGCCACATGTGTTGTCTAGATGGTAGGCCTCAACGTTTGGAGCGAGGTGCTTGCGGGTTGCAGCCTTCTTGGGGCGTCCTGTGACGAGCTGTGGAGTCTCCTCCTGAAACAACTTCGACCTACTCGCTGTCGACAGCGATGTGTGAGGTCGACGCTTGCCAGGGCATGATTGATCACAACAGACGAACACGCCCATGCAACGTTTTTTGCTGTACTTGCTGTACTCGACGTTTGCATCCAAACGCGGGCCTTTCCATCGCCCTTTTGAATCGGTTCGAGATGATGACGCCGAGAAAGCCCACATGTGTGACAAGCCACCGCTCGAGCCTGGATCCATACGAACAATGAGGACGTCGCCCCAAGTCCCGTTGGGCCGCCAAGGATCAAGAACAATCTCTTGTGGGTAGGCTTCGAGCATCAAGTCCGTCATCGTTGTCCTTCCTTCACTATATGTTGGTAAATTCGCATGATCTTCACTGTTGACGAGCTTGTCATCCGTTGAATATGGTTCGGTGTTCGGACGTAGATTGCCGGTGATCCTGTCGCCTGGAGATGCTTCACGCTTTTCCCTGACAAGCAAGTCGTGCTTGGAAGCAGAAGGTGCGCCACTTGGAACAGGGGAATCCACCCGGCCTTGAGGTCTTGTAGTGATATTTACGAATGGGAGTCGAGCCTTGATGTGCTCGTAGACCTGTGACATTTGCAATCAAGAGTCAGCTCAGCGACTAAAGCTCAACGACGTAGAATCCGTCAACTCATGAAGCTATACGCACTCTCAAGGTAATGGTTGCTTCTGCTGGCAATGAGTCGATGTCGAGTCCGAAGTCGGTCAACCCGAGAACCTTGTCCGAAGAGTCGGTCGCAGCAGTAAATGCTGCGAGTTGGTCGTACCGGCAGGAGGCAAGACATGGAGTCGAGTGAGTAGATGACGTAGCCGCGTTGTCAACCACCCAGTAGTCGAAGCAGGAGTCCTCTGTACAAAGGCACAGATAAGTCGCCGAATTAAACGGTTAGTAACTGGCTGAGTGGCCTGTCAACATTGCTTGGGAACCGATCTAATCTTGTCTTGCATACCTTGGAGAGCCAGGCCAGTTAGCTCAGCAACCTCTTCCAAAATATCTCGTAGACGAAACAATGTCCTGTCTCCGTAAAGTTGATGGACACCAACAGCGTAAATATCATCGGCACGTTAGTCGCCAAGAGAGGTTTCAAGGAAACCTCAGAGTTGACCATCAACACTAAGAAAGGCAAGCGGACAATATCAATTTTCAGTGAAGCCGTTTGTTGAGCAGGCTGGGAGAGCGCATATTGATGTAAAAGTGCACCACCTATAGAGGTGGCAGCGGTAGGATGATACGCAGCGCAGTGTCAGAACCGAGAGTCGAGGAACGAGTGATTAAAGAAAAGATAAACAAGGGAGTCTGCTTTGCGAAGGCATAGGCCCACGCGCAAGACTATAATCCACTCAGACACTAAGTCTAATCCACTGCCTTAAAACCAATCGAGCCTCCGGGCGCGCGCCTCGCCTCGTTACCGAGAGGCCTTCATACGAGTTACCGCCGTGTCCAATCACAAGCTGTAACGGACCGATGAGGCACATCCTGTGCTCCGCTACGATTGCCCGAGGGCAGCGTGAGGAATGCCTAACGCAGAAAAGATGCGAGCGCGGAAGTAAAGCCTTCCGATAGGTGAGGGTGCACGACGCCGAGAAGTCAGGACCACAATGTAGAGCGAGTGATTAATAAGTATTCCAGTAACTAACCTTCCGATAGGTGAGGGTGCACGACGCCGAGAAGTCAGGACCACAATGTAGAGCGAGTGATGAGAAAGCTATCAAGAGTAAACAGCCGCGCTGGAAGAAAGCCCCGCGCGCTCCCTAACTTAAACAGATCAAACTACAATACCAAAGTGACTAATGACTAAACGCACGCGCATCCGCGCAGATACCACAGGCACAGACACATATCAAACGACACTCCCCCATGCCAAGGTAGCCAGCGAGACCATCCCGAGTCCCTCGCGATGCGTAGCGAACTTGAGTTTGGGCAGGGGTTTCGTGAAAATGTCGGCCGTGTTCAGATTGGTCGGACAGTAGCGGAGATCGATATCGCCAACCTCGATTCGTTCGCGTAGATAGAAATGATGCACATTCCAATGGCGTGTACGACCTCGAGCTCCGGGATTCTTCGCCAAATCGATGCAAGGTTGGTTGTCCTCGTGCAGAACAGTAGATTGACCTTGATTGATGCGAAGTTCGGACGCCAGGTTGCGAAGACCGATAGCCTCCTTTGCTGCGGTTGAAGCAGCCAGAGTCTCAGACTCTGCTGTAGAAGAAGCGACCATCGTTTGTTGCTTCGACTTCCAGGAAATGGCAGCGCCAGCCATAATGACGACATACGCTCCCACAGATCTTCCGTTGTCGTGATCGCAACCAAACGACGCGTCACTGTACACCTCGAATTTGGTAGAACCGCCTACGCGGTAGAGTAGCCCATAGTCGACGGTGTCAGAAAGATAGCGAAAGATTCGCTTGACGCAGATCCAGTCTCCTTCGGTTGGAGCAGCCACGCACTTCGCCACCGCACGAACAGCAGTCGCGATATCGGGACGAACACGTTGCGCAGCATATTGAAGCGCTCCCACAGCCGATTGATAAACGAGAATGTCGGCGAACGGAGCAGTAGAAGACGAAACGACGCGATCCTCCATTGGAGTCGCGACCGGCTTCTTCGACTTGCTTTCGAACGTGTAGTGCTCGAGTAAGCCTCTAATGTACTTAGACTGGTGGACAAAGATGAAATCCTTGGTACGAATAAACTCGAGACCGAGGAACGTCTTGACCGGGCCAAGTCGCTTGAGCTTGTAGACCGCATCGAAAGCCGAAATCTCGGAGTCCAGAAAAGCCTGGTTGTTCGATGCAGCAAGCCCATCATCAACGTACAAAGTGATGATTGCGAACGACTTGCCATGATACTTGAAGTACAGACAAGCATCGACATTGGAGCGCGTATAGCCGCGATCCGTCATCAGCTTGTGGAGAGCCGCGTTCCATTGCCGAGGAGCCTGCTTGGTGCCGTACATAGATTTAAGGAGCTTGAGAGCGTGACCGGGCTGAGAGCCACCAGTCCATCCTTCAGGAATCTTCATGTAGACATCCTCCTCCATGATCCCGTTGAGAAACGCAGAATCATAGTCGAACTGTTCGAGGACGAGTCCGAGAGCGGCAGAGATGGCAATGAGAAACAAAATCGTCGTGATCGACGAGACAGGAGCAAACGTCTCGTTGTAGTCGATCCCAAGTCGTTGAGCGAAGCCTTGGATAACGAGCCGAGCCTTGTAGCTGATGATATTGCCTTCAGCGTCTTCTTTGCGAGTGAACACCCAACGATAGCCCATAGCGCGAGCCCCGGTGGGTAGCCTCGTAAGCTTGAAGACCTTGTGCAATTTGAATGAGCCCAACTCCTTTTCAGAAGCGGCCATCCAGTGTTTGGCCTCAGGAGAGGCCATCGCCTCCACAAAATTCTTGGGAAGCGGGGGTGACGAGACGAAACCATAGCAATGAGCTCTGGTGGATGACGGTAGACCGAGCGAGTAGACACGACACGAAGGGCGCCTGTGTGATGCTGAGCACGCAGGCGAGTCGGTAAAATGTTACCTGCATCGACGTTCTCGAGCGCACCAGGGTTGCGGCCGACACGGTAAGGTCGATACTCGTAACCATCCTCAGGAGGTAATGGTTGATCGTGTTCCGCAGGGCTGTCGTCGTCGTCACTGCCGATAGCCTCAACAGCTTCCTCGCGTCGATGATCGATCGGGTCCTCTTCAACTTCAGCGTCTTCGGCCAATGGACCGACAGCCGGGAAAGGAGGAGGAGCAACGTCGTCATCGTCCATATGTTGGAAACGAGGAAGAGGAGCGGGAGCTGGCCGAAAAGCCGGACCAAGCTCGGGTACGAGCGCAGGCCGTAAAGCCGGAACTTCTGCCTCGGGAAAGAGCGCAGGCTGAAAAGCCAAACCTGCCTCGGGTAGGGGAGCAGGCCGTAAAACCGGAATCTGCTCCAAGCCAGGAAACGGTAGTTGGTGTACTAACTCGTGTTCCTGTAGAGGTTCAACTTCGTAGATGCGAGGCTCGACAGCCGAGTCCGCAATCGAAGGAGCCTTGTCGGAGAAGGTGACATCGGAAGAGACGACGATCTTGAAAGACCGACCGTGTTCGACGCGAACCTTGTAGTTGTACTCCCCCGAATAGCCGAGGAAAGTACCCTTGACAGTATGGTCATCGAGCTTCTTACGAATCGCCTTGGGGACGAGAACGTAGGCAGTAGATCCGAACGCGCGAAGATGCGAAACGTCGGGTTGCTTGCCAAAGAAGACCTCGAACGCAGTCTTGCCCTTGAGATGTGGGTGAGGACCGCGGTTGGAAACGAAAACAGCCGCTTCCAATGCGTAGAACCAATACTTCTTGGGAAGTCCGGAGTCCTTGAGCATGGCACGGACGAGCGCGAAGAGAGAGCCGTTCGCGCGCTCCACTTGACCATTCTGCTGCGGCGTGTAGCGTGCAGCCAGTTCATGGGTGATGCCAAGTGCCTTGAATTCGCCGCCAAGGAGTTGGTTGACGAACTCGCCTCCATTGTCAGAACGAACAAACTTGATCTTCTGACCGGACTGCCTCTCGACCTGCGCTTGAAAGCCGCGCCAGACCTCGAGGACTTCAGATGCCGACTTCGAACCAAGTGGAAAAGCCCACTTATAGGTTGAAAGTTGGTCGACGATAACCATGTAGATGGATCGTCCATTGGTATCGTCATCGTTGACGAATCCCAGATCAATCGAAACCCGTTGAAGAACAAGTTCGGGTTTTCGACTGACATGATTGTGAGAGCCCGCGCGCGCCTTCGCGATAATGCACGGCTCACAGTCTTCAATCTTCTTGTCGAGTAAACGAATTCCAACGATAGCCTTGGATTTGACGAGTTGAAGAATTGAAGAGGGTGCCATGTGTCCGAAGTTCCGATGCCATTCCATGAGCGAAGCTCCAACGGAAGCACGGGTAGATGCGACGAGCACAGGCGAGGGTGGAGAGACAATCTCAAAATCGAAGACGTAACTTGGTTGTTTGGCCTTCGTCTTGACAGTTTCGGCGACGAGAGAGCCGTCAAGCCAAACCTGTTGAGTATCTCCCCCATGGCCATAAACCAATTTCGCGCCTCCAGCGCGGAGCGACGACATTGAGATTAGACCATACCTCGATCCAGGGAGGTAGTACATCTCCTTGAATTTGAGAAGGTGACCTTGCGAAGTCTTAACAGACATTCGCCCGTATCCAATGGCTTGACCAAGCGAGTTGTCGGCCATCTGGACTTGAATCGGGGATTCCTTAAAATCCGAGAGCAGCGAGCGATCGCCAACAAAGTGGTGACCAGCTCCGGTATCCGCGATCCAAACGGAGTCGGTATCGGGAGCTCTCGAGGAAGAACCAGCAAGGTAAAGGGAATGGGAGTTCATTGCAACCAACGCGGGGGCTGCAGATGACTTTGAACGGTTTTCCGGGCACACTGCATCGCTAGACCAGTGTCCCTTCGCTCCACACGCATGACAGGTAGAATCGGGAGGACGGCGATTTCCTTGACCGTCGCGATTGCCTTTCTTGTGACCTCTTTTGCGACGCGGTCCCTTTTGCGATTCGCCTTGCGCAACGAGCGCAGGAACAGGCGACTGAGCAATGGCGCGTCCGGAAGTCGTCACAAGAAAGGCAATCGCGACGGTCAAGGAAATCGCCGTCCTCCCGATTCTACCTGTCATGCGTGTGGAGCGAAGGGACACTGGTCTAGCGATGCAGTGTGCCCGGAAAACCGTTCAAAGTCATCTGCAGCCCCCGCGTTGGTTGCAATGAACTCCCATTCCCTTTACCTTGCTGGTTCTTCCTCGAGAGCTCCCGATACCGACTCCGTTTGGATCGCGGATACCGGAGCTGGTCACCACTTTGTTGGCGATCGCTCGCTGTCGACTTGCCAGCGAGACTTTGAACTGGTAAGACCGTGCCTCGGAAACAATCTCCGAAGGTAGAGCCAGAGGTCGACGCAGTGAGCTTGTGAACGACTCGTGTTGCGAGTCGAAGACGGAATCGAGCATCAGCGTCGATTGCTGAGCTGGTGGCATCCCAGAGCCACACGCCTCAAGATCTTGCAAAATTCCATGAATGGTGATCAAGTGGTGCAGTAACTGCCCACGATCGCCAGACGAGAACTTGCGCGAATAGAGCTCAGTCGTCAAGGCGGAAATCTGAGCGCTCATCGTTCCGAGGTAGAACGTGTTCAGCGAGTCGAGTATGTCGTAAGACGTGTAACAACCCCTGACCAAGCGAAGATTGGCCTCATCGAGAAACTGAATGATTTCAGCTTGAGTTCGAACCTCCTTCTTTAGCTCCTTGGCGATCTTCGCGTCCATAGCTGCGAAGTCGAGCCGCTCGAGGGGCGAGTGGAAGCCACGCGATCGATCGTCGATTGCGGCTTGGAGAACAGCCTCCGCAGCCGGGCTCATCCGCCTCGAGGCGCAAAGATGCAAATCCTTGGACCCAAGACGACCAATCAGACGTCGACGCCAATCCATATAGTTGGCTGCCCGAAGAATTGGGACATGTAATCCACGTTCACTCGTTTCGGTAGAGTGTGTTTCGGTGTCCATTCCGATGTTGGTGGTGCGATGTGAATCGCTTTGCTGACCCGGGCCTCCTACGCTACCCGTTGGACTCATAACCTAACGCAGAAAAGATGCGAGCGCGGAAGTAAAGCCTTCCGATAGGTGAGGGTGCACGACGCCGAGAAGTCAGGACCACAATGTAGAGCGAGTGATAATAAGTATTCCAGTAACTAACCTTCCGATAGGTGAGGGTGCACGACGCCGAGAAGTCAGGACCACAATGTAGAGCGAGTGATGAGAAAGCTATCAAGAGTAAACAGCCGCGCTGGAAGAAAGCCCCGCGCGCTCCCTAACTTAAACAGATCAAACTACAATACCAAAGTGACTAATGACTAAACGCACACGCATCCGCGCAGATACCACAGGCACAGACACATATCAAACGACAATGCCCGGGGAAATAAATATCTGGCATTCAGGGTACCATTTGCATCCTCCGCCTCTGGTGTCGCGTCCGTCCCCGCAACATCTGGAAGAGCTGCAACAATTGCGTAAAGCCGCTCCACAGGCATCGGCCGCCGAGCTGCGCATGGGACAAATGACCGCATTTCCGCAGGACCCTCGTCATCGGCCGTCCGCCTCTGAGATTTGCCCTGTTTTCGACAGCACTCGATCAATCTCGAGATACGCACCAAGAGTGGGCCACAGTAAGCGTAATGGAGCCCTGCCCGACACGTTGAGGTCAGCTATTGAAGCTGTTGCCAATGCCGGTTGCCTCGCGTACATCGAAATACCAGGACAGCGCCAAGGGCAGCCACTTGCCGAGCAAATACACGATCCTGACCCTCGGAAGCAACCCAGGAACGATGGGTCGCGGTCGAAGTCGAAGATCACCTCCAATTCGCTAACCGACTCTGAGACGTCATTTGGCATCCAGACTCCTCAGATGAAAGCGAGGCTCTCGGAAACGATTGACGACCGGCTAGTCGAAGGCAATTTGGGATGGCATACCGACGCTCACAACACCTACTTTCGCGACAATTGGGTGTTGCTCGCCGCGGTCTGCTATTCGCCAAGCGCTCGTCGCTGGTTTCCGATCCTGTACTCCGTCGGCAACCACGAGCGATCGGGCTTCTACCGTCGACATTTTGCGCACCTATTCAGATTCTTGACGAGGCCAATTATAGCGTGGAGGACATCGTCAACGGAGTCACATTTGTTGTCGATTATTCAAGCGCGCAGATTTCGGGTCTTCGCCAAGCCATTTCGGATTGGTACGTGGCACGCAAGACCGCAGATGTGGGACGCTTGAACGTCACACCCAATCAGGTGTCACAGTGGACTGCAGAGGCTATTCAGATTGGCGAGAAGGCGGCAAGCGGGTGCGCCTTTCACTTCATTGAGCAGGTCAGGAGGTTCGGGGTCCGACATCTCAGTACGCAAACGGAGCGCGAACGATTTGCAATGCTGGTCAACACCATGCGCAACGCGAAGTCCCATGCATCGATTGAGTCCATAGCAAAGCGCACAATCGACGAGTTTTCTGTGTCAGAGAATTGGATCAAATGGTGGACACGACCGGCGATTCGAAATGTGGTATTCAAGGAATACCCCCACAAGCGCAAGATTCCTGACCCGCCGTCTGACGAGCATAGTTCGAGCGAATCATCAGACGACGTTGGATTGACGCCCTCAATTCATTGCAATTCATCCGAGGCCATTCCCCGACGGATCGCTCCATCAAGCTCCATCAAACGTCCAATTCCAAATCGAAAGGTACTCCTCCCCGCTCAGATTTCAGCGGCCCATCGCGACGAGTCCCCGTTGTCCCTATGGCTGTGAGGGCGCTCAATGAAGAAACGGAGTTGTCCCAAATACGTACGCCTCCGCCCCAGACTGTTGACTGAGTGGAGAGTCGCTGAGGCCTGGCTGACGGAATCCCTGCTCTGATTTATCCTCCGTCTCACAGTTCTTGCGCAGCACAATGCACGAAATTTGGAAGCCCCCAGTGGTCGAAAATACCGGATACCTCGAAAACGATTGGCCTTCCTCTTGTCGGAACCTGAATCACAATCGGAGGCAAAGAGGACATGTACGTCCGTATTCGACATTCCCCTGTCCATGGTTGCATCCAAGTCGGAGTTGGCGCCATCGAAATCTGCAAGAAAGGTAGAAATCGCCACGCCAAAACCTGCTTCGACGTCGACGTCACTCGAGCGCACCAGTGACAAGCTCCCAGAGGGCTCTAGATCTGCACCAAGGGTAAAATTCGCTCCGCCCAAGACATCGACGTCGACATCGCTCGGTAGCACGATTGTGCAGCTCCACGCAGACTTCTGGCTTCGATCAGGTGAAGACGGGCCAGTCGTCATTATCCAAGGCCCGTGGAGCGATAATTCTTGCTGGATTGACTCAAAGCTTATCGCATTGCTCTCGGTCGCCAACGGATTGGAACCATGGCTGCAGTGTTTGGATATCCTTAACATCCATACGGCCTACGTGATTCCTCCACTTGGCGATGAGATGGTGTTGAGGCTCCGCCCTCGATATTTGGCACTCGAGCTATGGGATGCGATTCGCGAATACACAGCAATGGCTCGAAAGTTTGATATGAAACCGGCGGCGAACGCATTTGAAGCATACACACAATTACGAGAACGAATGATTTCCACTGTGGTTGGGGTGTCGAAAGAGCGCGGAAGCCATTTTACAACTCCATTTAAGCGGGGGAGTTATAGTAGCCCAGTAGTCAGTCAAGCCATTTTACAACTCCATTTAAGCGGGGGAGTTATAGTAGCCCAGTAGTCAGTCAATCACTTAGCGAACCCCGCCCTCCCAAGACGATCAAAACTGGACGCTAATCATCACTTTTTTCGGCAGACCTGGCTCGAGACACTTCACTCGTTCACCGTCGATCATCCGGTTTTGCCAAGTGCTGTCACGTTGAATGATCCCGACCGAACTCTCGTCGAATTACATCTTCAACGAGCCGGGTATTGCACTGCCTGCAACTGCATTCAGATTGAGGTGTCCCCAAGACGACAGTTTGTGGTTGACTGGCCCCTTCTCATCTCAAGTCTCCACCTGCCTTCGCATTCGCTGGAAACGTTGTCGGACGTCGTCGCCTCAATCGTTGGGCAACCGTTGAAATTGTACACAGAGGCAAATAACTCAGGCCGTCGGCATCACAAGCGCAATTGCCCCGGAGGCTCTTAGGTGCATTCGTTTCAATCACCTCGCTCCCCCGTGTGATTGTGATCAACATCAACAATATTTACCCGGAACATTCACTGGCCCCAGCTGAGCTACGCTTCGGTGTTTCGGACCAAATGCCAGAGATGGTCTGGCGCCTTCGGTCAGGAGTGTACAACATCAACAATTCACATTTCGTTACGAACGCGACGGTTGGATACGGGCAAGAGGCCGCATGCTATCATTTCGACGCAATCAAAGGCTCTCTCGCTAGGCCGATAGGGGACAGGAACGCTGGCGGATTAGTTTCCGTTCTTTTCTACGAGCTAGAAGAGGAGTCATTGAACTTCTTGCAAGCCTTCAACCTAATGCTAACGCGGCAGTGGCACGAAATGTGGAGTCTATACCATGAGCCCTCCGATCCTCCCGATATCGGCATTAAAGTGTCAAGTCTACCACCCAAAGGGACTCTTGAAGAAGGACAAGGTGTCTGGAAGATGGAAGATGCGTCGGCTTTTTTTCATGAATGCGAGATAGTGAGTGTCGGGAACGCCAAAAAAGTAGATCAATAGAGCTGACGATGCTCTCCTCTTACAATGTTTTCCAGCGGTGCAGTGCTCCTGGAGGAAATCACAGTGGGGAACATTCATGTTGATGGCAAGTTTGACTCACAAAGTTGTGCCCCAGTGGTCCAGTGAAGTTTTGGCCTTGTCAATCACTAATGTAGTGTACAGTAGGGGCCATGATAGCGGTCAGCAATAGTATGTATAACTAAACTTAGTGCAAAAATGGGCATGGCGATACTTTGACAACCACTGGTGTGCGGAAAGAGTCAATTATTCACCAGCAGCAGCCAGTGCTCTTTGCGCGCGAGTGTATCCTTACGCATGTCACGTGCGCGAGCGGGCGTATCCTTACACATGTCGACACATGTAAGGATACGAGGGTGCGGTAAGGATACGGGAGGTGCGGTAAGGACACAGAAATTTTGAATCACTACAAGTCTTGCAATACACATGCTATCATGTAGTCCTTGCAGACACCATTCAGAAATAGTTATATGTTGATGTTGCAATATCAAGATGAACAGATTTGGTTGTGTATTGACCTTAACTCATGTGTAAGGATATATCCTTACATGTATACAAGCCGGTCCCGATTGCCGATCTCTTCCGGCCTGCGATCGGGGTCTCTCCACGGTAGGTGGTAACAAGCTGCTGACGTGGAGGGCATCATCGATTTTGCATCATGGATTTTTCAATTTAAAGAGCCCTAAGTTTCGTAATTCGCGATTGTTGGACCACTTTGCCGTAAATCGCAGCACGTTGTTTAATCGAACTCGTTCCGTCGCGTGCTCAATGCCCACAGTGATCACAGTCTTGAGCTTCTCCTTGTTTTGATTCCACCAGATGTTCCTGCGTCAGCTGCTCGCTCAAGCAGATCGGCCGCCATTGCAGCCGTCGAAGCCCGGCTTGCGGGAATGTCCGATCGCGGATCGCCCTGAGCTGATGATCCTCTGGCAACCGAGTGTCGTGTTCTTTGGGGGATGCTTCAGTGATTACATTTCCACGGGTTACTAGGTACACCGGACTACCCAACACTTATATTCTTATAACAGACTCTTCGAAAAGGGGGTCTGCGAACGCGACCGTCATTGGATGACTGATACGGTGTCTTGAGGCGGCACCCAAATCTCGACGGAACAGGTATCAGGGGCCTGAAGAACAGTTGCGAAGAAGAGTGTTACAAAAATAAAAACCTACGTCACACAAAGAGTGCGCGCCAGAAGAGAGAAACATCTAAGCCACGACGATAGTAGAGCGATCTGCAAACGAAGTAAAGGAGCGACGGGTCAGTGATGGTGCTCATTCGGTTTCCATAGGCAGAGGATGGCCAGAACTGACAAGACAAGTGCAAAATGAAAAATCCGTATCGTGTTCATTAAGTGCTAATAGTGCGTAGAGTGTCCAGTTGGCATAAATGCGCTTAGATGACGAAGATGGCTAAACCACCGAGGCCGAGGAGGGCCGCGATAGGGGCGGCGTGGCGTCGCGCAGGCGAGGCCGCGCGAGTCGTCGTCGCGGCGGCGGCATTGGCACCCGTGGCGGTAGAGGTGGGGGGGCTGGTGACCATGGCCGTACCAGCCGTCGCGGTCGCGGTACCGGTCACGGAGGCAGAGACGGAAGCGTTTGCCGCCGAGCCCGAGGCAGAGGCCGAGGTGTTGGCCGCGGCGCTGGCGGATTCGGTCGCGGAGCCACCAAACACGGCCGCGGACTGGAAGGTCGAGCACGACGAGGTAGCGGGGGTAAAGACGGAGTAGGGGAGGTTACCGAGCTCGGTTCCCTCGCCGGGTTGGTACCAGGTGCTCCTGCCGCCGTTGCTGCCGATGTAGACGCCGGGGGGAAGTTGGTCGTCACCGAGGCACGAGAGGAACGTGCCGTTCATTCGAGTCACGGGGGCGTTGACGTCACAGCCGGCTCGGTCGTAGACGTGCTCGCACATGCGCGCTCCCCCGTCCCAGCTAGGGTCGCAAGCCTTCAAGCAGAAGTAGTTGGCGCCCATAAAGTTGTGCCATTGGATGACTTGGCGGAACGAAGCTCCGCTTGGGGTCGACGAGTTCGTGGTCGAGTTGCCGTTGAACGCTTGACTGAACAACAAGCCACCGAGAGGGTTACCTCGCTGTTTAAGAGTAAAGGTATTTAGCGTTAATAAACATATCCCATGTCGTACAGAGACAAGATGGGCCCAAGATGCTTACCTGATCGGCACCGTGGGGATCCATCTCTCCACCCTCTGAAGAAGATTCGATATGAGCTGGTCTGATGCTCTAATGCTCTCACACTGACACTGTGCTGGGTGACTCACGATCATTGGCGTCGATGTTGATCATGGCTTGGTTGATGTAACCCGTCACTTGAACCTGTGATGATTTGGTGGGGGTAGCACGTCAGTAAGTTCGGTACGTTGACTTTCGAAAGCAAGGTTCGATCATAAACATGATTTGCCAAGACGGACATAATGAGGGGTCTGTCGGGAGGGAAAAAAGGATCAGCTTGACGGAAACTCTGGCTACCATGAGTATAAGACCCTGATCTCACTTTGATGAACTGGACCGACTGCAGAGCACCGGGAGGGATGACGCGAGTACCCCGACCGCCTTTGGTGCACCACGCCACCATGCCGCCCTCCACGTCACCGACGATGCTGTCGGGCAAAGGTGGGGCCCTTTTGGAAAGAAGCGTTTGATAAGCAGGAGAAAACGTATAAAGTTGATGTAAGTGAATGTTTCGTATATCGCCATTCTGGAAAGATCGCTGGGGGCGATGATCGCTCGCCGAGCCTCGATCTGCCAAGAAACTCACCACAGGCAAAAGTCGTCGAGACTGTTGATGTAGGATGTTTGACACATAGACGATTGACCTTCGGTTGTCGAGTTGCATCGGTTGTAACTATGTTGATACACGTGGTTAAACAGGAGGGGTGAGTGATTAACACTCTGGCAGACAACAGGCAGCTTGAAGCGGTGGCGAACGCGGATCCGAACGAAAAAGCTTGGCGCGCGCCGGCTGAGCAAACCATGCCTCAACATCGCCTCACGGTTGACGAGCTCGGCCGTCCGCGCCTCAATAAGAACCGGACGTCGCTTCGGACAGCGCTGCCAACTCACCCCAGCTGCTTTCCTCGAGGTCCATCGTTGGAATCAGCTTGGTAAGGCTTTGAAAATGTATCAAAACGTCAAAAAGGGATGCGATCTGTCAGCTGTTGCTCGAGAATGGGCGCTGCGATGGGCGAGCGCCAGGCGCGCGATCGGAAAAAACTCACGAGGTTTGTGTAGTTGAAGCGCTGCTCCGCGAGCGGAGTTTGGGCGATGGCCCCAGCAACGAGAGCGACGACAGCGACGACAACAGCTTTGTGCATGTCGTACAGAGAAGGTAGGGTGAAGAAGGGGGTAAAAAATGGATAAGTGGTAGTGAGGAAAGAAGGAGGAGGAAGAACGGACCTGACGAACGAGCTACGAACCCGATGTGCTCGCAGACTCTCGCCGAAACCCAGCCAAGAGCGTTTTCCGAAAGGCTCGGCTTGGCATTGTGAAGCCCGCCATATTGCCCGTGCATGAGCCGCACCAGCCTCGATCGTCGAGACTTTTCAAAGCGCACAGCAAATAGGCCACAAGTACAGGGTAACGGTCATCAAGTAAAGCAAATCAGCAGCCGAGACTGCTCCGAGCCTCAACTCGGGCGCACTCTTGAACATGTCGGGGCACTTGCATTTGGCCCCTTCGGCCTTCAGTGAATTCAGGGGCCGATCCTTCAGGGCCTGAATATCCACACAAATGAGTTTACCTACCCCACGACTCATTGTTTCAAACGGAGGCCGAAGGCCAAAAACCACCCCTTATAAATTGATGTTGAGGATATACAGGACTCGACTACTCAACGGGCTGGGACCCATCTGAAGGGTATTGATTTTGAAAAAAGTTAATCATCATGAATCAGAAAGTTCGTGCGGAGCGCTTGGATTGGAGCACTCACACAGAGACTCCCGCGCCCACGCGCCGGGCTTCCGATCGTCCACCGGGCGCGCTCCCTGGCGCATGCCGTCGTCAAACAACACATTTGTCGGCTAAAAGGAACGGGTGCTGCGCACGAGCAAAGTTCTCGTCCAGAGGCTCGTTTCCGGGCCTTCTCTTGAAGTCGAGAACGCGACTGCCCGCGGGAATGGCGATCAACGGGTGAATATTTTAGTCGCCTGCATTTGATGCCCGATCCTATCGAAACTTGACCTTCCCTCGTCTCCTTTTTTCTTTCGAGTAAGGGGTCAACATCGGAAACACATAGATGGGAAGTATGAACTTACATCTACGACATCTATAAAGTACATCCTACTAAGATCGTACTGTTAAGAATCTTCCGTCCAACATCAGCAAATCAATCGGTTCAGGTTGTCAACTGAGAGCCGGTGATAAGCTTTACTTCAGTAACAGCACGCATCAGTCCTAACAGGAGACAGCCCAGCCGCAGCAGCCATCGAGAAGACACCGGCGATGCAGAAAAGACCTCGAACGCCCCACTAGCCTCGGCGCGTCGAGCCGATAAGAACGGCGCGTCGAGCCGATAAGAACGGCGCGCCTCGCCCGCGAGGGATGCCAACCACGCGAATGGCTTCAACACCTCCCTGCATCATGTCTGATCTCATCCTTACACGTACATACCCATCGCGTAGGCACGATGTCGTTTGATCCAACCAACGATGAATGTCATCGAGCGCAACTCCTCCCAACAGACGAGGAAGGCGACGTCAACGAACAAAGGCGATCGCTCGAATCTGATTCGGATGCCGACAACGACAGTGGGAGCGAGGTTGGCAGCGGCAGCGGCAGTGGCAGCGGCAGCGGCAGTGGCAGCGACTATGAACGCGTCGACGATAAACCGCGGTACTCTGATGGCGAGAGTTTCTTGATGTCAAGCTCGAAGAAGAAGGAGTACCAACTCATAAACCACTACCAATCATTTCCATGCCGGTGCAACAGTTGCCAGATCGTCACCCTCGTCGCGGTCGGCTTGCTCGTGGTGGCCACGTTGGTCATCGCGGCGCGGTCATTGCTGACCTCGGAGATGGAATTGGTTGCGGAGGAACTCGGGCCCGTGCTACAGGAGGAAAATTTGGACGTGGTCGGCGATTTTGCATCCGAAGAAGAGTTCTACGCGCAATATCAGTGGAAAGAGCACCCTCCGCACAAGAGTCTGCTCAACGTGGTGCGGACACTCAACAAGGTGGATCGGCAACTGGGCTCTGCATGCATGATGCGACGCAATTTTCGTTGGTACTGATCTAGTCGGAATACTCCGACGTCTTTGGTGTCCTACAGGATGAACAACGGATTCGAAATTGGATCATCGAAACCAGGCCACGGTCCCAAGCCGGCACACCGATCGGCCTCAATTCGAAATCGAGCAGAATTGAACCGACCATCACGAGGGGTCCGGCGATGATCAAGGTCGGCAGTGGGCCGGGGGAGTACAGGACCGGGTCCAAGGCAAAGTAAGCTGCTCTGAAGGTCATCCCCCCGCAACGGGCTCCGACCCAGGTTTCCTTCGCGTTTTATTTTACAGGCATCAAGCTCTTGTACAGGAGTGGGAAACGGGCCGGCCTTCACATGAATGCAAAGGCACGCCTTGGGGAGAGGCCTACGGAGCCATGCATCGCGATGTCATCAATGGCGTCATTCCACCCAAGGTCATGATTGCTTCTTGCAAGAAGGGACAAAGCTGCGGTGGCACAGCAGATCGGTTAGTTCCAGCTCCAGGTGCTCATCGCATCACACCGAGCTTTCGGCCGAGACTAATTGGCGTGACGGACCTATGTTGTCCTCGGCGCTACTCAGATTCTTTGGCCTTTTCACAAGCTTCCTCTACGCCATTCTGACGGACCGGGCCTTCTTCGTCGACTGGGCCGACTGGCCGTTCGAGGTCTTTGCCGACGCTGTAAATATCGACTGGAGCCGGCCGTTGACCCTCACCACCAACGAGGCAACACACCCCAAGCTCGGCAAGCCGACTTCGCAGATCAGCTTGAGGAACTTTCAACGCCCGATGGAGGCGCTCGACGAGTTCCTGCTCGATACCGTTTGGGGCAAACATCGCGACGAGCCCAGTTGGGTCGAGGTCAGTAGTCTGAGCGTCGTCTTGCCGCGCTTGCTCGTCGGTCCAGGCAGTTTGTCCTGAAACGGCCGCTAAAAATCTGCACAGATCAACACGAACCGAGGAGGCGCGCTTCGCTCGTTCAACTATACCGAGATTGCACCCATCCTCAAGGACAAGGGGTTCGAGTACGCCTTGGTCTACGCTTGCATGACCGACTACCTCTTTACGCCCAAGGCGAGCGCGCAGCGCTACATGGTACAATACTCGTCGCTGTTTGTGCTCCCTTCCGTGTTTTCGGTCTCGATGCAGATCCGGACAGGGGATGCCAATATGGTGAGTTACAAGCCTCTCCGTTGCTCAACGAGCGGGCGACATGGTCGATGGCTGACCAAGGGGCTTCGGTTTGGTACTTGTCTTTCGCCTCTCCAGAAATCCGCCGATGCCGACTCGCACATGTCGGTCGAGTCGCACCGACGGTTCTTCGTCTGCGCGGAACAACTTGCGGCTAAATACGCGAAACCAGGTCAAAAGATTGTCTACTACCTCGTGTCGGATTCCGAGCACCTCAAGCATGACGCGATGACCAAGTACCCCGACCGCATCGTCACCACGGGCTTCACCGCGACGCATCCCGAGATCAAGGACGCCGATCAAAGCCAGTGGCACCGACAGAAGCATTTGCTCGATGGGACGACGCAGGTGATGGTTAGCAGTTGGTTGCTTAGCAGTGAGCTCAATCAGCCTTCTGCTCACATACGGCCAGTAGATCCTTGTTCTGACTCGTGCTCTCATCGTTGCAGAGACGGATTATCAAATCGTGACCTATGATTCTGGCTTTGGAAAGCTGCGTGAGTAACGTTCACCTAAGGATGCCACAGCGACGGCACTCGTAATAACATGACTGACAAGAATGCTTCGTGTGTTTACTCTAACTATGTTCATACCTCGTCACTAGCCGTCTTCGAAAGGGGTCGCGAAGGACGAACCGTTCAGTTGGCCAAGAAGGTCACCAATAGCGCCGCCATGCCCGATTGTACGGATCCCGCTGTGTGAGCACCTTACATCATCGTCTCTCGAGCCTGTGCTGGTTCAACGAGATAGTACTGAATTGGGTTCGAACCCTTGTATCCGGGATCTAGCTTCGCGTCATTCGAGTCGCTGGCGTCGCGGTGGTCATATGGGAAATAGGTGGGCCAATGAAGCGCATGGATGAGAGGCAGATTGCCCGGTAGTGGAGAGAAGCTCGGGCGTTTGTCTTTCTCTTACACCTACTTGCTATGAAAGACGAGGTGAAGCTTCGAGCGTTTGAAGTTGCAGGGCGTCCACAGCTACTGGCACGCTGTCGGAATTCCGGCGTGGTTCGTCCCCGAGCAACGTGGGGTACGTATGAGATATATACGCTGGAGCCCGAGCGACCACCAAGTTCACGCAATCTTTCAGGCACAGGGACCACGTGCCATGCAGTCGCCTGAGCACCCGAGACCGCCACGATCGGTCGCCCTTGACGCATGCATAGCTTCGGGAACGCGAAGGTGCGCTTCGGCCGGCTACAACCCGGGGCAATTTTCCACTGTACCTCAACTTCGCGCGAGTGCAGGCGAGTGCCACGTCGATGCATTGTAAGCGAAAGCAGTACTTGTTCGCCTTTGATTTTCCTGATCGAGGCGCGTTCGAACGGCATTGCTCACCACCTTTTGGATTGATGCCAGGATACTGCCGCACTGCATCCGCATTCGGCAGAAGCAGGCCACATGACAGTACGCCCCGTGAGCCGACCGTCTCAAGATATCAACCTCCCATGCACACACAAGGACAGGAGCGCCATATCGGTGAGTCAGTCTGATCGAATTCGACTTTGCGGACTTCGGAGCCCTGATCTTGCTCAAGAGTCTTTTCATCAGCTACCGCACGCAGTATTCCCCGATTTAATGAGCGTAGACCACTTCATCTCACGCTGTATCGGGTTGCTGGGCTGTCAAGATGGGGAGCGACAGATCCCCGGAATGCCTCGTGGCTGAATGAATGACCTGCTGTGGACTGTTTACCCAAGGTGAAAGGTTCGGTAAATCGGAACGGCTCGCGCACATGAGGTTTTACGTGCCGCCCGAGTTCGCGGCCCCCTCGCTTGCGCCGGGCCGGTGCGATCGTGGTCCCGAACACCTACTGGGGAGCCACAGTGTCTCCTCCCCGGAGATCTGACGTGGGTGCTTTTCCCCTCCTCGTCACTCACGGTTCGTCGTCGTCCGCGGCTCCAAGCGCACCTGCTGCCAGTGCCCAGCACTCTGCTCGCGCCGACCTTGACTCTTGCGCCCAGGCCTGCCCGATCTTGCCTCTGGTCTGCTCTGATTGCACAACCCTTTTCTGGACGGTTCATCAACAAATTGCGCAGAAGAAATTGCAAGGCTACCGCCACTGACTAAGTCCCTTCAAGCCCCTGCTCTACCGATCCGGGATCGGACCCCCCCCTCCCTCTTCTCCTCCAAGCAACCTGCTACGTCTACGAAGCCTGTAGCTTATCAACGAACTTCTCGAGTGCAACGATCAATTTGAAGTATGACAACTGTCCGTTGTACCATTGTCGCTCTACCCCAATTTTCTTCCTGCTGCAAGGTGCCACACATCCCGAATTCCTTGCCCATTCCACAGTGAGACGCCACAATCTGGAGGAGCTCGGTCAGGTTGGGGCCCAGTGGCGTCAAACGGTCTCATCATCTTTGCCGGCGCCCGGTGCATTCCGCGAATGTTCGCGGTTCATCGGACGCTCGCCACGATCAACTCCTTCACAAATCGCACTCCATGTTTCTTGTGGCGGTGGCCAATTCTCCTAGGGGCATGTTCCATTGTGACCACTTGACGGTCGCCTCTCGTCGTTGTAGTCGTCTTCAGACAGCTTCATGAAGATGGTGTAGAACACACAAGACTAGAAGACGTATTTGTGGTCTTCGATCAACCTTATCAAACTTGCTCTCCGCCTACAAAGGCTCGAAACAACTGCTCGAGTCGCAATTGGTCTCCTGCGGAAGTTCGGCGCGGGACGTTCCGAACGCGCCTGGCGATTACCAACAGGGCAAGACCCCAGATCTCCTCGTCCTTCTCAGTGCGCAGATATGCGTTCTTCAGCCAAGGGTAATCGCGTGGTCGAGAACCAGCCACACTTCGCACGACGACGATAGCTTAGTCTCAAATGTCACGATTTCCACGGAGTCCAAGCGAACGAAGGGAAGCTCAGCGAGTCAAGGAATCAGCTCGGCCGCCAGATGGACCAGATTGGCAGAACTCCCCTTCGTCGTTGGAGCTATGGCAGCGTCCTATGTGTTGAAAGAGGATTCGGCGCATGCATCTCTTGAAGGTGCATTCACTTTTGGTGTACTGGTTAAGGCGACCAGGATGGTTTTGCAACACTATGCGGGTCGAAAACGCAAGTCTTCCTTTCCCCCGTTTGCAAAAGTTTCGACTCAGATTGTGTCAAATGAGAAGGCGCTTCGAAGCACTTATGGCTGAGATCGCTTCTGAAGATGACGAGTCTCGACGATGTCGTTCCAATAATGCCGATACGGCATCTGCTGTGGCATTTCCGAATGCCGACATCATTTAAAAGCAATCTCAGCGATAAGTGCTTCGAGCTGCCTTCGCATTTGACGATCCGAGTCGAAATTGATGCAAACGGGGTGGGAAAGAAGACTTGCGTTTTCGACCCGCATAGGACGCTGCCATAGCTCCAACGACGAATGGGAGTTCTGCCAATCTGGTCCATCCGGCGGCCGAGCTGATTCCTTGACCCGCTGAGCTTCCCTTCGTTCGCTTGGACTCCATGGAAATCGTGACATTTGAGACTAAGCTGTCGTCGTCGTGCGAAGTGTGGCTGGTTCTCGACCACGCGATTACCCTTGGCTGAAGAACGCATATCTGCGCACTGAGAAGGACGAGGAGATCTGGGGTCTTGCCCTGTTGGTAATCGCCAGGCGCGTTCGGAACGTCCCGCGCCGAGCTTCCACAATTCCGCAGTTTCGAGCCTTTGTATGCGGAGCGCAAGTTTGATCAGTTCAAGCTTGATACAACCCGAATGGTAGACAGCAAAGACGCCTTCTTGGCACAGAATGCGTATTAAAAGTCGCCTACCGTCTGTCGTGGAAAGAGTCTCTTGATCGCGTTCACAGGGTTGTTCACTGTCGGCTTCTGGCCGAGCTTGCCTGAGATCTGCACATCCTCTTTGTTCCCACGAAGAAGTGTTCGAGGTGCGGAGAATCATACATCCTGATCTGTCGACCATGTAGCGCCATACCCAGCCGTCGTTTAATACTCGCTGCGATTGCCGACTGAACGCTCCACGGAGCACCCCAGGCAAGTTTCCTTCGCGACTGCAGCTCCGGGGAGGAGTGGGGCACTGGCAGAGGGGCTCGAGGCGGCGGCGGCGGCGTTCCTGCCTCCGAGGCTGAGATTGCCCCTGCCTCCGAAGCGGGGAGCGAACTCGACAGTCGCTCACTGCGCATTGGTAGTAGTCCTTTCAATCGTCGACTTATTCGGAACTCCGGGGTTCCGACATCATGGTGCCGCCGTCCAATTGTCGTTAGCGGCTGGGTGCGGGCGCTGGCACGGGCAGGGTCAGGCGGTGGAGCCATGGGGCTGCATCAGCACGAGTGGGGTCATCCCACAGATGTGCCCTAAAGGGTTTTGAGGAACTCACTCTGAGCTTTTCGTGGTTGCTGTCAAATACTTTGGGAAGTGGAGCTGGGAGCCCACCCACAGTTGCGAGCAGGCGAGTGGGACAAGCAGAGGGAGAGGAGGTGGGAAACGCGCGTCGAGCCACGCGTGACCCCGAGCTGGATGAAAATCACCTCTCCCTCCCGTTTCTGAAGCGGTCGGTTGCTAAATCAACGAGTCATGTGTTACTAGCGTCACACGTTGATGTCTCGTGATGTTCGCTTCAGTCTCAGTACTTATCTCCATGCCACAGCTTCTCACATTGTCTGGACCTACCTATAGTTCTGATTTAGGCTGTTATTCCGGACCTCTCACCGTGTGCCGAACCGAAGTTCAGTAGCTTGGTGACAACTTGAAGCCCGTTATAACACGGTGCCGACCGTCGCGCGCATCCGGCCGATCGTGCTCGGCAGGGTTCCAGTGCGCCTTCACAGTGCAGGGCCCCCACAAACACTAGATGCATGCTACTGACACTAGGTGTATGGTACTGGTGGAATAATCCGAGCGGACCCTTCTAGCAGCGCCAGCGAACCTTTGGCTTGTTTAAAGTTTAAAGTCATACATTCCAGCCAGTCTTATTCAAAGACAGAACCTCGCTCGCGAGTTTGATTCTCGCGCCCCTAATTCTACCGCTCGGTTCACCCCCTGTCTAGCTCCGCCGCTCGTCCCGACCGTCGATCCGCTCCGCCACATTGCTCTCAACCAAACTTTTAAGCTGGGTATTTTACGCCCGAATTTGGATTGTGTGATCCCGAACAATTCTCAGACCGTGCTGCGAGAGTGAGAACGAGCCGAGCGCATCGAGTGCACAGCGAAGCACGAGCAATGTTGTGGGATGAGCAGGACCTCTAGGAGACGTCATCACAAGATGAAGCCATATGTTTCGGGACAGATACATACTTTCCTAAATCCTCGATCAACATCGCGGAGGAAAGCGTTCCCTTGGCCCATTGTCGCTCCTGAGCTCTGCTACCTCTTCGCTTGTATTGCAGAATACTCCAAAGCTCTCAGTCCAAGCTTACAGTAGGAGCGAAAAAAGCTGACCAAATTGACAAAGCCGGTTCGCTCATGTAGAAAGTGTCGAAGAAAGTATATTGGTGTCCCCGACCCACAGAAAGCAGCGTCTTTGACGTCGACCACCGAACGGGCAGCGGCGTGATTGGTAGCGGTGTATCTCGCCACGTTCAGGAGATCGTGATCGTCAGTTCTTCCTCGTACCCATGTGAAGGTGAGCCACTGAATGACGTAGGTTAGGCTTTCAATGTCGTGCCAGCGGCAGACAGCGCTCGACCTCAAAGCTTCGACGAGGAGCATACTTCTGGGAATGAATCTGGGAGATCAGGGACGACCAGAGAGACCGGGGTCTTTGCACCACCTCGAGTGAGCGACTACTAACTTATCTGAGGGTCCATGTTCGCGCAGGCTTGCTCAAACTTTGAAAGTCGCTGCGCTCGTCAGGCATCGTCGACCTCATGCCTATTGGTAACTGGACGGCGGTTCGTGAACAAAACTGAGTTCACGATCGAGGAGGACGCCTCGACCTTCCTGATCGACGGTGAAGTTCATGTCACTCTTTTGCATAATGATGAAGCCCTGCTGGAAGCGCGTTTTTAGGTTTGCCAGTAGTGAGGAATAAGATGCATTCAGCGATTCGCCCCACGGCTCAGTCCAACGTCCAACGCATCTATCAGAGGGATACTTGCCCCTGACAGCGTCTGGTATGGTCCCTGCAACTGAAGGGATCGACTTGAAGTACAAAGAAAAGATGAGGGACCATGTCGTGAGCTAAGATCGGATGACCCGGACTCGAGGGGAGCAAAGCAAAGCCACCACGCCGTCACAGGATATCGGAACTTGGACGCCGCTCCGCAGCGCTCTCCGAGGCAGCGCGGGGTAACCGGACCCCGTGACACGTAGAAATTATCGTCATGACGATATGACAAAAACTGCTTCGGAGGAATTGCCCTGGAATGTCATCATTCCGCATGTCATCACTCTGTTCATTGCAAACCGCCATGTAGCACGAAGAATGTGTTTCAACTGAACCATGGGCATGAACAAGTACCGAAACTGCCGCGGTCACGAAGCACTACATCACGTATCGCGCTCATCAGAAAGTGGTTCACTGCCGGCGCCTCACCCCGAGATTCTGGATCCATAGTTTTTCGCATAGCTGTCGATGAAGAATTCGAGATCCTCGATCAACGTGGCGTAGGAGCCCATCGGCCCACCTACGCTCGAGCTCCAGTTCCTCCTTGCCCAACATCGATGTTTCGTAATCCATGCCAAGCCCACAGTAACTGCGCAAGATCCAAATGAACTCGACGAAGCCCGGCCACTTCTTCTCAAAGGGCTGGATAAAAGTCTTCAGGGAACGTTCCGGCCGACGCAACGCATGATCTTTGCTCATTAAAGCGTAGTCAATGCAGCGCCAGTCCCGCCAGTTCGAAAGTTCCAGCGCATTGAGCTCGGGATCTTCGGTCTGCTCCCGTGCCCAGACAAAAGTCACCCAGCAGGCGACGTAAGTCAAGGCTTCAATGTCGTGCCAGGGGCAGACAGGCAACGGCCCCAACTCGTGCACAACGAGCTGTCTTCGCGTCAAGAAAGCGTCGCCAGCCTGTTTGGTACGGACGCCGATCAGAGAGAGAATTGCCCAAGCTCAGACGAGAGAAAGCCTACTGACGTAGTTTGAAACATCCTCCTCTTCCTCATCCTCATTCTTATCTTCATTTTCGTCCTCGTCGTCCACTTTGTCTTCAGCTTCGTTACGATCTTCATCCTCGTCACAGTCGTCGTACAGCCTCTCGCGAGCCAGCTTGTACAACGGATCGTCCCAAATCGAGAGCACAACGGGGTCGCGCTCGAGGAGGACGCCTCGGCCGTTCTCATCGACGACGACATTCACATCCCTAATATTGCCATGAGTACGTTTCCCTTTGTAGTGGTTCTCTAGAGCTGCAAAAGAGGAGATCACGGATCTCGGTCATGGGCCTGGCGCAACTCGATCAGATCAGATCACGGCCAGGGCATACATTTGACCACGTCAAGTATCACAATTGCAAGGGATCTGATCGAGTCGACTACCGTCGCCGGTCGGTACTCATCCACGTGGATCGATCCGAACAACCGCGTGCACTCCGTCGTATCAGCACTCGCTGTGGTGGGCTGTGGCAAAGAGGTGGCGGTCGTCGTCCTCGAATGGCCAAAGCCTGCCCAGTGCGAGCCAGCAACAGACGTAGGGGACGAGAAAGCAGATGACGCGGGGCTCTGGCGCTGTGGTGGCGTCTTGTTTGGGTCGCAACTGTGTTTCTGGCACTGAGGCGAGACGGGTGGTGCCGAGTTGCTGCGGCTGGAACCGCGCCGAGGTGAAGAGGACGTAGACCCGCCGGCGTCCGATTCGCGGCGACTGGAGCAGGCGTGCTCTGTCAACGTCTCCATGGTCACTGGAGCAGAGACGGCAGTTAGTCTTCTAGTTTTTCAGCGCGTGGAGCCTTGGTATGCAAAGCCACACTGCTATTGACGTACTGCCGCTACGGGGCCGCCGATGGGGGGAGGAAGAACGAATTGGAGCGGCGAGCTGCGGCGAGTCGGCGATCGTCGTTGGATGGGCTGCGAGTCAGTGTATTGCAAAGTGCGAGTGGGTGATGATCACTGGTCGGAAAAATGACGGCCGACGAGCTGCCACAAGTGGAGTTAGTCATCAAGACGGAACACGTGGGGAAGTTGACTGAACACTGTAGCCTGCTTGAGCGTGCTGCAGACGCGCGGTCATGTCGAGCCGCGCCCCTCCGCGTCACGCGTCAGATGAGGATGGCTGTCGGCCTTTGCTGCAAGGATTTGAGGCGCCGCTTCAGGCTAGCGCGCACGGACCCTTTCTCCCCCGTGGACGCTATAGCCGTCTGAACGTCTAAGCCCCCTTCCAAGAAACATTGATAAAGACAGAATCAATATCAATGTGAAATCTAGTCAGGCTTGATAATAGCAGCTCGTGGCGTCAATTGCTGACAATTTGTCAGAAACTCAGAATAACCGCCCTCGGGCCTCCTCTGAGGTGTATCAGTCCAACCCCCTGAGCGCGAGGTTCTTGACGTCCGGACCCCCACACTGCCCGTGCGATCCCCAACGCAGCCTCCCTCTGCGCGATGGCTTTGACCATGACCGGAGACGAGTCACCGCCTTTGGCACTTTCGATGAACCGACTGGACTCGCTTGGTATGCCTGCCGGTGACGTTACACCTACTGCATCAGCGCCGGCCTCACCCAAATCGGGCGCGATCCACCCTTACTTTGACTACCGCGCCGAGCGAGCTCATCTCAATGTGCGCTCTCGTATTGGATGCAGATATTTTCATGGTCCGACACTGACAAGCTGCCACACCTCTCATAGGACCAAGGTGCCTTTACGGCTGAATTACACACGGCCGGAGCGGCGCCCGTGCTCACTTCGCAGGCCTCGCTCGAGGCGCTCGAGGCACTCAACCCCTCCGCCCCCTCCGCTACGGTCCTGTCGTCGTCCGCGGCCTCGTCGTCGCATTCCCGTACGCGTTCTCGCTCAATCCCCTACGATGACCTCACCTCACCCCGTATTGCCAGTCTTGGACTTGGATTAACCTCGGTCACGCCTTCGAGTCCGACCGCTTCGTCCTCGGGGGCGAGCCAGACTGGTTCCGCCTCTACGAGCCTCAACCGAGGCAGGGAGAACAGGGACAGCTTCATCAACGACCATGGACCACCTTTGCTCAATCAAGAGTTGGAGAATGCCGAGGAGATTGACGAAGGTTTCACGGCGGGTGCGTAATCCCTGTCCATCCCTGCTCTTTCCGGTCCCCACTGGTGGGCCCCACTCCTCGATTGGTTCAGGGAAGCTGACGGCATACACGTTTCACCTCAGCCGACCCAACGGAACACATCACCGCCGAGCTACAATCCCTTTACAAAGGCTTCCAGCGAGCCATCGACCTACGAGAAAAGTACATGACCCTGTCCCGCCAGCGCCTTTCGGACAACCCAGCCAATTACGACGGCCTGTACCAACCCGACGACGAGGCCCCATCCAACGCGACACCCAATTTCAAGCCTTGGAAAATCCATCCTCCTCCACCGACTCCGCATTGGAAGGAACGGGACCCGTACTCGGAGTCGACTGAGACGACCGAGGAGATTGCCGAGCGCGAAGCCGAGAGGCGCAAGTTTCGTTGGGACGAGATTGAAATCCCGTCGTTGGAGATGGAGCGTCAGCGAAAGAGGTACAAGATGGATGCGACGGGAGTGTATCAAGTCTACAACGAGACTAGTGGTGCGTGAGGCGCAACAATGGCAGAGTCTGGCGGGTCCTCTGATCAGAGTTGTGGTTATATCTGTACAGTCTCGGAAACGACCACGGAGGATGAACTGGAGACGCGGAAGGAAAAGCCGCTCTATGTCGTGCCAACGATCAAAGAGTACTTCCAAGACCTTGACGAGATTCTGGCCATCATCTCAGATGGGCCGGCCAAATCTTTCGCCTGGCGTCGCTTGCGCTACCTTCATTCTAAGTGGAATCTCTACGTGCTCATCAATGAGTACCGGGAATTGGCTGAGCTCAAGGTTGGCAATATGGACGTAGCATTCTGCAACACGCCCGGTTCTCAGACTGACATCCTATTCCGTTGGATTCGTGCAGCGAGTGTCGCATCGTGACTTTTACAACGTGCGCAAGGTCGATACCCACGTACACCACTCGGCGTCGATGAACCAGAAGCACATGCTCCGATTCATCAAGAGCAAAATGAAGCGCTGCCCGAATGTGAGAGCATCTTTCTTAATCGTCGCCTCCGTTCGGCCACTCACGGCGTTTTGTCACTTGAACAGGAGGTCGTCATCTACCGAGACGACAAGTATCTCACGCTCCGACAGGTATTCGAATCGCTCAACCTCACCGCGTACGACCTCTCAATCGACACCCTCGACATGCACGCTCACCAAGATTCATTCCACCGCTTCGACAAGTTCAACCTCAAGTACAACCCGCTTGGAGAGTCTCGTTTGCGTGAAATCTTCCTCAAAACGGACAAGTGAGTAGGCTCTTCTCGTGACGGAACACACGGGACGCCATGCTGACCTCGGGACCCGCTATCAGCTTCGTAGAGGGTCGCTATCTTGCCGAAATCACACAAGGTTCGTAGACCATCTGGTCTTCAGAGCATCTCCGACTAAGCAGTGACCTAACCGAATTTAGCCGTACCCCCGCAGAACTCATCAACGACTTGCAACACAGCAAGTACCAGATGGCCGAGTATCGCATCAGTATCTATGGTCGGTGAGTAGTGTTGCGCATACGAGTTCTCCGTGCTCATTCGTGCTTACGATCGGTTCAACTCGCCATTGTAGAAATGTCAACGAGTGGGACAAGCTTGCGAAATGGGTCGTCAAGAACGAGCTCTTTTCGGACAACGTACGCTGGTTGATCCAGATTCCTCGCCTTTACGATGTGTTCAAGAAGTCCGGAGGTGTGACCTCGTTCGAGGAGGTTGTTCGGAGTGAGTCAAAATTCACTGATTTGGGAGCTGAGCACAAGCTCACGAGAATCCTACACCGGACCCACCGCTGTAGATATTTTCGAGCCCTTGTTCGAAGTGACTCAAGACCCGACGTCTCATCCCGAATTGCACGTCTTCTTGCAACGTGTCATCGGCTTCGATAGCGTCGACGACGAGTCCAAGGTCGAGCGCAGGCTGTACCGAAAGTTCCCCTTGCCCAAGGACTGGAACACTGCGCAGAATCGTAAGCTGAGCTCTTTGATGGCTGCCTGGAGCTGTGCTAACGTTCTGGTGAAACTCCTCTGTCGGCAGCACCCTATGCGTACTGGCTCTACTACCTCTACGCCAACATCACCTCCCTCAACAATTGGCGCCACGACCGGGGCTTCAGTGAGCTCTTTTCACCGCTGCCCCCAATTGGAATGCCGAAGTTGACTTAGATCTTCTGTCTGTAGATACCTTTTGGCTTCGACCTCATGCGGGAGAAGCCGGTGATACCGATCACCTTACTTCGGCATTCCTCACCTCTCACTCCATCTCGCACGGCATCCTCCTGCGTAAGGTCCCCGCCTTGCAATATCTGTTCTACTTGCAGCAGATCGGGGTAGGTCCTTCGAGTTTGATCAGATCCTTACGAGCTGCTGAGGTTGACATCGAAAAGTTGAGACATTCAATAGATCGCCATGTCGCCTCTGTCCAACAACGCCTTGTTCTTGACCTATGAGCGTAACCCGTTCCCTGACTTTTTCCGCACCGGTCTCAACGTGTCGCTCTCGACCGATGATCCGCTACAGTTCCATTTCACCAAGGTGCGACAAAGCACCTCCTCTCATTACCACACCATCGTAGCTGACCTCCGCCAACCCGTTTTCCCAACTCTCAGGAACCTCTCCTAGAAGAATACTCCGTCGCCGCGCAAATCTACAAACTCTCCCCCGCCGACATGTGCGAACTCGCACGCAACTCGGTCCTTCAATCCGGCTTCGAGATGCAAGTCAAACGGCATTGGTTAGGAGATGATTGGTACCGCCCCGGACCGGAGGGTAATTTCATCCACAAGACGAATGTGCCGAGTTTGAGGGTCGAGTATCGCTATACGACGCTGTTGGAGGAAAGGGGGATGGTGAGCCGGCTGAGCGTTGGCTTGATTACGCGCGAGGATTAGACGACTGACATTCTTTTGGAATGCACTTTCTAGATCGCCCAATCAAAGGCCTTTGATGTCGAGCCTAAACGGTCTGGATCACAACGCCGCGAACAAAAACCCTTGCCGACGCACGAGGCCTTGGGTGCCGCAGCGATGATTGGAGGACCCAAAAGCATGTGAGTGGATGGCGGACCGCGCTTCAACCCCACAGTGGTCGTCGATCGGTCGGTCGGGCTGACGCGCGTGGACGGGTCTCTTTACAGTAACATGCCGGGACTCAGGAATGGTGTTGCAGCGGGCGTGGGAGGTACTTAGATGAGCATTCGTAGCTGGAACGAGCATAGATAGAACTGCTGTGCAACAAAGCAGCCACCACTTGAACTGGGTCATGTCCATATGTCCAGCAAAGGGGGACGATCGTTCCAACAAGAATACGAAGCAGATGCGACAGACGAGTTACAAATCAAACTCGACCTGAGCCATCCCATTGCTCGTCGTTCCCCTATCCTTCTTCTTCGCCTCCCTCTGCGCCATCTTCTTCCTCGCCAACTCTTCCTTCCAATCCCCTTCACCTTCCTCCAAATCCCCTTCGTCATTCGTAGGTCGACCGGCTTCTTGCTTAGCACGTAAAGCTTTCAATTTTCGGAGCTTCTTCTCCCTTCGGAGTTTGGCACGCGCTTCAGCGTCGTCCTTGTTGGACCAGGCTTTAGTGGCGATGGGTTTTCCTGGTTTTTTCTTTTTCGTCGAGGGCTCTCCGTCGGCGTCTTCAGAAGGGCGGGCATCATTTTCGGCGTCTTGGTCGTCGATGGGTCTTTTGGTCCGTTTGCGAGCTTCGTTCTGAGCGGCGAGTTGGGAACGTCGTTGCTTCTCTCGAACCTTGTCGAGATACCCATACGCGTCCCACTGTTCCAGAATAAGGTTCAAATCAGCCTTCCTAGTCCCTCTTAATTCCACCTAACCCCGCTAACCCCGAACCCCAATTAAAAAAGCAAACTCACATCCACCTGAACCTTCTCCCACTCCACCTCCTTCCCCTTGATCTCCGGCATCTTGGGTAATTGCAAAAGCCCATACATCCTCGCGATCCTTACCAAATCCAAATCCTTGATCCTAAAAATGAACGACGCCTCATGTTTCGAATAACTCTTGACGAAACTGACGAACGCCTTCATTCCCCTTTCATGAAGATCTCGATCCGTTAAAACGATCCGACGAAATTGTTCGACGAGGGCGATTTCGTCCGTGAGGTCTTTTTTGGAAGTAGGTTCCGAGTAATTGAGGCGCGTTAAAGGCACTTTACGAACGCGAAGGAATTCGATGTATTCCTCTTCCCTTCCTTGTGTGATTAAAACGATCGCTTTTCCCTCCCTTCCCGCTCGAGCAGTCCTACCTGCTCGATGACTGAATACTTTGGGGTCCTGCGGAGGGTCGAATTGAACGACGACGTCGACATCGGGTAGATCCAAACCGCGTGCGGCGACGTCCGTACAGAGAAGAATACCCGTCGTTTCGGAAGGTAAGGAGGAAAAAGCTTCAAAGGTCGCAGAGCGTCGGGTGGGGGACATTTGGCCGTGAAGGGAATGGATCGAGTAGGGGAACGCTTCGGGGAGAGCGGAGAGGAGCTTGTAGAAATAGTCGACGCAGGCGCAGGTGGAGAAGTAAATGATGAACTTGCGTGCGGTCGAGGTGGCCGTCGTTTCGGAAGAGAGGATGCGGGATAGGGTGACGAATTTGGACGAGGGGGTGCAGACAACGTAGACGTTCGATAGCCTGGGTAGGGGAGTGAATGTCAGAACATGGGCATGTGAACCGTCAGAGACTCTTGGAAGGCCAAACTCACGATGCAGGTGTCTTGCGATCTGCACCCTTGACCTCGGCACCTTTATCGTCGTATTGTTTCTTGGCCTCGACCTTGACGACTACTTTGACGGGATTGCGTAGTCCGACGCGAACGAGTTGCGAGAGCCCATCGGACATGGTCGCCGAGAACAGACCTGTGCGACGTTGTTTCGGCAAATGTGAGAGCAGTCGGTTCAAGGTTGGGGTGAACCCGAGATCGAGTAGACTAAGATATATCAAGCAGAGTGAGCTTAATTCACCGCATGACACCCACCCTCACTTTGGGACTCACCGATCGGCTTCATCCATAACGAGCACCTCGAGCTCTTTCGTACTACCAACGCCCAACGAGTTCCCACTCGAAGTCTTGCGTTTCCCGTGTTGAGGACCACTCGAGACACTCGAATTGCCCAAGAGGAATTCTTCGAGCCTGCCGGGTGTGCCGACGATGATGTCGGCGCCGGACTCGTAGAAGGATTTGACGTCGCTCGCGAGGGGGATGCCTCCGATGAGGAGCAAGGGAGGAGGGAGAGGGGTTGAGGACGTCGAGGGTTGAGCCGAGATGAAGGAGGAGAAGACCGAATGGATTTGGGTTGCCAGTTCACTGTGAGTCAGGGCCAATGGATGGGGTCAGCAATGGGACGATCCTGACGAGTCCAGATGATTGCGTACCGAGTGGGTGAAATGATGATGGCGCCAATCTCCCTCTTGCCGAGCGGTTTCTCCCGACGGATAATCTTCTCCAACACGGGGATGACGAACGCCAAGGTCTTGCCTGATCCGGTAACGGCCTCGACGACGGTGTCCTTGTGCTGCATGAAGAGCGGGATCGTCGCCGCTTGTACCGGGGTCATGTTGCTGAAACCCATGTCACGCAAGACGTCCGCTCTGTAGAGGAACAACCCACCAATCAGATCACCTTGTTGTATTCGGGTCTTGTACACTTATCCGCTGGCCCACAAAGCGTTCGGCTGCGCAATCTGACCAGTCTGTCCTGTCCACGTTCCGCTCGTGCGAAGCTCCACCCCGCTCGGACCTTTCGCAGCCAACTCCGCAAGTTGCGACCGGCCAAACTCACATCCACGGTGTCAGACTCGGCTGCAGACTCGACCATGATCCAGCGAACGAAGGCGCAGAGGCCAGTCGATCAATCGTCGACATCTTGTACGCGGCGGATTGAGTGTTACGGGGTGGGTGCCGACTTGCAAGTCACGAGACAATCGCCGCGCGGAATGACATGCACCAACCCAGCTGAAACGCTCGGACCTCCGCAGTCGACGATCGCGGATGCCGTCTCCGAGCGCGACTCGGAGCTGGCCGCCGGGTGGTGTATTCCCTGTCGATGTAGTGCAGTCGGTCCCCGTTTTTGATGTTCAATTACAGTCCTTCTCGGTCAGACCCTACACAGTATTTCCTCCGGTGTATTGTTGCTCGCGTCGACGCAACCGAACACTTCTCTGCTCTCCTCCCACTCACGTGACTCGACCGAATCTAGCTCGGACAATCTGCTTCGTGGCCAAAGGGCACGTAAGGCTCTGGCTCGGCGGTCGCGCAAAACACCCTTTGGAGCAGGCTGAAACCAAGTCGGATCTAGTCCATACTCGTGAAGAGCCCTAATAAACCCTCTGGAAAAGCCGAAGCGCACGTGTGCACAGCGATGTAGCCGTGCTAATGCAGTTGGGAGTCCCCGAGCTGAGCGCCGAGCGATTACGATCCCAGTGGCAGTGGAGCCGTCTGTGGAGGAAATAGATGGCCGGCGGCACCAAGTCGACAAACAGCATAGGTTCAAACTTGATTTGGCAAATCTCAATTTGAATACTCCTATCCGGCTGTGGGAGGTCAAAAAAGAATCTCGGCCGACCTCGGCCGAAACGAGCTAAAATCGGCTGTCTCTGGCCTTCCGGGTGTCTTCCACAACCCTCACCCAGCTCTACGCATCGCATCGCACCACCCCACCCCGTCCAACCCACGATGACGCCCACTCTCTCGCGCCAAGTCTGGTATGGTGATGCGGTCCATTCCAAATCCTTGACCGAGATCGAGTACCTCACTTCGGGCCTGATTGGCGTGGACGAAACCGGGGTTATCGCCTTTGTTGAACGTGCTTCTTCGGCGGACGAGATTGAGCGAGTATTGCACGCCAAGGGGTGGACAGGCGTTGAAGTGACGAGGTTAAGTAAAGGAGAATTCTTGTGTCCCGGGTAGGTCATATCTGCACAGTATTTGCATTACTCGTGGGACGGAGCTGATCGTAGACGAATCTTGCCCTCGGATCTTCCGCTGACGGGACATGTGTTATCTGGTTAGATGTAGGATCTTTCGACCCAATGTATGTCACTTAATTCCCACCTAATCCTCCCCGATCTTGCTTCACAGTTATCGACACGCACACCCACGCCCCCCAATACGTCAACCTCGCCTTTGGCCAACAATTTGAGCTACTCGACTGGCTCTCGAACGTCACCTTTCCCGCCGAGGCAAAGTTCAAGGATGCGGTCTATGCTCGAAGAGCATACGAAGAGGTCGTACAGAGGAACCTCAACGTCGGGACAACGAGTGCGTACGCAAATTCTGTTCTGTATCTGCGATCTGAGCCCCCTAACCGAAGATTCTTTCCCCTTCGACACCTAACAGCCGTCTGCTACTACGGCACTCTCCACCTCACAACCCAAATCCTCGCCGCGATCTGCCACCGTAAAGGCCAACGAGCCTTTGTCGGTAAGTGCAACATGGATCGTAACAGTTCAGACGACTACGTCGAAGCTTCGCCTTCTCAATCACTGCTTGATACGGAGAAATACGTCGATTTCGTTCGAAGCAAGTGTTGTTCGCCCATTCGATCGACTTTAGAGAGTTCGGAATCGACTTTGAACAAAAACGATTTGAGATCGGATTTGGTACAACCTATTATTACGCCTCGATTCGCCATCTCGTGTTCTGACGAGTTGTTGAAAGGGTTGGGGGAGATGGTCGTTAAAGATCCGAGTTTGCCGATTCAAACTCATCTGTCAGAGAACCCGACTGAGATTGAATTTACCAAATGCAAGTCCCGTCGTCTTCGGCCTTCTACTTCGTCACCTTGATCTCATCAGCAAGACTGACTCATCGCCCCGGACTCCGAACAGCTCTCTTCCCTTTCATCTCGTCCTACACCGAGGTGTACGACCACTTCAACTTACTTCGAGAGAACACCATCTTGGCTCATTGCGTGCACTTGGAAGACTCTGAAATCAGTCTCATCAAACAACGTCGTGCGGGAATTTCGCACTGCCCAGAGTGAGTCCGAACGAAGCTTCAATACGGGCTCTTGAAAATCAAGTGCTTATTCGAGATCTCTCACCTTTTCTTACCCTCCGCTTCGTCTTCATCCCTCACAGCTCCAACTTCAACCTCCGCTCAGGCATCACACCCATTACGACCCTCTTGGACCGAGGAATCAAAGTATCCCTCGGCACGGACATCTCAGGAGGGACCTCCCTCGGTATCCTAAGTACGATTCGTACCGCCTCATTCGCTTCGAAAACGCTCATCTTCAATTCAAGAGATGCCAAGACCGAGGACCGCAACTTGAACGAATCGATTCCCGTACCCAAGCGTCAAAAGACGAATGGTTTGGAGACTTCTTTCGCGAATCGTCATTTAAGCATCGAAACCTTGTTCTACCTCGCAACGATGGGAGGAGCCCAAGTTTGTTGTGTCCAAGAACGAATCGGTAACTTTGTCGTCGGGAAAGAATTTGACGCTTTATTGATTGGAACCGGACAAAAGCCTCTTCGCGAGTCAACACAATACGTCGAAGGAATAGAAGATGCTGATGCTCAAGCGATGGAAGCTTTGAGCGAAGGGATCGAGTCCGATTTTCCTGATGCTTCGACGTTCGGTCCGCATTTGTTCGTCGAACCGGAGGATGGTTTGCAGAAAGTGTTTGAAAAGTTCTTGTTCTCCGGGGATGATCGGAATATTGCAAAAGTGTTTGTGAGGGGGAGGAAGGTTGGGGGACGGGATACGATTTAGACTTTCAAGGAAGGGGTACGGTTGTGTCGAGCTGGGATGTTTCAGGGACTTGCCTAGACGCCAAAGTGTTTAGTGATTATGTATAATGCTTTTGCGATTTATCACATGAACCTAGAGTGACACAAAGAAATGTTCTACAAACCCAAACTCTAATTGAGACAACCTTTTCGACACCGATCAATCCGACTCGGAACCCCCACCTTCCTCTTCGTCATCATCCTCTGCGATATCCGCATCATCAATCAACGTTGCATCGACGATACTTTCGTCGATCATGGCGATGATTTGTCGATCTTCTTCGCTTTCGTTGGGGTGGAGATAGTCGGCGGGGAGGGAGCCGTGTTTGTCCTTGATTCTATTCAGCCAATGCGAAAGGGAAGGTTGGGAATCAGTTGGTTCATTCCAACGGTAAAAGGTCACGGGCAAGGGCCAATACTTACTTTGGATCCGCACCCGCATCCAACAACATCTCCATCACGCCTTGCCGCGCTGCGGGGTACTCAAGTTGGGCCGCAAGATGAAGCGGTGTGGCTTTGTCGAGACGGTTTTGTAGATCGACGTCGGTGCCTAATCCGTGGCAAGACGACGGTTGAGGAATCCGAAATGTTCATATTTCGATTTGATTGAAGATAAACAGGTCTCATCAGCAGAGGATCACACGTTTCGCTCCCCATAACACTCTCTGACGAACCTTCAGTTTCGAGCAAAATTTCCAGCACCTCGGGAGAGGGTGTTGAGGCGCTAAAAAGCGATCAGAACGAGCGGGATGACCAGAATGAGTTTGAGCGTTGCAGAATCTCATGAAAAGAGGGATCTCTGGACCGTACGCGTAATGTAATGCTGTGGCCGCAAATCCCATGCGAGGATCCGCGAATTCGATATTTCGATGAGCGATGAGGACACGTTCGTGGTTTGACCGAGCGGAGGGAAAACAGAGGGGGGGACAGATGTTTGTTGACGAGTCAGTACTCGAGACATTAGTATCCTTTCCCCTAGCCACTTTCGAACTCTGCCATCTCATCTCGCTCCCCTTGCATCGCCGCGCCTTTAGCACCGCCGACCCCAACTCTCTCCACGTCTTTCTCATCCACCCACGATCTCTAGAGCCATCACGCACCCGTATTCCCCAATCCATCCTGATAATTCACATCATACTCCTCTTCCCCTTCCAGGACGGTTTGTAACAAGTCGACGGCATCCTGCTTGCCCGCGTAGAGTATTCGTTCGTCTGGGTTTGGTGGGTCAGGGTGGATGGGGAGGTAGGAAAGGGATAGGTAGAGTCAGTATGTGCGTGGTTCCTGGGTTGTAGAACTACGAATTGGACTTGCTTGGTGTAGCCATGGTTGGGAAGGATGAGGTGTTGGTACGGAGGCGGCGTCAGGGCAGAACAATGAAAGTAATCCAAGAGGCTCGAGCAACACCGCGACTCAACGCGCGCGTCGGCCTCGGTGATTCATTCATGATTTATCGACCAAAGCGCAACTAATTCAAGACGACGTGCAGTTTGCCAAAAGAAATATACCGCAAACAAGGGACTACACATTTTACAGAAGACACTACTGCAAGGGAACAGGATCCACGCTCACCGACGATATACTCGTATCAACACATCGCGCCCCACTCCCAAAGTCCCCGACCAAACGCGCTCGAGGCCAAACCCAATCTCCGAGCAACGCCTAGTCTTGCTGCAAGTCGACGGTAGAAATCATCTCGACGGCTTGCTCGAACGGCCTCCTACGTTCGGCCGAGCTCGACTCTTGTGCCCGAGCCAATTCGGCCCATCCTTGTCCCAACCCTCTTTGTTCCTGTTCCTGTTGCTGTGCTTCAGGCCCACTCGACCACGCCCTGCTCGTGTCGGCTCTGGGTCGAGCTCGCATCGCCGGAACACGTTGTACGACCCTTTCAAAGATGGTCCACCCACCTTCTTCTCGAGGCCTCGTGTCCTGCTCGTCGACGAGTTCCATCTCGTTCGTCGCCAATGTCGTCGCAGGTTGATTCGGTTCTCGTTCTTCTTCCTCGTCCTCATCCTCATCATCGCCGTCCACTACCACTTCTTCCTCTTCCTCTTCGTCCTCGATCGAGTAGTTGAACTGCACCTCATTCTCATCATCGTCCATGTCACTATCCTCATCCTCTACATCCTCCTCGAGCGCTCCCTCATCCCCCTCCTCATAATCCCTAATATCGACCACGGCCGAATGCAGCATCTTGTCCTTGTGACCAAAGACCTCCAACATGTGATAAGGTCCATCAACGACGCTCTCCTTGGTGCGCGTAATCTCACTCTTGATCGAGCTCGAAAGGCAATAAACGATCACGCGCAGGGAGGGGGAAAGGTTCGCGGTCAAACCTCGAAGGGTGACGGCGCGTGCCTCTACCGAAGTGGGGTCGAGAAAGACTTCTCGTATAATGGGAGGTGAATTTGTTGAAGAATCATCTTCTTCGTGATCGTCGTGTGAAATGAATCGAGTTGGGTCGAACAAGGGCATAGGTAAGTCTTGTTCTCGATCGAGTACGCGCTTGCTCCTAGCCTACCGTACGTGCACTCGGGTCAGTGATGAGGATACCCCGAACCTACTACCAGACTGAAATTAATAAAAAAGAGTTGACGTACCTCCCAATCGGTCTCAAAGAGTTGAGCGGGGAGGAGTTGTGTCTCGAGAGCGGATTGCGCCGCGAGGAACGTGTCCGAGAACAAGGGGCGTGGCATGCTGGGTGTGCGGTTCGCCAAGGTTTTACTACACTAGGAAAAGACTGCGCAGAGTCAGACTTGGGTCAGCCTTGCTTTGATCGGGCGAGAGGGCACGGTCGCTGTGCGAGCCTCGAACGAGCGGGCACGACACGAGTCACAGGAGCGTGTATGCGGTGCGGGCAGCGGTAAAGGCAGCGGTAAAGCGGGGTTGGGATGCGACGTAGCATTGAGCGCAACTGAGCGTACTGGGCACCTGAACAGCACACGCCATTCACACCTGATGCAGCACCTTCTGGACTGGCCTCGACGTGTTTCATCGTTCAAACACAACCCAGGCGCGAGGTGTTGACAGGTACTCACACAACAAGACCTGTGTCGAAGCGGTGTTGAGGCACGTGATTGAACACTGGACAAGACTGTGCACGCGAGAAGCGAGGATCGAGGTGTGGCGAAAGGGCAATATAAATCTGTACTACTAGTAATAAACAAAACTATGGACAAAACAAAGGACAGGCGCGCCAGTTAAAGTTGGTTCCACCAGGTCTGGCCAAAACAAAACCAAGATTATTGCCTGCAGGCGCGCGTGAGGTCCCCGTCTCCACACCCCGTCTTCGTGGACTTCGTGTGTCCAGCCGTATCTCGCTCGGAACGTCGACTTGTCGAACTAAGAGTCCTCTTCTTCCACTCGATCTGGAAGCTCTGTCGCCGTCGCCGAATCTCGTCGGATCTTTTGGAACCGAAGACCGAAATGGACTTCGAGGGGCTTCGAGCCTCTATTCAGGAGTCCAAGGGTCGCCTAGTGTCTCTGTAAGCCATCCAAGGGGGTTTTAGTAGGTATGGTTGACCCTGAATATAATTATGCTGTCAATGAAGTCTATCAAATAAAAAGGGAATGCTTTGCAAAACGCACACTAGCAGAAGCCAGTAGTGTAGGACTCATTGACCCTGCATCAGGATCAACCATACCTACTAAAACTCCCTTGGATGGCTTACAGAGACACTAGGCGACCCTTGGACTCCTGAATAGAGGCTCGAAGCCCCTCGAAGTCCATTTCGGTGATCGGTTCCAAAAGATCCGACGAGATTCGGCGACGGCGACAGAGCTTCCAGATCGAGTGGAAGAAGAGGACTCGTAGTTTGACAAGTCGACGTCTCTCCGACTTTTCCGAAGGTTAATATAATACTGTTACTGAAATCTACCAAAAAAACAAAACAAAAAAATCCTCAGTGCGCTCCAAGCCGAAAATAAAAAATAAACAATGAAAGCGTCCAGTCCACTCCATGACTCTGGTATGCGTTTAAGTGTGTTCTTGCTTCACCATCTCGTATCCCTCCAGGCGTTTCCTCTTGTGGTATCTTAACCGCGTTACAAGCACGTAGACCAAGGGCGGAATTGCGATCACCGCGAGCAGCGCCGCGGTCGATGGAGCAAAGGGCGACGGTAGAGCAGGCCTTGGAACCTGCTTCGTCGTGACGACAACGTCCGGAGTCGGTCGCTGATTTGAAGGTACTGTGCCTTCGATCCGGTCCTCGAATACCCGCTTCAGCGATTGTTCCATGACTTGAACCAACGTCCAGTCCTCGGTCGAGTTTTTGCATATGCCGCGAATGTGATTCGAGCGCACCTTATGTGATTCAGGCGAGCTCAGCAACATTGGCGAGAAGTCCGTGAGCTGCTTGGTCACTTGAAGCGTGCCCAGTACGACGGACATGTCGACCCTGAAATGACGCAACGAACCACTCGAACCCGTGATTTCGGACGATTGCCCCGCAAAGTCGGGTCGATGCCTGACCACAGCTTTAGTGACAGGTACGAATACGGGATGGCCACCGAACGCACGGAGGACGAATTCAATGCAGTCGCTTGGGCTCATTTCCTTGTTGACGATGATGGAACTCGTGAGGGAGCAGACACCATCTCGAAGTACATAAGTGGCGTATCCGACCTCGATGCGGTGTGTCGAATCCAGAAAGTAGGCCCTATGAATTGCATCGAGTTTCTGCGTTAGCTGGTGTGGCCGCGCCACCGAGCGCTGCACAAGGACACTCACCACGGGTCCAGAACTTTCTTGGAGCGGTGACCCCAAAACAAATACGGGTTCCTCACTGGTGTCGAAAAAGCAGCAGGCACTGTTGCACCTGGCTTAAGCCAATCCCAAGTTCCAAAGCGATCCATAATCTCCTCGAGCATCGGCGTCTGCGGTGGTGAGGACAGTATTCTACAAGTGCTCCTCCCTAACGATTGGGAAAAGACCATACAGCTCGGCAGCATCCCCTTGGTGATGAAATCGACATCCACCATGACTCTGTGATCAGGACGGAGTATGTATCCCCCTTGCGTACTGATATTGAAAGATCGACGCAGATCGCGTGCCCATTGAACAAAGGGGGCTATCGCTTCAATGGGGTCGGCGGAACGAGGTGGAACGTCCCAGGTCAACTTGCCCGCTGGCTGCAGGACAAGGTATTCGTCCCAATCGACTGAGGCTGGAGGAACGATGAAGATATAGTGTGGTCAGGAGTGGTGCGCTGGGTATCACCATAGCTTCGTCAGCATGACGCACCAACCCATCGTACACCATCGGCCATGGACCGAAGGTAACAGTCTTGTGCCGCCAGGTTCTGGCCCCAATACCAAAAGCTGCAGCAGCATACACAGGTGGATGTTCACACACTACTTAGTTAGTTAACTCTCACTGAATTCTGGGGGAAAGCCGACTGACCCGACACCTCTTTCTGATTGAGCCATTCCAAGCAACGCTTCTCTTGCGGGCTCGAGGGGCTCGATGCCCGGGAGGTTCCACTGGCTTGGGTCGACCGCAAAAGTGCCACGCAGGCTGTCCGACCTGATGACCCAATTTTTCAGAATACCCCACCGTACCAACACAATGTCCGGATCGGCCGAAGCGAGCTTTCGCAGGACCGACAGCGTGATCGGGCCCGGATCCAACAGGTAAATGTAGATCCGTGTGAAGCCGAGCGATTTTTGGTACTGGCGGCGACGACGGGGGGTCGTAAGTCGGCAAGATCAGTAACCAACTCCATATCAAAATATACAATTGCGACCACTTACGCTGATGTGATCTTTAATAGACGACGAATACAGCTCGCCCCGTAGAGGGGCCAGGCACACAGCTCCCTGACCACGACCCGTGCGATGCTCGTCCACATCCAAAGCAGCAACAGAGCGAGCGAGGATGAAGGCGTCGGGTGCGGGCGAAAAATTGATCGGATTGACGGAAACGTATCTATGGATATTGGCAGTCAGCTCGCTTCACCTATGTCCGATCAAATAATATCAGAACTTACATTTCGGCCTTCTCCCAGGCGATCGCGTCGTATGTCAGCTGAGGTATTCTCGCTAATGAACAGACGATCTGGGCCTGCGAGAGCGTCAAGTACCTGCCAAAGCCCGGGGAAAAACGCACAAATAGTTCAAGACCTCACAAAGCTAGCGCAGCCGCGAGGAAAAGGGTGGTGTCATTAGCTTACCCTCCCCTGAAATGATAGGCGGGCGAGCTCTTCGCCCTGCCCGTCGTGGCTATGACTGTCCCGTCGGGCTGCCGAATCAGAACTGAGCATTCGATGACATTGTCCGGATAATGGGTCTCCTTAGCCAAAGTGATACCAGTCAACACCGCATGTATGATAATCTCGCGGCGCGCGTTGGGCACGACCAGGGGTCGCGGGTCCACGAACGCCGAAACGAGGTACACTTGGTCGTATGGCGCTCGGAGATGGGCCACGTCAAAGTGGTGCATGATGACCGGCACGATGGTGTTGGAGAGGGGGAGTGTAAAGGAAGAGATGGCATCGTAGTCGGCCCAAGCCGGAAGGTCGTTGATGGCGTTGTCGTCGCCGAAATCCTGCCCTGAGCTTGAATCGGGCGAGAGAACACCGGCGACGATCGTCTGCTTCAGGGGCGGTCGCCGCTCGAGTGGCCCACTATCACTAGAGGTCGATTGCTGCAGCCATGACAGCATGAGAGCCTTTGCTTGAAAGTGATATGAAGTTAATACACATATCGAACAGATGAGGAGGGTCGCGAACCAGAGACGGTAGTCGGTCCACCAGTGTCGCCGGTCACGATGATCGCGTGCACCGCTGTTCGCACCAAGGGCAGAGTCGACTGCCAGTCCGTGGGACCGCCTTGTGGGAAGTTGGGAAAGCAGAGCTTGGCAAATGGGAAGACGGAGCCACTGGTTCATGCGGAAGCGTGTGCACCGGCTGCGACGTGGGGAAGCGCGTTAGGAGTCGAGTTCGTTCTCGTCCAAAGTCGGAATGGTCAGGCTCGGTGAAGAAAAGCCAACCACAAGTAGGGTATCAGCAATGGGAGGGTGATGAGCAATTATGACAAGGAGTGTGAGATCAGCGAGAGATTGACAGCGTCTCGATTACAAGGGGTTCAGGGGTGAGTTGAACTTGCTGGTGGTACGCGCGCGTCTGCGCGCTACAGCGAGACGCACAGGCACTAAACTAATCCGAGACGCGACGATGGATCGCTCGCGCTCGGCCCGTTTCCCCGGCAGCTGCTAAGTATTACTACAGTGTAGGTACTAGGTGACTCAAGAACGCGGCCCTGGGGTCTTGTGCAAGCCTTTTCCAACTAGAGAGTTCCCAATGCCCACCTTCACTTCCTTCTGATCAGACCCGCACAACCTTGAACGCACCGCCGTGCGCCGGCGCCCACCGCTTCAACGCGCCACCTTGTTTGTCTCACCTTGGTTTCGGCATTCGAGGAGCTCCGCGCGTCCATCCAGGAGTCCAAGGGACGACTGGTTTCGCTGTAATCACCTAAGGGGTTTTTTAGTGGGTATGGTTGATTTTGTTCCTTACCTTACCTTAAGCTCACCTCACCTTAAGGCTCACCTCACCTTAAGTTAAGCTCACCTCACCCCACGTCACCTGTGTCAACAACCTTAGGAAATGCACATCGCGCGCCACGTAACACGTGTTCTCGCAGTCTGTGTGACTGCATCGACACCGCCCCAGCCTCCGACACCCGTTGGGCCACCCGTCAGCTCAGGAATTCATACTCATACTCAACAGCATTCGATCGTTCCTAAAGTAATCGAATGGTCGTTCTCTCACACATGGTTGCAAGCCATGGTGCCTTCCCACCCCCATTGCCGATCTAGGCAACGCGACGATGGAGGCTCCCATACGGATGGTGTAGACAGAACCTCCTCTAGAAATGACGAGTGCTATCTCTCTCCACCTTATGACCAAGAGCTCACTCGCCCTCTCTTCAAGCACATGTACCTCTTCCTACATCCCTACCTGCATTACACACCCATGCTAGCCTCCAAGCCGCTCCTCCTAACCCGACGAGCCTCGCACGGACGCTATGCTTCCCACCATATCTACCTACCTTACTACTCTGAAAACCCCCCCATACGTCACCACCTGTTTTGCAAAACCATGCTAGCCTCCAAGCCGCTCCTCCTAATCCGACGAGCCTCGCACGGACGCAATGCTTCCCACCAACTACCGAACTGCCCAACCAACCAACTAACTCAGCCCTATGACCTCAGCAATCCTCATTTCTATTACATTTGGACTCCGATCGAATTCCTCACAGTGATATGTTACAACCCACTTCTCATCGTAACGACCCAGCGAAGGAGCCAATACCGGATACTGTTCTTTGCGCCCGTAAAAGGACAGGATAGGAGACCCCCCTTTCACTCGCCTGTAAAAAATGTGAACACCTTTATCGATCCGCGACATATGAGAATGACGAACTATTGCAACGAATTGTTGCAATCCGCCCCTGTCCTCCGCACGCTTTCAATGAACACTTACTCTTCCGCTGACCTTCGCTGGCCCAATACTCTGCCTGATACTACCATGCACTTACTCGACACCTACAATAGTTCCTCGACACCTACGATACTTTCATCTATTGAGGAATGCCAATTTCCCCATCCAATGCCAAACCTGAGACCTGTTACAATTCACTCCTCTGTCTCTTCTTACCCCATACTCTGCGCTGGGCCCGGTGTTTATGTCCCGGCGGATTTTAAAGCCGACTTGCCTGAGAAAACTTACTCCTGTCAGATCCCGAACTCGAGAATGCCATACCAACAACCGATCACGCCATCATGCGGAAGTGACTTGGTTCCGACTTTCACGCACTTTTCCGGAATACAATCCAACCTAGTCATTCAGAACGCCAACCCCATTTTACATCAACAACGACTGGCCAACAATGCTTCGACACCAACCGAAGCCAACATCACGAATAACTCGCCGACGAGAGAAGGCGATGAATCTGGAGGCTCGCCCAGTAAGCGTGGACGTCTCACTCACCACGCACGTCTCGCCTATGGGGAAGGGAGTCTTGTTTCAAGCGTCATGGGGACCAAACGTCGTGTCGAGGAAGGATTGTCCATTGTCAGTACTCAACCAAAATCCCCATTCTCTTCTCGGACCTTGTCTGACGAGGTGCTGCTTATGGCCGCAGGACCAATAAACGAAGACATCGAACCCCGAAAACAAAATCACATTCATCTTCTCCATACACTCAGCACATATTTTCTTCTTGCAATAACAACCAATCTTCACAGTATATCAGCCCCGACAAGAAGTATCATCCTTCTTCTCATCCTTGTGTTGGATAAAAATCGTGTTAACGCAGCAACTCCGATCTCTATCGCAAGCCTCAACGTGAATGGACTTGCAGACCCCGTAAAGCTCCAACAAGTGCAACAAACCTTAATCAACTCAGACTACCATGTCGTCAGTCTAAATGAGCTCAAGTTCCGAACGGACACACGGCTACCGGTTGACAACCGATTTTCAGCCGATCCTTACACCCTCCGTCCGGGCTGGCTCGGGAATGAAATGGGGAACCCTCCTTCTAGTCCGCAATAACCTGCCGATACTAAAGTCCTTCACATTCACCGAAGGGCCACTGGTAGGACGAGTCGCCGCCGCTGACATACTCGTACGAGCAAGAGAAGGCACAGATATGGTCCCAATTCGTATCGTGTCCGCCTACTGCCCACACGTAGGTTATGCGCGCAACAAAGAAAATGATGACAACGCCATCACGGGTTTCTGAACCGCTATGCAAGACCTCATACGAACCGGCCCACCGAATTGGGCGGTAGTAGGTGATTTCAATGCAGTACTTGACGCTCGGGAAACAGCCGCAACTAATTTTCCGCGACTCCGACCGACTCCGCTCGAATACTGCCGCTTCCTACGCCAAACTGATGGCCACGATGTGTGGAACGAGTTGGAATCACTGGCGCTCGCCGAAAGTTGGACACACAAGCTCTACGGGAACGCGCAAACCACGAGCGTCATAGACCGGCTTGCGACTTCCGTAACGACAGGGAATGCGGACATCGAGGCTCTACGCCCGATTGTGGCCACTGACCACAGGCCAATCAGATGCAGGTTATGGTTTCCAGGGCTCTGCGTCGTAAGTGACGAAGTAGGCGACGATGGACCGAGAAAAATCAAAGTTCCGCCGAGGGGTAGCGATACTCGGCGAAGATTCACGAAAGACATGGAAGACGGCGTTGCCAATGTACAGTGTTTAAGGGAAATATCGGAAGACGCGATTGTAAGTTCACAGGAAGTCCGGGACACTGCCTATAAAGAGTTCTCTCTGCTACTGGTTGATACTTCTCTGAAGGTGTTCGGCGAGAGGTGGGGCCCAACAATGAACAAACGCCAGTTCGTCGGATCCCCCGAATTGCGACAAATGATTCAGGACCGTTATCATATGAACCGGTACATATATGCCCTCAATACTATTTCTATCCACATACATATATGCCCTCAATACTATTTCTATCCACATACATATATGCCCTCAATACTATTTCTATCCACATACATATATGCCCTCAATACTATTTCTATCCACATCCTCAAACACAAGCAGGATGTACAGAGCTGGTTCAACGACATGCATGAGGCTTTAGCAATGCAACACGACGACGTCTACAACAAGATAGAGGACACACTGGTTGGTATCCGCCCGAAGGCGCAGTCCTGGAGACAGCGATGGTCTGGCGTCGACAACTCTGCAAAGGATACATGCTCAGGAGAAGCGGGAACGCAAAGAGATGACACAACGGACTGACAATCTCCGAATCTAGAGTGTCATTAATGGGGGATCTGTAAAGAGGATCCTCATGCCGCGGACAACACTGGTTCAGCCACGAGTGGTTGAAACTGCGGGGGGAAATACTACCGCGGATCCAACAGAAGTACGTACCACCTTCAGGCAATATTTCAGCACTTTATTCAAAAAGACCGAGAACAACCAGTGACGGCTAAGCCGTGGATGAACTCAGAAAGCTCCCGACGCTTCCTTAATACAACACAGCAGGACCAATTCGAGTGGCCTAAGCCCCTGACACTCGGCGACCTCCGAACGCTGCTCAGTAGAGGAAATCGGGAGCCATCCCCCGGGCCAGATCGATGGGAGAAATGGACCGTGGCAATTCTGGGAGACCGAAGTATGTCCGTGGTCCTGGCCCTTTTGAACTATGTGCTGGTGAATAACTACTTTGATAAGCTGCGTGACCACTATCTCCTTCCGATGTTCAAAAATCGGGGTCTCTCCACCCAATTGAGCAACTACCGGGCGGTTGTTTTGGAAATTTCCTTGCGGTTACGGCGGCTGCATGGTTCACACGTCAAGCACAGGCTTATGCAATGAAACATCACATGATACCAGAGACACGGGTTGCGGTACAAAGCGGCGTACAGCAGCGGGATCTCACGAGCTTCCTTGCGCAACTCGAAGCATGGGCTGTTCGAGCAAAGACCCCTATTTACGGCCTTATTCGAGATCAAAAGAAGGGTTTTGATCTGCTGCGGGCAGAAGCCGGATACGACGTTTACGAATTTTTCGGCTTTGGACCGAACGCGGAGGCTTTTGACCGAGCGCGGTTAGCACACGGCTCGTTCATGATGAAGACACCATATGGCCTGACCTAAGATGGAATGTGGAACGCTATGTATCTCGCACTGAGGACACTTATGTCAGAACCGTTGCGAGAGCGAACGGAGTACGACTAAGGAGAGAAGTGTCACTCAGGCGCAGACCAATCTAAACAAGCTAATAGATTGTAAGGCCAGGGCAAGATTTGTGAGGTGATAATATCTTCCGTTTAGCAAATAAGAATTAGAATGATGAGATCAAACCTAATCGTAGTAGAAACTCTTCAGACTCTTAACCAATAACTGTGACACTCCCCCTAGTTCAGAGCTTTGAAAGTTGAACCATTCCCATCGCTTTGCGGTGCGCAGCGAACTCGATCGGGCCGAGCCCCTTTGTGGGAACGTCGGCCGTCATTGAATCGGTTGGGCAGTAGACCAGCTTGATGTCACCAAGGGTGGCGCGCTCGCAAACGAAGTGATGAACCACATCGAAGTGCTTGGTGCGAGCGTGGTGAGCTGGGTTGTAGGCGATCTTAATCGTCCTGATTGTCCTCGTAGATCATCGTGGCTGAGGGCTGCTCGACGCTCAAGTCCTTGGCGACCTGACGAAGCCAAATCACCTCCTTGGTTGCCAACGAAACGGCGAGGATCTCAGACTCGGTCGTCGACGTAGCGACGAGGGTTTGTTGCTTGGACTGCCATGAGATAGCAGCACCACCGAGGAGACTCACATAGGCACCAACTGAGCGACGAGTCTCGAAGTCGTTGGCCCAGCTGGCGTCGGAGTAGGCGATGATGACCGTAGATGCATTGGGTCGGTAGCAGAGACCGAAGTCAATGGTGCCAACGAGGTATCGAAAAATCCTCTTGACCGCGAGCAAGTCGTTTTCGGTAGGACCAGCGAGACGCTGCGCAGCACTGCGAACAGCGGCGGCGATGTCGGGTCGAACCATCTGAGCGGTGTACCGAAGAGCACCGACCATGGATTGATAGAGGTGAACATCCTTGATCAGGGGCGACGAATCGAGCTCCCTGGCTTCGCAATCGATCATCGGAGTCGTCTTGGGCTTGGACGAAGCAAATCCGAATCGAGCGAGGATGTCCGTGATGTAGCGAGACTGATGCACGATACAATAGCCCGCATCACGTTTGAACTCGAGAGAGAAAGAAAGTGAGACGCAGCACCTTGTCGTTTGAGCTTGAAGGTAGTTTCAAGCGCTCCGAGCTCCTCACGAATCGCGATGATCCAGAACTTGGCGTCAGGACAGGAAATTGCCTCCTCGTACGTCGTTGGAGTGAAATGGCCTTGAGGGACGGAGACGCAGAGATACGTCTTCTCCCATTTTCCGTTGATCTGCGGCAAGACATCGTCGATGCGATTGACTTGGAAGTTCGAGCTCGAAGAATCGAGTGCTGGACCAGCGAATAACGCTTGACGACGCTTATAAGGAATGATGTTGGACACGTCAAGCTCGCCGTACTTCCCGGGCTGGTAACCGTTCTGGACTTGAACGTAGCCATCGGGGACAGGCACGAGTTGTTGTGGAACCTCCGTCTCGACCGGGGTAACAGTCGAGTCGTTTTCGGAGATTTCGGAGATTTGAGGTACCTCGAAGTCAGCTACGAGCTCCGAAGTCTCAAGAAGATGATGTTCGCACCGACCGAAGGTAGCATGGCGAGTTTGAACCTCTTTTTGTTGATCCTTGAGCCAAACTACATAGTTGTAGTTGTTGAAACCAACAAGGATACCTTCAACGGCTTTGTCGTCAAGCTTCGTCCGTAGAGTTCCATCGATTATAATACACCCCGTAGGAGTGTACACCAGAGAGCGACGACGAGAGTATCACAGGACCAAAGTATGTGGAATTAACACTGGACACTCGTGTTAGTCACTACAATGACTATGACTTCTGATCCACCATAGGCTCACCTGGACACTCGTGTTAGTCGCTGAAGGGAGACTAAGAGTGTCCAGGCGCGCGCTCCCTTCTCATAAGGCCCAGGCGCACGGGCCTTACACTCCACCACCTGAACCAAATGTAAAGCGCGGCTCCACTAGCGCCTCACGACCGCCTCAAGCCACCCTGCGCGCGGCGCCATGGGCGCCTCTTGACCTTAGTCTTTTGAGTAGTCTTTCTTCGCCTGCGATTTACACCGTTTGATCCTTTCTGTTCGGACTCGGAATCAGTGAGGCTCGAGAGCGATCTCGTGCCTTTCACCAAACTCCCTCCCCCCCTTTTTTTTTTTTGACTGGGGCTCATAAATTGCAATCCTTCGGGTTGGCTGGGACCGCTACAAAAAGAGCTAAAGGAGGTTATAAAGCAACGACGGCAAGCAGTTGGGTGAAAGTCAAACCCCTGCGCGCAAAGAGCGCTGCGCAGATCAAAACCCGCCGAGCACCTAACGCGGACTCCAACGGGCGGTGAGTACTGCTCCTGTAAGGCTCGGTTGCCTTCCGCTATTTAACTACCCTTCTGATTTCAATATGCATCTATTGAAATTGTCAGTCTTTTGGACTGGGTAACCTAGTCGTGAAGGGCCTGGGGTATTACACCTCCCCTCTCTACATCGATATGGACGAATGCGACAGCGCCGAAGGGTTTGATGTGACTCACACGAGGCTTCTTTCCGAAGATGATCTCGTAGGGTGTTACTCCGTTGAGACGAGCCACAGTCGTGCGGTTTGAGAGGTAGACGGCAGCTTGCATCGCGTACGACCAGAAAGTCTTGGGAAGATTTGCGTCATGGAGCATGGCTTTGACCGTCGTCATGATCGATCCGTTGAGACGTTCGACCTGACCGTTGTTCTCGGGGGTGTACGGCGCAGTGCGCTCGTGAATGATCCCGTTGGTCTTGAAGTAGGTCTCGAACATCTTGGAAGTAAACTCGCCGCCGTTGTCAGAGCGTACGAATCGGATCTTCTTCCCCGTCATGTTCTCAACGCTAGTTCGAAACGTGTTGAAGGCCTCGATGACTCCCTCGGATGAATTGGAGGAGAGCGGAAAGACCCATCGACCGCAAGAGTGCTGATCGACGATAGCGAGGTAAACGGTACGACCTTGGTGATCGGGCTCGGGAACGAAACCCAGATCGATACATACGCGCTCGAGAATCTCGGTGGCGACGGTGGCCTTGATCGTGAAAGGACTACGCTTCGACTTGGCAAGAACGCAGTGCAGACAATCACTGATGAGCTTGTTCGAAAGAACGAGGCCTTGTACAGCCCCGCCCCGCGCCATGTCGATAATCGTCTGAGGACTGGGATGACCGAAACGGCGATGCCAAAGCATCAGCGGCGCGCCAACCGTCTCGCGAGTTGCCAAGGCGAGGTTCGGTTGCTTGATGTCAAGCTCGTAGAGACCATCCGAGACGATCGTGCTAGCGATGAACTCGCCATTGCGAAGGATGGTACACGACTTGTCCGGCTCGAAGTGGACTGAGAGACCCGAGTTCGTCATTTGTCAAACGGAGAGTAGTCCCACGGGCATACCAGGCATGTAATACACCTTCTTTGCCTCGAGTTTTCGACCACCAGCAGTTTCGATAGAAAGCGTACCGTGTCCCGGACAGACGACCCATTCGCTGTTTGCGGTTTCGGCTTCGTACGGATCCTCGATGAAGTCCGTCAATTGCGTATGATCGCCGGTATGGTTCTTCCACGCGCCAGAGTCGATAATGAATCTAGACTTGGCGGATTGACCAGCTGACATCACGGAGAACGCCACAGCCTCTTGGTTGGATGACTGGGCGGGCTTGACCGATTTGGCTTTGCCACGCTTCCTTGACTGTTTGCCTTGAGGAGGTCGATAGCCTTGACCATTCGGGTTGGTGTAACACTCGTCCGCATTATGTCCCTTCCTGTTACAGAAGTCGCACATTTTGAGGGTGTTGGCGGAGAGCGCACCGGCGTTCGATGAGCTCGAGACTTTGACGGGAACGAGTTGCATGTTGGCTGTAGCACAACGTTGGGCTTCCGATTGAATGTGCTCGGCCACAAGCGATGGACGAATAACTACTTTTTCATCAATTGCGGCGGCTTGTTTGTACCACGTGTTGACGACGGACCAACTGGGCGGGAGCGAGAACAGAATGATACATTGAGGTACTCGTCCGGAACGGGTTTGCCGATCTTCATCAGCTCTGCCGAGTATGTCAGAAGCTTGGTGATGTGCTCGTCCATGTTGTCGCCGTCACGGTACTTGGTCGAGAGTAGGCGAACGAGGCCGCTGTAGAGAGCATTGTGGCCGCGCTTCCTGTACTTCTTCTCGAGCAAGTCCCACATCTCGTGCGATGTTTCACAGTACGTGACCATTCCTTCGATTTCGGGACTAAGGGTTGCCATGATGTGACTCTGCGCCCAAATGTCGCGATCTGTCCAGGTTGCAATTTTCTTCTGGCGATCGGCCGATGCATCGAGCTCCGCAGCGTCGGGAATGTCGGTCGCAGGCGGGCGAGGCAGTGACAGCAGCTTCACCTGTTCACCGAGGACGATCTCCATGACCTTGTGACCCATAAAGAGCAAAGTCATCTTCTTGTGCCATGACACATAGTTGGACTCGTCCTTGAGTTTGACGAAGGAGTTGTGGAGCTTGTCCACCTTGCTGTGAGGCAGGTCGGTAGCAGCGAATAGGCTCATAACCTAAGATGGAATGTGGAACGCTATGTATCTCGCACTGAGGACACTTATGTCTTCTTGTGCCATGACGCATAGTTGGACTCGTCCTTGAGTTTGACGAAGGAGTTGTGGAGCTTGTCCACCTTGCTGTGAGGCAGGTCGGTAGCAGCGAATAGGCTCATAACCTAAGATGGAATGTGGAACGCTATGTATCTCGCACTGAGGACACTTATGTCAGAACCGTTGCGAGAGCAAACGGAGTAAGACTAAGGAGAAAAGTGTCACTCAGGCGCAGACCAATCTAAACAAGCTAATAGATTGTAAGGCCAGGGCAAGATTTGTGAGGTGATAATATCTTCCGTTTAGCAAATAAGAATTAGAATGATGAGATCAAACCTAATCGTAGTAGAAACTCTTCAGACTCTTAACCAATAACTGTGACATGACCGACCCCTTTGAAGTGGACGGACGAATGAAACAAGGCGATCCACCAAACCCGTTCAGGTTCTCACTTGCGATGGCCATGGGCTCCTACTGGTTGGACGAGCAAGTCTACGATGACCCTCTTCTCATCCCAACGCAAAATGGAGCACGGCGGCGTGCGCACACAAAGGCCGACAAGCTTACCCTCAGAATCACACAGGTAGCCGCAATGGACGACACAATTCTGCTAGCGAAGAGTGAAACTACGCTAGCTACCATGACGCTCTACATGGAGCTATTCCAAGAGGCGTATGGAACTCAAACGGACTGGGGTACGAAAACTCGAGCTATTGTTTTGGGAGAAACTGACTCACTGGTTGCGCCAACAGAAAGGGTGACGGTCAACACTCCTCACGGAGAACGACAGGTTGCAGTCGACCTGGCACATGTCTTCCTCAAAACGCCGTTTGCAGCACCAGATCGACAATATACCCAGCTGGAGAGTATTGTGCGCTCGGTTTGGTTTCCTAGCACATCGACTAGGAGGCTTCCGCGCTCAGCACTGCGACGGTTTATAGAGCAACAAGTAATTAACAGGTTGAGGCCAAGGCTAGCATTGTGCCCAATTTGACCGGAGGATGCGCTCAGACTTGATCAAATAGTCGCGCAGCGGATAAAGGAGTATTATGGATGGGTCTTCACACCAACGGCAAAGTTGGTTACCTTGCCGGTCGCCAAGTTTGGATTCGAGCTTACCAGCCTATGGCGACTAAACGGGGCACTGGCGGTTGACGGATTATTACGGGACCTCAATCATCACATTCCGGTGTTTGCAACGATGGCCAAGATCACGTTGGCCGATCTCCAATGCCGACACCATGGCTGCATTTCTCCTTTCATTGACCCCAAGCCCCTGTCTTTTCCGCACTTGCAACGAAAGGTCCCCCAGACGTGGAACACGGTTCTTAGTGCTTTACAACAATGCGGGAAGCTGCAAGTGCTGGAGACCGACCAATCAAGCGGTCTTACCTCGATGGTCAGTGCGGAGCATCCATACGCTCAGACAGGAGGGGCTCGGCGGAACGAACCACAGTTACAGCGGGCAGTGGCGGCACTTCCAGCTCGGCTTACGGATATACGGGAGCTCAAGAAAGGACCGCGGAGAGATCTACCGGACCTTTTCTATGATTGGCTAGATCCCAATACCAGATTGGTACGGCAGTGGTCGGATCACTTTGACGAACTGACTTTGGCCGAGGGACCAGTCCAACTCCTGCGAAGCAGAGCCGAGCGGAAAACTGAAGTCGAAGATCAGCTTCGGGGTGTAGTTCTTCCCATACTTAAAATGGGACAAGCGCAGGCCCAAGATATCTGGGCGACAGATGGCTCACTTATTGTCCTGCCCACGGGATTCGCTTCCGCGGCCGCAGCAGTTGTGGGACCAAATTGGGAAGCCCGGGCAGCTTTGTTCGCGGGCGCGTCAATTATGCAAGCGGAAGTGACAGCCCTGATTATGGCAGCACTGACTATACAATCTTACAATTTCGGGGCTACTACACCAATTCCGGTTCTCGCAGATCATCTGACATTGGTCAGATTTGCCAAGAAGATCAGGCAGGGCGATGTTGCACCGAAGAAACCGAGGGCTGCGCTTGCACACTACACGTGGCTCAAACATTTACTCGCAACGAACCACACGATCGAAATACAACATGTGAAAGCTCATACGGGACGGATGGACGATGCATCACGTGCAAACGAAAGGGCGGATGAAGCGGCCAAGAAGGGACATTCACAGCCTGACCTCATTGTGCCTTTCCCCGACTTCGCTCTCCCGCAGTGGACGATCACTAAAATGACCGCCAACAACATCAAATGGCTGGAAGGTGATATCAATAAGAAGATTTACGACCTTCAAGAAGACTGGCAGCTGAAGTCGTTGCCAAAGAAGACAGGCGACAGTGTTCGACTCCTATTGAATGTCGGACATTCAGTGGGGCAGTACCCATATCTTCGTGCAGTGTCAACGTATGCCGCACAGACACAGCTCCAAATGCGGGCACATGTTCTGCCCACTGCTTCGCGATGTTCAGAGAGACTGGGGACCTCCCCGGAGTGTGTGATATGTGGAGCAGAGGAAGAAACAGAGAAACACGCGTTTGGAGAGTGCCCATCGGGACAAGAACTTCGCAACAAAATTGGTCAGGAACTGTATCGGGCTACGCGAAGCAAACTCGAGGCACGGCAACAAGGATGGACTGACCTGCAGATACAGGAGCTATGTACCTTTGCCACCAAACTGGTGAGGGCACGTTTGTGGTGATTTGCGATGCCAATGATACCCAAACCGGATATCTACTGGACTCTAGACGAGCGATCGCGGACGCGGCTGGACCGGGCATGGCATCATGAGCTGATCAAAGGGGCTGGGAGAATTTGGGGCGGCCGCATGCGAAAGTGGCGGACATTCCAACAGAATATGGAATAGCATACCTCACTGGTGGAGGCGATAGTGGCAAGTTTGCCCCATCTACCCTCAGGAGCCGGGAGCCGAGGGGGAGGAGGGAAAACTGGTGTAAACCCTGAGAAATGGGGGCATCAGTCCTAATCCCAGCGAGGCGATGGCCCGTATACAATATGGGTGTATGATATGACATGTTATGGTGGTCCAGCGGATCTGGCGTTTGTTAGATTCTGTCTTTGAATATGACTAGCTGGAATTTATGACTTTAAACTTTAAACCAAGGTCAACGAGTCCTACACTACGGGCCTAGCCAGTGTGCTTAACTGCATTCCCTCCGTCTTTTCCGAGGATTTTTCGGCATTAATATAGATATGCTGTTAATGAGATCTGCTAGATAAAAAAAAAGGTATACCATCCCCCCCTCTCACGGCCCGCGCCCGGAGGCAGAATAGCGGCTAAGTAGTGCACTTGCTAACTTGCCTACGCTAATTGGCCCTTTGCCTCAACACATGGCACTGGCACCCCCACCTTCAAGCTTCAACCCTCCCCCACCGCCTTGCACTCATCGGCATCGCTTCAAGCATGGGCTCCCTGCGACAAACATCGCCACTGCAACAAGCAAATCCAGCGTCCCTAGTAGAGAAAGACAAGGAAAAAGACACCAAGACCAAGCGTAAGAAATTCACGAGGCGGAGGAAGAAGAAGGCGGCTGACGCGATCATCAACAGCGGGGCAACCACGGGGCCAGAGGATGGGGCGAAGAATAAAAAGAAAAAGAACAAGATGCCATGAGGTCATGGCCCGTGCGAGAACGAAAAAAGGAGCCAGTCTTGTCCCCGAAGAGCGAGGCGTCTGTAAAATCCTCCGGCTACGCTGCTCGCATTATGGTATAGTGATCAAAGATGATATGATAATAAAAGGCTAAGGTATGACTACTAGCTTTAAGACGCCAAGGCGAGAGACACAAGAGACTGCAGTGGGGGTAGAATCGAGAAGCGAGACCGAGTTCGAGTTCGAGAACGAAACGCTGAGGTCAGAGGCTGGAGACGATGCCAAACGAGACTTGAAACACGCAAAAGTGAGAGACAAGAAAACTTTGTGTTGGATCCTGGAAGTTTTCCTGAAAACAAGAAGAAAACTCCCCTCAAACGTCCCGCCAGTTCAAACCGCTGCTTTCTGTTCATTCCCCTTCACCGCTTCCTCCGCATATCGAGCTCGGTCTTCCTTCCAAATGCTGCCTTACTGATCCCGCTCGTCATTTTACGAGTCTTTGCGGCGCAAAAGTGAATGGCCGTTCGAAATCACATCCTCTTCCTCTCCCTCCCGTAAGCAGGCTTTAGCCTCCCTCCTCTCGTGGCCGCCGGAATGACTTGTCGTCGAGACGCCCGAGTCCAGAACTTACTGCCGCTACAACTTCTATTAGCCTCGAGAAATTTAAATAGCGGATGTGACCGGATCCCGAGTACCACAGTATTCACGGCAACCCAACAAGGCCGCGTCCGACACATTGACCGACTCGGAGCCCCCTCCATCGGAGCCATCGATCCCGAGCCTTGATTACTACCTGTGGCAGTGCACCCATGACACGGGCGAACAACAGATGGAGGGGTGCGTGGCGCTTCGGCTTTGGTGTACCGACAACGCTGAGCAAACGACAGCGGATGGCCTGCCGGATTTGACTTCGTTTGCCCGCAGTCCTGGTGACACGATTGATGAGACGGACGACAACACAAACGAAGGAGTTGACTTTGACATGAGTGATCATTCGAGCGACGATTTGAGTCATTACTCTATTGACGTCACAGACAACGGTGCATTTGTGCTCGAGGAGTGGGAGTCCAATGCGGAAGATGATGGCAGTGATGACAAAACTTGGGAATTTTTAATGGCTGTCTGGAATCAAAGGCTCTTGTTCCAAAAGCCTCAATCCAAACAGATGATGTGAGCGCTTGCGCGCTTTTGCCTTTTCATTGACTAGTGTCTCTTCATGTCATAGTGCGGATTTAAGGCAAGAGTAATTTACTTCAACACCCCCCCCCTTGCTCTTGGCCTGAAATTTGCCGAAGGCCAATAGCGTCGCAATGACGCTGGAAAATCGCTCGAGGCAGCGGCTTGGTGAAGATATCGGCCACCATGTCATGGGTAGGGATGTAGGTGACCAAGATCTCTCCATTTCGAACGTGCTCCCGAACAAAGTGCTCCAACATGCAAAGGTGTTTGGTGCAAGCATGGAAGACCGGGTTCTGGGTGAGCGCAATAGCGCCTTGATTGTCTCCAAGCAGACAAAGGGGCGACGATGTTTCAAGGCCGAGCTCGGTGAGGAGCGAGCGAAGGAAGACTGCCTCCTTGGCAGCGTGCAAAAGACCCAGATACTTGGCTTCCGTAGACAAACACGCCACTCGGGGTTGGAGACGGGATGACCACAATATCACGCCACCAGCCAGTTTGAACAAGTAGCCCATTGTTGACCTCGACGTGTTCACATCAGATCCCCAGTCCAAGTCAGAATACCCCTCGTATCCCAACAAGGGTTCGTTGTTAGCCACGTAATGGATGCCCAGATCGAGCAAGCCTTTGATGTACCGAAGGATGCGTTTGACAGCCTCGAGATGCGCTGCCCCCGCTTTGCCAACAAACCGAGAGAGATACCCCACAGTGTGTGCAAGATTGGGTCAGGTGGCAACAACGGCGTACATGAGGGAGCCAATCATAGAACAATATGTCGAGTTGTCGGCTTCATTGGGGTCGATCTTGGGCAACAACTGGAGGTTGGCCTCCATTGGCGATTTGCAGGGATTGCAATTGGACATGCCGAAACGAGCCAACACGTCGACAAGGTATTGGCGCTGCAGGAGGGTGATCCCGCCATCATCATGCCGGACGACCTGAACCCCTAGAATCCAGTCAGCCGGGCGTTTTACGCCATAAAGGGTGTCGAGTTGATCCAGGACTTGATCAATCTCCCCAAGGTCGGGACCAAAGAAGAGGAGGTCGTCTACATAGAGCACAATGTAGTGATCACCCAAAATGTCAGTGCGCCTATAAATGCATTCATCCAGGCAAGATGGCGGTAGCCAAGATTTGCTAGAGTGGCGTTGATCATGTCGTTCCAGACTCGACCAGCTTGCTTGAGCCCGTAGATGGAACGGTGAAGACGGAGGCACTTGCCGTCATAGCCTTCAATGCCAGTGGGGACGCGCATGTAGATCTCTTCCTCCAGGACGCCGTGGAGGTAGGCCTTGTCCACGTTGGCTTGTATGATGTGGTGGCCCCTGGAGGCTGCGTGCGCGACGAGAGCGCGAATGGAGGTGAACTTTGCCATTGGTGCAAACGTCTTGTCAAAATCACCTGCCCGCTGTGCGCATCCCTGAGCTACGATGCGGCTCTTTAACGACACCATTTTGTCCGCCTTATCACGTTTGGTCCAAAACACGTGGCGACTCGGCAAGATAGTGGCTGCCCTGGGAACGGAGGTAAGGTCGACCATGCTGAACACCTTGAAGTCGTCCTTCATTGAGCGGAACTCCTCGATGGCACCAGCTTTCCAACCTTCCGCATGAGGGTGGCGCATGGCTTCCTTCCAAGTACTGGGATCACTGTTGGGAAGCGTGAAAGGATCTTCGGGCTCGGAGAGAGGACAGTCCGCCTTTGAGACATCAATGCCGACCTCCGCAAGATTGGCAACCAGCGCAACAACCTCGTCGCCGAGTGAGAATGCAAAGGCAGAAGGTGTCGAGCGCAAGGATGCGAGGGCTCCGTACCGAGCCGGCGGATTGCGCGCACGTGGGCCTGCGGGTGGCTGCCAGGTCGGGCCAGGGGCGTCGAAACGCAAGGCAGCCGGTGGGTCAACGTGCTCGGGGGGAATAATGACGACCCCGCTGTCGTCGTCCCCCGCGGCCGGAAGCGGGGGCGCTCGGATACCCGTTGCTCAAGCAGGGAAGTCGTCCTCAAAGAATGTGACACTGCGGGACTTGAAGACCTGTCTCGTGTTGGGATCCAGCAGTCTGTACCCCTTGGACTCGAGGTTGTAGCCGACGAAGACGAGTGGGATGCCTCGCGGATCGAGCTTGCTGCGCGGCTCGGTGGTAGCGGCCTTCCACGCTTGACAGCTGAACATGCGTAGATGGCCAGCTGAAGGTTTGGAACCGTACCAACATGTGTGAGGCGTGGTGCCCGAGTTTGCAGAGTGCGGCGAGCGATTTTTGACGTAGCGTATGTTGCCAATGCCTCGGCCCACAAAGCGTGAGGTAGGCCCAACTGGTGGAGCATTGAGTGGACACCCTCGGTGATCGAACAATTTGCACGTTTGGCGACTCCATTCTGTTGAGGCGTGTCAGGGATAGAGAGCTGACAAGTAATGCCTTGCTCCTCCAGGAATCTGGAGAACTCGTTTGACATGACTTCACCCCCATTATCCGAGCGGACAGCAAGGACTTTGCGTGACGTGGAGCGCTCCACCTACGCGAGCCAGGATTTGAAGGCCGCAAAGGTGTCGGACTTGTGACATCGGAATCGCCCACAAATACCGAGAATGGTCGTCCACAATGACGAGAGCGTATCTCGCACCCCCTAATGACACGGCACCGTCGAACGCAAGGAGGTCCATGTGGACTCGTTCGAGCGGCTGAGCAGAGCGATTCGATGCGACGGCAGGGAACGGGTAATGCGTAATTTTGCCAGCTTGGCAAGTGTCACGTTTCAAATCCTCGTTTGAATCTACCTCCATGCTGACTCCCGACACGGCTTCAGTCGAAATCAACTGTCGGAGGGTGCGTGGGTGGAGGTGAGCGAAGCGTCCGTGCAAGACCGACATGGGAACGGCCACGAGCGCACGCGGGAACGCACCCGCTTGATGAATGAGAGCAGCGACGTCGACGAGCGAGGCCTGCATGTGGTAAAGTCCGTTCTTGAGCTCGCCAGTGTGACACACCGTGTCGGCGATGGAGACCATTGCCTTGGCCCGAGTCAGACGGATGTCGTAACCCCCGATGTCGGCACGACTGGCGGAGAACAGGTTGACCGGAGCGGTGGGCACGAACAAGGCGTCGTTGAGTTGGCCGATGCTGCCGTCGAAGGAACGAACGATTGCGGAGCTGACGCCTTCGATGGAGTTGACAACTTCACCAGTGATGCCTTCGAGCGGAGCTGGCTTGCACTTGCGGAAGGACGTGAAACATGCGCGATTGTTGACGATGTGGTGCGTCGCCCCGCTGTCCAGGATGATGGAGGGCCTGGCCAAGGTGGACATCGTGGCTGTGAGGTAGCCAAGCACAGGACCGTCAACCAGCGTCGAGATATCAGGCGCAGTGACGAGCGAGGCGGAAGGCGCTGAAGGAGCCTTCGTCTTCTTCCCCTTGGACCCAGCCTTGTTGTCCGGGCACTTGCGATTCCAGTGCGGACCTCCGCAGTGGTGGCACGGGGAGAAAGGAGGCGCGGTAGACTTGTCCGCTGTCGCAATCGGGCTTGCCACCATGGCGACGGGTTTGGGAGCTGGCGTCTGATCCGCCTGCGTGTGGAGCGACTGGAGGACCTCCGTCGGGCTTGGTAGCCTATCCAATCCTTGCCGAAGTGTTTGCGTGTAGTATTCACGGTACAGATCCTTGCCGAAGTGGACAAGGCGGAACGACACAATCTGTTCGAAAATAAGCTCGTGTCCCGAGAGCGTGTTAAATAGCTCAATGGTTGTCGCTTGGTACTTTGCGAAGGCGTCCATGCCGGTGGGAGGGGGTCCCACGTCGAGCAACGCTTGGAGACGGATGAGAATGTCAGCCACCGTGCCGGTACCGACCGCCTTCTTGATCATCTGTAAGACTTCCGCAGGAGTGTGGTCGTAACCATCCCTTATGTGTTTTCGGATGTCCGGTGAGACAGAACGCATCAGCAGCGCGACCGCTTGGAAATTGGCGTGATCGAGATCCGTGCGCGTGTTGGGTGATTGGACGGGCGTCGCGAGGGTGCAGTTCCAATAGTCGCCGCCAAGCGCGCCTCGCACGTCGTCGATCCATTGCGACCAGCCCCCAGCGTTTCGCAGATGGCATAATGGGTCAACATGCGTGGTTTGACGAGGACGATAGGGGTTGTTCCCCCTGTGACCATGAGAGGAGTGCTCATGTCTTGATGACTCGAATTGGCTGGCCGCTCGGTTGGGCTCGTAACCTATTGAAACTGAACAGCATTGTGCTGAACGAGTTGGCGGCAGGGACGAGCCAATGAGTTCGTAATCAAGTGAAGAAGAGGAGACAAAGACGCGAATCGCGCGCGCGACTAATATAAGTGGAGACGCGCGTAGTGCGGATTTAAGGCAAGAGTAATTTACTTCAACATCTGGTGGTATCTCAATCGGTCTCCTCGGTTTTGTTTGCTTGAAATCTTCTTTGTAAGAACGAGGGTCATCACCAGATCGTACTGTAGTGGCACTGAAAGTGACTAGGTTTTTGAGTCGGGGTACCCGGCGCGGGGAAAATCCACCGGTGGTCAACATTGCGATCGAAATCGTCTTGAATACTCGGGTTTCCATATGGCAGATAGAACCTGACATTTACCAGTCGCCCTCTGTATTGCACTTCCCATCAATTTTCCCACAGCCTTCTACTGCACTGTCCGATGCTGCGCTGGGTGCGCAGCTGAGGGTCAAGCGAGAAGTCCCTGGTCATACATGCATTGTGAAAGTGCGATTTGTCAGAAGTCAAGTCGCACTTCAGAGAATAGGACACAATCAGGTGATGAGAGAATGATGAGCTACACACCCAAATTCGGAGACGTCCTACCGGAAATTTCACCGGTGTGGTCCCCTTGTGTGCTTTGTGTTAACTATCGAGATGCGGAACTTCAATCACGAAATGATCATTGGTTAAGATGCGAGGCGCGAGAGACAGCGATGAGGTCGTGTTTGGACAAGGTGTAAGATCGCTGCCAATCGATCATTGCAGAAGAACAAGAACAGGAACATGAAACAAGAAGTGGGACCAATCATCAACCTGGTCCTACTCAATTTGAGAAGCATTTGATCACCCAGTGTGCGTCGACACGTCGATGTGCACGTGCTTGGGCCAAGGTCAAAGCTTCAAAGTGCGGGAGCGAACCGTGAGCCACATTTTTAATATCTAATACACTTCACAGCAAGTGACCAGTCAGCTTTTTGGTTCCACTATTAATACCCTTAAGACCCAGTAGGGCCCAAGATGACTCGGCAAAAGGAAACTTCCATCTTCGAGATCCGAAGCTCCGAAGCTGGCCTACTAGTCAGTGTGCTCAACTGCATTCGCTCCGACTTTCCCAAGGGTTTTAGGTATTGTTATGATTGTACTGCTGTTGAATTCTAATAAGGAAAAAAAGGGGCAGTAAGTAGTGAGTGAAGAGAAGCAGAAAATTAGGAGGGAGGGGGGAGGGGGGGGGGGGGGGCAGAAGGTCAATACAGCAGCTGTCTTACCTGTGCATTGGTTGTATCCTCCATCTCGTCAGCAGGTGGTATTGGGTACAACAGCTATATCGCATATCGGTTCCGAATTCCACTCTTGGGAACATTGGTATATTGTCTATAATAATAACTCTAACCACGATTAGCTAATAAGCTTTCGCTTCATGGCTCGTGGGACACCCAGAGAGGTGCACCGTGCCGGGGTGGGCGAGGAGGGGGGGGGCAATGGTACACCACTGCATCGGTCTACCAAGCTCCCCCGGGCCAAAAAACAGAACAGCTGCCTTATCGCGCGTGCGCGCACGAGTTTTTTTGGCTGGCTTAATGGACCAGCCGATCTGGTGCAAACGAAGATGGCGAGATGATGACGTCGTCTTCGTTCGTGAACGCGTCCAAACGCCACCACGCCTTCCTCTACCCTCCCGTCCTCCCCAAGTGACACCAGGAGGTCTTCACTCTGCCGGAGCAACAATGGAACGCCTGGTGGAAGGCCTTACGCAAGCTTCGCAGGGGCAGGGTTCACTCGGACGCCGAAGATACCGTGCACCTCCTCTCTCCGGGATCTCTCCATCCAGGTCGCCAACTCGCATCCTCGACCAGCCCCCACTCCAACAATCGATCCTCCTCCTGTGGTCCACCTCGCGGTCGGCTGCCTTTTTGCCCATCGTCTCTGGTCTGCTGTCCCCGACTCCACACCCCGTCTGTCATTCGTATATGGTCATATGGGTTGTCCCGTCCTTCATCTGATTATCGTTCCTATGATGGTACTTAGGATTGAGCCTAGCGGCGTGTCATTCACTCCTTAGTCACTCAATCTCCCTACTTTACTAGTCTCTATTCTCTTTCCTTATTAGCTTTACGCTTCACTTTCTAGCCTTCCGCGAGTCTGTCTCTTAGTCTCTGGCCACTCTGTTCTCGTCCCTGTTCATTGGACTGAGTCGTGGTCATCATCAGGTCAGCTCTTTGGAATCTTACCTTACTCTGTTCTCGTCCCTGTTCATTGGACTGAGTCGTGGTCATCATCAGTTTCCACTTGAAAACATTTCTGCGACACCGTCTTCGTGAACTTCGTGTGTCCAGCCGTGTCTCGCTCGGAACGTCGACTTGTCGAACTACGAGTCCTCTTCTTCCACTCGATCTGGAAGCTCTGTCGCCGTCGCCGATTCTCGTCGGATCTTTTGGAACCGATCATCGAAATGGACTTCGAGGGGCTTCGAGCCTCTATTCAGGAGTCCAAGGGTCGCCTAGTGTCTCTGTAAGCCACCCAAGGGGGTTTTAGTAGGTATGGTTGATCCTGATGTGGGGTCAATGAGTCCTACACTAATGGCTTCTGCCAGTGTGCGTAACAGCATTCCCTCCGACTTTTCCAAAGATTTCTTTATGCTGTTAATGAAGTCTATCAAATAAAAAGGGAATGCTTTTACGCACACTGGCAGAAGCCAGTAGTGTAGGACTCATTGAGCTTGCATCAGGATCAACCATACATACTAAAAATCCCTTGGGTGGCTTACAGAGACACTAGGCGACCCTTGGACTCTTGAATAGAGGCTCGAAGCCCCTCGAAGTCCATTTCGATGATCGGTTCCAAAAGATCCGACGAGAATCGGCGACGGCGACAGAGCTTCCAGATCGAGTGGAAGAAGAGGACTCGTAGTTTGACAAGTCGACGTCTCTCCGACTTTTCCGAAGGTTAATATAATACTGTTACTGAAATCTACCAAAAAAACAAAACAAAAAAGTCCTCAGTGCGCTCCAAGCCGAAAATAAAAATAAAAAAATGAAAGCGTCCAGTCCACTCCATGACTCTGGTATGCGTTTAAGTGTGTTCTTGCTTCACCATCTCGTATCCCTTCAGGCGTTTCCTCTTGTGGTATCTTAACCGCATTACAAGCACGTAGACCAAGGGCGGAATTGCGATCACCGCGAGCAGCGCCGCGGTCGATGGAGCAAAGGGCGACGGTAGAGCAGGCCTTGGAACCTGCTTCGTCGTGACGACAACGTCCGGAGTCGGTCGCTGATTTGAAGGTACTGTGCCTTCGATCCGGTCCTCGAATACCCGCTTCAGCGATTGTTCCATGACTTGAACCAACGTCCAGTCCTCGGTCGAGTTTTCGCATATGCCGCGAATGTGATTCGAGCGCACCTTATGTGATTCAGGCGAGCTCAGCAACATTGGCGAGAAGTCCGTGAGCTGCTTGGTCACTTGAAGCGTGCCCAGTACGACGGACATGTCGACCCTGAAATGACGCAACGAACCACTCGAACCCGTGATTTCGGACGATTGCCCCGCAAAGTCGGGTCGATGCCTGACCACGGCTTTAGTGACAGGTACGAGTACGGGATGGCCACCGAACGCACGGAGGACGAATTCAATGCAGTCGCTTGGGCTCATTTCCTTGTTGACGATGATGGAACTCGTGAGGGAGCAGACACCATCTCGAAGTACATAAGTGGCGTATCCGACCTCGATGCGGTGTGTCGAATCCAGAAAGTAGGCCCTATGAATTGCATCGAGTTTCTGCGTTAGCTGGTGTGGCCGCGCCACCGAGCGCTGCACAAGGACACTCACCACGGGTCCAGAACTTTCTTGGAGCGGTGACCCCAAAACAAATACGGGTTCCTCACTGGTGTCGAAAAAGCAGCAGGCACTGTTGCACCTGGCTTAAGCCAATCCCAAGTTCCAAAGCGATCCATAATCTCCTCGAGCATCGGCGTCTGCGGTGGTGAGGACAGTATTCTACAAGTGCTCCTCCCTAACGATTGGGAAAAGACCATACAGCTCGGCAGCATCCCCTTGGTGATGAAATCGACATCCACCATGACTCTGTGATCAGGACGGAGTATGTATCCCCCTTGCGTACTGATATTGAAAGATCGACGCAGATCGCGTGCCCATTGAACAAAGGGGGCTATCGCTTCAATGGGGTCGGCGGAACGAGGTGGAACGTCCCAGGTCAACTTGCCCGCTGGCTGCAGGACAAGGTATTCGTCCCAATCGACTGAGGCTGGAGGAACGATGAAGATATAGTGTGGTCAGGAGTGGTGCGCTGGGTATCACCATAGCTTCGTCAGCATGACGCACCAACCCATCGTACACCATCGGCCATGGACCGAAGGTAACAGTCTTGTGCCGCCAGGTTCTGGCCCCAATACCACACGCTGCAGCAGCATACACAGGTGGATGTTCACACACTACTTAGTTAGTCGTGTCTCACTGAATTCTGGGGGGAAGCCGACTGACGCGAGACTTTTTGATGATCGAGCCGTTCCAAGCAACGCTTCTCTTGCGGGCTCGAGAGGCTCGATGCCCGGGAGGTTCCACCGGCTTGGGTCGACCGCAAAAGTGCCACGCAGGCTGCCCGACCCGATGGCCCAATTTTTCAGAATACCCCATCGTACCAACACAATGTCCGGATCGGCCGAAGCGAGCTTTCGTAGGACCGACAGCGTGATCGGGCCCGGATCCAACAGGTAAATGTAGATCCGTGTGAAGCCGAGCGATTTTTGGTACTGGCGGCGACGACGGGGGGTCGTAAGTCGGCAAAATCAGTAACCAACTCCATATCAAGATATCCCATTTTCGACCACTTACGCTGACGTGGTCTTTAACAGACGACGAATACAGCTCGCCCCGTAGAGGGGCCAGGCACACAGCTCCCTGACCACGACCCGTGCGATGCTCGTCCACATCCAAAGCAGCAACGGAGCGAGCGAAGATGAAGGCGTCGGGTGCGGGCGAAAAGTTGATCGGATTGACGGAAACGTATCTATGGATATTGGCAGTCAGCTCGCTTCACCTATGTCCGATCAAATAATATCAGAACTTACATTTCGGCCTTCTCCCAGGCGATCGCGTCGTATGTCAGCTGAGGTATTCTCGCTAATGAACAGACGATCTGGGCCTGCGAGAGCGTCAAGTACCTGCCAAAGCCCGGGGAAAAACGCACAAATAGTTCAAGACCTCACAAAGCTAGCGCAGCCGCGAGGAAAAGGGTGGTGTCACTAGCTTACCCTCCCCTGTAATGATAGGCGGGCGAGCTCTTCGCCCTGCCCGTCGTGGCTATGACGGTCCCGTCAGGCTGCCGAATCAGAACTGAGCATTCGATGACATTGTCCGGATAATGGGTCTCGTGAAACAAACGGATTCTATTCAACACCGCATGTATGATAATCTCGCGGCGCGCGTTGGGCACGACCAGGGGTCGCGGGTCTACGAACGCCGAAACGAGGTACACTTGGTCGTATGGCGCTCGGAGATGGGCCACGTCAAAGTGGTGCATGATGACCGGCACAATGGTGTTGGAGAGGGGGAGTGTAAAGGAAGAGATGGCATCGTAGTCGGCCCAAGCCGGAAGGTCGTTGATGGCGTTGTCGTCGCCGAAATCCTGCCCTGAGCTTGAATCGGGCGAGAGAACACCGGCGACGATCGTCTGCTTCAGGGGCGGTCGCCGCTCGAGTGGCCCACTATCACTAGAGGTCGATTGCTGCAGCCATGACAGCATGAGAGCCTTTGCTTGAAAGTGATATGAAGTTAATACACATATCGAACAGATGAGGAGGGTCGCGAACCAGAGACGGTAGTCGGTCCACCAGTGTCGCCGGTCACGATGATCGCGTGCACCGCTGTTCGCACCAAGGGCAGAGTCGACTGCCAGTCCGTGGGACCGCCTTGTGGGAAGTTGGGAAAGCAGAGCTTGGCAAATGGGAAGACGGAGCCACTGGTTCATGCGGAAGCGTGTGCACCGGCTGCGACGTGGGGAAGCGCGTTAGGAGTCGAGTTCGTTCTCGTCCAAAGTCGGAATGGTCAGGCTCGGTGAAGAAAAGCCAACCACAAGTAGGGTATCAGCAATGGGAGGGTGATGAGCAATTATGACAAGGAGTGTGAGATCAGCGAGAGATTGACAGCGTCTCGATTACAAGGGGTTCAGGGAGGACCCCCGAAAGCCCAGCCATAGGCGGCCCTCTAAAAACGGCCTTTTTCGAGGCAAAATGTCCAAAACATCCCTGAATCCCTGAAGCTCTTTAGAGCTGAAGGTATGTTCCAGAAAAATTCGGCGGCGCGAGCTTGGGAAACTGACGACGATCTCAGCGACTTTGGGAAATTGACGACGATCTCAACGCTGGGGGGCGGCCTGGGGGGGTGCCGCGACTTCGAGAAATTGACGACGATCTCAGACGGTCTCAACGCTGGGGGGCGGCCTGGGAGGCGCCGCGAGTTTGGGAAAATTGACGACGATCTCAACATTATATTACAGCCAGCCGGCAAAAGCCGGCACAGACCTGCACAGACCGGCGCGGAACGGCGGCGAATGGCACGCAGTGTCAAGTCCTGTACTAGGCGTGCGTTTCGGCCCCGTCTGATAGCTGTGTGCGAACATCAACATCTCAGTAGCTCATGGTACGGCCGTCCTCCACCGTGGAGTAGTTCATCAGTTACGAACGGTGCTCAGTCCGACCCACCAGTCTTTGGTATCAAGTGGCATTTGTGTCCACCCACCTTGCGGCGATGTCGATCTCTCCCAGTTCACGTGTCTTAGTCGTGCCTCCCGACGCCGAGTCATTGCGACTCCGAGTCATTGGACGGCATCTGGGAGCTTGGCTTGACAAGAGACAGTCGCTCTTGCCAACCTGGCGAATGAGTACAGTACACTTATCATGGACTGAACAGACCTGGTTCCTCGCATTCGCTTGACGAGGATTTTAGTGATCAGGTGCTCGTTGCGACAGCTCGTCTTGTCCAACGTCAAATTTCGTTTGGAAGAACTGCAGATTGTCTGTCAGACTCACAACTTGCAGGGCTACTCTCTCGGCGATCAAAGACTACTTATTTTTGGGTATTCTATTGTCTTCATGCGCTGGGCGTTGTCCAGCATGCGAGAGTGGCTACATCTTCAAGCGAAGCACAGCCAATGACATCCTGGTCCCCAGACCTACAACGTTTGATTTCGAGGGTAGCCAAATGGCGTGCTGCAATCACTGCTTCGCGTGTACCATCGGCGGAGCGACCTAGAGGGCCAGCCCAACTACTACTAGATGTTATTATAGAAGTTGACTTGGGGTACACTTTGTGTATTCAGCCTCGAGCACAAGCTTGCCTCTGCCCCCAGAAAGGCAGCGGTCGGAGCACTTGTTCGTGACATCCGAGTCCGAGGCAAAGTTGCGACTCAGGGCATGTCCAAGTTGCGATCCTTCTTTTTCTGAACATGGGGCAACGGCATGGAAATTGGGAAACAGTTAATGTAAGTTGAATCCGTTGCAAAGAAAGACAGAGACCTGACTTTTTCCCCTTTCTCACCCTCACCGGCCCGGCCAGCGATCGCATCCAACACCCCAAACCTACTAACGGCGAAGCCGCAGGTGGTCTCCATCCAACACCAGTTGATGACACCCATGATGTAAGTAGTAATGTATATGTTTGCCTTTGTGTGCTCCAGCGTCTGATGATTCGGCTGACACGGATGTGTGCAGTCATTAAGTCACAGGGGGTGCTGGAGGTGTAATACACCCCGTAGGAGTGTACACCAGAGAGCGACGACGAGAGTATCACAGGACCAAAGTATGTGAAATTAACACTGGACACTCGTGTTAGTCGCTACAATGACTATGACTTCTGATCCACCATAGGCTCAACTGGACACTCGTGTTAGTCGCTGAGGGGAGACTAAGAGTGTCCAGGCGCGCGCTCCCTTCTCATAAGGCCCAGGCGCACGGGCCTTACAGGAGGCCGGCGTGGTTCCGCCTGTTCCCATTTGGGCCCGGAGAACATTCTCGACCTGCCCGATTACAGTCAATTTTATGCAGAGGTCCGGGAGAGGCTTTTTACCGGTCGCAGGTACGCCAAAGGATATCCCACGCAACTCCCCGTGACTGTCGATGAGCACCCTGGCCGACTTGCACAAGGATATCCTACGCCTGCCAGGTGAAGGTGATCGGTGTGCGGTTGTCTGCACCGACGAGGCTCGCGCTTGGAGCCGGCAAACCTTTGGTGCATATTGCATGGGCCTGATGTAGTTCCCTTGCCTGATGTGCGGCAGATGACACGCCAGACCACTCCCCCGCCGACAGTCCGACTCAGTCCCAGGCGGATCATCGCCTCCCCTGTCGAGCGTTGACGCCGAGCTGAATATTGACTTGTCGAGCACCGATGGTCATGAGAATGAGTTCAAGCCCGCAATTCCCCACTAAAAATTTTATACCGGCTGACGTGTTTGGTTACTTGGCGTTCAACAGCCACCGACAACAACGAGAATCCGGCTCACGCGCAGGCGAAAGAGGCCGCCAACAAGGATCATGGAGTCTCTTCGGAACGCGCGGCTGGCGCCTACCGCAGGACCGGGAAGGCTCATGCTTGATTGGTCTCAAGCGAATGGTGAGGAAAGAAAGGGTTCCTGGACCTTATTTAGACAACGGAAACGATATATATATATATGTCTGAATGAGGATAGACAGAGAAGAAATATTGAAATGAAATGCAGTCGAAATTGAATGTAAGGTGGATTTAATTTGTCGTCAGAGTCGATCTCTAGCCTTGTCTTGCGGTGGTTATTCGCCTGCGGCTAAGTAGGAGGTAGTGCCTATCCTCAGGCCATAGTGTTGTGCGAGTGTGACTTTGTAGAGGGCGCTGGAGGTTCAGGGACTTGTCGCCGCCCCGCGGTGCGTTAATTTCCAGATTTTGACCGAAAATGACCACCGCCTAGTGCTGAATAATTTCTGAAAACTACTCTCCAAGCTCTACAATGCTCAGAAAGTTTTCTGCGCTGCGCGCAGACTGCGTTTTCGCCGCGCGCGGGCCGGAAAGGTCGCGCGCGCGCACCAAGAGCGCCGCCAGCGCTCTGCTAGCTCTGCTCCCCACCCCGCCGCGATCCACTGCCGCGCTTGATGGGCTAAGCTCTGACAAAGCTTACCGCCATACGAGCATGAGCCAGGCTGACCTTCATTCTTCATCATTGTTGACGCCCTTCGTCTTCGTCTGAACGGCCTCCTGATGCAAGACAAGCAAGGGATGCTGCTCAAATTCCTTTAATGTTCTGCAAAAGCCTGTACCGTTTTTCTTGATTGACGGTGATGTGAATTTCCCCTCCATCACGCCAGTTAGATCGTGTGGAATCCTTGACCTCGTAGTTGATGCTTGACAAGTTTGGTTTGAGCGAATACATGATACAGCGCCCATCGACTTGACGAATGCGCGTGTTGCCCTGATGAGACAGGTTGGAGTAAACTCCCGGAGCGATGACGCGCAGCTCTTGTATCACGGCATTTGCGAAAAGAGCGAGAGAGTCAAGACTTTCAACACTTTCATAAGTTGTGCTTGACTTCTTGTAAACGTTCCTCACTGCAGGGAAGGTGACAAGTAAAATGCGCAGTCACGACGGTGCTAGTCAGTCATGTGAAGTTTCCCCACACAAGTAGTAGTTTGGCATACCTATCCCGATTGCCAGTCGTTCCCCGCATTGTTCACCCGAAGGCAAACCCATAGGGTCTTCTGGGATTCCATACACGACCAGTGTGTCCACCTTGAGAGAATGGAGTGCAGACACATTACCATCAACAGCTCGGACGAGTGCGTGGTTCGACATGATCTGACCATAGACCTCTTATCGTCCTTTCATTTTGTTCTGTGGTGTCGGAGTCAAATGTGAGCGCAAGAAAAGGCACGCCCCAGCTTGCGTCATGATACATCACGAATCAGCGACTAACGTGAAATCGTCCCTCGGTGATGATCGCAGTTGTCGCTTGCTCGTGCAACGTCTTCTCCCGAATATTTGTCCCTGAAGCGAAGGTTCCACTCGTTCCCCACAAACTGTCGATACCTGTCCATTCCCGTTGTCTCGACTATCCGTCGAAGTGCGGCAGAATGCACGTTGCCGCGGTGCTCGGTTCGGTTTTGGGCAAAGGGTTGGTCTGACGCTACGTTCTGCGCGCCACCTTTAAACTTGGTCTTCTCAAGGTGTCGGCATTGGTGTGCACGTCGTCGAGCGAGCAAGCTGTCCAAGTCGAGTGTGGGGACAGAGTAGAGGGCCCCCTTCTCTAGAAGATCACGCGGGTACGGGGGCGCTTCCCACTGGTTGGGAACACGGGTCTGTATCGGTAAATGCATCGATCAACCGATAATTGTGTTCACTCACGGATTGCTCATGCTCATAGCATGCTTCGGCCAGGATCCTTCGAAACTGTCGATCTTCTTCTTCTGCATCGGCTTGATCGAAGCCAGCATCAACAGCATCGCTGAGGGTTCAATATACGGTTGTTAGTGATCGTTTGTTGCTCTCAAACACCAAGCTACGTACATCAGAACTTCCTGGTCAATGTCAAGCGCAGTCACCGAAAGAAGCGCGTCGCATTCCTCGCGTCGCATAATACACGGTAATGGCTCCGATCCGACAAGACGGAGACGATCGAGGACTTGGTTCAGACCAGCCTCGTTCACGTTCGGAGGGACACCTTGGCGAACGGTCGACTCGGATGTGTTTCGGAGTACCAGGCGGAGCCTGCAGACACACGCAAGATTTTACCCACATCAGTATCCAAGATCGACTCATGAATGAGTCGAGAGGATGCAGACTCACTGAGGATCTGTAGAAAGTCTTGGAGGCGTGTAGATCGACCTCGGAGATAGACGCGGTCGACAGCTGTCCAACGTATGCGAGTGAGGTGATGACGAGCACTGGCAAGCTCATGCTCCCGAATTGCGTCGGCGTTAGCTAATTGAGAAACCTGTTCTTGAATGTTGTGGATCGTATATCGAATTTTTTCTGCCTTGTCGAGATGGGCCCATAACGCCGAGGCATTGAGAGGAAGGCGCATTGACCGACGACCCCGATACGGCGAATGCGATAGATCGATAGCCATCGAGATAAGCCAAGGATAGAAAGCTTTGATCGGAATACTTTCCGATAGATTGCTTCAAGGGGCGTGGCAGTGCGTCAAAATGTCGAGGGTCATCTTTCGATAGAGCAAGTCGGAGAGAAGCGTCGGGCGCAGGTAGGTCGTACGCGAGTAGGTCAACGAGGCGTAGGTCGGCAACAGGGCTCAAGATTGAAATTCCTCGGAGGTGAGAGCAAAGCTCGGTTCGATATTAATGATCACAGGTATTTTGAACACCTTTGTAGACACGTTTGTAGAGTATAGAGTGCCAGTGATTGGGTGCCACGACCGTGGTCGGTGGCGTGTCGCGCGAGTCAAACTGAAATGGACTCGAATAGGAGCTCATGATTGATCACAAATGCAGCACTTACCAACGCGCTCAAATCGCAAACAGCGCGACTGTTACCCGCGCGCAGCGGCTATATATGCCCCGCGCCTCCAGCCTCCCGCTACCCTGGTCTGCGCTTCAAAGTTTGACCGGAGGGAGGAAAATGTCCATAAATGAGGTGAGCCTCGACCCATTTTGAGCCAAAAATGTCCAAACTTGCGGGCCGCCTCTGGCTGGGCTTTCGGGGGTCCTGTTCAGGGGTATCAAGCTGTTCAGGGGTGAGTTGAACTTGCTGGTGGTACGCGCGCGTCTGCGCGCTACAGCGAGACGCACAGGCACTAAACTAATCCGAGACGCGACGATGGATCGCTCGCGCTCGGCCCGTTTCCCCGGCAGCTGCTAAGTATTACTACAGTGTAGGTACTAGGTGACTCAAGAACGCGGCCCTGGGGTCTTGTGCAAGCCTTTTCCAACTAGAGAGTTCCCAATGCCCACCTTCACTTCCTTCTGATCAGACCCGCAAAACCTTGAACGCACCGCCGTGCGCCCGCGCCCACCGCTTCAACGCGCCACCTTGTTTGTCTCACCTTGGTTTCGGTTTCACATTTCGGCCTTGCTCTCGATGGCCCGTTCAGACGACGCGGCGACGACCAGCAGCAGTGGGGGCAGTGCGAGTGGAATTGCTACAAGTGGTACCACCGGGACGTTGACCAAACCAGCCAGCTCGACTGCTTCTGTGGCGAGTCGAAGCCTCTTGTCCATACGGCGCTCGTCCTTGTTCAACAAGAAGACCAGCAGCAAGGTGACCACGGTCCAGAACGCCGCGGCCGCCTTGGACTTAAGCTTGACCCGGCGCGCTGCAGCGGCTGCTGGCTCGCCCGTCTCACCTACCGAGGCCGAGGCCGAGGCCGCGCGCTCGGGCACATTGACGACGAGCGCGAGCGGCGCCGGTTTCGCATTCGGCCTCAGCCTCCGTCGACGCTCGTCGATTAGTACTACGTCCTCGCCCATCAATGCGCCCCGCAGAGTTGAGCTACCGCATCGTCCTAAGACGAGCTCACAGAGCCCGGTAGCCACGCCGCTCAACAGCTGGAACACGATCTTCACCCACGGACCTCATCCAGTGGGAGCTACCGCTGCCGACGCGCCCAGACATAGCACCCCTACTGCGAGAACCAAGAGCATGAGTCCCAACGAGCCCACTGGGCCAGCGACGACAAACCACCGTATGCAGCAAGACCTCACGACGACGTTCGCGCCTTCCTTCGCGGCCTCGTCGTCGTTACTGTCATCGAACGCCCATGCCCACGCCCTCGCAAACCAACCATCTTTCATTCACCCCCACACCACCTCGGCGCTCGTCCACGATGCCCACTCCTCGACAGCCACCCTGCCCAAAGCTACGAACAAGCAGCAACACCCACCCTCTTCCGTAAGTAGAGACCCTCACCTCAGGCTCTCAGGCTGCGAGGCACTGACCCCGACCTGATCGATTGCAGAACTGGGCCACTTCACCAAGGGCCGCTACCTCGGCGACCCCCGAGCCCTCAACTCCAACAGGAGCAATGTCTTCTTCTTCATTCAACGGCATGTCGATGAACAACAACACCAGCAACAAGCCATTGGTCGGTCAGATCAACACGGCCTCGCGGTCGCCTCTGCCCTCCGCGAGTGGGCCCTCTCCATTTTCGGCAACCAAGTCTTCGGCACTGGCCCAGATGACCACGACGGCGACTCGTCCGGTTCCCAACTCTAGCTCTAGCTCTCGTCGAGGGGAGCCAACCCTACCTCACGGCAAAGTTGCTAGAGCACCTGCAACCTCCATGTAGTCAGTGAGACGTGTGGCACCTGGTACTTCACGTCCAAATCTGACCCCACTTCTGGTCCCTCCACCAGCTGGTCACGCACCCCCGTCTCGGGTCGACTTCCTCGTCCGATGCGAGCCCACACCGCCGTCGTCGTCGACACCTCCATTTATTGCTTTGGAGGATGCGACCTCAAGGGTGTCTGCTTCCGTGATGTGTGGAAGCTGGACGGCGATTCGTTCCTCTGGTCCAAAATCAAGGTCCTCGGCGATGTTCCACCCGTCACTCGAGCGCATACATCGACCGTCGTTGGGAGCCGAATATGGGTCATTGCGGGTGGTGATGGGCCCAACTACTCTAATTCGGTCTATTACTTTGAGACGAGTACGCCTGACAGTTGGTGCCTTACTTTGAAAGCGGAAGGAAGCAAATTGACATGATCCTGGCGTGTCGTTGACAGCTTCTCACGAGTGGTTCAGACCGAAGGTCTACGGGCCAACACCTACGAAACGACGAGCACACGCTGCGGTGCTGTACGGGAGCCGTATCATCATTTTCGGAGGAGGGAATGGTTCCGTGAGTGTGCACTACGGCTAGCCCCTGATCTTGACCGTCGCTAACTCTGAAGAGCCTTTCCTTCGATGAGTGCAGAACGCCCTGCAAGACGTGCACAGCTTGGACGTGTCGAACCATTACCGACCGACCTGGTCGGAACTACGAGTCAGGGGTCCAAAACCTGTTCGAAGAGGATACCACTCGATGACGCTCGTCGGATCAAAGGCCATCGTCTTTGGTGGTTCGGATGGAACGGAGTGCTTCTCGGACATGTTTGTGCTCGATCTGGGTGCGTGAAAACCGCTTTCAGGAAAAACGATGGCCTCTGACCGATTCGATCGTTGAATCTTTCTGCAGAGGGTCTGACATGGACCGAAATCATCCCTGAATTTCCTGCACCGCTTTCACCGAGCAAGGCGACCTCATATGTTGGACCACCACCACGAACAGAGGCTTTCCCTCGTCTGTCGCACTCGGCGACCTTGCTGGGATCGTACCTCGTCATCTTTGGTGGGCATGATGGGATCGATTTCTCGAACGAGTTGCTCTTCTTTAATCTGGGTACGTGGTGGATGTCCTGCCGAGAGACGCTGGGTTGGTACTGATTGTACAACACACCCCGAATGTCTCACCCGCAGTGTCGTTGCAGTGGGAACCCCGGAGTGCGCACGGGCATGCCCCAAGTCCAAGGGGTTACCACACTTGCGTTCTACATGACTCGAGATTGCTTTGTATTGGAGGTGAGCACCGATCTCTGCACTCGTTCAGATACATTATGATGTGCGTGCTGACGTGCCCAATGGCTCTCCTTCTCCTTCCAGGCTTTGACGGGAAACAAGTATTTGACGAATGCTACTCGCTCGACCTGGGCGCATTGGCGTTCTTACCCCAAGTAACGCAGTTCAAATTGGATGTTTATAGCGATCAAGAGGAGGAGGAAGGAGAACGAAGAGAGGAAAGCGGCTGATAGCAGGCTTGCATATTTCAGAGTATCGTTTGAGTTCGCGCGAGGATAAAGTTTGATTCGAGTTGATGGGTGGTAATGTTAGTCATACATTGAGTCGGTGACCCTTGCAGTACTTTTTTTTTATTGCATTTGAATTTTACTCCGTTTTTTTCATCGTACAGAGAGCAATTTTGGTCCTTCCTCCGTTGGTGTAGGTTGTCCCCCCAAAAGTGAACAAACCTCAGAACAAAGTCAAAGGCCGAATACGCTTGCCCCTCCTCCAGCACAAAGGGGCACTTTGAGGGACCGAGGAGTTTGTCCTATGCTGCTGAAACTCGCGAGGACTGGGGATTGTTTCGCGGAGGAAACGTTCGTAGGCTGAGGCTAGGGAGGAGCGACGACGAGGCGTGGGCGCTTGAAGAGGAGGTGCGCGGGTACAGTGTTGTCTTTGGGTGTGGGCGGAGGGGTCGGGGAAGCGGAAGGTGAGGTGAGATGGGTTTGAAATAGGCATGGGGGTGGAGTTCTAGAGCCAAAGAGAGGGGATCAGGGTGAGCTCATGTTACATGAAAGGGTGCGCAGCCTGAGCAGCGCGCATGTGCAGGGTCCCCAATCTCACCTTTGCATCCCTTTCGACCCCTGTCCCGTCCTTCATCTCGCACTCCCCCTCAACCTTGACCTCATCCTTCACCGTACCTTCCGCTGTGCCCGTCATCCCCTCACCCTTTTCCTGCCTCCTCGGCACCAAATAAGGTTTCAACACCTCCCATTCCCTCGTCCCAACAGGAGGTACACTCACGACCCTCCTCACAGTCGAGATGGTCACTTTGGTCGCTCGTTCAACGATATACACTTGGCGCCCGACATGAACTACGCCTTCGACCGTTCGATTCGACTTTGATTGAGTTCGGACCGGGCCTAGAGAAGAGGGAGTAGATGGAGCCTGTTCAAGAACGGACGGTTTCAAATCGGCCGGTGGTTGAAGAGGTTTTCGATCGTACTGGTGCGTGGATGTACACGTCGTTCGAATAGGTCCGATCGATTCTCTTCGCTTCTTAGGCAGCTCGGATTGGGATTGAGGATCATTCGGACGAAGGATCGCACGTTCTCGGGCTAATAGACGTCGTTTGTTGCTGGCCAATACCGATGCGAGATCACAGGAACGAGCGAACTTTAGGGTGCGCAGGGTTCGGGCAGCCTGGAGTGCTTCGGCTGAGAGGGAAACTGGTGGGCGTCAGCTGTATCCGGACAAGGGCTTGTGTTCACTTAGCTGCGATGTACCTTTTCTATCGTTGTAGGAGTAAGTTGCCATTTCTGTTTGGAAGGTCGGTAATGAACAAACGGGAACAGGTAATCGAACCGGTCGGTGAAACGGAAGTTATGAACACCCCACGTTCGCCGGGAACGGGATACGGATTGACGCGAAGAAAATACACAACAGAAGAAGCTTGGAGGGAAAATAAGTGAAGTGGTTTGATGAAGATGAGAGGTTAAACCCAAGTTGTTCCGCGTTGAGTGCGTTGCGTTGATAATGCGGCCGCGCGCTTTCGACGGGAGAACCTTGTTCTCGAGAACGGTTTCAAGTCTGAGCTCGGACGGCGAGAATGGCCCTTGTTCGAAGCCGAATGTCTAAGGAGATGAAGGACCCCACTCTCCTAAGTGACAAGGTCCGTGGTGAACACACCTTGAGCACGGTTCCGCGCCAGCTTTGCCTTCCACGGAGGAAGGGGTCTCCGAACCCAAAACAAATCGCGCCGAATTCGTACAGGGGGGGGGGGAAGTACAAAGGGAGCCAGGGACGCGGGCCTCGGCCTTCCGATCGGTCGCTCCGCAGTGAGACTTTTCAGTCGGAGGTCCCTTTGTTGGTTTGAATCCCCCCATCATAGAAGGACGGTGCCCTTGGAGGACGATTGAAGTTGTTGGAGGATGATGGGTCGACTACAAAAGTGGGGCCCCGCCGGGCTTGTCACGTGATCCACCCCCTTGATCCACCGCGTCGAATGCGCTAGCTCATCTATCCCCGCTCACTTCAGATCGATTCACACGTTCAATTTAACTTTTTCCAATCGAAAACTGTCTGATCGATCCAGAAGGGACGGTGGGATCTGTGTACGTCAAGTATAAAGTCTTGCAGTGGGCTGTACGATGCGAGGACGGACGGAAGCTGAGACCTCAAAGCTCGAGACGCTGACCCCCATTTGTCCATCCTCAAAGACGCGACGGCGAGGCCGGGGATCCTAGTTCACCGCCTTGCGTCAATCTCACGTGCATACCGTACGAGGTGCTCGACCACATCGCCTCCCATTTGCCCCACCTCGGCGACGACAACCCTCGTTCCACACGGTCGAATGGGCCTCCGTTGCGGTGCTCACCGCGGTCCCGAAGACCGGTACGGACGCGTCCCCCCAACCTCATGCATCTCTGGATGGTCAACCGTCGCTCGCCCAAGATCACCAAAACTCGCTTGTTCCGTAGCGTCATCTTCGTTCGTTCGGATCGGGATACCGACCGGGACATCGGCGCGTTCGTCTAGTAGTAGGCAAACCGCTTCGCTCCCCTCTGGTCAGTGGACACTGTCGGATCAACATTTTCGACTCGAAGCAAGCTTGGGCCGAGTCCTCCTCGGTCGTATGTGCCCAGGCTGAGGATACTTCAAACTGCTCGGAACTTCTGTCCACCAGAGCCCCGAGAACAAGTCTTGCTCGGCGACTCGATTTTGTGGCAATTCGGCTTCCAAGTTCTCCACGGGCAACTTCTTGTACCGTCTCCGGTCGCCGAAATCGATGTTACCCGAGGAGTTTGAGCGAACTACTGCCGCCAAACTCATGGTACGGTTCAGTCTTTTGAAAAGTCTTTAGATGAATCGTTTGGAATCGCAGGGGTCAGCTTCCCCCTCCCTCATCGGTTCCAGCAAGAAGTGACTTTCGTCCCCGCAGCCGTCGGAACTTAATACATGATACGGCCTTTCGGAATTGTTGGATGTGGTGTTGAAGAGGAGGAGGAGAGGGGGGATCTGAGTTTCAGTATGAGAACGAAATAGAGTAGCATTTCGCCCATACAGTTTGGTAGGAAATCATGGTGCCGGCCCCCGCGCGCAGATTGCCTGAGCCTCCCTGAGGTTGATCCACGAGCGAGGCGGTCCGTGCGCGCGCAACTATACGCGTCGGTCGATTTCGATTTCGCAACTGGTCGTTCACTAAAGACCAGTTCCGAGCCCAAGCCGCTTCTCAGCGTCATTCCAACTCTCTCTCGATCCCAACCATGTCTGACTCAGCAGCAGCTGCTCCGATCGCTATGGATGAAGATGGGTCCGTGAGATCGGATAAGATTTACGCTGTACGTTTCCGATACCCTTTCAGGAAGGATCAGTCGCGAAACACATGAGCTTTTGAGTTAATCAAACTAACGATAATGAGGACTCTCGTTCTCATCTCAGCTCCCTGGTTTTACGGAGGGTTATACTGCGGTCACTTATTGTATTAATGATGAGGATCATACGTTGGGTAATTTGTTGAGGTGGATGTTGATGAAGAAGTGAGTCGGGACCAGTAAGATCGGGTCGAAGAACGAGAGCTGATTGACACCGGTGTGGGTGGTGTTGTTCACAGCCCGGACGTCGAGTTTTGTGGATACAGGTCAGCTCTTTTGATCTGGATCATTGAACGTTCAGTTATGTGGGCTTCGTATGGCTGGTCTTTTCCTAACGCTCTCCCCTCTACCAGCGCACCTCATCCGTCCGAGGCTAAAATTCATCTGCGTATCCAGATGTACGGTACGTCAAAAGGGCAAGGAACATCTCCCTCTCTAGCAAGCCAAAAAAAAACTAATGAACCAAACCTCTAAACCGTCCCCAGATCAAAAGTCGTCACTCACGGCGCTACACACAGCCTTGGACAACCTCGAACAAATGACTGAATCGATCTTATCCGCCTACGCCGCATCGTTGGCTTCGGGGGACTTTGAACGTTCGGTTGAACCTTCTTACGATTTTGAGAGTGTGAATGATCGATTATGGGCGGAGAAGGAGGCGAGGGGTATTTCGAGGGAGGAGTTTGAGAGGAAAAAGAGGGAGGAAATGGAGGAGAAGGAAAGGTTGGAGGGGAAGGGTAAGGTCAAGAAGGAAAAGGGGAAGGGGAAGGGGATCAAATGAGGAGGAGCAGGCGGATCGGGGCATGTGCTGTTAGTAGTTGTAATATTGGTTGTAACTCTTGCATTGTCTGGCTGCACGGTTAGGATCGGAGGCAGGGTGGGTCACGTGCTCATCTCTCTCACCCGTCGACGCAGAGGTGTGAACTCGGGAGGGGGAGGGGAGATATCTTAGGGTCCATAGCAGAAACTTTACCGAGGTGCAGTGAAATAATTTTTTCCAGCATAAGCTGAAGTCCGATCCGGTTCGCCGGTGATTCCCCTTCCTGCCACTAGTAGTAGGCCCGCTCAGAAGCCCTTCTTCGCAACTCGGACCAGCTTTCCCTCCTTACCTTCACCATCCTCCCACTCCACCCGGCCGCACCCTCTTTCAAGCCTCGCTTCATGGCTCCACCTAAATCCCGTTACAGAGGTTCCACCTCCAAGGGAAGTACCACGCACCGACATTCTACCCGTGGAGGCGGTAGCAGTTCTACACGTTCACGAACTGATCGGAATGTGTACGGTGGGGTCAGTGGGATCGAAGTACCCGCTTCGGCTGTTGATCAAGAAGGAAATAGTGAGGAGGATGAAGGGAGTGAGTTTCTTTTCTTTCGGTATAGGGGGGAATGGAGGTTTCGTCGGGTTCGCTGATGCTGCGGAGGGAATTTGAGGGTGCGGCGAGCAGATGACGTCGATGGGTTGCCGAGGGAGGGAAAGAGGTTACCGGTGGCGATGTGGGTTAGTTGTGATGGATCAGCTCCATCTTAAAGCGCAAAATTGACGTTGACAGAAGCTGGTCTTTTTTGATTACGTTGTTCAGGATTTCGACCACTGCGACCCTCGCAAATGTTCGGGTAAGAAACTCGCTCGATTAGGGCTGATGAAGGAATTGAGGGTCGGGCAAAAATTTCAAGGGGTCGTCATGAGGTGAGTGAGATGAGGATGAACGCTAATTCGGGATGTTTCGTTGATCCCGAGGTTATTTTCCTTGGTGAACGTTGTTCCAACATCATCTTCCATCAGTCCAAAAGGAACTCAAGTCGTATCCCCCTCGGATCGAGATATCGTCGCTTCTTCCGGTGTCGCCGTGGTGGAATGTTCATGGGCTAGGTTGGAAGAGATTCCGTTCCATAAGATCAAGTCGCCTCATGAGAGATTATGTGAGTGTCACAGGGAGATGCGAGGGGGAGGAGTAGGATGAAGAACTGAATCTTCGTTCGCTCGATTCGGGTGTGAGCAGTACCGTACATGATCGCGGCGAATCCGGTCAATTATGGCAAACGTACGTTCGCTTTTCACACGAGGAACAGAGAAAAATTTCCTCAGGGTAGACTCACATTATGACCTACTTGGCCCGCGCAGCCTATAAATTGACCTGCCTCGAAGCCGTCGCCGCGGCGCTGTACATCTGCTCGTTCCCCACCCAAGCCGAAGAACTTCTCTCCAAATTCAGTTGGGGTCATTCTTTTTGGGAGATCAACGGACCGATCATAAGTCGCTACCAAACATGCTCGACGCCGGAATCGGTTCTGGAGATGCAGGAGGTTATCATTGAGGAGATGAAGAAGGAGGAGGAGGAGAGGAGGAGGGAGAAGGAACGCGTGGAGGAAGAGGGGGATTTGTTGGTTCTGAACCCGAATCATATGAGGGGGGCTTGGAGACCGCATCATTCTGATGAGGAGGAGGGGAGCGGGGAAGAGGACGATGGGGGAGGGAGTGAGGACGGGGAGGATAAAGTCGATACGGTCACGACGGCTGTAGGGAGGACAAGATTGGACTGAAACCGAGGGAACTGATAGTGATTGCATATAAATGTACATGGCACAAGGTGTGAAGAGTGAACGTGCGGGAGGATAGTTGGGAGACCGTGTACAAGGAAGGCGCAGACGATGGACCGGCTAGGCGAGTAGTCCGGCGATCGCTCGTTCCATCTCTTCGTCCTTTTGTATCTCTTCCGGTGTTGGACCCGTGCTTTGCTGTGGGAAATCATGGGTTCAGTATCTTTTTTGGGGGTACGCTGCACGATGGGAGGAGGTGGGGAACGGACAGGTAATGTGCCGAGTTTGCCATTCGCCTGGCCCAATTTTCCATCGGTGATCTGCCACAACATCTTGTCGACCTCTTCCTGGGCCTCCTCCTCCATCTCTTCCTCGTCGTCGTCGATGGCGTCGAGGGTGTCGTCCATCATCTCTTGCATGATGCCGGCCTTCATCATCTCTTGCGACATGGCGCGCATGGTCGCCGAGAGTTGAGGTTGCGAGATGAGTTGGTTCGACAGCTTCATGATCTCGGTTGACTTTTGTAGGGTGCCGGTGATCTTGACCGTCGCTGTGGGATGAATGAAGCGGGTCAGTGATCCAAGTAATGGTCGCCCAGGCTGTGGAGGTGGTGACAGACCGAGCTGATGGGTCAATTGCATCTTGATCGAGTTCAACCTCGCTTGACTGGTATGCAACCGATCCTTTTGCTTGTTACTCCTGACGACCTCCCTCGCCAACAGCTTTGCATTCTTGAGATCGCCTTGGGTGGCCAACTTGCGTACTTGCTGTTTGACCTTGTTGGAGGCGGTATCGAGTTGTCGGATCTCGCGGTCCAACGAGCGCGATTGTTGTTTCAGTTGTTGTTGCCACTTGCGGACCTTTTCTTCCGGGGAGGGGCCAAAGATGAGACGATTGACCGCTTGCATCGTGGGAGAGGTGGACAGAGGAGGAGGAGGAGGAGGAGCCTGTCACGCGCCGAGGAGGAGGGATTAGAGGAAGGGTGCGCATCGGGCAAAAGGACGCTCGGGGTTCGGGGTTCTCTCTGACGTTGGCCCGAGTCGACGCGCACGGACCTCCCCCACTTGACTTGGCGGCCGCGGCGGGCACGCGCGACCCGACGCCTTCGTTGCCACTTTTTGCGCTCTTTTCATCCCCCACACCCCACTGTGTGCACATGTCGATATGCCACGACTAATGACCCGATCAAACACATCACGGGAAAAGCTCCACGGCGAACCAACTCCTCCACCCGCTCCCGCTCCCATCCCCGTCCCCGCGCCGATCGCACCGCCTCTTCACCCTTCAACTCGACCTTCCCACCCACCCACGCCCACACCCCGACCCCGACCGACGACGAGATCCATCAGTCCGCTCCCTTCCCGACTAGTGATCATCGCTTCCTTCTGGGCCGTGATCGTACTCGCGCTCCCGTTCTGGTGGAGAACGACGACGATCGAACGAAGGCCTTTACCGTTGGCCCAGATCGAGCAATGGGTTAAGAAAGGCGTCAGTCTCAACCGACGCAGCCGCTCCCCCTTGCAATCGAATCTGACGCCTTTTTTGGGGAGGTGGTGGTCAATCTCACAGCCATGCTACCTCACACCCAAGGTGTCGTTCGCTTTCGAGTCCCCGGCGGCGAACAAGGACCCCCAAGTCGAGCAAGCGATTCATGCGACCATGAATCGATTGGCCAAGTCTGAGCTCGCGCAGTGCTTGGATCTGCAGTGGGCTCAGAGTGAGTCCGATCATGTTCCCAATCGGAAGAGAACTGGGTACTAATCGATCATGAATTCGCGTCTTGGCAGACGGCGAGAACGCGACGTATCGGATCCTACTCACCGATGACGTCGAGTTGCTCAAGCGACGCTTCCCACCGAATACCGTACCCGTCTCTACCAAACCCGGCAAGTGTTTCAACCACACCCACACCCTCCCTCCGCCAAACTTCCCTGCTTATCCCCCCCTTCCTTCCCATAGGTCTCCCCGACCGTCTCTTTGGAAATGCTTCAACCCTCCTCGGCGGGAAACCGACCGATGGCAGCCTAATCGCCCCCTCACCGAGCATGGCCAAGTTCTCCCCGACGTACAAGCTCGTCTTTTCGCTTTTGAACGAGGACTCGTCTTCCGGCGACGCGCTACTCGAATGGCAGATTCATAGCTTGTTGAAGCGTAAGTAGATCATCGTACTGAGGCGAGAAAACAGGAGAACGGTCCTAAAGGTTTCTTTTCGGCCCCATGTGTGGTGTGGTGTGCGAACACAGGCCACGTCGAACCCCTCCTCTCGGCTCTTGAACCTCTGCACAAATTTACGATCGACACGAGGATTCAATACTTTGCTCCGTTGACGATCCCTGTCCAGACCATAGACGGGGAGGGTTCCTGGATCGTCGAGGATGATTTGAGGGCGTTCGTGAACAATGCGGATTGGAAATTACGTCAGTTCGCACACACCTGAGCTGTAGGTCAAAGGGGGGAAAGGTACTGATGTCGGATCGTGGGGTTTTTGAGAACAGCGACGAGTTTGACGTTGGATCCAATCTTGCACTTTATCTTGTTCGTTCCCAAGAAAGAACATCGACCTCTCAAGATCAAGACACTAGGTACGCGTCTTGACACCCCCCCCCCCCCCCCCCCCCACGCTAAACCTTGACCCCCCTCTCCACGCAAACACTAGACGGTCGTTTTTCCCCAACAGGTTTCATCACCCCTCAACGCGGTGGAGTCGTCATCTACAACCCCCCCAACATCGACCCTTCCACCCGCTCTGAAAATACCCCCAAACCCCCGAACCTCAGCACCGCTTTCCGCCTGTTTGAAGCCCAGCTCCGAAAATTGCTAGGAGTAACCCCTACGCTCCCCGGACCTGATTTCGTCACGTCTTGGCAAATCGATGCTTTGGTTAGGCAGAGATTGAACGGTGTTCTTAAAGAAGGGGTCGAGAATTTGAGTAGTTTGAAGAGGTTGGTCGAGGAGGTGGAGAATATGAGGGTTGGGAAAGGGGTGCAGAAGGGGGTGAGGAGGGCTTTGGAAGAGTTGAAATTGGTGAGTCATCTTTGGAGGGGAGGGCCCTACTTTTCTCTATCCAACGGGAAAACAAAAAGAAAAGAAAAGCGAACCCTACTAACACCGCTCCCTCACTTTTTGCTCCCCCACTTTTTGCTCCCCCACTTCAAAAACAGGCCGAAACCCACTTGGCTTCTTCTCCCCCTCTCTCTTTACACCATGCCTTTGAAGCGCTTTCCCTCGCTTCGAAAGCTTACTTTGATCCTTCCATGTTGGCGTTGTTGTACTTTCCGGATAATCACAAGTATGCGATTTATACGCCACTTTTTGGACCGGTCGCTGTGCCGTTGTTGATGGCTTTGGCGAAGGAGTGGAAGAAACGGAGGGGGAAGGGGAAGGAGGGGGAGGGGAAGAAGAAGGACGAGAAAGAGACGGGGGAGGGGGGGGGGGGAGGAGAAGAAGGACGAGAAAGGGAAGGAGGATTCTAGTTGATAGATTTTGTAGAATGAGGCGTGAAACGCGTCCAACGTAGATTTAGCCGTGATCGAGTGTTGAGCTCGAGAGATGAGCCTCTCGAGTCGGGAAGATTTGCTTAAGCTACCAACGTGTCGCTCAATATGCTACGGATCGAGATTCCAAAAGATTGAAAGTGCACGTATGCGAAAACGTGAGACGCGGAAAGAACGCCCCGAGCTTTGATACGACAAACGAAAATGCAAGAGGAAACAACACCCCCATCCCCAGTCCAAATCACTTCCTCTACCCCTCCACCCCCTTGCGCCTCTTCACGAACCCTACCACCTCCTTCATGAGTTGCCCAAAACCGTCCACGTTCCTGACGTCCTGACCTAACCAATGCGGAAGTTGAATCTGTTTACTCACTTGTTGGTACCGCGCATCGAGGAGGATGATGGCGGCCCAGTCGGTGGAATTTCGAATCGCTCGTCCTATAGATTGGTTCACGGCGCGAAAGGCGAGGTTTTGATCTGAGGGAATGAAAATTCTGGGGGGTTCAGCGAATGCGTTCTTCCTTCTTTGAATTGAAGTGAACTCGGACGAAAAAGGTTGGGTCACTTGCATAATACTTGTCCTGGATCGATTTTGGAATCCTTGGGAGTCGTCGCTTTGAGGAAGTTCATCCGTTCTTTCAATTCTGTCGATTGCGCATTCGGGTAAGGTATACCTATGCGCGGGAACGTATTTCCATTCATATCAGGGCCCACCAAACTCAAACCCCATCATCCCCAACTCCGACTGATCACTGAATCTAAACTCCCGCCCCTAAAATTTCAACGTACCACAAATGATTACCGCCCTGGCCATCTCGTTGGCGAAATTGATCCCTTCGGATAATTTGGCCCCTACGACGGCGAACAAGATCGCCCCTTTCGAAGGAGGGGTAGTGATCGCTGCTGAGTAATCTCGTAAGATGAGATCCACTTCGGAAGAAGATTTGGGTTCCCAGAAGACCTGTGTAGGATTTTGAGAGGATGAGATAGAGGTTGGGTTGGGGGTTGAGAGAATTGGGAGGTTGGAAAGGAGCTGACTTTTTTGCGGGAGCCCAATCGAGTGATAAGGTTCGTCTTTTCCCACCTTGCTTGAATGTGGAAGAGGAAATTGTACGAAGGGACAAAGACGACGATCCCGTGCGGGATCACGTTCGTCAGATTCACGATCGATTGACCTAATTCGTCCAGCTGGGGGGTCAAACAAGGTTTCAGTATGTGCGCTGCGTTGTGAGGCCTACGGACGGAGACTTTACCAATTTCTCATCCTTTCTTCGATCGAATTTGAACTCGAGCGATTCACCTGTCGGTCCTTTACTAACGGCGAAACAAGCGATATGATCGGGCGGGACGACATGGCCGCACGAAAAAGTGGAAAATCTTTCGCTGGGGAGATAAGGGAAGAGTTGATCGCGAAAATCGCTCATCTGAGGCAACGCAACAAGCTCAAATTTTGCTCTCTACTTTTAGAGGCAGTAACCAGTCATCGTGAACATTCTCAACTCACAGGTTCCATCGTCCCACCTGCCAAAACGACGGATTTTGCTTCCTCCGCGACGTCCTTGAACGACTCGCTGGGGGCCAACAACATGTACTTGAGCGTCACCTCCATCTTTTCCGGTCTAACCTGTCCCGCTTGAACAGGTTTGGGTTCAGTACTGAGCAAGATCCTTCCGTCCTTTTCCGAGCTAGCGAGCGAAAGTATGAACTCTTGTATGCGTTGCAAATTGCGCGTCGCGTTCGTCCGTACAGCCTGTCGTCCCGCCGCGGTCGTTTCTTCCGCCAACGAATCGACATACCCACCAATCTGTTCAAGAAGGGGGAAAAAGCTTCCTCAACTCAAGCCGCCTTTTATACACAGCGTGAGCAAAGTACGAACCTTTCGAGCGATTTTGGAGGTCTTGAGGTAATGATCCAATTTGAACAAATTCACCTGATCGATCGCACCCTTCCCTCCCCCGACGGCCCCTCCACGACTTTGGAACAAGGCGTTGACACCGACCATCTCTTCCTTCTTCTTACCCTTAACCCCCTCATTCGCCCAACTCATCGCATATTCCGCCAAACCCCTAAGAAGAAGGGCTAATTGACGCAAGTAAGCTGCATTGGCACCGTTGAGGCGGGTTTTAAATTTGGTGATGTAGGTCAAGAGGGCTGCGCGAATGGAGGTGATTTGAGAAGTGGTGATGGATACGCTGTGGAGTTGAAGTATCGAGTCGATGAGGTTGTGCGCTTCGTCGACGATGATAACGTGACTAGGGGGAAGTGGGGTGGAGTAAAAGGTCAGCTCTTCCCACTTGAGATGGAAAAAAATGCATCGATTTGTTCGGAAACTGACTCTTTGACCGAGACGCCGAGCGCTTCTCGAGCCGCTTTGGACATGAGCATGTTGTACGGCAGCTGTGAAGCAAAAGCTTGAATCAAAAAAAGAATCGAATCCCGTCTAATCGGGTCGCCATCATGTGCTCACAGTAACGAGTTGAGCCGATCTCACGGCCTTGCGTGACCCGTAGTATGGACAAGTCTTGGTTCTGCGCCCGAGGTCTTCGATATCTTCAATATCCCCGACCAGGGTCTGAAAGCACGGTAAAAGTAAGCATTGGGATAGTCATCATCAATCCCATGAAGCAACGTACCAATGCTCGATCCCTAAATTCGTTCAACTTGGTCGGTTCGCTCATCGGCGGCAAATAGGGGCATCGTTTCTCCTCTGTCGAACCTTTTTGCAGTTCCAAACACAAGTCGCCCAGCACCTCATTACTCCCATTACTCTTGTTCCTCACCTCGTCATTGATGCACAAGTTCTGTCTCGATCCGAGAGGGATGACGCGGATCGGGGGAATGGAAGTGGGACTCCCTTCGGGGGCGTCGGGGATGGGCGTGGAGCGGGAGAAGGGCGTCTTTCGAAGTTCGGCGATGAACTGCGAGAGTTGCGAATGAGTTCGAGAGGCAAAGTAGATTTTTTGGACGTCAGGTTCTTCCTGTTCGGGCCCCGTCGAACCTCGTCCGTTGATCCTGTAGAGTTCGGCAGGGGTTAAAGGTTAGTCGTGGGAGGACTCTTTCTACTGATCGACCGTGGACGAGAAACTGACTTGGCCAACATGGCTCGAACGGCGGGGGAAAAGTTATCGGGTCCGTTATCGTCGACTTTATGGGTGTCTTGTTCGGTCTCGTAGTAAGGTTCAGGCGCAAATTCGTCCTCGCTCGGCTTCGAGTCTGGTCCTCTGTCTCCGTCGATGCGCTGGAACAGGCGAACGTCAGCCATCAAGCAGTCAGACTTTTACTTTGAAGGCCTTCTTCTCACACATACATTCCTCTTCCTCCTCCCCATCTGAGCAGCTCCCGACGGCATCAACCTCCTAAGTTCCTCCTCCTTCTTCCTAATCTCCTCCAAGCGTTCCTCCAACTCGCTTTCCTCCCTCTCCCAAGCCTTGAGTCGACTCTGAATCTCGTGCTCCAAAACCCAATCAGGTTCGTTTTTGGAACCCGAATCTGCACGTACTTGAGCTTGGATGGTTTCGATGAGGCTCGTACGGGCGTGGTGTTTGGCGTCACGGAGGAAGGTGAGGCTTGCTGAGATGAGGGAGAGAGATTTACCCTGCGTTCGGCCGGAAGGAGGAGTAGTAGTACATCAGCTGGGGAGGGCATCGCGATGAATTGACTGAGCGAGCCCACGTCTCTCCGACATCGCTCACAGTACCAGTAGGCGATTCGATAACGGTCACTTGCGACCGAGCGAGCGCTTGGTAGAGGTGTTGCATCAAGTCTTGCTGGATCGAATACGCCGTGTACGGGAAGGAGAACGAAGGGTCCGAGGGGGCATAGTCGATCGTAGTGGTGCGTGGTGGAGCAGCTCCATCGGGGGGAGTGGCTGCATGCGATGGTGTCATCTTTGGGTGATCATGAGGGTCGGGGAGGTGCAATGCAGTTGGTGCGAAAGGAGCGGCCAGGTCACGCGTCACGAGCGAGACGAGCGCGTGCGAGTTCAATTTAAGCCGCACGTGTCGACGCGTCGCGACGCGTTTAGTTAACCCTCTCAAGGTCCGCATGACTTGCTCATGATGACCCATAATTCCATGATTCCTCTTTTCTGGATTCCAGATAAAAGCCGATCTGCACTTTACCACTGTCGGAGCCGAGCCGCCGCCGCCGAGCGATAACTTGCAGTGGTCCGAGCGTGTCGCCGATCATTAATCATTTCCGCGACAAGTCGAATCTGCAGCGAACGGCACGCGGCACGGCATGACTCGGCCGAGGTCGGCGGCGACGACTCTTGTGCTCTGGTCGAACACTTCGGTTGAACATCCCTCGACAGACGACGACAGTGCACGACGACGAGCAACGAGTGGCGCTGGACATCAACCTTCGTCGATCGCGATGTCGAGTATGACCAATTCGAGCCTACCCACGACTGATCATGGTATGCACCAGTACCACCTCGGTGCGCCGACTCCGAGCCCTCCGAGTGCCAGTGCCGGTCCCGCGGCGCCGACGGTCCCCTTGACCGAATCGTCCTTGGCCGAATCGTCGTCTGGCACTCACGGGAACATCACCGTCGCACCCTCGTCATGTTCCTCCTCCACCAAGGCAACTTCACCCACTTCCAATACCACAGCTCTGACTACAGCCCGACAACTTAAGAAGAAATCACAACGCCCGAGTTGGAGCTGCACCGAATGCACGCGCCGCAAGATCAAGTGCGACCGCAACGTGCCCGGATGTTCGGCCTGTCGTCGTCGCAATGCCGTAGACCAATGTCGGCTTGACGAGTCGCTTTTGCTCGAATCGGCAGGAATGGCCACTACACTCGGGCTTAAGCGTCGTAGGAGTAGTAGTAGTACCTCGCAGCTTCCGCCTCCGTCGAGAAACCCGCTCCACAAGCCCGAGCCTGAGCAGTCGGCGAGGCGCTCCCCCATCTCCTCCCCGGCGGCCGCTTCGCTTCCTTCTTTCACGGACCTCACTCCTGGTCTGCATGTTCAATTTGAACCTCCCACCGTGCTCGTCAAGCAAAACTCGAACGGGATGAAGGTCACTTCCATATCGAACGCGGCCGCGATGGAACACCAAGCTCTGAACAACGTCGTCAAAGGTCTCCGAGCTCAACTGTCCCAACTCGAGAAGGTGGTCAGCCGAATATCATCAAACGTACCAGGCCAGTCAAAACACCCCAATGGCACAACGTTATCTATCACCGCTGCCAACGCTGGAAGCCGACCCGAAGGTGCCACCGCCTCGAACGAATCTTCAGCACGCGACGCATCACCTCCCGAACCGGACGGCGAGCTGGAAGCCGCCGAGACACTCGAGTTTCTCGCCATGGGACGCGATCGAAAGGCGCAACACCTCTCTCGATCCGAGCTGCGTCGACCCGCGGACGAGGAGGACGCCGAAGATGCGATCGTCGTCGATTCGACTCCGAGTACCTCTGCCGGTGGCGCACTGAGCTGGCTCGGTGCTTCGCCGACCTCACTCGTCAAGTCGCCAATTGCAACGTTGCTCCCACATCCTTCCGGTCCATCAGCCGACGCTTCCCCTGCCCTACTCGATGATAGACGAAGTCGACTCGTCGCGTGCTGGGCCATGTCGCACATGCTCGCCCATAACGCCCTCCTCCACCCTCCGACGTTCCTCGCCGAGTGCATCGAGTTTGAGAACTGGCCTCCTAGCGATCGCTATCGGCTCGTGAACGCCGCATGGTTGGGACTTTATTACGCCGTCCTGTGTGGTGCGCTACAACAAATGTCGAGGCACGACGCTACGCAGATGGGCCTCAGCATCGACGAATACCATCGTTTGCCCAAAGTCTACTTTGACGCCTGTGTGCAAGCCCTTCATCGAGCCGATTTCTTGTCCAAGCATTCGAGGTTCAGCGTGCAAGCAATCTGCATCGTCACGACGGCGGGCTACGAAGCGGGACAATCAGACCTCATCAATACGTTGCTTGGGTGCGCGATCCGAATCGCACAACACCTCCAGTTCCATCGCTTGGGATCGGATCTCGAATGGCAAACTCGACAAGCGCGTAAAGGAGTCGTCTTGACGAATGAGATGGGAATCAAATCGGCCATTAACCGGGAAATTTGCAAACGCCTATGGTGCACGCTCGGAGCGGACGATTGGTTCACGTGCACTGTGCGACATAGTTATGCCATTCATTCGACGCATACCAATACACCTTTGCCATTGAACATCACCGATGAGGATCTCTCGATTGGAGCCTTGTCCAAGGCGTTGCCGTACGACGTTCCTACCCCCGCATCGAAGTTGATCCTTTTGCATTCGCTGGCCGATCGAGTTCGTACCTTGTTCGACCTCATCAACGGGTCCGACAAGCCGAGTCAGGAATTAACGAACGAAATCGATTCGGGGATCGACGAGGTCATGCAACGTGCACCGGGGTGGTTGAAGATGGGGTGGATCCCACCCGTGGGGATGAAGGTGCCGAGTTGGGTTGCTGAGTTGAGACAGCATTGGTTCATCAGTGTGAGTAACGATTCTCCAAATTCATCATCAATTCCTCCGATTACTTAGCCTCAAGTATGGGCTCACAGTGTGAACATAAGCGACTGGTCCTACATCGCCTCTGTCCCAGTCGTGGCTTGTTCCGGGATACCGCTCACCCCTATGTTCGTCAAGCCGCGGTCAAGGCCGCACGAAAGGTGTTGCATCATTTTACGGAAACGGATAAATGGCCTAGAAATTGGACCATTAGGTGAGAGTGTGATGTGTGAGAGGAAAATTCGTTAACCCTGCCTGGCAGATCTGATGGCCGCTGCTTCCGTAAATTTCGCAGTTATCACGCCATCGTAGCTTGTACGACACTTCTACTCGACCTGTCCCATCGGAACACTTCATCATCCTCTACGTCTAACTCACCCTCCGCCTCGACGTTGACACCCATCCCCGTCCCTCAGTCGACCACTTACCTCGCCAAACGTAGCGATGTTCTCTCGGCTTTGGAATGCCTTCGTCTTATCAGCGACGATTCGATCATCGCTTCGAGGGGGATCAGGTTGATCGAAGCGATGTTGAAAGAGGAGGGGAAATCGAAGGCTCTCGGTGAATTTTGGCAGAACAAAAATAAAGATCAGGTTGGGGATGATTTCCGAGGAAAGGCTTTCAACGGGTCGCATACCCCGGGTCCGAATCGAGTCGACCTCGCTTCGGTCCTACAGACGGGTCCTCTCGGCCCGACGTCCGTACCGCCTCCTCCTTCTCAAGCGAACTTGCTGACCTCCCCCTCCCTAGGAGCCACTCTCTTCGACCCTTCTCTACGCAACCCAACCACCGCACCCCTCACCCTCGTCGACACTTTCGACCTCTCCACCAATACCCTCGGTACACTCCTCCAAAACCTACCCGTCTCTTCTTCCACTTCTTCAATCCCATTACTCGATCCCGCCCCCAATCAAACCGACAATCTCGGCGCTGGTTTAAGGTTGGGGTTTTCAACTTCTTCCCCTTTGGGAAGAGGGGATGATTTCGCGGCGTTGGAATCGATGCTTTTGGATGGGTTTGGTAGAGATTGGGAGGCTTTTGATCATGGTGGTGCTGGTGGTGTGGGAGGAGGAGGAGGAGGAGGGGTTTTGGAAGGTGGGTGGGGGCTTTGATGGAGTGTGGTAGTATTACACGAAGTTGGTTTTGCTGTGAAAATGCGAGATTGAGAATTCTATGCGAAGTTGAAGTACTGAGACACAGAAGACGAAACGGGTTCTACTCGCCCCCCTCCTTCCCACCACTACCTCCAATCCCGCTCGGCTTCTCACTAACGACCGTCCCCGGCGGGAAGATCTTCAACTTGTGATACTTTACCAACGTCTCCCTGAGGTAGATCAAATGTTTAGCATGGAAAGCTTTGATTTGACCGATGCCTTGCTTTGAACCGAGACGTTGACGAGAATCGGAGCCGAATATTTCGGTTTGGTCAGGTAGGTGGTGAAGTGGTCTGGTGGTGGTGGTGGTAGGTCGTTGAAATTCAACTTCTTCTTCCAGTGTTGTTGTAGTTGGTGGTGTTGGTATTGGTTCGGTAGTTGAATTTGGTGATGGGATGAAAGTTGGAAATGGTGAAGCGAGGACGACACATCCTGCCCCGATGTGGGAATCGGACCCGATCGTCACGGAGTGGACGACCCGACACCGCGGTAAGAATATGTTGTTGGATCCGATGGAGGGGGATTCGATACCTGTTGAAAAAAAAACCCCGGGGTCTCGTGAGTTTACTCCTTCTGGAAGGAAGAAAATGACACATGCCCCTATAAGGAGGTTCGTCGGACCTACGGCAGGCGACTTGAAAGTGATTATCATTCCCTATGATCATGGGCGTCTTGGATCGATTGATGATCACGACCATCTCCTCGACGATGTTGTTGTCCCCCAAGTGAATCGGACCCGAAAGTGCAAAGATGGTGGCTCGGGGATGAATCACGCAGCCTTCAGGGATGCCGACGACGAGGGGATCAGTAGGATGTTTTTGAGGTGGTATATCTTGGGAAGGGGGTAAGCCATACCTGCTCCTATTGTGACGTGTCCACGGAGATCACAGTCTTGTACGATGACGCATCGCGAACCGATCTTGAGCGAGTCCTTGTCCTTATCTTTGGTGTTGGTCGTGTTACTGAAAGGGTGGCTCAGGGATCAGCAACTCGGCATCTCCAGGATGATCCTTTATAGTACTTACACGTCGACCATCGCATCCAATACTGGCGCTGCCGTGCAAAGCTAAGGGACTAGGGGTCGTCGAGTGGTGAACGTACACCCGCTCGACGCGCCGCGACGTAATTGGCCCAAGTCTATTCTCGATCACCGCGCTCGGATGAGCTGAATATATGCGCATTTTAGCGGATGATATTGCTGAGTGAAGGGGTGACCTGAACGAGCAATACTAAACATAGCCCACTTCGTTTGTTCATCGTATTTGGATTATGTCGGTGCTTTTGATGGCGTTGCGCAGTCGCGGTTCAATCACCTGAGGGCAGTGCTCGGCTTCCCGAATCGGTGCCATGGCACGCTGCGTTCTCTCAGCTGCCGAGGCACCGATCGCTGCCAGTCACCGGTCTCCGAGTCGAACTGCTTCTTGACCTTGGCCCCTGCACTCTACAAAGCTTTTAAACGACTCAAGGCCTCGGAAGACCACAGAAACCTCGTCCAATCCGAGTCGGCTCAGCACGCTCCTCTTCAAACTGCCTACAAAGTTGAGTCAAGTGCGTTCCCGCAGTCGTCTCGTCGTCGACGCGTTCATTTCTCCAACCGCCAAAAGAGGAACCAGCAGCAGCACCGCAATTCACCCCGATCAAGCTTGGCCAGCCACGTCATTTTCGCTCCCCTCGAACCCAACTACCTTGTCTCTAGTCCTTAACCACCATGTCACAAGATCGTCTCTTCAATGTCGGCGCGGATTATCAAATGTAAGCCTTTCTCGGGACTACTCTCCTGATCGGCCTCCGCTCCACACAAGAGCGCTGCGTGTATCGACGCGTCATCAAGCTGGGCTGTCTTAGAGGGTACACGTTGAATCGATCGCGGGCATAGGCTAATGAGGTCATGTTCCTATCAATCCTTCCCCCAGCATCGATGTCGTAGGAGAAGGAGCGTACGGTGTCGTCTGTTCCGTCAGTACCCTACCAAAGGAATGCAACGACCCTTGAGGGGAAGGTCTTCATCGCGACTCGGAGAATCAAGGGGCTGACTGGATATATCGCGTCTCTTTTTTATCAGGCCATTCACGTGGGGACACATAGTAAAGTCGCTATAAAGGTTGGTTCGGAAATATGGAACTTAGGGCGAACATGTACTGATGCTTGGCTTTTCCGCTCGGGGTTCCATTTCAGAAAATTACACCCTTTGATCATTCAAGTACGTCGGCGTCGCGTCAAGGTGACTCCCCAAGACGTCGGTAGAAGCTGAACTTATTCCTCCCGCGTTCTGCCCCCACACAGTGTTCTGCCTCCGGACCTTGCGCGAGATCAAGCTGCTGCGCTGGTTCAACCACGAAAACATCATCTCGATCCTCGACATTGTGCGCCCGCCAACGCTCGAGGCCTTTTCCGAAGTTTATCTCATTCAGGTTTGTTTCTATTTTCGAATATTACTTTCACGAGCCTTGAAGCTGATGAGTTGTGGTCGGCTACTTAGGAATTGATGGAAACGGATTTACATCGAGTCATTCGGAGTCAGGAACTGTCGGACGACCAGTGCGTCTCCGAAGCTTTTTCTACGACAATCGTACTATGAATTGACAAGCCCACCTTCTTTGTGTCGTCGCAGTTGCCAATACTTTTTGTACCAGTAAGAGTCCTACCAAGCCAATTCAGACCATGTAATACGTCGCTGACCTGCCTTTTTGGATCCGTAGAACTCTTCGAGGCTTAAAGGCGCTTCATTCCGCCGCGGTCCTGCATCGAGATCTCAAACCTTCCAACTTGCTCCTCAACGCCAATTGCGATCTCAAAATTTGCGATTTCGGTCTCGCGCGGTCGGCGTTGTCGGCTGAGACGGAGGCGGTGGGGTTCATGACTGAGTGAGTAGAGACTCTTGAGGGTGATCACAGAAAGAGGTAATGGCTGATGTGAGCTTGTTTTTGGGGGGAGAGATACGTCGCTACGAGGTGGTATCGAGCCCCCGAGATCATGTTGACGTTCAAGGAGTATAATCGAGCCATCGATGTGTGGTCCGTGGGATGCAGTGAGTCTATTATTAGGCTCTGTCGTTCTAAAGTTCAAACAACCTCTAACCTACCCTTTATCCCCTGCAGTCCTCGGCGAGATGCTCTCCTCGAAACCCCTTTTCCCCGGCCGCGATTACCATCACCAACTCACCTTGATCCTTGACGTACTCGGCACCCCCTCCCTAGACGACTTTTACGCCATCTCCTCCCACCGCTCAAGGGATTACCTCCGAGCTCTACCCTTTCGGAAAAAGCGCCCTTTCAACACGCTCTACCCGAACGCGAATCCATTGGCGTTGGATTTATTGGAGAGGTGTTTGACGTTCAACCCGAAGAAGAGGATTACGGTTGAAGAGGCTCTCGCTCATCCTTATTTGGAACCGTATCATGATCCGGAAGATGAACCGACGGCGGAGATATTACGTGAGTTCGATCTATGGACTTTTGAAACGACTGAGGAGGTGGGGTGGGGGGTTTAGGACACGAAACTGATTCGATTCTTCGTGATTACTTTGTATGGTGGTGGTGGTGGTGATTTCAGCTCCTGAATTTTTCTCCTTCGATAAGGAACAACTCAGTCGAGAACAACTCAAGGTGCTCATTTACGAAGAGATCACCTCCCCACCTCGAATTGGTAACGTTTGATTCCTCGGTTCAAAACGATCAAGGTCTCGATTCGAGGGAAGGGTACAAGTGTTCTGGTAAACACTTTGTTCGACTCTTGTTCTCTATAGTGTGTGGTGTATTGGAACGCTTGAAATGCTTGCATTTGAAATGTATCGTTTACGGAGTGTACGAACCACGCTTCACTTTCCTCGCAGTCGGCGTTGCTGTTGAAGATACTCCTTAACCTTGACCGAACAATTCCACCCTGGTACCAAAGGTGCAAGACCCAAATCCTTTCCGGAACTCGAATCCGAACCTAGGGATAAAGCAGCCAAAGAGAGGTAGGTATGATACACATCTATTTCGACGGCGAGGTCGGCGGGAAAGGTCGACGAGGGTGGAAGAAGCACAAGGGGTGTGGTGTGTGTGTGTGTGAGAAGCCGAATCAGTGCGCTCTCCCTTAACTCTCGTAGAAGAAGACCCCTTCGCACGTTCACTTACCAGGCATCGCTCCTGATTCTCTCGCGATACCACCATATACCGCATGCTGGCATGACAATAACCATTCCCGATCCATCGAAGGGTTGTACCATTTTCTTGCTGACGGGATGGGTTCCGATCCTCTGCTTGGTTCGGATGTTTCGAATAAGGGAGATATTAAGGAGAGGGAGGCGACGGCCCAGAAGGAATAACATGCGTCGGGGGGTTTGGAGAGACGACCTTGAAAGCCTGCGAGTGGGTGGGGGTCAAGGTCGGGGTCCTCTGCCGAAATGGAGCTGGAGCTGGTGGAGGAGGAGGTCGTTGAGGGCGGGGTTGCGAAAGGAGCGACTTGTTTCCCTACCAGAGATCGAAGGAGATCTTGAGGGGTCGGTAAGGAGTCGAGTCGAGAAGCGAGGGAGAAACAGGCTATAGAACAGTAGGTCGTCCCTCCTGTCAAGTTGTGAAAGAAGAGAGACCGTTGAGAATGGGGGACTCGGAAGGGATTGATGAGACCTCAGAGATGATTATTTCTTACCTTGTGCTTCGGATCTGGGCCCGGTCGCGAACCCTCCGTCGGGTCTCTGAATAATTAAGAACATCAGCTAAATGACGTCTATCGGAGAAAGTCCTATAAGAGCCCACCTGACAAGTGATCAAGAACGCTAAAGCCGCGTCGAGGTCGATCGAAAACCAATCGTCGAGCATTGACGCCAAGACGAAAGCGGCATAGGTCGACCTTGGGTCCCCAGCTTCAGGACACGATGGAAACTGTAGAAACCTATCGAATGAATATCCGGTACGACGATGGAAAAGTCAGCTTGGCCCGTGAAGAGCTCAAAAACCCTGACTCACGATCCATCCTCGTTTTGACAGCTCGCTATGAACCTCAACAAAGCCTTGCGATCCAATCGACTAAAATCATCCTCGAGGATACCGAGGATGAGGATCGCGGTGTAGGTCTGGATCAAGTTGGCTGGAGCCAGTGGGTGTTCGAGTTTAGAGGGCGGTGCAGGAGACGGCATGTGTGATGCATTTCCTCTCCCCGAGTGTGAATCGGAATCCGAGTCGGGATAGTCCATGAGTCGATCGAAATCGTCTTGATCACGTTGGGAAGCGAGTGGGACCAGATTGATCGAATTGTCTCTGATTAGAGTGCATACCTCTCAGCTAGTCAGCTTTGCGTTGTGGAGAGAACGGCCAAGAATGGGGCCCCACACTCGAAACTCAACTGATGAATTGCACTCTCTCCCACCCCGACGGCCGCCATCGAATCCCCTCCTCGGAACCCTCCACCGGGTGATTGTTGTTCGTATACCCAGTCGATGTAGCCTTGTCGTTGTTCGGGTTTCAACAGGACGTCCAAGGCGGAGAGGGAAGGGTCGTTCGTTGGCGATAGACAGGTCGAAGGGAGTAGGGAGAGGGACGAGAGACAGAAGTAGGCTAGGGGCATCCTGTCGTGGAAGAGGAAGAGCCGAGCGGTCAGCGTCATGATCAGCGGATTAATCTGTTCGATAGCGTACCGTGCCTGATCCTCGGCTTGGTACGGGGAAGGGAGGAACTTGAGCGAGCGGAAGCAGAAGAGCGCATGCTTGGACGCGTGGAAAGGGGCTCCGTTTCCCTCCGAGCGGTCCCTAGTTTGCTCCGTCATAATCTTCTGACCACTTTGCGAGCGGCTGCAATGAGCCAAAAGTAGACGCAGTCGTAGGAGAAAGGAACCGCAGCTGAGCGCTGAACAGATCGTGCGAGTCGACCAATTGTCGATCGTTCGCGCGCGCGCACGGACCTCTATTTTGGGTGCGAGAGGGCCATCTCCGCGCTACGTAGTGAGTGCACTGAGCAATCCCCGTCTGTCTCCCTGCCTCACTTCAGCTATACCCTTTCTCAACATGGCAAGTCTCTTGCGCTCTTACAACGCCGCATTGTAAGTTGCAATGATCATCCTCCCCCGCAACGACTGGCTCCGCACTCGACCTTCGCAATCCGAGCGGAGCTACGAGCTACAGACCTTATCACTGATAGCCCGTTGTTCCCCCCTTAGAGTGGCGAGACCCTATCTGGCCGGATCAGCTACTGCAGGTACATAACGCTTTACCAAACTTTATCCGGGACATTCTACAGCTCCGCACAGGCCGAAACACCGCCAGACTCGGCGACGGAGCAATCTGACCAGAGAGCTGATCCTGAGCTGCCCAACGCTACAGCTACCCTGTTCGGAGCAGGCGATGTGTTGGCTCAACAGGCCGTGGATAAAAAAGGAATGAACCATGATGTGAGTATTTCGTGTCCACGTCGGGGTTTTGCTCGTCCACCTTTCCCGACCTCGTGCGAGTTCCAGGTCCAACTACGTCACCGACCCGTGTGGTCGAACCAGAGGCCCCATTGATCAAGCTGACACCGAGACCTCTTGAACTGCGCTGTTTCAGGTCGTACGAACAGCTCGTCTTGCTTTATATGGAGGTGAGCACACGACGCCATCACCTCATCAACGAACCAGGCCCCTCGTCCAGTTTTGTCGCTCTCGGCTAATCTCGTCGGTCTCCGCCTCATTCTCCAATCAGGTGTCATCTTCGCCCCTGTCGTGACGAGGTGGTACCAAATGCTCGAGGGGATTAAACTCAAGTCCAAACCAGCTCGTACGTCCCAGATCGTCCACCTACGTTGTCCGTCTATCTAACGTACTCTCGTCGCTACTCCACCCCCAAACCCTTACACTGCAGTCGTCGCCACCCGCGTCGGCCTGGACCAATTCGTCCTCACTCCAGTCCTCGTCGGCGTCTTCTACACCTCCATGGCCCTGTCCGAAGGCTACGGGATCCAAGGCGCGAAAGAACGCGTCCGTTTCGCTTGGTGGCCGACGTTGCAGAAAAATTGGGGCTTGTTCATCCCCGTACAGGTTGCCAACTTCGCGATCGTGCCCGCGCATTTGAGGTTGGTGTTGGTCAATGTGGTGTCATTGTTCTGGAAGTGAGTGCATACTTCCGATTATCATGTTACGGTTCGATTTCTTTGACTGACGCGAAGCTCTTCTGCTGTCCCCTCCTGTAGCGCCTACTTGAGTTACGCCAACTCGAAATCTTCGACGACGGTCGGCAAAATTGAGGAAAAGACAAAAGCCTTGCTCGAGTAGTTTATTGTGCTTAAGATGTAGGATTTGATAGTGAGGAAATATAGAGCATCACTTTTTTTCCAATTGCGCAGAGCTGAGGCGATTGTTGAGAAGAGAAGGCAGCACAAAAAAAATCGGCGACAAAGGTGAAGATGCAGACATGCAGAGAGCAGTTATATTGCAAGAGCTTGATGGAAACACAATAGAAACGAGATCGAAACATGCTACAAAAACGCCCCGCATCAGATCCCCTTGATCAGGCTCTCCCGCTCCTCCTGCCTTTCCCTCTCCTCCCTCTCTTCCTCCAATCTCGCCACCCTTCTTTCCTTCTCCACCGTCTCTGCCAACTTTTTGACCAGACTCTTCATGTTCTCCCTCTTCTTCGCCGAAACAGGGGTGACCCAGATCGAGCCTTTGTCCACTCCCATTTCGTGCTCGAGTTGCTGAACCCATTGGATGACCTCGGATAACTTCCTCTGTCCTTCTTCGACCGACGCTCGCGCAAGGCCTTGATCCTCATCCACTTCACCCTCGGTCGTTCCTTCCTCCTCCCCACCAAACAAATCCGCCTTATTGACTACGACCCCTCTGACGCTCCCTCCCAACCCCGTCCTTTTCAAGCGATCATATTCCTCCAACTCGACCTTCAAAGCCTTCAAAGCACTCAGCGGTTCCACCTCCCCCGCAAGATCGACGACGTAAACCAAAGCCCTACAACGTTCCAAGTGCCGAAGAAAAGCGTGACCTAATCCAACATTTTGCGCCGAACGTTCGACCAACCCTGGATTGTCGGTGATGGTGAAACGCATCACTTCGATACGTTCGGGTTGCGGCGGGTCGTCTTCGGATCGCGTCGAACGTCGCGATTTGATGATTCGTGGTGATTCGGCAGAGAATTCCTCGGGTAACGAAGTCGTATCGGAGATCGTTCCTCGGGGTCCGGAAAAGGTATGGTCAGAGTAGAGGACGCAGGTGCCGTGGTGCGGGTTGAGGGTTGTGAAGGCGTACGAGGCGACGCGCGGTGTGGAGGAGGTTAGAGCTCGGAGCAGGGTTCTGGTCTCGACGTAGGGGTGGTGGTGAGGATCAGCTGTATGCGCTTACACGTCGAGTGAAATGAGCAGAATGTACTCACGACTTGCCCGCATTCGGCATTCCGACCAGTCCGACCTCCCCCCCAGCCTTGACCTCCAATTCCAACCTCATCATTTCGCCATCCCCACCCCTCGTCGCATATTTGGGCGATCGATCATCCGCGGCCTGAAAGCTCGGATTGCCCAACCCAGGCTCCCCACCCGCCAAAAGTAGAATAGGGTCCGATAACGGTGTTGCGGTCTTGAGGTCGAGGTATAAAGGGGGTGCTTCCGCCTCGACGGGACTACCCCTCTTCCTCCTTCGTCTCACTTTACGGCCCGGGATCCCTCCTTTTCTCGCAAGCAACTTGCTCAAGAGTTGATTCTCGGCCAAGAGGAACGAAGGATGACTCGCCAAATCGGCCATGGGGTAAAGCACGAACAAGTCCTTCCTGACCCTCTCATGAGCGGCCATGACAAAAGGATCGAACTCGACCTCTTCTTCCTCCGGAAAGACGTGCCAATCCTCCCCCAACTTATCCGCTCGATCTTTACCCTTTTTCCACTCGTCCCATCTCAACGTCCTCTTTTGCGCTTCTTGTAAGCGCACTTGGTTAACTTGAAAAGCCATTTCCAAATCGTCGCGTTCCTCTTTCAACGAATCCAATTCGTTCTCCCTGCGTCGAACTTCCCGTACGACGGTGCCGAGGGGTACGCGAAGAAAGACGTCTTGACCATTCTTACCGGCTAACCATTTGCTACCACCTGAACCACCTCGTCCTGCTCGGAGGGTCATGGGAAGATGGGAGAGGGACGTGACCGTTGGTGTGGAGACGAGGTAGACCGATCCACCTTGACCTCCTGGACCTCCCGAGGGGGGACCTCGCGCCTTTTATCAGGGGGTTGGGGGGGGGGGGGGGGGGCTTCAGTTTCGGAAGGAGAAAAGTGGATTATATAGTTTTGCGTTACGTTTTGCTCACCATGAACTTTTCCCGATGGAAAGAAACGCCTCCTGGGCCTCCCTTTCCAGAGAACAAAGCGACCGAGAGGGTGTCGATGAAATTCGAGCCTTCCTAAGGGGGTGTGCCATATCAAATGGATCAGCACGTCATTCGCTACCCTCAAAAAATTCTCAGTTTTCACCTGTCTTCTCTTCCAATCACTTTTGGCCGTCGAGGATTGTGGCGTGCTCGGACCAGGAATTGCTTCTGCTGCTAATGGTGGTTGCGAATGAGCATCCTCGTCGATCGCGCTATTACTGGCGGTCGAATAGGAGCGGTAGAGCTCGTATCGTTTTGAACATGTGCAGGGTAGCTTGGTGTAGACGCGAGCTAGAAGGTAACGCGTCGTGGTGGGGCCGACCATTTGCTCAGACTTGATGGAGCGAGACGACACCGCGAGAAGGGGAGTGCGCCGATCGGGTTGGGCGGCGCGGGGAATTTGCATCGGAAGTATCAATTCTGAATGGAAGCTTTATGGTTAATGATGATGGCATTCAAATCGTTGGGAACTCGGTAATGCCCCACTTGAAGCGGCCCAAAGTGACGTACTCAGGACCGACCACAGTTTGCTCAGCTCCTCAGCTTCCCCCCCTTCAAACCATTCACCATCACTATCCCCACCGAAACCCAATTTCCAAGATGCCTCCCATCAGCAACCCCATCATCGGTGACAACGGAGCGCGAGCCGCCAAACTCGTGACGGACTTTATCCTCGCGCGCTTGGCTCAACATCGTTCGTCGTGGACGGCGAAGAACTTCGGTCCGACCAAGCCGACCCCACCGTTGTTCGTGGGTGTTCAAGGGCCGCAGGGATCAGGTAGATCACTAGGTATTATGGCGGTGGCTGTCCAAAGTGAGCGACAGTTTGAGCTGACGACGCAAAGTTTGCACCTTTTACTCCCCGAACCCCCACACTCCGGGCCTTTTCCCCCCCACACCGAGTCAGGCAAATCGCACCTCGTCTCCCAACTGCCGACCCAACTAGCCCCCTTGCGAACGGCCTCCCTATCCCTCGACGAGCTCTATCTCCCGCATGCGAAACTTCAATCGCTCGCTGCTACCGATCCGACGAACAAGTTGATCCAAGGTCGTGGTCAACCCGGGACGCATGATTTAACCTTGGGGGTATCGGTCCTCTCCTCCCTTGCTAGGATCAATGAACCTTCAAACGAATCCCAAGTGGTCGAGTTACCAACTTACGACAAGTCACTACACGACGGACAAGGCGATCGAGCAAAAGAAACGATCTCCGTTCAGGGTCCGATCGACATCGTCCTCTTTGAAGGATGGTGCGTAGGTTTCCAACCCCTCGATCCTTCAACCCTCGCCCAACTGTACACCAACACTTCCCAAAACCCCAAGACCTACGCGGCCCCACACCTCGATTACGAAACGCCCTTCTTCATCGAACACTCATTAAATCACTTACTTTTGGTCAATGAGAGGTTGGCGAAATATGCCGAGGATTTGTGGAGCTTTTTGGATTGTTTCGTCCAGATTGAAACGAAGCGTATGAGTTATGTTTGGCAATGGAGATTGGAGGTACGTCCTTTTCAAAAAAAAAAAACTGTTGACTCGGAAAGAAATGGAGACGTGCCTCGTCTCATCGACTCGAATGGGCTGGGAAGGAACAGGAGTTCTGAATTTTCCCCTCCCTGCCTCGCGATCAGGGAACTGACCCTTTTTCCAAACCTTTTTTCATTCGGCGTTTTTTTTTACGAGTAGCAAGAACATAACATGAAGTCCAAGAACGGTGGGGTTGGCATGACCGACGAACAAGTTCGGCAATTCATTGGCAGGCAAGTTTTGACTTTTTCCCTTTCGTTTCGCCGGAAAATTGACCCATTCACTCGGAACTGAATGCGCCGATTTAGGTACATGCCTTCTTACGAACTCTTCCAATCGGGGATACGATCAAAGGACACGAGGTGGTTTGGGAAGGTTTTGAAGCTGGTCGCGGGGAGGGAGAGGGAGGTGGTCGCGACAGAGGATCAGACACAATCCGACTCGGCCACTAGCACTGAGCCTCGGTTTGGGTAGGCAAGGGCGTTTGTCTTACAAGGGTAGATCGATGTATAGCCAGTATACCGTAAACTATCAGGACTATTTGACACTGTCTCGTGTAATCTTCAAATAGGCGCACACCAGACCCCTTTCAGCGTCGTTCCAGCGGTCGCTTCATCTCAAGATTCGCCTAGTTGCAAGTGGGGTTAGAGCTAGTCAAGGCTTTCCAAATGGCTGCCGCACGCCGTGACGAGCCGAGTGATCTAGAGTTTGGGTTTGCAATTGACGACTGATGTTACAACAATGCACAAAAAGTTCTACATACTGAAAGGAGAGCCGACAGTAATCATCCGTCTGCTTTACTTGGATCCCGAAGAGAACTTGGTGACGGCTGGGAGAACGCAACAGATCACGTCAGAATCAAGGGAAAGGGGATCACCGAAAGCGATGTTGTTACCGGCCGACTCACCTTTGGTGCCTTCCGAGATGGCGTGCTTGGACAATTCTCCAGGGAGGATCAAGCGAACCGAAGTCTGGATCTCGCGCGACGTGATCGTCGCCTTGTGGTTGTATTGCGCGAGCTTGGACGCCTCGAGGGTGATGCGCTCAAAGATGTCGTTGACGAACGAGTTGAGGATTAGCATCGCCTTGTTCGAGATACCCGTGTCGGGGTGAACTTGTCTCAACACTTTGCTGTAGAGGCGAGGCCAGGAGTGAGGTAAGTGCCTCGTTCGTAGACGGTTGCTGCGAGTGGAAAGGGAAAGAGCGACTGACTAGATGTACGTTGAGTAGTGCTCTTTCTTCTTCTTCTTCTTCTTCTTTTCACCACCGGTGGCGGGGGCCTTCTTGACGGCCTTCTTGGCGGGGGCTTTGCCAGCGGGGGCCTTGGAGGCAGGGGCCTTGCCGGCGGTCGAGGCGGGCTTCTTTTCGGCGACTTTGGAAGGAGGGGCCATTGTGGATGAGGTGGTTGGGTGGTGTGGTGTGGTGGTGTGGTGGTGGGTTGGGAGCGGCAAAGTTTGAGACTTGTGATGAGGAGGAAGGAGAGAGTTGTTGGAGCGCGTGAGGTGATGAAATTCGATTTTTGTAAGCGCGTGGAAACAAAAGCGGTTGCTTGCTGAGGTGCTCGTTTTCGTGACGTGTGCCACGCTGGCATAATGGGTCCACATCAGCCCACGTCAGCGCCTCTGCGGGCGCGCTAGCCGGCGTTGGCCACGGTGTCGCGGCCAGTCTTGCCGAATCAACTAACTCGAGTCATGCTCGACCGCCTTGCGCAATAGTGCACACAGGTGCGTTCGTGAGTTGGGCTCGCTTCTCTCTTTGCTTCTTCCTTCACACAACTGCTCTCTTCGTATAACACACTTTCATCCCCAAACCTCACCCCCAACCACCCACACCCTTCTAAACAACATGTCTTCCGGTGGCAAATCAGGTATGCTGCTGAACTCGCTCTGTCCGCTCAGCCTCATCGGCGTCGACTTTGGCGCAGGTTACTGATCCGTTCTCCGTCTTTCTCCGCTACTCAGGTGGAAAGGCCAAGGCCGGAGCCGACTCCAAGACTCAGTCGCGATCGTCCAAGGCCGGTCTTCAATTCCCCGTCGGTCGTATCCATCGATTGTTGCGACGAGGCAACTACGCCCAACGTGTCGGTGCCGGTGCGCCAGTCTACCTCGCCGCCGTGCTCGAATACCTGGCCGCCGAGATCCTCGAATTGGCCGGTAACGCCGCTCGTGATAACAAAAAGTCGCGTATCATCCCCCGTCACTTGCAACTCGCGATCCGCAACGACGAGGAGTTGAACCGTCTGCTCGGCGCCGTCGTCATCTCGCAAGGTGGTGTTTTGCCCAACATTCACTCCGAACTCCTGCCGACGTGAGTAATTCTGCATATGACGAAGTATAAACTTTGATTGCTGATTGTGCTTTCTTACATTATGTGCCTGACAGTAAGAGCAAGAAGGGAGACAAGATTGGCGCCGATGCTTGAGAGCGTTTCTTTGAAGTCATGGCTTTTTGTTTTTTGTACCCGTGCAAATCACTTGTTGTAAATCAATGTCACCTTGCCTCAGCGGTATCATACTCATTGCTATCGGCGTGCTTCGTTTCGGGTTGAAAAAGAGATAGTTTCTGGGTGGCTGCTGTGGCCGCTCGGACCTCTTTTCGGTGTTGTCTTTGCGTCCCGACCGACCAGGTAGACACAACCCAGAACATTCATGATGTTGCTCTGTGGCCTTGACCATCTGATTCACTTGCACTAGTTCGACGATTCATGCTTCGTCGTTTCCCGTTGTTCGCTCCTTATTAGGTAAATTACTGGCCTTATTAGGTAAATTACTGGCTGGGCGTGGCTTTGAAATCGGTTCGAGCGGTGACGCGGCCACTGCGTCGCTCGTCAAGTGATCCGGCTTGCGCTCCCGTCAACTACCCGAATTCTGCTCGTCATCGCTTGATCCGACATGGTAAGCCATCAGGACACACATCATACTTTCAAGCAGCATTTCTGACCTCAACTGGTCCATGATCTATACAGGGAAACGCAGGATCGACACCAGGAGGTGCGCCCAGCGGCGGAGCGGGCCAGAATGACAAGGACAAGGTCAGTACCATCGACTTGGAGACGCGGTACGTTCGACTTTGTATGCTGATCCGATCTGCTATTGGTGTCCTGATCAGAAACCAGAAAAGGTTCGTCCGCTTCGAGTGAACGCTCAATCACAGAAGGGAAGCGCTGACGCAAGCCCTCCTTAATCTGTTCTTTCATGTGCTCGCCTTTGAACCTCTACTCTCCCCTTGTCAAATGGTACCTCTGGGTGGTCATTCGAATCGAACAGAAGAAGTGGGAACCGCCATTGCCGACACGCGTGGGCAAGAAGAAGAAGCGTGGGCCCGACCCGACTCAGAAGCGTAGGTCGCCCGCGGATCCATTGTCACACAGCATCCTTCTGTTTCATGTCGGATACGTCCTACCACTCTGTTAGACTGTACTGACATGGCTTCGGCCCTCGTTCCACACGTGCAGTCCCCGCCGTATTCCCCAATACGAGGTGTCGACTCAAGCTGCTCAAGATGGAACGCATCAAGGACTACCTCCTGATGGAAGAAGAATTCGTCATGAACCAAGAGCGACTCAAGCCTTCCCTTTCAGAGGACAAGAACCAAGAGGAACGAACGCGCGTTGACGACTTGCGAGGTTCACCCATGTCCGTCGGCAACCTCGAAGAGATCATCGACGACGACCACGCCATCGTCTCGTCCTCTTCCGGTCCCGAGTACTACGTCTCGATCATGAGTTTTGTCGACAAGGATTTGCTCGAACCGGGGTGTAGCGTGCTGTTGCACCACAAGGCGATGGCGATCGTCGGTGTCTTGCAGGACGATACGGACCCCATGGTCAACATGATGAGGGTCGACAAAGCCCCAACAGAGAGTTATGCCGATATCGGTGGATTGGAGCAACAGATCCAGGAGATTAAGGAATCGGTCGAGTTGCCGTTGACCCACCCCGAGTTGTACGAAGAGATGGGCATCAAACCCCCTAAAGGTGAGCTGCGGGCAGAATCGATCCTGGATACTGTGAATGGCTGGCTCAAGTCCACTGACCACATTTCAATCTCCCCTCCAATCGCCCCCACAGGTGTCATTCTTTACGGTGTTCCAGGAACAGGAAAGACCTTGCTCGCCAAAGCCGTTGCGAACCAAACTTCGGCCACCTTCTTGCGCATTGTCGGGTCCGAACTGATTCAGAAATACCTGGGTGATGGACCTAAACTCGTGCGCGAGTTGTTCCGCGTCGCTGAAGAGTTGGCGCCCAGTATCGTCTTCATTGATGAGATTGATGCCGTCGGAACGAAGCGGTGCGTTTTTTTATTTTTGTTGGGAGATGACGATCTCTTCCTCAAAGATGACAAGATGACAAGAGAAGCTGATGACGGCCACGAGCGTGCCTTTCAGATACGACTCAAACTCGGGTGGAGAACGAGAGATTCAACGTACGATGTTGGAGTTGCTGAATCAGTTGGATGGGTTCGACACCCGCGGCGACGTCAAGGTCATCATGGCGACGAACAAGATCGAGTCCTTGGACCCGGCTTTGATCCGACCGGGGCGAATCGATCGAAAGATTGAATTCCCGTGCGTTTTAAGTTCTCGGGAGTGTCAATCTATTTATGTTGTCGCTGACACTTCTTCATTGTTCCCACCTTCAGTCTTCCGGACATCAAAACCAAGCGCTACATTTTCAAGATCCACACCTCGCGCATGAACCTCGGCGACGACGTCGACCTCGAAGAATTCGTTCACACCAAGGACGAACTCTCCGGTGCGGACATTAAAGCCGTCTGTACCGAAGCTGGGTTGTTGGCGTTGAGGGAGAGGAGGATGAGGGTCACGATGACTGATTTGAGGAGCGCGAGGGAGAAGGTGCTTTATCGTAAGAAGGACGATGGGCCCGCAGGATTGTATTTGTAAAAACTGCGTTTCATCTTGTTCTGCCCTCTTTCACGACCTTTTTCGTTTTTTGCCTGCAATCCACCTCGTTTGCTACTATATCTAGCCCTGGACTCCGTGCAAGCAAAGCAAAGCGACATCGTGCATGCTTCAACGGGGGGTGATGTGATAAAAGCCATATCACACGAGACTTGGTTTCAGAGGCGCACCCAGTACGAAGCGCCACTTTTTTTTCCTTCCCTCGATCGGTCGACCGTTCAAAGACCACGACCACCTCGATCGCATCACAGCCCAACTTTGTTGATCTGTAGATGGCAGGAGAAAAATGATCAGGAGGTGTAGTTCGGAGGGGTCTCGCTGGAACGAAGGGTCGAGAGATTTACAACAGTTGAGTTCGAATTCCGAGTCGAGGAGAATGAAATGGTCTGGAAGAGGATGGTGATGGAGTTGGAGGTGTAAGATGGTGACGATGATGTCCTGACGGTAGGGATGAGTGCGGAATTGGCTGTGTGGAGTCAGGTCGGAGGGAGCGAAGCCTGGCCCGTCCTTGTTCGAGAATCCGATCAGACGTATCCAGACGAAAGAAGAGCTACTCACTGTGATCTGCGAACGTCTTTGCTCGTGGACCTTCAGCAAAGGTTTCAAATCCGTCTCGCGGGTTCTGTACTCGGTCCAACATATTTGGTAGTCCGAGATCAATTTCTCCGTCGTACGTCGCACAAGCCTCTGTCGTGTCGTACGAATCGGGCCCGCCTTCACTTGAGGACAGATGCACCACACTCACCCATCAAGATCCAACGAGACTTGAACAACCTCCTGTCCCAATAAGATCAACCTCGTCTCATTTAATGCAAAAGCTCCAAGTTCTTCAATTTCCTGGTCGGGCTCGTCACCATCGTGGCTGCGGGTCAAGCTGAGATCGAGGAGCTTCGGATCAGTCTCTCCTGTCTCGTCCTCTTCGGACTTGATCGATATTGAGAGGAGCGTCGATGATCGAGAGCTAGGGTGGTCGGAAAGGGTGAATGCAGACGACGTCTGTGCTGTCATAGGGCAAGATTCCCGTGGTTGCTCGTCGATTGTCGATCGTTGATCCGATGGGATAGTTCGAGATGAGGAATGAGCGAGAGGGGTCACCAGCACGGCGCTGCTTCGGCGTGAGATGAACCGACACCGCGCGTGCATCACGTCGGCTCGCGAGCGCGTCGGACCGTGACAGCGCGAACCTGACGAATTGCTTTTATGGAGTAATCCTCACCTCCTCGTGTTACAACGCGCATTCAAAGCAGGGTGCAGAAGTAATTTATTGTGGGACGTTCGTCAGATGTGAGGATGTACCAATCCACCAGATGCGGTTGGGTGCAGCCTGGGGAACAATCGCGTAAATAGACCAAGGGGGGGGGGGGAAAATGGATCGATGTATGCAGTTGAAAAGGATCGCGATAAGACCGAACGATAGAGAAGGTGGATCGGATTGAAACAAATACCGATAAGACCATGGAGAATAGAGACGGGGGATCAGATTGAGTTGCCCATATGACCGAATGTGTGAATCAGATTGACCAGTGATTGAAGCCGACCATCATGGCTTTGAATCCATCAGACTCCCAATTAGACTTGGAGGGACAGCCAGACCACTTGGTACTATGACCCTGAGCGTTGCAATTCTTGCAGAACAGCTTGGAGTGATCACGACGTTCCGCCCCCACCATAGCTTTGCCCTCAGAATGCATGCGCTCAAATTCCGCAATGGGTTCGGTGCCGAAGCGGTCGAAGTTGTCAATCGCCGGTCGACTTGAGCATAAAGTGCAACGAAATGTTGGAAGTCGGTAATGAGAGTGACTTCAGAAGTCGGGCTGCTTGCGATACTCTCCCACTCGGGTGGAAGGGAGTGGATGAGCAAGGCGGCAAGCGCAAAGCCTGGTAGGACAACCCCCAGGTTCCGTACTTCTTCAACAGCGTTGGTGGAGTTGAGGACGAACGACCTAAAGTTGCCAGGTCGAGAGAAGGTGCTTCGGAAGATGACGGGGACGAGTTGCATGAAACGAGTTGAGTGGTGAATGTACAATGCTTGCCACATAGCAAAAGCAGAGGTACAATTCTTGATGATGGCCATCTGATTTCGGTGAAGATAATTCTTGATGAGCCTCCATGCTTTGGCATCCTTGGATTTGAGCACAAGAGCATGGAGGCGAAGCTTCTCGGCGTCCTTGGCTGAAAGAGTAGGCGCGGCTGGCGCGGAGGTGGAGGTATCTTCACCGCCGCCAGATGTTGACGGTTGCGAAGTAGCCGGGGGCGTGAGCAGGCCGGCTTTGCGAATCTCTAAAACAGCTGGAATGCCCAATGTGGTGACATCCAAGAGATCATCGAGGCGAAGATTGTTCGATACCCAGATCGACCATTCCCTGTACGCGTTTGGAGTGTTGGAGAGATAGATCTTATAGGCCGTCGTATCCGTTGCTGAGAACATTTCTGCGACAGGTTATGAGCCTTTCAAGCTACAAGTCGCTCCGGAGGAAGCGATGGATACGACGTCCTACAAGATCTATCTCTCCAACACTCCAAACGCGTACGAAGATTGTTCGATATCCAAATCGACCATTCCTCGTACGCGTTTGGAGTGGTGGAGAGGTCTTGTAGGACGTCGTATCCATCGCTTCCTACGGAGCGACTTGTAGCTTGAAAGGCTCATAACCTGTCGCAGAAATGTTCTCAAGTGGAATCTGATGATGACCACGACTCAGTCCAATGAACAGGGACGAGAACAGAGTGGCCAGAGACGAAGGGACAGACTCGCGGAAGGCTAGAAAGTGAAGCGTAAAGCTAATAAAGGGAGAGATTAGAGAATAGTAAAGTAGGGATATTGAAGTCCCAGAGGCGTTCATGACTCGCCTTATGGGCTCAACATCAAGTACCATAAATAGGAACAATAATCAGATGAAGGACGAGACAACCCATATGACCATATACAAATGACAGGAATTTATCCACATGATGCCTGAAAACGACTGCGTGCAGTTCGAGCATCAGCGCGGACTTGGTTACAGGAAGCTGTGAGTGGTCGATCCCTACAGCTTCAGGGGCTCGCTACTTGGGGCTCTTCGCGCGCCACCACGTGAATTCTTCTTCCCTTGTCCACTTCCGTGGTTCCCAGGACTCGGTCGACACGCGAATGTATTGAGATGGCTTCCTGAATTACCGAGCCGCGGGAAGGGATAATGGTCGAGTGGGCTGGTTCAGCACTTGCAAGTGCTAGGAAAATTGCCGATCAGTGCAACTGGTGCGGTAGCTTAGTACCTAGGTATGTGCTTTGCTCCAAGAACTCCAAATGACACCGATCTTCAACAGAAGAACAACAGGACAAAAGACCTGTCCAAGGACATCCATCTCTGACCCCGTATAAGGAAGAATCAACCGGGACTCGGAACCAACGGGGCTGCAGCTGTTTGACGATGACGTGCATTTCAGCCGAAGCGCTGGTTTCCCGTCATCTGATCGTACGATTAATTTTGATCGACCCCGGGGCCCCACACTCGACCCCGCGGGCTAACAAGGCACATCGACCTGTTGCCCGCGCGCGCGGCAATGTCAACGACGTCAACTCTGGCCTTCTGCGTCGGCGTTGTGGGCTACCAGCTGCGTTGAACGTCTTTGGGACGCTTACGCCCGGCGGAGGCAACGTTGCACAGAAGCGTCTACACGGTTGTTCACGCGCCTTCTACATAAATAATGGGCCGCGCGATCACCCGACACACCTGCAGCCACACAGCTTGGTGCCGCTAAACGTCAAGTTCAGCATTTCTCTCCGTCGGGGCAGTGGCGGTTACGAACCGAGCTCAATAATGAACGGTGTTTCCCAGGAGACTTAGGGGCGAAAGAATATCTACATTTCGGCTGTCTTCAGAGCGCCGCGGTCCTTCCTTTCGGGTACACCGCGCGGGCTACCCCGGGCGAAGGTTCTTTCACAGAGGCCCCAGGCTGCCGAGATCATTGCGCCGCCTCGTGAGGGGGCTAGCTGTAAAGTCAATAATAACCGTCTAGAAAGCCACGAAATTACGCCGGCTATCTTCGGCGGTATCTACCTAACAAGCAAAGACAAATGAAGAAAAGCCTGGACACTTTACGGAGTCCGGAGTCGGCTCCGGACTCTTTGTTACGCAAAACACCGGCGCTAGTTCAATTAAAACTCGATCTTTTTGATGAAAAGAGTGATCGGCGGGTCTGGGGAGCGCGGCCGAAGGAAGCGCAATTGGGAGATGTGCCATTGCGGGGCATGATGGCATGAAGCGAGGTACCACCAACCTTAGCTAAAAACAAGCCAGGCACCCGAGCGAAATGTCTCCATCCGCGCAACGGCCCGACCGACACAGATCAGCCGACGACGGAGGGGAGTGGCGGACTTCGCCGCACCCTCTCGCCATCCATCACGGGGCACGCTAGCCCTTAATGCATATCCCCTCACTGAGCAATGTCTTTGAATCCGTAGTGTTGATGATCCAACAATCCCGGAACGGCTAGCCCGTAAACCCCTCCTTTTTGTCTTCCTTGGACCGAGGCGACCTCCACATGGGGCGTCCGCTAACGTTCCAACCCCCAACCGAAAAACCCAAACCAGGGACTTGATCGACAAATACCCCGGAGCATCCGTGCTTCCCGCTCTTCTTCCTTCTTCACACTTCCCTTCTTGTCACTTTCTTTCGTCAACTTTCCTTCTTCACTCCTCTCCTTTCCGAGACCCAGTAACAAACCCTGTCCATCCTTACTCTCCGTCGTCATGAGGATTACCTTCGCCGTCACAGCGACACTGTCGGCGGTTACCACTCTCGCCGACGCATACCCGCACATCGCAGAGTACCTCGCTGAGCGAAACTCGCGTCGTCAAGCAATCCCTACTGTTCCATTCCCCAAGGCGAGTGCTCACGACCAAGGCGAGGTGCCACATTCGCAAGGTCTGGGCGGCGCGTCCTGTGCCTACGCGGCGTTTAGGGGCCATGCGCGCGCCACTGCCTTGGCCGGTGCACTGTTTCGGCCTGGACGTCGTGCGGAGGACCACAACAGCACGATCGACCTCTTTTATCATGGCCTGAGGCTTCTAATTGCGACTGACACATCTCGCTGCTTGTATTGATGCGTCATCAGATCGGCGGTGTCCCTCGAGTCCTCCCAATTGGCTTCAACGCCGACGCACAACGCGTCAGCACCACCGGCGACCATGCCTTTATCGCACCTGGACCCAATGATCGTCGAGGCCCCTGCGCCGGTTTGAACGCCGCCGCCAACCACGGGTACCTTCCTCGCGACGGTATTGCCACCTACGCCGCCGTCGAGACAGGGCTTTGGGAAGCGTTCGGTCTCGACCAAACCGCCACCCAGGTGCTTCAGCAGACAACGACCTTCTTCGACGGTGACCCAATCACCCAAAAATGGAGTATCGGAGGTTTCAGTCCCAAGACGGCCGCCCTTGCACCTGTGGGCGACCTCCTCGGTCTGCCCCTCGGCACCGCTCTCAGCAAGGAGTCCGGTATCTGCGGTTATGGTCATCTCAAGTCCGAAGGTGACGCTTCGATCACCCGCGGTGACTTCCTCGCCCCCACTATGAACTCCAACTGCGCCAGTTACCCCAAATTCTTCCAAGAGCTCCTCGATACCTCGTGCGAGGTCAACAAGGACTGCTTGATCACGATGGACTCGCTCGCGTTGCACCAACATCGCCGCAAGCTCTACTCGATCAACACCAACCCCAACTACTTCTCCCCCGCCTTCGCCGGTGTTGTTTTCACCCCCGCGGCGCACCACTTTGTCTTTGCTCTGATGGCCAACCGATCGTCCGAACACCCCGAGGGCTTGCTCACCCCCGAGGCGCTCATGCAATGGTTCTCGTACTCGCGCGATGGGTCGGGCAAATTGGTCTACAAGTACGGTAACGAGCGAATTCCCGACAACTTCTACAAGCGTGAGGGGTCCTTCGCTGGGTCCATAATTTCTTCTTCATACTTTGTCAGTGGCTGACATCTCCCCCTTCTTCTTGATGCGCTTCTCAGGTGGCCTCCAAGACCCCTGGACCCTGCCCGACATCTTGACGGGTGTCGTGCAGCAGTGCCTTGCCTACCCCACCACTTGCGCCATCGGCGGTAACACGGGCAAGGTCAATTCGTTCGCTGGCGTCGAGGTCGGCGATCTCTCCCACGGCCTGTATGATTCGAGTGCATTTACCGATCCCGCCAAGCTCGGTTGCTTCCTGTCGATGAACATCCAAGCTGAGGCCCCGTCATTCTTGTCCAACGTCCTCCAAGGCCCGGTCGTCCAGACTGTCTTGAGCTTGCTCACATCGACCTTGATCCCGACGCTCGCCAAGGGTTTCGGGGAGTGCAACGGCATCAACGTCAAGGGCGGCAACGGTGCCGGTGTTCCTTTCGGCCAGTACTCGGGCGCTTCCCAATTCCCCGGTGCCGTGGTGCAGAACGATGGTCCTCGTGGCATGTCGCCCAGCCCGTAAAAGGGATTATGCTTTCTTTTGGGGCCTCTTGAGGTCATCGCTTGTGTGTAGGACTTTCATCGTGACTTGTATTGAAGCAAATTGTGAATCTCTTTTCTCCATCTCGTTGTCCCGGCGAGTGCATTGTTGAGAACGCGATGATCACTGATGTTGTCCGCACATGCATTGCAAACCACTACGGGTCACTCTACTCCTGCTCCTTCTCTCGTCTCTCCTTCAACTCTTGGTACCCCTGGATCGCCTTTTCCCTCTCGGCCTCCATCAATGCCTTCAACGCACCGCTGACGGGCATCCTGCTCGCCGGCAAGGGTTCGTTCATCCGCGTCACGTTGGTCTGTCCTCGCTTGCCTTTTTTCAAGGTAGGAGGTGCATCGACAACGTCGCCGACCCTTCGGATCTGCGAAGCGACTTTGAACTCGGTTGCTCGTGCCGGTGCTTGTCGTTTGGCGAACGGATCGAACACCTCTTGGGTATCCTTCTTGGCCTTCTTGGCTGGAGTCGCCGTAGAAGCTCCCCCAGTGGCCGTTTCAGGGTCTTCCCCTCTCGCCTCTCTATTCCGTTTCTGATTCTCCTCCTCCATTTCTTGAATCTCGGCCTCTTCGTCGTCGATCGCTCGTCCTTTGCCTTTGGTCTTGGACCGTTCCTTCTTCTTTTGAGTTGTTGACTTGGCTCCTCGGATAGCGGTGTCGATAGAGGAACGCATCGACATTTCGACTCGATGGCTAAAGTCGCGGAGTGATTCGTACGGCATCGCAGTCAACTTTTCCTTCTGTTGATGGCGAATCAGGTGAGGAGAAACGAGGAAGTCAGCCGTCTAATCGTTGACCTCGGGAGACGAGAGCTCAGAAGTATTCTTTGGGCGTACCTTTTGGTTCGGGTTCAATTTGTCCTGTTCTTCTTGGCGTTGTCGTTTCTTGTTGGTGTTGTACTCTTCTCTGAGAGCCACAGCATTCAATACGCTGTTCGATACGAATATGGCACGAGTCAACGCAGAACGGACCCCCCCGAGTCATCTTGCTCATGAATCAAGCGGATTCGGATAACGAACCGATAAGCATTCTTGGACATGCCGCCCATATCCTTTCGACCCCCGAACGAATCCCTCTTGTTCTCGATCAACGCCTTGCGTTTCTTGTTCTTGTTCATCGAAGACGACGAAGTTGAAGCGCTTGGAGCCAATACACCGATCCCTTGACCTGGCGTCGCGACTCGTGGGAGCGAGTTTTGGACATGATTAGGGTGAGGGATCGAATCGCCCATTTTTGGGGGGTTGTCATATCCTCTTTTTGAATCAAAGTTTGAGGAGGGTTCAGTACGGTGTGTGAGGTTTATTTTGCTTTTAGAGGTCGGACTGACGCTGCGACGGTGTTCTGGTCCCGGATCGCGCGTTTCGCTCGTTTGTGGGGCATCTTGGGCCAAGGGATTTGAGATGCGGTGTGGCTGGATGTAGCTTGAGGTGAGATTATCGACTGAGGAAAGTAGGAGAAGGACAAGGTGTTGTGAAGACGGTGTCCAGGGAGCACGTTGGAATTTGTAAGATCACGTGAGGGAGGGGTGAAAGAGAGAGGCGGAGAGAGCCACAGAGCAGCGCGCTTCAGAGAGCTGGTTGCGAAGCTCCCAATTCGATCGAGAGAAGTCAACGCACAAATCCTACCTCGCACCTCCACATTAGCCCGGAAAGATGAGTGGCAATCTCAGCCACTCGATGCGCACCAACTACGATACGCAAGTCAACACGTCTTTCTACCAGACCTACTCTTTGAGCTGACCTGAGTCTCCTGTCTCACGGTCTTCCCCACCAGCCATGGTGTCGAAGGGTACTACAACAAGGTCTCAGAGTCATGTACGCTCTCCGAAAATCTTTTCTGTAGCTGCAGAAGCTGACATACCAGCCTACATACAGATCGCAATCCCCATTTCCTCGGACTCAAAAAGGTTCGTTCGAGCTTACAGCGGCCCCCCAGAGCTCAGCCGTTTCCAAAAGTAAACTCCCAAAATCATTTGTTTAGGTTCTGAACGAGTTTATGGATCGTTACATGGAGCACGAACGGCCTTCCAGCTTAGACATCGTCGATCTCGCCGCAGGGAGTGGGGAAGCGACCGAAGTGGGTTGAGTGTATGCACTCCTGTAGACCATTCCTCTGCTGACGATGCCCACGACAGGCGTTGCTGGCTTGGAGATCATCTCGATGGCCAACATCCTCAGCATCAGCGACGGAATCATCGACCACATCATCTACGCCCACGCCCACCACTTCAATACCGGCCTCCATAAGTCGACCCCCTTTCCTTCCCCCAACTCGCCGACCCGTCATCTCTCGACCGACCAAACAGTCCCCCCTTTCTTCCCTCCCCATGCCAACACTCAACATCATCGCTTCGGATCCTTTCACCGCCCCGGGATATCGGATACGAACCGGTTTGCCATGTTTGGAATTATCGTTTGCCGATGTAGCAGAGGGGACCTTACCTACTGTGGCTTTAACTCGAGCGAAAAATCTTCCTTTGGACGATGGTACCTCACGAAACGATATAAGTCTAACAGAAGAGGTAGGGGAAGAAGGAGGAAGGTATGATTTGGTCATCATCTCATTCGCTTTACATCTGGTCGAATCGACGAGCGAACTTTGGGCTTTGTTGACTGAATTATCAAAGAGGTGTAAATGGCTCGTCGTTATGGCACCGCATAAGAAACCAGAGGTAAGAAGGCGGCCAAATCGAGTACGTCTTTCAACAGAACAGAGTTTAACTAAAATGCATACGTTGTTAATTCATTGAAAGATTAAAGCAAATTGGGGCTGGACGCGATGGGATCCTCGGACGTGGAAAGAGGCGGAGGGGAGACCGAATGCGGCTGGAACGGACGAAGGGGATGGGTGGGAGATCGTTCTAGATCGGACGAGGTTGAGGGTGTGGAAGAGTGATTATCAAGTGGAATAGAACGAATGATGAGTGTGTTCGATTTTATTGCATGTCGTTGGGAAGAACCTGGGACCACATCGCCACGATCGTCCACTTTTGTGTGATACGTACTCTCTTCTCTCGGAGTATCGCGCAGGGGGACAGTGCACACCAGAGGTATGGGAAGAAACAAGAAATGAGCAGGAACAAGAGAAACACAGTGTCCAGGAGCAATTAAAAGAACTATGCGAGAAAAACGCCGACGGCCGACAACGATGACGATGACGACGACGACGACGGCGAGCTCCTACAAAACTCCAAGAAATTGTCTAGCAAACAGGGCGAAGGAAAAGACGAGTAGTGAATCATCAGATGCGCTGCGAGGGTTTGCGAGGGGTTAAAAAACCGACCAAGTCGTACAGGAGGGCAAAATGAGAAAGTGAAAAACTGAAAGATGAAGGTAAATGCGTGAAGAAGAAGCAAGGAACCAACACAATCAAGGCATTGACATATCTCCTCTGGTGGGGAAGGCTCAAGAACGTGGCTGCGCAAGATCATCGACCAAGTGCGTTCAGGAGAGTCGTTATCAGTCCTGGTTGAGTAAAACGCGTTTTCTAATGAAGTCTTTTGATGGGAGTAGAGGGTTGATACTGCGACGAATGCGACGACCGGGCTCGATGTTGGGTTGCGGGTCTTGGCCCTGGGCGCTACTCAGGCTGCTGCCGAGTGTGCAGAGCTGTGAGGGATGGACACAGCGAGGGGTCAGCGATCGAATGAGCGGGCATCCATTCGATTGGTCAGGCATACTCACGTCTCGGGCGTGTTGGGGGATCTCCATCTTGCGAATCAAGTCGGGGCGTATCACGACCACACCCATCAGACCGGTGACTTGGTGCTGTTCGGGACAAAGACGATACTGTCAGCTCGGTCCATGGAGACCTCCGATGTGCACAAGAGACTTACGGGAAGAATGTGACAGTGGATAGCCCAGACTCCAGCATTATCAGCAACAACGCGAACGATTGCAAACGTATTGCCAGTGACCGAGATCGTGTCCCTTCGAATCGGGTTGTTGAGATTGAGCGCGACGGACGAGATGTTGTCTGCACTGACCGATCCCGCTCCCCTCGCGATGAGATGCATCTGCACGCCATGCAAATGGAAAGGATGATCGATGGGGTTGGCATTGTTGATGACGATGTCGTGAGCGAGAGACTTGTCGTCGAGAACGATCGAGGCCGAAAGTCCGAGGGGGATGTCGTCGCCTCGGTTGACGCGGAACAAGAAGGGGTCGTCGACGAAGGACTCGAAACTGACGTTGTTGGCGGCGAAACCGAAGGCGCCGGATGGGGTGGTGAGGATCGTCGCTCTGAACTCGTGGCTGATGCTGGCCCCAGGTGGGTTGAAAGGCACGCGAGGAACGAGGGTACCTGATCATTAAAATGGAAAGGATGTGATTAGTCAAAAGGGTTCATCACCGAAAAGGGATGCACGGGGCCTGGTGGCACTCACTTTCGGCAAGGTCATGGCAGCTTCCGTTGACGGCGTCGGACCAATCGGTAGAGGTGGGAAGGTTTTGATTCGTGTTAGTGTTGGATCCAGAGTTGTTGTTGTCATTGTTGTCGTTGTTGTCGTTGTTGTCGTTGCTGTCGTTGTTGTCGTTGTTGTCGTTGTTGTCGTTGTTGTCGTTGTTGTTTCCGTTCCTTTTGCGTAAGCCCGCTGCCCTCTTCCAGCGAGAACCCCTCTGTGACCCCTGCTGATCACCCGAGTCGCCCGAACCGTCCGAATCCTCCTGATTGCCCCAGTCACCTCGGCCATCACCAGAAGCGTTGCCGTCACCAGAGTTGTCGGACTGATCAGATCCGTCAGGTGCATCTCCTGAGGTACCTGTATCACCGCCGTGGAATCGGTCGGATCCGTCACCGGTCGAGTTCCAAGAGTTGTCAGTTGATCCATCGCCACCACTATTCGAGGTGCCATCACCGCCCGTACCATTGTTGTTCGAAGACTGTTGAAGATCGGACGGGTTACCACTACTAGAGTGGTCACCTGAAGAATCGCTCGAGCCGTTGGAAGCGCCTTGCGATGGAGGGTTCGACCCGTTTTCCGATGACGCTGACGATGACACTGACGATGACGGTGACGATGACGCTGGCCCGATTCGAATAATCGCTTTGACTTCGGGGTTTAGGTCAGTGAAGTTGGCGCCAAAGCATGCCCTGTGAGAACCGTTCCGATTTATGATTGATCAGTCTCGAAGGAACGAATGTCACCCCGCTGGATCACAGGCGGTACTTACGTGTTGATGTCGGCTCGCATCCAGAATGAATCACCCTCGTTGTTATCGGCAGTATTAAGAATGGCCGAATAGCGTTGACCTACGTTGATGGGAATACGATGGACCGTCGTCTGCCACACGGGCGTGTCATCGGCTTCAACGACGTTGAGAGGATGCTCGTCGACAGAGACCAAGAACTGGGCATGGGCCGAAGGGTTGATGAGGCGCAGACGAACGCGAGAACCTTTGGGGAATTCGAACTCGGTGAGGGGGGCATCGTCGGTGCAGACCGAGCCTTCGGGGGCGAAAGAACAGTTGTAGCGACCACGACCGTTGATCAGACCCGCATTCGGAGAAGGTGTCGCGGAGGAGCCTTGGAAGCTACCGTTGACGAGGAGGGCGCTGATGATTCGCGTCGACAAGGGGTGGTAGTGGTCGCGGACGACGACGACTTGGTCGATGTCGTACAGGTCACCTCGTTTGAGTGGGTCATTGGGGCAGTGGATGACCAAAGGAGCAACAAGTCCATCACTGTAGTGAGCCAATCGATGGGCATGGTACCCTGTACGTTGGTACGTGAAGATGTGCACCGAATGAGTCCCACATTACGAAGGGATCTACACACCGAACTGTTGCAACGTACAATATGTTCCGCACTGGTCAAATCGGCTGAGCGTGTACTTGTAGATGAATGTCGTTCCGGGTGGGATGGGGCACTGAGTGACACCTGTGGTGAGGCGGAAGGAAAGCCATCAGAGAATGTAAAGTCTTGTACGGGGGAAAGAGGTATGGTCGAAGGGACTTACCGAGCGGACCATCGGCCCAACCGCTGCCGTTCTGCGCGAGGCCATGCCAGTGTACCGTCGTGCCGATGTCGAGGTAGTTGTGAACGTAAACGACGATGGTGTCACCTGGGAGACGACAAGATTGTGATAAAGAGTCGGCAAGCTGCACGATTAGAGATGAGAGCGGGTCCCTAAAGCGACGAAGAAGGCTAACCTTGGTTCGCCTCGATGAGGGGTCCATTGATTCGGCCATTGAACAAGAACATCTCCCTCTCGAACCCATCCGGTGCCGCACGCGTCTCGTGAATGTCCAAGTAGTAGTACCGTGTTGTTTGACAATTGTTGATGCTGAAATTGGGGTTGAGCAGGTACTCCGAGTCGTCGATCGAGCCGGGCTGTTTAAGTTGATCAAGGTTCTCGCCTCGCTCGTGCGCTTCAAACGTCGACCGGTAGGGAGAGAACCATTCGTTTGAACCGGTGCAGCTGGGATCGGAGGGGGTCGTCGGTGGGAGAGAAACCCTGTTAAAACATAAAAAGAGTGTGAGAAGTAGGAGTGAGCAATCATGACGCGTTCGGGGCTCGGTCTCAAGAGGGCGCAGAGTTCCGAGTCGAGCGAAAGAACTCACCCGATGCTACCACCGCCGGCGTCGACGCCGTGGGTCCGTGCGAGGTCGGCCCATCCGGAAGCGAGAAGGGCGCAAGCAATGATCGAGTTCGAGAATTTCATCGCCAGTCGAGTGCGATCGGATCGACGAGTCCCTTGCTTCCTTATGTGGAGAGATACAGAAAGAGTACGCGGTGAAGGAAAAGAAAGAAAATGAAAGGAAAGGAAAGGGATGGAGGGAGGAAGTGGGAGAACAAAGGACTCGGATGTATCGTCGACGAGGGGTGGTACCGGGCGCGGCCAAGACATGTCGCTGAGGATCGCCGGCATAATGATCGCTGCATGACTCTCGCGGCCAGAATAATAATGTCAAGCTTCTCGGCCGCCACCCAGAAGAAGGGTGCACGTACGTTCCTGTCTTTTATTTGAACGAACCCATAACCCCGTGCATGGCACTAGAAGCGGCGCGGCGCGCCCCCCACAGGATGTTTCGGGCTGCTGCGCCCACCGTGCGGACGACCGTTTCGAACCCAGAACCCCTCGGCCGGCGGTTCGGAAGACTGTGAAAATCTAACAAACGCTAGATTCCCTGGACCACCATATCAGATACCATATAACATATATCATACACCATACACCACATATCATACATCATATTTCGTGCAAATCTTTGCACCGCTAGGCTCTGCGTGCAGACTGACCGTCATCATCTTCAACAGCGTTGACTTGTCTTCTCGAGCCTTGTCGCAATGCGCCAGAACCGAATCTTCATCCAGACCGAAGGGTGATAAATTTCGTAGAAGCCGTAGAGTAGCGTACGTTGAGGCAGAGTCAAGAAAGTCTGGTACCGACCATACGAACAGGGGTTCTAGTCTCGGGGGGATCGCCTTCCGAAAGGAGGTCAGTCGAGCCGTCTCGCCGGTGCCGCACGGGGGTTGATTCCCGGCGGAGTCTTGATGATGTGAAACGCGCGCCTCGGGCAGACATAAAAAATACGCCTCAACAGGGGCGCGCGCAGCGCCCCCTTCGATCTCGGGACCGAAATCCCGCGCGACCGCTTCGGACACGTGACATTGACGACATCCGAAAGATGCGAGGAAAATATGAAGGAAGGAGTGCATCTACTACCCACTTTCCTAATCAGTATAGCGCTGTGAGAGTGTTGTGTGTACACAGAATCGACTCGAAGCAGAGAGTTGGGCGTAACCTGAGCCAAGTCGGCTACCTGGGGTAGCAAGGTTGCACCCCGCTGGGGCTTAAGCTCGAAACCCTCCACTCTGCTGGGGCTGTGACTTGGAAGGCGCGTGAGGGGGCGCTGCGCGCGCCCCTGTTGAGGCGTATTTTTTATGTCTGCCCAAGGTAAGCTCAACTAAGCCCTCACTCTGTGGAGGGGCTTAGAACTTATCGGCGCGCCTGGCCCAGTTGCCCTCCGAAATTTCAGGGCCATTTTGGGGTGGTTCTCTGTAGCGTGGCAAGTACTTACAATTATCCAGAACGCAGCTAGGGTATTGATCTTCTACTAGAAAAAATGGCATGTGCCGAACGGCAAGAGGATACCCCATCTGTAGGCAAATAATGATCTGAAATGTGTAAATTTGGTCAATTTGGTCCCGAGTCGAGCGGCAGCACGCTGCTGCAGCCGCCGGCTTGCGCACTACGTACTTCGGCGTGTGCGCATCGGTTTCTCTCCCGTTCCATTCCGCATCACTCGTCTTCTCGGTACTATGCTCTTCGCTTGTTCTCGGTGGAACACCGCGCTTATCTCAGAATGACGCGCAACCGCAGACGCTATGACTCGACGACTCGCCAGGATCGCCGCCGTCAGGCGGATCTATTCGCTCGGTTTCGGCTTCATAAGCTCTCGCTATGTCAATACCTCTCGTGGTATTTCAGCCCATCAACACAACACGATGGTGTTCACAATCATAGGACAAAGATCTTCAACAGTAATTGGACTCAGCTCAAACATGTACTTGATCTCATCATACAACTCGCCCGCGAAGATGGCCCAGACGCACGAGGCCGAATCGATAATTGGATTGCCAACCCCAACCAGGTGGGTAACACTCCAGCATGTCAGATCAGTATACAAGAACGCGGCAAGGCCTCTTATAACTCGTTCTCGGAACGAGTCCTTCGATATCAGCTCAGCCCAGCGCTTGTCTCCATTGTGCATGTCTGGAGACTGTCGGAGATTTTCAGTAGCAAGATATCAGTACGGGGGTTGTGAGCATGCAAAAACCTGCGGCGGATTGAATGTACGCGTACGATGAAGATGGATGAGACAGTATGGGAGGGATCGCTCAACTGCTGTTACTGCTTTCCGTCACCCCATGTTTTCTTGCATATGACAGCCGCTTTCTTTCGCTCTTGATTGAGATTGTCGGCCTGTAAAGGTATCAAGACCGTGGGACTCAGCACCGGCGTCGCCTCAACGGCCAACCGAATGAAACCTACCTGATGTTGGCTCAGCGCAGTCAGAGGACTGACAACTATGGTCACAGCCCGGCGTCCGTAACCCAAATACATGGCTTGGAATATCAAGCTTTTCCCTGAACCCGTTGGAGCAATAACGAACACAGCGTCATACTGATTTCGAGTCTTGAACCGCTCGAGCTGAAAAAGTTCCGCTCGAGCTTCGATTTGCACCGGCTAGGGGACAATGTCCTCGCCAAATTTGTCGACCAAGAGGAGTCTGTGCTTCTTGCGTAACTCAATCGGGTCAACTCGACCTTCTTGAGGTAATTGTGATCTCCAGTGAGCAGCCCGAGAGCGACGGGTAGACACTTCGGGCGTTGTGTTGGCTGAGTGATGGACCCTTGATGTCGTTGGCTTTGCCCTCGAAGCTGATCGTAAGGGCGACTATCTGAACTCAATCGATGGAGACCGACGAGGTGTGCCCATGACAGGCGTCAGCATAAGAGTAACCCTATTGCAACGATTGTATAGGTTGATTTTATCTGCCATGCTACTGCAAGGTGGTACTTTTCTGGGCCAAACTTCGATAGGCAACTCAGCCAAACGCGCGGATAAGGTACAAGCCCCTCCACAGAGTGGGGGGTTTCGAGCTTATGCCCGAGGTGGAAACGCATCGTGTATTTCATACCGAGAAGAGCGATCCCTTAACGGCCCGTTCCTACACCGCCCTACTGCAATGTCCGACTTGTCGTCGCCTGTCGTCGCCTGTCGCCACCTCCACCTAAGATCACCGCCTTACCGATTCTGCTGCATCTGCTCCAACAATACTTCCCGCTCCTTTGCAAAGAACTCATCAATTAACTCCTTCGTGACCGTTGCACCCGACTCGGAGTAAGGCCGTAGGTAATTTTTGAGCCGCTCCGAAAGACCCTGGAATGCAATTGCCCCTTCGATCGCTTGCTCGCGGGGCATGCGTGAGAGTGCGGCCATCCCGAGTTCATGTGTCGATTTGTCTGCGAGTGAACGATTCGAAAGACATCAGCAAGGTGCCTGTGTAGTCTTTCGAATGGTAATAACTCACGAGCATCAGGATCGTCCGGTGGTTCATACGATTCTTCTTCTTCCAGAAAGTATGGAAAGTCGGTAAAGAGAGGTGAACACTGCTTAAATTTGCCGAATAAACGTCAGCTGAGTATTGGATGAATGCGATCTTCGGAGACACTGGTATTCATCTCCGACGAGAAGAAGAGGCGTACCTCTTGGCATTGACACCACCTCATCCTCCATCCTTTCTCGAAAAAGACGTTCAGCTTGCCACCGCCGAGCTCGAGTCGCTTGAGAGGGGACACATCTGATGGGCTGGGTCGTAAGGGTGCTTTGCAAGCTTTTGTAGGCAGGTCTGTGACAGTATCTCGTTTTATGATATCATGTTGCGCTGAAGAAGATGAGGAGGAGGCTTCCGGCTTGGCCGTTAGTTCGTCAAGTCGAGCTCGCTTGGTTGGTCGGTCTTGATCCGTGGCATCGCCGCTCGAAGCGTGGGGCTTGGCTTCCGACAGGTCTCCTTCTTCATTCACGTCGGGTTTATTACGACCTTGCCCTTCGTTCTCGTTCTCGTTCTCGTCCCCATCATCGAGTGCGGCCCTCCCGATGATCGCTTTGGTCTTCATATCGAGCAGCATGACCCCGCTCCCTTCGATTCCAGCATAGCGATCCAGCAGCTTGGTCCTGACGCCCTTGTAATCGTGACGGACGCATGTATCGCAAAGGACATGGTCGAAGTCGTCGGTCGCGAGTAGTGAGTCGGCCGAATCGACGTGGGATCCGATGAGACAGGCGTGGTGAAGCCAGTCTTCGCAGATGAGGCATTGGTACATTGAGTCGCTGTAGTGTAATCAAACATCGACAAGTCAGTTTCAAAACATTAGAACTTTGTTCTTTATACGGACCACTCACGTCTCGGTGTGGGGGTCATAGTCCTTTCCACAAACGCAGAATTTGCCGAGGAAATTTTTGTCGTAGCGATTTTCGTTATTCTTCGGTGCATCCTTGCGATTCGTCACCTCGCACACGCTCCCCGCTCCCATCGCCTCCGTGCCACAATCGCAACGAAAATGCCTTCGGTTGAAGAGTTCGACGAGATGATGTTCACCGTGGCACGAGACGGAGCACGCGGCGCAGACGGCGCGGTGGTTGAGGCAGGTCAGACACGCGTACAGGGGTTGCTTGATGTAGCCCATCTCGTAGGTGCATTCGGTGAAAGCGAACGGGATCGTGTCGCGTGCTTCGGCTTCGAGCGCATCTTGGGCTGTTTTGGAGGACGAGGAGAGATGGGTAGATGGCCTTTGTCAGTACGTATGGCTGAGGGGATTTGGAGCTGACACCGAGACTGTGGTCTGGTGACGCGAGCGGGGAGGAGGGATCGACTGACCCGCAACAAGATCCTGAGCACTGAACGCGTCATCCGAGGAAGGAATACCCTCACGTGTAGGTGAGAAGAGCAGCACCTCTCGAGAAAGCATCGCGGGTATGTCGTGGCGGGGAGGAGGCACGCCGGCCGTCGATCGGGAGCTTGAGACGCGACGCGGGCTCTGCCGGCTCTGGCTCTTCGCTTCAAGCTAAATGGGGGTCGCGCCTGGCGCGTGGCCCTCAGTAACCGCTAAACAGTGCCGGGTAATCGCAACTTAGTGAGATTTGTTGTTTTGGATTTTTTGGATTTGCAATCATATACTGAGACCTCACGGAGTGTTGGGTGGGTCTCAACCCCAGAAATTCGTCGCGAGTCGGCTCGGCGCGTTTCGGCGACTTGGCCGGCCGAGACCGCGCTGGCTCCAGTGTCGGCCGGTTCCGCGCTTATGCAGAGTGCAGACCTTCGCAGCGACATCCCTCGCACCGCTCAACGGCCTCCTCCATGGTGGAGGACCGGTTCATACCCCAACCCGGCACATCAATGGTCTCCACTGGCCCATCAGTTCAACCCATATCATCGTCGCATCAAGTCCTTTCGTCCGCGGCGACGGTCTCTGCGGTTGACCTCACCCCATGGGCGCAGCAGACCCAACTTGAGTCGGCCTACACATCTACCTTACCACCAAAGGCACCTTTGCTCCCGGGAAATCTAGTCGACTATGATGTTGCAGCCCCGCTTGGCGCGCAAAGCTCGACCTCGACCACATCCGACCGGGCTCCTCCCTCCGCGACGACCGACTCGGGCAGCGGTGAATCGGACGAGGACATGCGTGATGACGATCAGGGTGACCCACATATTCAGCGAGATACGAGTGGTTCTGCGGTTGCGTCTTCGAGTACAACGACAGCGACGACGGCGACCGCTTCGAATCCGCCGATGCGAAAGAGGAAACCCAAGCCGGTACTGCCTCCGGGTACCATCATCTGCGACAAGAGTTGTATTCGGTGTCGAGAGCGCAAAGGCGAGTAACGTGCAAGTGTTCATTCGTTGAGCGTATGCCGGGCTTGACGCTGATTACTGGCACGGATCCAAATTCTTAGTCAAATGTGACCGTCGCTTTCCAACATGTCACCATTGTGCTCAGCGCAAGGAGGAGTGCGATCTCATTAGGTGGACACCCAAGGTCAAGAGATCGTGCGTCTCGTCTTGTTTATGGACCATAACTCCACTCAGATGCTGAGCATCAGCCGTTCCCCCTCCCTCCCGTAGAGCCCAAAACGATCCGAGTCGGATTGCTCATTTGGAGAAACGGCTGGGTAAGTTTTGCCTGAGAGCTACCGGTCAAAAAGCTCGCTGATCCTGATACGCCATTTACATCCTGGCAGCCGAACTCGAGGGTCAACTCGCGGCAAAGTCTGAGAGCTCCCTCAATCCCATTGACACTTTTTTCGCCGTCGACGGCACCGCCTTCGATTCGTCGCTCGAGGCTCTCTTTGGCTTGCCCGCCTCGTCGACGTCCGCTGCGGCTGCACTCCCGACAGACGATCCGTCAGATATATTGACACCATCACCGCTCGATACGACTACGAGTAGCATTGGTGCATTCTCTCTCGACTGGAGGCTAGCGACGCCCCAGATGGCAGCGGCGTTGTCGAGGCATTTGTGTGATGGTCAGTGTGCGATGAGTTTTGAATCTTACAGAAATTCCATCTGACCCGCATATCGAATGCTCCAGCTTTCTTCGAGTCGTGCTGCTTCGTGCTACCCACGTATACTTACTTTCGATCGCGCAAGGCCGAGCTCCAAATGGACGAGTGGCTCCTAAGCCCTTCTGCCAAAGTGAGCTTCGTTGTCCCTCGGACAGGCTCAATGCCATAGAAATTAACCCCTCGAGAGTCCTCTAGGTCGCAGTTGCCGCTTTCCGAGCCGTAGGCGCGCGTACTTCACCACATTCTGGTCTCCTCGGCATCTCAATCGAAGCCAAAGACTCCCGGGACCACCCCGACGCTCCCCTCCTCAGTGCGGGGACGCGTCGTGAATCGGCGTGCACGAACTTCCTCAAGCAGGCGCATCAGTTGTGTTTCGATGAAGGGTTGGCGGAGGAAGCGTCGATTGAGAATTTGGGGTCATTGATGACGCTTATGCAGATGGCGATGTTTGTCGAGCTGTGAGTTCCGTTCGGTCAGAGCACACTAGGTAAGACATGCGAGGACTGAGCCGATATGTCACGATATTATCCCCACAGCAAGCCCAAAAAGTCGCGTAGCTTGTTACGCAGCGCCTTGGACCAGTACAAGCAATTGCTCGACGCCGCTCCGGCCGAAGTCGACCAAATCGAACTCAAGAAAACCTTCGGATTCGGTCTCTATGCCGCCGACGCCCAAATAGCCGCTTTTGGGCGACGACTTCCTTGTATCGATAATCATGACTTGCGGACCTACTTCAGTCATGTTGGGATTGTGATCCCAGCTTTACCGGAGGATGATAATCTCTTGCCGGTGTTGGAGAAGCTATTGGCGAAAGCGAAGGAAAGACCCGAGGCGCTCCAGACGATCAGGCATCTGCTACATTGCTGGATATGTGAGTTGTGCGGCTCCCTGGATTGTTCGGCCGCGTTGAACTGAACCTTGTGCGTCGAACATGTTTTCAAAGGTACCTGTCAGCGCGATTTCGCTCGCCTAAGCTCACCCCCTTCCAAGCCATCGGCTCAAATTGAAGTGGCCGTGCGAAAGTTGTGGCTCAGCATTGACAAAACCCGTTCGACGATCCAGCACGTCTTGTCAGCGTTGACGACGCGGGACCTCGCTCCTCCAGCTCATGCGCATTCCACAACGACGGAGAACGATCACCATCACCATGAAAACGATTACGGTCCTCTCATCATCCGGCTTGATCGAGACCTTCTCGACCTAAACAACATGCTCCGATCGACCTTAATGGACAGGTCCGACATCATTTCCGACCCTCTCCTCACCGAAGCAACAAGTCGGGTTCGTAAAGGGCTCAAGGTGCTCGCTTATTACGCCAAAGCGTACATGACGGGCGCGGATCTGCATATGATTTATCACCAGTTTTATAATTTGGAATTGGTGCAGGATTGGACGACGTTGGCACAGGAGAAGTTGGGGAAGGTGCCGGGTCCGACGGCGAGTGAGGAGGTCGTAACGGAACAAGAGAAACAGTGGTATGTTTGGCACTGTGTTTGATGATATTGGGCTGCAGGGCGAGCTGACACGACTACTTTGTAGGTTGATCGAAGGCTTGGAGATGACGTGCTACTACCACCCCTTTGCCGAACGGAGGCTCGCCGAGTTCATGACGTCACGTGTGGTCCCGGTCGAAGAAGATCCCTCATTGTTACTCGCCCAAATTCCACTAGCTTCACCTACAGGGCTAGCAGGTGAGTCCAAGCGAGAGAGGAAGGATGCAATGGGGCGGTGATAGCGCGATGACTAATGACTATCCCATCGTGTCCCGTGATGCAGCCTCGTCGAATCAATCCGATTTCACCTTCTCGATCGACGCTCTCCTAAATGGAGACCCATTCGCAACCGGGACGTCCCTGTTCGCTTCTGACAACACGTTCAATACTAGCGCCATGTTCGATTTCGGTCCATTATAAGCGTCCTTCTTCGTCGATCTCGACGCTCAAGTCCATTTCTGATGTCTGTTAGATTTTCCAAGGAGTCAGCGATTCGGACTGGCCCAAACTATGTACTTTTCTTTGCGGTACCTGTTGATATATCTATCTAGAACTGTATCATGTCCATCCAGCTGTCGACCGATTGCAAACTAAGTGGAGGGGATGGTCGATCATAAGACTGCGTGGACTGAAGATCACGTTGGCGGCGCCGGGTATCCCAGGCCGAAAGGAACCGGAGGTCTTCCTGGGGTTCTAGCCCACATGCGAGCCACTTCCCGCCCTCGGCTCCCTTGTTTCGAGTCGTTATAGTTTGAGAGAATGTTAAGCCGAAGGTTTAGGTAGCTGCATTTTTGCTCCTTCTTCAAAGAGTGTTCGGGTCTAACTAAAACGATTCAAGTGTTCAGACGGACTTGGGGGAAAACGTCTCGACGAAACTTTTTTGTAAAGTCTTTGAAGAACCTGCTCGGCGTAACGTCACCGGCCTCCGACTGCCACCGTCCCGATCACATTGACTCGAATGATTTTTCGTGACTGGGCATGGCTCATGAACGACCGCTACAAGATGCCAGCTAGACGGAGGCTAGGGGGTCAGGCGCCTAGACCCGGATGTCAGAGGGTCCTCAGGGGTTACGGTAATGGTGAGGCATTGTTGACTTTGTCAATGAGGAGGATTCCGGTACTACATCAAAAAGGATTACTAACTAAAACTTCAAGAAGAACGATTCATTCACCCCTCGGCGACGGTGAGCGTCAGCGGAGCCGCTGGCTCTACGACCGCAAGAGGTGAGAGCACTCGGAAGCAGCTAGCGCAGAAGCGACCCCCGACCTCGACACTCGTCGTCGTGCACATCGTGCAGAAGATCCCCGCACATGACGAGCACCTGCGTCGAGTCTCGAGCAATCCAAAGGCTTGCTTGCAACCCATGCAAGACCCTCCGCCAATCGAGTCGGGAAGGAACAGCTCGACGCCTGGAGGCGACCAGAGGTAGCACCGGCCGCTCGAATCGCCAGAGTATAACTGCCGGCGCGTGAAGGTGAGGCACGTAATGTCGGGTACGGGTCTCGCGTCGAGGCGATCCTTGTGCCGCAGCGTGTGGACAAGCTTGAGTGCCCAGCCGGTCGGCTCCGTGTCGGACTTCACACGCTCCCACAGCATGATTCTTCCGCCTCGGTGGCCCGTGGCGACAAGAGGAGCAGTCTCGTGCTGCGAGAATGCGACGGCAGTGATGGGGTCAACGAAGTTGGACGTTGATTGCGTCGCCATGAGTACACCGTTGACCGTCCAAAGCCGGAGAGCGGACCCGCTGCAGGTAGCAATGTCTCCCGTCGTATCGCTCTGTGGATGTACGGGGCTTAGATCAGCATGCGCTCGACAGAGGGACTTAATACCGCGGCTCTACAATGATTGAGCTCTTCATTGACTGACGATGGTAACCAACTGTACGCGCCCCTCGTGCCCTTCCAGAACACGCACGAACTAGGGGTAGACAGACAGAGTTAGACGGGTGCTGCACCAGCCGTAGAGACACGAAACCGCGTTCACTCACGCGCTGCCGATTGAGATCCCAGATGATGGCCGTTTTATCGTCCGATCCAGAGACCACGATCGAGTACGGTCGGGAAGCAGCGAGGCAGACCACCTGATCGGAATGGCCTCGGAGGCACTCGACCTGCTGGAACTGGACCTCGCCTCGCTGATGGTGCTTCCACCGCCACCGCCACAAGGACACGTTCGTATCAGTCGAGGCCGTGACAAAGGTGCGAACATCCGCAAAGCAAGCGGCGGACACGACTGCGGAAAAGGTAGGCGCATTTGGGTCAGCTGCTGCTGTGTAGCTAGACATTATAGTGGAAGGGCGATCTCACATTCGGAATGCATGCCTTCGAACAGCGATGTAGGGTTGTTGTTGCCCTTGGCGTGCACACGCACAGCTTGATCCGCGTAGCCCCACGAGACCGAGTGTGAAGCATCCCCAGGGAAAGCGAGCGTGTGTGATCCCGTCGCAGTCGTTTTTTCGGGCGTCGTCGAAGGGTGGATAGCCGAGATGTGCTGGCCAATGTCGCAGACCGGCACAATGGATTGGATCAGCGTCGTGTACTGCTGCTCAATAGAATTATCGTGGCTGAAAATGGGCCTCGTGGCCTTTGCGACCAACGGAGGAATGCGGGTCGGGTGTGGCTTTGAGAACAATTGTTTGGGGGTCCTGGGGCATGGGGAAGAGAGGAGATCAGCGCGCGATCCGGATCGAGAGCTTTCGAATGTGTTTCTGACGACTCACATTCCAAAGCTGTGAATGGTCGAAGTTGCTGCACGCCGTTCGTCCACGTTGGCGATCGAATCCAAGTCTAAAAGGGGATACATTACCTGCTCAGTACGGCGATCGCAAGGACGAAAACTCGGGGTGAGCTCACCAATCGCCCCCTCGTAAGAAAGATGGTGGAAAACGTTGACGGCCTTGATCGCATCGTCTCCGGTGCCAGACTTGTAGCCCCAAATGAGGTCAATCCAGAGGTGCAGATGCGCCGAAACATAGTCCGACTCGAGTGCCTTCCTGTGCAGCTCGATGAAGAGTCGGGGGTCGTTCTTGGCCCACGGTGGCAGGGCCACGTCGTCGATCGGCGCATCGCTCTCTTGCCGTAGACCCAGCTTGAGACCGTTGGCGTTGCGCAAAAAATCGGGCAAGAAGAAGAACTCGGGGATGAGTTCGCGCACGTCCGAGTGGCTCAGGCGCGAACACGAGTCCCACGCTTTGGCAAGGTTGTGGAACATGCGATCGGCGTGGTCAAAGCCGCCTTGCAAGTCGAGGTACGATTCTGTAAATGGCCTCAATCTGATCAAATACCCGACCGTGATCATGGCCGAACTGTAGTGTGTGCCGTAGTGGAACGGCTTGGTCCCGTCCTCGAGCTCCTGCAACTGCTGGTAGCGTTCTGCAAACTCGGCCTCTCGTTGCGGGTTTTGGGCCCCCATCGGCTTAGAAAGATCGCGGAACGTCGCCGGGTCCGTCAGGTCCAGCGAGTCGCTGCGGTAATCGGCCAGGACCCATGGGAAGACGGGGTAATTCGTCAAGTCGGCGTAGGTGCGACCGCTGATGGTGTTGAGGTGCATGAGGTATTCGAAGTTGCTCATCTCGCGCCGCTCCCAGCGCTTCGTGATGTGCTCGAGCTTAGTCTTTTGGCCCAGCACGGCGTCGGAGAACTTGGCGCCGAGTGTGGCGCCGACAATGTGGAGCGAACCCGTAGCAACCGAACCCGGGTTGCGAGCCGCGATCCCGCTCTGTGCGGCCTGTCGTTTTTCTTTCGAAAAGGTGAGGAGGAAACTGCGACCGTCGGCGAAGAAGAGCTCGAGCGCGACATTGCGGAACAGGTACTTTCGCTCGTGCACCTCAAGCAGGTCCATCCACGCCCATCGGCGACTTCGGTGAGCGATGTCGACTTCATGGGCCGAAGCCGTCGATTGACCGGCCAACTCGGCCAGCGTCTGAAGGTGACGATCTCGTTCCTATAACGACAGAGAGCCAAGATTAGCATGTAGCGAGGGCCGCTGAGGCTATCGCTCAAATACTGACCTCCTCTGGGGCCTCCCACGCATCAACGAGATCCCCCGACGAGGTTTGGAAAAAGCCGTCGATAATGTAGACATTCTTTTTGGCAAGCAGCAACAGTCCAGCGACAGCGTCAAGACCGACGATGCGGTTGATGTTGAACACGGACTCGATCACGTCTCCGGATTCGAGCGATCTTCTGACCTTGCGGTTCTTATCCTCGTCCGTGACCGGCTCGGGCGAATCGCTGTCCATCATCGTGGTCTCCATGCTGGCGCCTTCAACCCACATCGACTCTTCGGCCGGCAAATTACTCTGCCCCGGCGATGAGACAGGCACTGGTGTCGCAGCTTGCACTTTGACTGTGGACAGCGGATTGGGTCAGTCTAGGTTCTCTCTAGACTTGGGATCCGGGACTTACGTAGAGTGATCTCGGGTGATTGCGAGATTGATTCGTGACGACTCGTCGAGCCGTTGCCCATCCGCCTGTACCGGTTCGAAGTTAAAGTATCCGCCGGCGGCAGCGCAATCTTCTTCGGCAACTCGGCCTGCAGCTTCTTGCGGATTCGATACGGTCCTTGGGTGAAATCAAGTTGCCATCGATCTGTTGGTAAAGGCATGCCCCAAATGCCTCGTTCCCTGTACAGCGCCTGCGATCGATCGATCCACTCGGCATGGATGTAGGCCGCATGATCGGTAAAGTCCTGGCGGGTGTGCGCGACGCGGGTCGCTTCGACTTCGTGAATGCCTTCGCTCCAGTCGTAGATTGCCGTGCGTTGTGTTCGCATGCGCTTGCGCTGCGCATCGCGTTTTTGTTTCAGCGACGTGGCCAGCTCCTCCAATCGCACAATGTCCTTCTCCAGAATCGGCCGCAGCCGAGACACCTCGCCCGCAATGAAGCCGTCCCAAAAGTCGCTCAGGTCTTCGATCTGCGGCTCACTCGACATGAGCAAGGTCACAAAGCCTTCAACGTCGGTATCGATGGCCTTGCTAGAGAACGGCGGCTCAAAGTCGTGTTTCCGCTGCTGTCCCAACGCATCTTCGACGTCACCCGACCGCTGCAGCACGAGCAACTTGAAAAAGTCGACTAAGGGGGCTGGTTCACGCGAGGCGATCGTCAGAACGCTGAGGCGGTACACGAGTAGGCGGAAGAACTCGGGCTCCGCGTTCTGACCCGCGAAGAGCGTGAGCTGGTGGTGAACCAGAACGTTGAGCACCGTCTCGGGTACTTCGAGGTCGTCGGCAAGGGCGAGCAAAACCAATCGATTCGCCGACTTGTACAACTGCACGAACGGCTTGGCCGCATCCAGCGGGACCGACAGGGCCGACTCGTCGAGCAGTTTCTCGATGTATGAGAGGACGAACTTGATGAGGTAAACAATGTCGGCGTACCATCCTTGGAAGGCTTGCTCGGTCGCAAACTCGACAAAGTTGGCGACGCGGTTCGCCACAATCGTCGCCGTGCTGGCACGCGTCAGCCTGTCCATGATGGCGCGGAGCAGCGACGTGCGAAACGTGGCTTGCGAGCGGAGGTCCGACGAAGCCGAGGCGTCGATCATGTCGCGCAAGATTTGCAAAGGTGGTTCCGCCGACGTCATGGGAAGATCGAAGCCACTAATCGACATTCGCTTGACATGACGCGTCGTGATGGCGTCCGTGACTTGTGACGACAAAAAGTCCAGCAGCGAGGTCGCGGCAGGACCCATCGTTTTGGGGTCGTCAAAGATCGGTGGCCACTGGCCATCGGGCATGACCGACGTCCAGAGTGGTGACGCAAGCGAGGCCTCGAGTCTGGAAGAGTTCGAGGTCGAAAGAGGCACCCCAAGTACTCCGAGCCCGGCACTTTCCTCTGCTGGCCCCGAGGAGAACGAATCGATGGAGACGCGGGATCCTCGGCGGACGGTGGCGACAAAGTGGTAGCCGTTCCGCGGTGTGATGATCGGCAACGAGGGGACGTGTTCAGCCGGTGCGTACTCGAGCTCGCCAACGAGTCGCAAGGCAGGTTTGAGCGCCGCTACGAGATCGGGGAGCGCCACAGCCGACGTCGCGAGATGGTCGTGGGAACCCGTGGTCGCGCGATTGGCTTGGTCCAACAGCGCCAGAACGACGTCAAATCCTTGAGCCAGCGAAAGGCGTGTCCGTAACCTCGGCTTGGGATTCTCGCCGCCGTTCAGAGCCGGCGACTTGTCGATCCCTATCTGCGGAGTGACAAATTCCCTCGTCACCGCCTCGGCCGGTTTACGCTCGAGGACCATGACGCCTCGTGCGACGCAGGCGACGAGGACCCGGACGACCTCGGACGCGACGGGTGACAGGTCGACCGAGCAGGTCGCAAAGACCGAGGGGGAGAAGTCGGCATCGAGCGAGACTTTGGAGATGTCGCGACCGTGCAGCAGCGCAAAGAGCGCGAGGTGGATCTGGCCAAAGTTCCACAGGTGCGGGGTCGCACTCCGGAGCATCTGATAACCATCCGTCGAATTTGCAAACTTGGCCACGAACGCTGAACCCTGCGTCTGCAAAAGCCGGACCAAGATGCGCAAGCTCAGCACCGCAGCAAGCGGCGGCGCCGTCCGATCAAGAATGAACAGTAGCGTCCATTTAGTCGTGATGACTTTGGCAAACTTGGCGAGCGCTTGCGTTGATTCGGTCCCTAGCACGAGGTCATGCAGCGCCGACAATACACGGAGTGACGCCGCATATGATCCAGCATCGAGCCGCCGAACGTCCAGTACGAACGCTTCGGCTGGGTTCTCGGCTTCGGGATCGGGGCTATCGATGTTCTCTGCCGGCTCTATAGGGTGGGCCGAGACGTGGACAACTGCACAGGTCCGAATCAAACAGGTCAACTCGGTGTAGCGCCCAAAGCTACGCTCTGGTCACGACTCACCTTGGCAAAGTGTAGCCGTCAAGAAGGTCGCGACATGGCGCACCGTCTCGGTTGAGAAGTGGGCCGTCAAGACGAGCATCAAAAAGTCCACGATCTCATCGTTCATCGAAGGATAGAACAAACCAGCTCTGAGCGAAAATAGTAGCTTGCGAACAAGGTGCATCTTGACGACGCGTCGCATGTTGAAAGAGGCGTGTTCGCTGCGGTGGACAAAGTCGCGCAGGCGCTGAAGGTGGCGCTGCTGCATTGGCAGGTCGGTGGCGCCCCACAGTACCAGGTCGAGGATGATGAAGCGGAAAGCGAGGACGTTGGAAACGATGGAGCGTGTCGGTTCGTCCACATCGAGACCGCAAAAGCTCAGTATAATATCATGGGTGCGGGCATCGATGAGGCTCGCTTTGTGCCGGAGCAAATAGGCCAGCGTTTCGTAGGCTTGTGTTCGTTCTGTCGAGCAAAACTCGAGCTCAGTTCAAGGCTTCATTAGCTTCACTCGACCCAGATGCTGGACTTACCCGCATCCTCACTGTTCCTCCAACTATCTTGAATGCATTCGACAAACAGCTGCACAGTCGTAGCGAGCTGTGCCGACGTCTTGGACAGCTCAATGAGCTTCGTCACTACCGAGACTCCCCCAATCTTCCACACCGCAGCATCGAGTCCTCTCGGGTTGCACGCGTGCGCTTGTGTCAAGTGACCCAACCCATTCGGCATCAGGAGGACATCGTCGGTTTTGCGCGGAATGGCCGAGTTGACGATCGCTTTGCCTCTCGGCGAGGCCGCCGTCGAAGCGAGGGCCTGTCGAGCCCGGTCCGAAAGTCCCGTCCCCAAGATCCCTCTGGACGAGCCAGCGGCGAGCACGTTGAGTGCCGAGAAGGCGAAATAGATCTTGTGGTCGGGGACGACCGCACTCCCCCGTTCGCGGATCGCTTGTATAAGCGCCTGCGTCGCCGGTTGAGCGTTCCCATTCGAGGCCGCGATCTCGAGCCGCACGTTGAGGTCCGTCGACGAGGCGTTCGTTTGAAACTGGCCCAGTTGGTCCTGGAATAAGCCCGCATAGCGCGGGCCGAGCGTCCAGCACACGTATATCATCTGCTCCGGCAGCTCCGCGTGCAAGAGCCATGTCGGCCCCAGGTTCCACTTGACTCGATTCAGTCCCTTCCCAAGCCCGCCCTCGGCGACCCGCTCCGTCGGCGTCCCGAGCCATGCTTGCACGTCACAGTCCTTGGGCGGCGCCGTTGGGTACGCTATTTTGCTCGTATCGACGAGTTGTCCGTCGACGTAGAGAGAGATCGGGGACGAAAGCACGTACTTGGGTCGCTGGTGGACGAGAGCAACGTGTTGGAACTTGCCCAACTGCAGCCAGTGGTTTGTGAAGACGACGGGGGGCTTGGAAGGGGAGGTCGAGACCGCGAACTGAAGATCCGACGTGATGCTGAGTTGGAAATGGCATTTTCCCGACGAGTCACCGCATCCCAGCACGCTGAAGCTGTCCCCTGCTCGCGGAGGCACGTCGATCGAGATCCACCCCATGAAGGTATAGCCGACGGTCGCCGGAGGAAAGACGCGGCCCAGCGAAGGAAGCACCAGAGCCGAATAGCCTGTCGGGGACAAATCAAAGTGGATGAAGCTTGGGAACCGCGACCGCCGCACCCCGATGAGGATCAATTCGAGCACCTCTTCGTCGAGGGTTTCCTCCTCGTCCGTCCCCTGCCACCCCTTGACGGCGAGTTGGAACAGCCGCCGCGAGTTGTGCGTATCGGAGCCCATTTCGAGGGTTCGCTGCATCAACTTGATCCAAAGGTCCCTCTCGACCGGCGACAGGTCGTCTTGCTTCTGCTCCTGAGACGGGATCAGTCTCGACAAGGCGATCCCGACGAGCCCAACCTCGTTAAGCGCGACCTGGGACCGTGTCGAGCTCCAGATGAGCTGCAACAGAGAGGACAGCACGGCCAGGCGCAGCACGATCTCATTCTCGCCGAGTTGAGATGCCAAGTTGAGCATCAGCGGCACGACCTCGGGGTGTTCGGCCGCCTCGCCTCCTGATTCCCGGACTGCATCGGCGCGTTCGGCCAGCAAGACGACGATACGTTCCGCGTCGGCGGCAAGATCAATCACCGCCTTTACCGGCTTGGCATCGGCGTCAAACACCACGGGAGCAGATTCCGTTTCGGCCGGAGAGGGCGGATTGAGGTGCCGCCGAAGGTAAGAGTAGATTGGCGGGGAGGAGAAGTCGGCGGTGAGGAACGCATAGAGGATCGAGAAGAGCTTTTCGGCGGGAGTGGGGGAAGCGGGCAGTCCTTCGACCGTCGTCGACGAGCCAGATGCTACGTCCTTATCGTCGATTTGGGCTTCCATGAGCCCACTCAACTTGATCGCCTCGCCGATAGCCTCGTACCCGACCGTGTCGTTGAACGTCGACCGGTTGACGTCATGCCCTTCGAAGGCAAGAGCCAGGACGGCGAAGACGAGCTTGACGAGTTCGTACCGCAGTTCGTGCCGTTGCTCGGACGTATCGATGCCGACCCCGCCATGATGTTCGGCCGCTGCTCGCTCCTCGAGGGATGCGAGGACGGAAACGGCATTGAGGAATCCACCGTGCTCGCGAAAAGCATTTCGAGTTTCGGGCTGCTCGGGATCGACGTATGAGCGTGTCAGCTCGAGCAAGTTCGAGGCGATGGCGAAGTAACACCTCGGCAGGAGAGATGAAAACGAACCTGATCAATCATGATGTGCTGGATCTTGGCGATCAATCGCAATCGCTCGGAATACCCTGCGCGCTGGGTGATCTGCAACGCTTCGAGAGCGGCAATGATTTCGCTGTTGGCGACGCTGACCTCGTCAATGATCGGCGACGACGGCCCTTCTCCGTCATTGAGGTGGAGACCGGCGTGGATGTCGTTGTCGAGCGCATCAGCAAGGCTCGACGACGCGATCGAAAAGGATCGACTTCTCGCTTCCGACGACGGCGAGGTCGGTGTCGTGTCGGACGAAGGGGGAGGTCCACCGAACATGGATGAGAAGGAGGCCGCGCTCGGCAAGCGTCGGAGGTGGTGCATGGTTTCGATGAAGTCTGGTGGTGTTACTCAAGCAGGTCAGCCCAATGTGCATGCAAGGGCTAATCGTGCCTGCGATGCGATTGTGTAGCTGCGGGCACTGGATTGGGCTGCAGCTGGGCGAGGAGCATTGAATTACGCAGAGTTGCGAGGCGAGCTGAGAGGCCGACCGCGGAGTTCCCTTTGCTCGCGGGTTGTATCGAAGTAGAGTGGCAAACGAGTCCACACACGTTTTAAGACATGCAATCCTCAGCCACCATGTCGATTTAGACGCGTCGTCCCCCACCTCTGCATCTGCATTTGTGCCCAGCTCGCTGAGGATCGACTTGGAAGCCACCTCTGATAGACCTCGTCGCCCAGCACGACAGGTCGCGGCGCCGCGTCCCCTCAAATACTCGCACTCACCAGACTTGGGAGGTCAAATCAAAGCCTTGCGCCGTCACTCAGCATGTGGGTTGACTCGGACGCCCCCGGAGCTCTCCGCTGGTGTGCACGGACGCGACCGATTTCACTTGGCGACGCCGCCGTCGATGAGACTGGACCTGTTACGGAAGGGAGCCGTCGCGTGGACTTGCGCTGAGGCGCTGAGGTGGGGAGGCCGGCGACTGATCGAGCAAGAGCGTGGAGTCCAGCCTGCAGGCAGCACGAGACGCGATGGCGAATCCAGCAGGCAAAATCGTGTCTTGGGGTCGTAATAGTCGGCGGTAGGTCTACAGATGCCACCCTAACCACGTCAAAATGAGGCGAACACGCGATCCAAGTCGGTTGTATGAGAACGAACAGGTGCGAGGAAGATACCTCGTTCTTGCAACGTCGAAGCCGCTAATTCGTGCGGCCGCGCGTGTTAACAATGGTGCCCAGTGAGGTTCGAGTCGAGTGGCTCTGCGCGTCGTCATGGCTCTTTCAAAACGAGGAGTTGTCTGTCAAGCAGCAGCTCTTATTGTCCCAGGTCAAAGGAACATCGGCGCAGCCATTGCAGTGAACCGTGCATAAGTGGGTGGGGCAGCGCCCGGATGTGGGGTAGCGTATAGGGCAGGAAAGGGGTCTCCGGAACTCAACCGGTGTCGAGTCAAAGACGAATCAAGCAACCCACGACTACTTACTGATAAATATAATATTACAATGGCCCAAGGTATTCCCGGAACTGTCAATATGATATGCATCTTAGCCAAACAAATAAATCGCCCTAAGTTACAGATGCGATTCCAACTACCGCCGGGGCCGATGCGTTGCGAGTGCGATGCGCGGTGATGCTCTTCAACCGCTCCTTCTCCTTCCTCTCGAAACGAGCGAATAGCCCTTCAAGTTGCGTCACTTCTTCGGAGGCCTTATAAAGGTTCAAACTGGATGAAGAGGCTCCATTCCCATGCTCCAACAGCGGCAAGCAAGGCATGAGCCCCTGCGTCGAGCTTGCTTGGGGGTCACCTTCGCCGGTGAGCAATTCGGGCCCGTCGTCTTGGAACAGGCCTGCTGCACGGATCGCCTCGGAGCTGATGCCGACCATGTTCAACTTCCCATTCTTAGCGCTGAACGACTTGGTCCGCGGGGACGAAGAGGTCGAAGACGTGCCGCTGAGGAAACTCCCGAACCGCTTCGTGATCGAACGCGTCGACCGCGTCGAGGGGGCGACCGAACCTGCGTAGCTGCGCGTCGATACCGAGCTCTCGTTCGAGAGCGAGTACATTGAACGGCCTGGGATCTGTAGGGTCCGATTCGGCGTCGAAGGCATCGATCGCATCGAGTTGACCGACGCCGAGTGCGCCAGGTCTCGATTGCGCAACACGTTCGACGAGGGTGAAGACGAGGATAGGGCCGGGGACAGGGGCAGAGACGGCGGCGGGGGTCGAGGTGGTGTTTTGGGGAGCATGGACTGCGCATCCCGCGGTGGTTCGGATGAACGCACGTTCTCGTCGATAGGCGGAGGCAGGATGGAGAGGTTCTTGGAGTTGCGAGGCGACGACCGCCGTCGCAGCGTCAAGATCGAGTTGCGGCAATCGCCCTCCTCGGCTTCCTCCTCGGCCTCCTCGCCAATCGCCGACATCCTGCGCAGTTGGTCGCACGCGGACGTCGAATGCCCGGTCCGGGGCATGCCATTCTGGTGCTTGCCATCGCCGTCACTCGATTCCGAGGACCGAAGCGGAGATATTGATCCCTCGTTGGCGTCAAAGTAATCAGCAGACGAGTCAGAAGCGACCGTATCCCCCGAGATCGTGCGTTGATGTCTATGCGGTGCGGCGAGCGCCTCCTCGAAAGCCGCACTCAGAAATTCCGATTGGGGTACCGCGTGCATTGGCGCAGCCGAGCGTGAAGAGGTAGGCGCAGTCCGGCCGAGATTGACCGCCGCGACCTTGAGCTCGACCTTGTCGACCTCGCCGAGCAGATCGTCGTACACGTTCGTCTCCTTAGGCGTGCGAACCGTCGACGCGAAGCGAGGTGCTTGAGCCGTGGACACCCCCCGACGCTGCGCGCGGATCATCTGATCAAGCTCATCCTCGGGACCTGAATCAGGATCGGACTGGAGAGACGGCGCCAAGACGAGCGGAAAAGGCGAGCTGGTTTTTGTGGGGCTCGTCTTACTAAAGGACAAAGCTGGACCTAAGAAGGGGAGGGCGCTGGTGCGGACCGATCGCTCGCTGGACACTGGCGACGAGGCACTAGGGAACACCGGTGATCTTGCCTTGGGCGAGGCTCGAGGTCGTCCGGGGAAGGGACCGCCATTTTGGGTCGCGTCCGGCGAGCGTGGAGCCCGCCGTGGCGCAGAGGGGAAGACGAGCGAAGGGTTCGAAGCCGGATTAGGGGATTGCTTCGGCGGGGGTGGAGGAAAGTAGAGCCTGTGCGACTCGAATTCGGTCGCCGTAGTGCTGCTGCAGACGGATTTGATCGACGCGGGTCGGCCAGAGTACTCCAGTAAGCCGCTGTCGTAGTTGCTCGTCGTGCTCAAACTGGCGAATGCGTTCGCGGGTAGGACGCCCGAGCGACGAGACATGATGGAAGAAGGTGAGCGCGAGCGTCGAGTCTGTGAGGGTACCGGAGCGGAGTCGGGAAAGACGATGTGGTCGGGCTGAAGCTCGACGCTCCAAAAAGAGGAGCCGGAGCCGTTGGGGCGTCGGGGTTCCGAAGCGCTGCCCGCATTGTTCCGACCTCGTTCAAGCTTGTGGACCTGCTCTGGCAGGAAGCGGGTCGACCGTGCTGGACGCACGGGAGACGGACGAGCCGCCTTGGTGTGGAAGGGGCCGCTTCCCAGTGTAGGAGACCCTCCTCCGGGTAACGTTGTTGGAAATCGTCCTTCGCCGGGTGAAGTGGGTGAAGACTGGAGAAAGGCGGGCGACCGAGAGCTGTAAGATTCGTTCGCCGATGAGAACGCCGTCTCCCCGCTGACAGGAACGTATGAGTTCCGTCCATCGTAACCTTCTCCAGTACCCCCTGTATGGGTATGAACGCGTACGAGATATTGCATCGCATCAGTCCCAGGAGGCGGCGAGCAATTGGTCTAACGTGGGCTCGCAAACTCACGTCTTGATCGGCCCTCGACGCCATATTCGATATTCTGCAGACCTAAACCTTCCGGAGAAACATCTTTTTGGGCGTTATTTACGTTGAGTTGTGCAAGGGCCGATGTTCTGGGTGCGTCTGATTGCTGGGAGAGTCTTCTTGAAGGTACAGAAGGCCACGTGCCGGCTCTACCGTACCCGCGAGCCTGTTCCAAGCTCCCGTACTGCGGTGTCCCATTCGCCGATGTCGATGTCGACGGCGCTCCGGGGAGCACCTCATACGACGCTCGTCGGAACGGTCCCTCGAAAATTGTCTGGACCGTCGAAGATGGACCCGCCGACGCATGAGCTCGCCGGTTCCGTGACCTCCGGGTTGCGCGAGACTGATCGTGCTGCTCATCGTCCGAGGTGGACGCCGTCGAGTCGTAATACGACATCGGGTTGCTTGTGACTACCTGGGTCGGCAGTCGCATCGTCGATTCAACGCTCGCTGGAGGAAGCGACAACAGGGCCGCCGTCTCCACTCCAAGAATCCTGGGAGCTGGCGCGCTCGGACCCAAGGGTAATCCGACGTCGGCGGCGGGGACGGTCGGAGGCGAGTTACAAGGCGAAGACAGCGCCGTCGACCCGCTGTAGGTGCGTGAAGTCGATGCCGATGATGCCGACGAAGAAAGTGCCGGGGATGCGAAGGTGGAGGGGAGGAAGGGACGCGAGAGGCGGAGAGGCGAGCGAGCGGGACGACTCGCCGCTACTGCCGCTGCGGCAACCAAAGTCGGTGACGATGACGACGGCGCCGACCCACGCAGGCTAGAGCTGGCCGCCGGTGTCTCCGAGCCTGTCGCGACGGGCGCCTCCCACGTCGTCAAGAAACGAGACATGAATTGCGGCCGCTGTCACAATGCTGGACCGCCCACCACCCTTACAGAGCCACCCTTCGAGCGTCGACGAGGACGAGAGTATCTGGGGTATGTCTCGCCAGCGTTGATGTCTCTGATGCAACTCTCGCGTGTGCCGAGAGAAGTGGTGCGCGGACTCCGCGATCTGCGGTCTGGCCAGTGTCAAACGGCCGTTGCACGCCTGCTGTGCGATAGTCGAGACCCAGGGTCGGATGTCAGTGCCAAGATTATTTCATTGTTTGGGCATGCACCTGATAAAAGCTGAAGTAGCATGCAGCTCATTAGCATCCACTACTGAGCTGCAGTGCTTACCTTATGTGGCGCCTCTGCAGGACTGAAGGCCAATGTCGACGTGTACAGGAAAGAAAAGGTGAAAAAGTGCGATCTAACGATGGTGCCAATTGGTAGCTCAGAGCACCGTGATTCGACACGACGGCCGAGCGATCAGATCACTGATCGAAGTGATCGTTTCTATGCAGTGCCCCGGACGGGCCTGTGAGTTTCCGCCGAGCGGGCCGCCCTGAGCAGCCGCGTCACGCCACTTGAGCCAACTCGCGATCATTGGACTACACCAATCAGTGCAGGTCAGCGGTGACCACTAGACCGTCTAGTGTCTCAGCGATGAATTGTATCCGTTGTAACGACCTCTGCCATGAAATAAAGCCGTTCGAGAAAAGGTGCCGTGGCGGAGCGCTGCGAGAAAAGATCTTACACGTTGTTGGCGTCGAGCTCGGACCGTTCCATGCCCAATCGTTTTGCGGTTGCACAGCTCGCCCAAGGCGCTCGACCTCGGTTATGAAAATCGTGACGCTTGTCTCGGGTTCGTACCGCAGGTTTCAATAGGTTGGACCAAAACAGGGTAAAATTTCAAATCCGCACAGAGCCCACGCTGACGGGGCTGCTTTATCAAAGGTGCATGAGAGGTTCAGTGATGGGGCTCTGGAAAAGCAAGAAGTGTATTTCTGGTTCCATCGTCCATCATAATCCAACCTGAACTTAAAACACCTCTACCGACAAGATATCTTGAGGATCATAAAGCCCTTTCAACCCCTCGGCGACCACGATCTTACGGCGATCGCCCTTGGGCAGTTCCCAAGTCAAATTCTTCCACTTGGTGACATACTCATTCCTCGAGACCTCGAAGCCGACTTCAACTTCTTCGAAATTTTTAACGCGATACCACACGTCGATCTCGGTGTAGACGCCGTTCAGCGTGTGCTCGTTCGAGACACCGTCGTCTTCGACCAAAGTGAAGCGACCCGAGCATCCGCTCTGGGCGGACGAGGGGAAGATGAGGACGTGACGCGAGCCGAACGACTCGAACAAGTTGTTCTTGCACGTCGGCCCTACCACAAGAATACCTCCAGCGCGAACCAAAGTCGGGGTACGCGATAGAGGTGCATCTGATAAGGGAAGCAAAAGACGGGGGAGCCGGTCAATTACAAGCGTAATCGCATCGTAGCACAAGACTTACCCATGACGATTACTTGTCCGCCTGTATGCCAGACTCCGGTGTCGAGCTCGCACCACTCAACCTGTCTCTCCTCGCCGACTGTAGAAGACGGCAGGTAGACCCGCTTCGCGCGAGCCCCGAACTCGACGACGGAAGCGACAAGCACGTGGGAGCCGAACAGGTACGCCTGGCTCTCGAACAAGGTCAACGGATCACAAGAGTGGTACCACAACAAGGGCTGCGTGCAGGACCTAGAACGTCAGCGTTGATTCGTGAATCGGCCGTTCTATATGCTTCCTGTGACTAACCTTGACAACAGGCCACCCTCTTCGATGGTAATGAGTGACATAGAGTGAGTACATCGTCGGTGTGAGCCGATATCGCCACGCGAGCACGTCACGTAGGATTTCGGTCACGCCAGGCTCCAGTCCTTTGTACATCCACATCGTCGTCGACGTCTCCTTCCAGGAATGCACGGTGAAGCGCGAGTGATAGGCTCCCGCGTTTTGGCACCAACGAATCAAAAGCTCTGCACTGGGGTGATGCGCGCCCACAAATCCTCCGATGTCATGCCCGTACAGGCCGGGACCAAACGACAGTCCGAGAGACAACGTCAAAGCCACACCGTGGGCCAGTGTGGCCCAAGTCGTGGCGTTGTCGCCTGACCACGAGGCGTGTGCGTAGGCTTGAATGCCAGGGAGACCGGATCGAGATACGATGACAGGACGAGCATTGGGGCGGGCAGAAAGTAGGGCTTCGTACGTTGCCTGTTGGGATCATTCCTCAAGGCTTGGTCAGCAAGGCCAACCCTGAAATCGATCACCCTCTGATCTGGCACTGACCCTGGCCATGCCCATTGTCTGGACCGCTTTACCCACACTTCCAACAGTTGTTTCTCCTCGACCCCAGCCCATCCGCCTCTGGACGTTGTCCCCAATCTTGCCCTGAGCCGTTGTAGTGTTCCACAGACCGAGTTCACCCTTGAACGTGGCGTCGTCGTCGACCATGCCCGCCATCTCGTTGTTGTCGATCCAAATGCCGGTCAGATTATTCGAGAGCAACTGCTGTTGGACCGAGTCGGTCCACCACTTGGACCCACCCTTTGAGCCTGGTCAGGATTCGTGAAGGCACTAGTCAGGACCGGTGAGCCTTCTGGATCGATGAGACCCGTCGCGACTCACTGTAATCGAGGTACCTTCCTAGAGCATGAGCCCCAAAACCGCTGCTCCAGACCAGATCCCTCTTGTCACCTTCTTCACTCGCTCGGCTCGGATCCCCCAAAGCATCTTTAGGGGGCCTGACGAACGCGCCGACCTTGGCCGCTGAGTGGATACCAGGATGCGTCTCGAGGAGCCACGGCTTGACGTTGACGATGACTTGAACTTGGAGGTCTTGCTCAACGGTCCGTCCGAACTCGGCCGGATTGGGATACCGGGATTTGTTCCAGGCAAAGTAGTGGCGCAGATCTGTACCTTCCTCTGGATAATTGTCGAGTATGACGGGTCAGAACTGAATAAAAAGCAGGTAATAACGTTGCTGAAATGTGTTGAATACCCGGACCGACCTTGGCACCATCCTGAACTGAGATACAGCCCATCGATGGGAAATCCTTCTCCGCGAGACTTTTTCACGAATCCGATCACGGCTTCCTGCGCTTTCGGATCGGCCGCAAGCGACAGACTCGAGGCAAGATACCCAAACTGGGAGAGCGGAGGAAGGACCGGCGAAGCCGAGATGGGATAAGGGGTAGAGTGCGAAGGCGACACGAGTGACGCGTAGAGTGAAATGAGCGAGGGCAGGGATCCGTCACGCGGCGAGATGACGTAGTAGTCCAGCTGTCGATCGCGATCGTCTTAGTTAGCCACCGGTAATAGAATGAGAGACGCGGGAAGAGCGACTTACCGGACCCGAGTTGGCCTTGTACGTTCGGAAACACCCGAAGAGGATGTCACCCTCGGCACCCATGTCGATGCTCGAATCAACCAGCGAGTTGTAGAATACGCCGTGCCAGGTCTGCGATCGCTTGTTGTATACGCAGTAGAAGGGATGCGTTTTGTAGAGAGGATCACCTGAGTTGCTCATGCCTCATACCAGGGTCAGCACGACCTCGGCATAAGGATTGGCGGAGCACATCGAAGACTGACCGTTCTGCGGCGTGTAGGCGAGTGCGTCCCGGCCTTCGAACGTGTACTTGCGTCCCGTCTTTTCGAACCCCCTCGATTCTCCGAGACCATAAATGAACTCGTTGCGGAGAGGCGAGTTCACATCACGCGAGATGCCATCCTCGTGTTCCGAGACGGGCAGGTAGTTCTCCCGTTCGGTCTACCCGATGAGGAGAAGGACAACGTCAAGTGATTATCTGAGCGTCAGCGGATGATCCTGCGTCTACATTATGTATCCATATGCACTCAAGCTCACCAAATGTAGCACTGCGCCCGACTGTGCGTCGAACGAATACGCTCGCGTGTGGCTGTCAGCGTGGAAGCAAGTCGCCTGCGCATCGGCGGCACCTTCAATGTGGACGCTGCTGGATCGGAAAAATTGCAGCCGCGGGCATTGCGCGTAGTCGACTTCGATTCGGGTGACTGGGGTCGATATTGTCACGATAGAAGAGTCGGGTTTACTCTAGGAATATCAAACTTGTCACAATGTAAGCGTCTCGATCCGTGTTCGAACCGAGGGCTGAGAGTAGCCGACCGTGGTGCCCCACGCGTGCGCCCAAGATGGCCCGGCCACAGCTCGACATGGACAAGCTGGAACCCACCTTGATCTTGACCTCAGCAGGAGACACATTGGTCTCAAACTCGGTCCCACCATTCGTCTTTTGGCGGTATTGGCTGGGCAACGCGTGCACAACCCGCGTGATCTCGCTCGAAACGACATGGACCGAGAAGGTGTGTCCCTGCGCGTTTCGCAGGGTGCAGGTCGGTGCAACCCGACCAGGACTGGTCGTCTCCTTAAAGCCGGTGGGGATCACGATACGAGGCATCGTTCGAGCAGATAGGAGTTAGGTGGGTAGAGACGGGTGAGGGCGTATGACACTTTCGTAATGGGCACTTTCGTATTCGCGCGTATGGACGAGCGGGGTAGAAAGACATCCGAGGGTGGTCGCTTGGCGATCCTCTGCAGTGTGCAGCGGCGGTCCGGTCCGCCTCCGCTTCCACCTTCCTTCGTAGTGTGTTCTACGGGAACCACTTCCCTGGATCGCAAATAACCTGCCCCAATGTTCTCATGTGTTGCTCTGCCGCGTTGCGGTTGCTAAGCCAATGCCGCGGCCCTGAGCTAGCCTATTGGGCGGCCCGCTGCCGCCCGCTCCGCCGCTCCCGCGCCACAGGTCCCTCCCCGCCAAGCAGTCGAGTTGCGGTTGAGTGGCAAGACTCGTATCACGTGATCCAGTCTCCTTCGGCCGACGGTAAAGTTGGATGCCGGCGCGACGGAGCAGCATGGCGCAACCTCGACTTTGGTGGATGATTACCTCTAGGTAGGTAGGAACCTGCTGGGCGACTACCGCGGTTACCTGCGAATAAGATAAATCGTGTGCTGTGTACGCGAATATTGGGAGACGTTTGTTCAAGCACAGCTGGCCGTGGATGACGCCAAATTGTCACGGGGCTCCCGGCCTCGGTATCTTCCCTCCCCCGCGCCCCCACGGCTCTTCGGCACGGACTACTAACGCGCCGCGGAGCTGCCCCTCGGCTAGTTTGGGCTTGTCTCCGCTCCCACTTCATCTTTTGCCCGGCTCCTCGTTAGTGAACTCCTCTGGGGCCCCAGATTCATCTTCCTTCCCTCACCCCTTTCAACCGTTCCCGGCCGGCACCCAAGAACTTTTCCCGACATGACAGCCTCCATCGCCTCGGCGGGCTCGAAGCGAGCCGAGCCCATGGACAAGAACATGACCGCTCATAATGAGTGTGCGAAACACGCCGATGCCGCTCTGGCGATGTCGGAGGAGCGAGTCACCGTCACGGCAGAAGATGTACGTCCGACTGAAAGAGTTCAGAGATGCTTGTTTGCCGCAGTGCTGAATCGCAACTATGACGATGAACAGAGTCGAAGGATCTGTCGCAAAACCGACATACATATTTTGCTATTTCTGTCCTGGGGTAAGAGAGAGGGCGAGATCTGTGTGCCTTGGGCCGAAGAGAATGACTGACCGAGGGGACATATTATATGTGTACTCCCAGTCTACTTCCTCTAAGTCTCCGACAAGATTATTGTTGGACTTTCGGCCGTGTTCGGGCTTAAAAAACAAGTCGGCCTTGTCGGAAACCAGTACTCGTAAGCAGAGTCACTCCTACATTGTATCTCTGGCGAATATGAACATATCGTCCTCTGAAATCAATACAGCAACATCGGTAACATCGGATACTATGCCCAACTGGTGATGCAACCCCTCGCGGCCTACCTACTCGTCAAGGTGCCCCTACGTCGCTTTGTCCCCCTCATCATCTTTCTGTGGGGCGTGTCACTCGCGGGCATGGCGGCCTCGAAGACGTACCGCGCAATGCTTGAGACCAGGTTCTTCTTGGGAGTTTTCGAGGCAGCAGTGCTTCCTGCCTTCATGATGATCACGTCAGCATTCTATAGGAGAAGCGAGCAGCCCGTGCGCGTCGCGATCTGGGTGAGTTATTCTCCGAACCGCGTGAAAAAGTCTCCAGCTGATGTATGACGTCTCCATACGCAAAACAAACGTATTCAGTACGGATCGAATGGCTTGGCGTGAGTTCTGTGTCTCTTGATGTTTTGCATAAGACAGGGAATGCGTAGCTGATGTACCGGGCTCGCCTTCATCCCCCTGACAGAACGATGGTCTCCTCCGCAGTCGTCTACGGCATCGGCCACATCCGATCGAGCGCGCTGTACACTTATCGGCTCGCCTTCTTGATCTTTGCCATAATTACGCTCGTCACCGCACCCTTGTTCTACTGGCGCATGGACGACTCGCCGGTCAAGGCTCGGTTCTTGACCCCTCACGAGCGCCTCCAAGCCGTCGAGCGCCTTCGTGCCAACCAGACCGGTGTCGCATCGTCCGAGTTCAAGCTCGCGCAGATCAAGGAACTCATATTGCAGCCTTCGTTTTGGATCTTCATGAGCTGCACTTTCTGCGTCAACGTCGGAACTTCGGTCAGCAGCGTTTTTGGTGCTCTCATCCTTCAGGGGCTTGTCGGTCTCAGCTCTTATCAATCCGTTATTCTGTGGGTATTTGATAATCGGTTCAACTTACTCCCAATGTCGTCTAACTCTTCCTTATTCTCACCTCCATCAGTAACGTACCTTTCGGCACAATCCAAACGATCATCATCGTGCTGGCGTCGTGGCTCGCATACCGTTTCAAGGTCAAGTCGATCATCATGGGCGTCTTCATGGTCCCTGTCGTCGTTGGTGTCGCTATCCTGTATGCGGTCCCTCACGATAAGGCTCATCGATCAGTGCTACTTGTCGGGTACTATCTCATTGCGTTTGTCTCTTCGGCCAACCCCTTGATCGTGGCCTGGATGTCGAGTACACAGGCGGACAGACCAAGAAGGCGGCCATCTTCACCGCGTACAACGCCGCTTCTCCAATCGGTAATATCGCCGGACCCTATGTGAGTGTCGCTTCAGAAAGACGCCTCAAATCTGGCCCACTCAAGCTCAAGTGATATCTCATGCCTCGGCCTCTTTCACTCGTCGCCAGATCTTCCAATCCAAGGACGCACCCGACTACTAGTCAGTTACATCTGCAGAGTTCTTGAGCGTGGGTGACAATGTCATTTACACTCTCGTTTTCCCATCTGCAGTCCTGGACTTGAAGGGGCACTCGCCGTTTTTTCCATCCTTATCGGTTTGATCACGCTCCAAGGTTTTAACTTTGCGTGGCTGAATCGCAAGAAGGCTATGCAGCGCGCCGCCAACGGGCAAACTTCGGTCATCGTAGATACCTCGATGAACAGCAAGTTTGAGCAGGTCGAAGCGGGCTTTGAGAATGCTTTCCTGGATATGACCGACCGGGAGAACCCTGACTTTTTTTATGTGTTGTAAGGGGATTAAACCATCTACAGGAGAGTACCATCAGTGGTCTCTGCACAACTTCAATGGGTGGGGCCAATGGTTTTTCACAATGTAAATGGGTGGGGCTTTCTTCTTCAAGTATACACTCGGTTCCGTGCTTAATGGTGTACTGTAATCTAATCGAAGTGATGAAGGATCGAAATTAATTTAGTGAGGGTAAATTCACCAGTCGAGCGAGCAAAGCTGATGGCTCGACCCAAACACTGTGTGATCGATCGCGTAATCCGGAAGGGTCGTATCAAAGTCGCCTGAGAAGGGGTGTGCTCCTCTCTGACAGAGCTCTTTCCGCCTGAAATTAGCAGCTTTACTGACCCCACAGAAGATAATCTAATTGGGGGAGGTCCGATATACCCGTTGGTGATAGGATCGTCGAGAATTGTCACAACATAGGGGTCTAGTGCACAAGTTTGCTGCTACGGTACAGCCATGGTACATTTTTGCGCAGTTCCGATCGAATGACCAGGCAGGCGTGCGTTCTGCATCTCTTTAACTTCTTGCATTAGTAAGACGGGGAATGCGTACCTTCATGCCATCCCATTAAAAAAACGATGGTCTTCTCCGCCGTCGTCTACGTCATCACTCCGTCTCCGACTTCTGACTCTGATGCACGAGCGATTCCGTTGTTCCAGCTCAGGCCGCACATGCAGCCAGCCGTACACAGGAGACCTTCGTCCATCTTCTCGCGAAAGCCCGCAACACCGCGTCATCGGTCTCGAGCACCCGGTGTAGAAGCTCAGAATCTGTTCGCCATGGGTGCTCGGACCATCGGACTTGCCTCGGAGTGTCGGCGTCGGCCTAGTTTGGTGAGCTGGAGTGAAAACCGATTCAAGCCCGCTCGAAAGGAGCCGAGAAGTGGCCGGCCCAAAGTTGCTTGCTCGGTCAAAGCAACCTAGCTGTAAAGAACAACACCATTCAGAATTCCATCTCGTTTCATTAACCAAAAGAAAGGAGGCCAAAGTGCTTAAAGATGGATGATCATCTAGGGAAAATTAAAGCATGGCAAAATAACAGGTCAAGCATAAAACTCACACAGGAGCGCTACCTCCAAATTAGCGAGCGAGGCAATAGTAAGAGACATATCAGCGACGTGTGTAGTCAGATCGGGGTTCAAGCACACCTCCTCAATCCAACCTCGTAACAAAATGGGACGAGTTGAAGCCTGTTCCTGATCGAGGACCTTGTTGCTGTGAGAATGGTGGTTGGGACGGCGCCGAAGGGTGATACGACGGCGGGGCGATCGAGGACCCGACTTCGGAAGGGGCCGTCCCACCCATCACGCTGTTGCGGTTCGATATGTTGAGAGGTGTGACCTATGGAGAAAACGATGGACCCTGTCAGAACAATACCTCAAAACCCCCTTCAATGAAACTCACATCGAACCGGGGACCTGCACCCACACCTGCGAACCCCTCCGCCTGCTGCTGCTGTTGCTGCTGCTGTTGCTGCTGCAACAGCGCCGTATCCCTCGCCAAGTACTGATCCCGAATCGACATTGATTCGCTAGGCGAAGGCGAAGTACCATTCGTCGTCGTCGAAGGCCCAAAATCGTTCGCCCTAGGGGGACCGGGCAACATCTGGCCACCTGCAGCGACACCACCGCCCATGTATTGGTTCGAAGGACCGCGACGGAACGCACCGGCGGGAATTTTGCTACTACCGTTGTTGGCATCCGAGGAACGGTAATAACCACTCGCGCCTCCTCCACCCGTTCCAGCGGCGTATCCACTCGACGAGACGTTTGGGCCACTCGGTGCGGCGGCGTTCAAGGCACCGCCGTCGATCGGCGCTCGGTTCGCGACAAAAACGTCGCCGTGCTTCGAACCCAAAGCTGATTCACCGCGGATCACGACCGGTCGGCGGTTACCACTCGACGAGGAGGGGGAAGTCGGGGTAGGGGTAATGGGTGGAGGCGCAGGAGCGCTGTTGACGGGCGGGAGGTAGGCCGTGTTTTTTCCGGAGGCGTTGGCATTGCTGGGAGGTGGAGGCACTCCCGCAGGTTGCCCGTGGTAGGCCCCATCCCCGGCCTTGGGGACGTAGGGTCGATCATAGTCGGGATGGGTGAAGAACGACACGCCGCCGCCGACGGGAGAAGCGCGGTTGTTGGGCAGCGCGTTAGAACCAATGGCCGAGGGCGAAACATAGGTAGGCTGCTCTTGCTGCTCTTGGACCGGTGTGCGAGGTCGTTCGGCCTGCGCTGCATAAGCTGGCGAAGGTGCCGCCGGTGCCACATCACTTCCGTTGTCATAAGCCTGATTGTGACCTTTCGCTTCTCGAGTCGAGGCGACGTTGGGCTGCGAGTTCTGGCGCCAAGAATTGGGCTGCTGGGTCGCACGGGCAGCATCCTCGGCCTGCTCACGTTCCTTGGTCAGCGCAGGCGACTCCTGTTCGTACGACGCGCGCCTCTGCGACGGATCCTGCGTGGTTGCAGGGTACTCGAACGACGGTCGATTCGATCCACTCGGGGCGTCGACGTAGGGGGCGTGGTTTCCGTTCGAACCCGAGTAGGGGGCCGTGGTCTGGTTGTACTGCTCGTAGTGGGCGAAAGGAGCGGCCAAAGCACCGTTCGATCCGTTTTGGTCGTGCTGCTGCTGCTGCTCTCGGCCTTTGTTGCCGCTGAAACCGCCGGATCCGGCACCCGGGGGCAGGAGGGGTTGCGAGTAAATTTCGGGCAGAGCGGGGGCTTGTGATTCCGACACATACCGTTCGGGTTGGCCACCGTAATAGTCGTTCGGTCCACTCCATTGCTTCTCTTCGGCCATCCCTCCATAACCACCTCGGTAGTCATCGATGGGAGCACCGCCATTCTGTGGTTGCGCAGCTCGAAAATCGTCTTCGGCCGTGCGATATCGGTCATGGTCGTACTGTCGGCCCTCACCGAGTGGAACGGGGTTGAAGACGACGTCCTGGATGCACCTCTGCGCCTGTTGCATCAACTCGTCCGTGCGGTCGTAGCTGTTGTAGTGAGCACGAGGAGCCCCCGGTTCGGTCCTCTCGGTCGGAATCTCGTCGATCATGAGTTTGCCCAGTTCAGCGACGACGACCATCTTTTCGGCCATTTCAAGCAAGGCACCGAGCTTGAGGCTCATGGCTTCGCGGACGATCGAGCGTTTGAAGTCGCCGAGCTTGCTCTCCTCGTTGAGGACCGAATGCTCGAGCCCGATCATCTCGCTGCGCATCTCGCTCAGTCGGTGGATGCTCGCGGGCAAGTCCTTGTTTTCCTCCTTCATCTTGGATACCTGCCGTCATAAGAAGGGGGTGATGATCAGGATCAGGGGGGCCGTTCGATCATGACCGACGCTCAACGACGTCATCACGAACCTTTCGGTCGAGGTTCTCAATCTTGTTGCCTAAAGTCTCTTTGCTCTTCTTCAACGATGTCAAGTGTTCTTCCCTCGTCCTAATCTCTTTAAAGTGAAGGCTGGCAGATAAAGAACAACGAACGGTGATGAGCAGGTGATGACGTCGCGTGAGCTCTCTCGGCGAACTTACCGAGCGTTTCCGGTGTGTTCGGCATAAGCCCTTTCAGCGGACGAGGCATAGTCGTATAACATGGAAATCTTGGTCAAGATGTCCTGCACGTATTCAGACAAGACGAGGTCAGTTGTTCATCGAGCGCTAGCCTCTTCGTCTTAAGCGTGGATGCCAAACATACCCCCAGATCGGGTCCTTCAGCTACACCCCATTCCTTCAATGCAGTGGACGCTTTGATCCCTTCGATCGCTAGCTTTTGTGTGCTGTTATCCCAAAGGCGCGTAGTGGACGAGTATTCGGAAGGCCGGAAGGGAGGGGGAGCAAGCGCGGAAGGGTGAGTAAGGCTCGTTTTAGGGTGTAAGGATAGCAGCTCTTTTCTGAGGAGACGGTTCGTACACCGATGCGTTCCCTGGACATGACCACCTTATTCACCCCCTCGCACCACACTGTCTCCGTCCACACCGCCCCGCGCCGAGCCTAGCGGTCGTCATCCCAGCCCGCTCGGGGGTCAAACCGACCAAGCTGAAGTCGACCTCCGGCTGTGGCGGTGCTGCGGAAGGCCCGAGTGATCCACCACCTTGCGCAGTTTCATCACACTTTCACATCCTGACCAATACAGCCCAGCAACCGTCATCTCATCACGACCTAGCCCTGTCCCAAGCATATACCACCACAGTATTGTGAAAGCGGGGGTTACGTACGCATCCATCAGCCGCTTCTCGGCGCCTATGATGTCGGCCAAAGGCGCGAGCTCCTTGGGGCCTAACGAGACCCGATTCGAGTGTTGCACTTTTTGCAGGAACGCCGCCATTGGTAAGAGCGGTGCGAGGGTGGGTGTGTTAAGTTGATTCGCTTGGGGCCCCCCTAGTGTTCGAAAGTAGGCAAGGTGGTGGGTTTACGCGAGAGGTTGGAGAAGCAAAGCGTCAAAAGCACAAGGTGAGATGCGCGCGAAGGGACGACCCCCGCGCGATGACTTCATCGCCTCAATTTCATTTTGCGCGCATGCGCTTGTTGGGGCTTGCCCTTTCCCGATCAGCAAGGCACAAGTTGCGACCCCGACTCGGCGGCGCAAGGGGTTGACACTGAGAAAGGATCGAAAGTTTAGGTCTGTATTACATTGTAGCGCGTTGTCCTCATAAATTGATCCCGCGAAAAAAGATAGAGGGGATACATGCACAAGGAACTCTATATAATGATGGTGCGCTTCTGAGTAGCCGCAGAGAAAAATGCGCGAGTCGAGCAGTGGGCAACACATCACTGACCGCGTCTACTCCCTCGAAACATCACGACCCAACACCCGGGTCGTCAACCAATTTCCAGCGACAAGCAGTCGATTCCTCAACGAGAACAACTGCGACAGGTAAGCCGATCGCCAAAAGTAGTACGTCGCGATCCCGCCAACGGCCAAGTTGCCCGACATCAACGGCAGGTCCGCGATCGCCTTATCCGATCCGATGTAGGCCAACGAGCCTTGGTGCGAGTAATGGAACGGTTGGATGTTGCTCGCTCGGATCACGGCGTTGGCCAACGAGTCGAGACGGGCCGGGTCGGCGTTGGTGACTTTGGCCTGCTCCAACTCGGACAAGAGGTGTTGCTTCTTGGTCAATTGCGAGAAGACGCGCGAGAGGTAGACACCCTGTTGCGATGCGGCCTGGGCCGTAGGGGCGTAATTGGTAGCGGTGCAGTCACCGAGAGCAAAGACGCCTTCGGCACCGAGTACGCGCAGGTGTTCGTCGACGAGCAAACCTCGTCGAGAGTTTTGAGTCTCGGGAAGACGGGCCATCAGATCCCGTGTGACCGGTCGTGCCGTGTTGCCGGTGGCCCTGATCGAGGTGAGCACCGAGGGCGTTAGCTCTCCGTAGAGCATTCAGGCCCAGCATGGCTCGATCACACTCACCAGACGAGGAGACCGTAAGGGTACTCGACGAGCTCCTTCTTCTCGTTCTGCGCAACGATGACCGTCTCCTTGACCTCCTTGACCATCGTCTTGGTCGCAATGTCGATCTTGTTCTCCTTGAATGTCGAGTTGGTGTAGTCACTGTAAGGGGAAACAGGTTTGCTCGAACGTCAGCTCGACCGTCGTGAGAGCATTCAGGAGCTGCGGCGTACATGAGCTGCTTGGAGAACATGGGCAACACGCTGGGCAACGCCTCGATCAGGGTGATCTTGATGCGACCGGCAATCTCCGGGTACCACTGTGAAGGCGATAATCCAGTGCAGTTCAATACCTACCATTCGGGTCCGCTGCTTATAGGGCCATCGACTCACGTTTGTAAGATCCTCTTTGAGGAAATCGTGCAACTCGCCAGCATACTCGACACCTGTAGGTCCACCACCGACGACGACCTGTACGACGCACCAGCTCAGCCACGTCTACTCAGCAACAGCCTAACCCAAGAACTCCGAGACATCGCACGCGCAGACTCACGAACGAGAGCAATCGATCGATCTCCTCCTCGGTCTGACCGGCAAAGTTGGCCGACTCGATGCAGTCCATGACGCGACTGCGGATCTTCTCGGCGTCCCAGATCTCCTTGAGGAAGCACGCGTTCTCCTTGACGCCCTTGATACCAAACGTGTTATTCTCGGCTCCGACGGCGTAGACAAGGTAGTCGTACGAGATCTCGGTTCCGTCAACGGCTCCCTTGACCTCGGAGTTATCTAGAGTTTTATCGAGGCGTACCGGCAGGGGAGTCAGGAATGCAAACACAACGCGAGCCACGTTTGCTCTGCCGACTGACCAACGAATCGGATCGTCTTCTTCTTGGGGTCGACTTCGGTGACCTCACCCTCATAGACCTCGACCGCACGTGCGAGATGACGGGTCAAGAAGCGAGTCGGTTCGAGAATCGAGCGCGAGGTCAAAGTGCCGACCGTAACCGACGGCAACAAGGGGGTGAACAAAAAGTAGTTGCGCGGCGAGATGACGACCTGTTCGGAGCAGGAACCAAAGGGGTTAGTACTGCCTTGTGTGCGCTCCGTCACGCAGATCAAAGGGGGGTGAGCGACGGGCTGGCGGCAGACGATCCGTCGCTGGACCGAGGCAAGGGTATTTGCGAAAAGACGACGGAATATGGGCGCTTTGCTCGACACGTCGGGCTGGTGATGGCCATCTCGCACACAGTCAAAAGACTTACGACATTGTAGCCCTCGTTCTTCAGGTTCTTCAAGAAGGCGGTTGATCCCCACCCGTTACCGACAACAACGACAGTCGGCAAGCTCGGGTCGTGAGGCAGTTGGTCCGAAGGGTGTCGCGCGCGGTGCGAGTGCCAGACGACGTACGACGTGCTCCCTACGATGGCGACGAGCACAAACCGAGCGAAATTACGGATTCGGTGCTTGAGCTTCTTGGGTTGAGGAGGAGGCGGAGGCGGAGGCGTGGACGACTCGACCTCGACGGTCGTCGGTTGCGAGATGCCGGTGCTCGCGGGCAGGGGCTGCTGCGTGACGGGAGGCGGAGCACTGAGCGGCGAGGACGGGGGTGGTGTGGTCGAGGTCGAGATGGTCGGCAACAATCGACGCGGCGAAGGTCGCAACAAGGTCGCGGCGACGTTGGTACTGGTCGAGAAGCGCGACACTGACGACGACCTCAGGCTCGACGAGGATAAGCTCAGGCTCAGCGCTCGGTGAGCTCCGACAGGCACTGCGAGGGCGCGGGCGCAATCGTCATCGCGTCATCGACAAACGCCACGGTCAAAGGGTCAGTCACTTCATGGAGCGACGATAAGCTTCCCTAGTCACAAGCAGGTCGAGCTTACGGGGTACACGGCACGCGCGCATCATCTTGTAGCGCTTTCAAAGCGGTGAGCGTAAAGGGATTGGCGACGACCGAGGCGAGCGAGGATAAGCCCTGCGAATGAATGCACGGGTGCGATGGTGCCCGGCCGCGCGCGAAGTGAAGCAGAGCACAAATACGCTCCGTAATGAGTTGATGCGAAGCGCTTATCCCCGAGTCAAACGCTCATTAGTCAATTGAGGCACAGGCCAATCATAGCGCGGTCCTACGATCGCCCAGATCGATCAGAATCGCGCCCGCGGGTCAACAATTGATCGATCTGCATCTATACTAGTAAAATGATTTGGAACAAGCGGGACAGGAGTTACCGGGCGCCCGCCCAGCCTGGAAGTCACATTGAGCGAGGTATTTTCAACGGCCCCTCTTCGTCGTGAATCTTGTGATCTTGCGACGGTTTCTGACACCCACAAAATCAAGGACTCGGCTGGGGATATTGGAAATCTCGTCACTCCGGATCCGGCTTTTGGCGGCGCAGGTGCGATGCGACCCAGAAAGGTGAGAATGTGCCGTATGATGGAGTTGGCACGATAGGAGGCACCGAAGATGCAAGCAAATCACGTTGCCGAGTCATGTGCAGGTCCTAGTGAACCACGATCGCGAGTCTGCAGGTGAATGCCGTTCGAGTCATCAGCGGTCATGGCAGGGCCCGCTACAAAACCGCAGTACATGTCGAGAAAACTGAAAACCCGAAAGGTTGATAAACTTATACATGCGGATTTCAGTCAGAATCGTCCTAGGCATTGGCGAAGGAAGCATCGGGCTGGACTCAGAGCTGAAAATCGGATTGAAATCTTTGGACTACATGGAGGTGGTCGACCCTGCAATCCCGGGATCGCGTGACCCGTCGGGCGATCCTGGCCCCTTTCGCGAGGCAGCCTACCAAATCGGGAAGCGCGCGCCACCAAGCAACCTCTCGGCCGGGGCCAGCCTATTGTCAGGGGATACCGAGGAGGAAGTTTCAGTCGGGGTGGATTTTCAGTTTTAAAGAATCGATCGAGTGTCGATGCGGCTTCGTGTACGGGCTTGGAGGTGCATGGCAATGATGAAATGGAAAGTACAAAGTACAACGGGTAGGACTCTGTGCCTGGAAACGAAAGCAAATGCAAAAGGGAAAGACAAATAAAAGGGACCCCTCATGACGAGGAGTCTGAGCTAGTTAGGAGTTTCAAGGTGCGACTTCGATTTGCCCTTGCGAATGCGAAGCCTGGTGCGTGTGACCCCTTGAAGCCTTGACGACGATGTTGGATTGGATGAGCTTGACCCTGTGCAACATTCCCATCAGACCAGGCGAATGTACCCCTAACGCTGAAACTACGAAACAAGTAACGCACCTCAATTCCGCCGCCTGCTGACACCTCTGCATCTTTTCCCCCTCTTTTAACGCATGCTTGAACGCCTCGACCCTCGCATCAATATGTTTCGCCACGAGAACCTTATTCTGACTATCGATACGAGCCTTCATGTGCCCTTGTCCGATCAGTTCGACAACGGATTCGAGGAGGGTCGTTTCGGACCATCCAAAGGCGGCGGCGAAGCGGGGCAGGGAAACGCTCGCGAAGGGGGTGAAGTAGATGAGTAGCGCGCGGGAACGAATTTGGTGCATCAGGTTCGGGAGATGGGGAGCGAGATGAGGGTCGAGTCTTTGGCGCGTCTGGTGAAGGTGGATCGGAACTTGAGTCAGCATCTCACCACCTCACAGGAATCAGAAGCACACCGATCCACCACTTACGCTGTACTTTTCCAACCCCTCCAACCCATCTTTGAAGTTACTCGAATGAAACGCCTGGATGATGTCCCGCAGATAAGGTTCGAGTTCGAGCATCGGACGCAGGTCATCATTTTCAAGCAGTCTCGTGCGCAATTGGTTGCGGTTAAAGGTGGCCAAACCCGTCAGGGTCGCGTACACTGCAACGTCAGCTGCAGGGATGAACTATGAGGAAAACGAATGCCAAGATCAGTCTTCGTGCCGTCCGGAAAGAAAGCCTGTGCTTCTTAATCAGGACTCACATGCCCCGCCGCAGAATGCATCGCTTCCTTCCCACCCCGCTCAACAAGAACGCCGCTCGATCATACGTGCCATGCCCCAAATACGCGACGCCATTCGCGACGTTCAACCTCTCTTGCATCGCAGTCCTTTCCTTCTCCCTCGCGATCTGAGCCGGATCCTGTGCGGGCGCGACCATGCCCGGGAGGTTGACTTGAGGTTTTTGTTTGGCGTTTTGGGCGTTGGCGCTGGAATGCATGGACTCTAAAGCACCTTCGGCTTTACCTGTCCATTGATGAACGTGGGAGTAGTTGCGGAGGAGGAGGGCGATTTCGATCACGGCGACGGACATGTCGAGGAGGTGTTGCGAGGTGAGGCAGAACTCGCGCGAACGGAGGTAAGAGTGTTCGGCCGCGGTGAGGTCACCGACTCTGTATTGGAAACGAGCTAGGTCACGATGGCCCATCTGTATGAAAACGTGATGCGAGGACGATGGGTCGGGTCAACGGGTCAAGTCAAGAGCATGGGGCATCGCTGAGGACCCCCCCCCCCCCCCAGCTGAATACTCACCCTAATGGACTCCTTGAGCAGATTAGTTGAATACCCCTTCAACTCGACCTGCAACTTTTCCAACCCACTACTCGCCTCCTTCCTACTCCTCTCGCACCACTCGCGATCCATTACCTGCGCCGGCTGAGCCCCACTCTTGATCGTTCCTTCGTACCAAGCTCGAGCGAAGGGGTCGTTCAACTCGCCACTTTCGATCGAGTTGAGCACTTGGCGGTATTGGTGGAAGGCTTGTTCGTAAGTGGGGACGTCGAGGGTCGAGGCTTTGAGTTCTTGCAGGGTCAGAGTCAGAGCGGGCGCGGCGAGCGAGGGCGACAGTTGCGCGATGTAGAGCAGGTGCATGATTTTGGTTCGGCCTAGGAGGGGGAAAGACAAAACCACATTCAGTCATTCCATAATGAAGCTGAGTTGAAGGCAGTGACTGACCCTGGTAATTGCCCGTGACCTGCTCAAGGTCGTACGGATCATCGAGGCTGACGAGCACTTTGGACGACGCAGAATGACGTGTTGGCACGGCTCCGACCTCCACAACGGTTACTTGCGAGGGGTTGTCTGCGGGTATATCGACGTCCATCTCGTTTGCGCGCGGCGGGGGGTGTAGACGGCGCTTCCGAGGGCGTGGCGATACGCAGGTGGGGGCAGCAGCAGGAGACTGAGCGAGACGCGTCGCCGTCGATTGACTTCTCGGGAAATTCAAAGCAATTTTCCCCGTGACGATCGGCAGACAGTCTCAGCGCGAGACAAGATGTATTATGCAGTCTGGATCCACAAACGATGCTATTGCTATGCCAAATGCTCTCCAAGAACCCAAAACGCTACTCAAAACATACTACACTGCATCACTTCAAGTGCGCTTCTTCTCCCAGCTCCTCCTCCTCCAAGATCCTCTTCCTCCTCTCCATCCAACCCGGTACCAGACCCTCAATCCCCATCCCCCTCGCCTGATCCACAGCCTCTTTATCAATCCCAAACGCCTCCGCCATCTCGTAATAGCTTTTAGCCTTGTTGGAAGCGAGTTTGATCGCTCCCTTCTCTCGCTTGGATAAGGTTTCAGAGGTGAGCGTCATCGAGTTTATGATATAACGCGTGTTTTGAAAGTTGATATCCGACGCGAGTGACTGCGCGAGAAAAAAGATGGGGAAGTTTGAGAACACTTTGGTGCGATTCAGAAGGGAAGAAAGGGTGCCGACTGACCAGTCGAAGTAATCGAGGAATGACCTCGTTGACCGAATCCAACAAGCCTTCCTTCCTGAAACAAGAAGGGTTCGCCTCTGCGCCTCGGGCAATCATGCAACTCGTCACACCTATTCCCAAAAGACCCCAAGAACCGTCAGTCGCACTCCACTGACCCCATAACTGTCTTCTTCCTCCTTGCCAACTCACCCGTTTGTTCCGTTATCCTTTTCGCATCCTTTGCATCATAACAATCCCCATTCTCCACCACCGGAATACCCTTCTCCCTCCCGAGCTCAACAATCTCCCTCAACCTGTCCAGTAAAGCCGGTTCGGTCGAACGCATCTCCTTCGTTCGGCAATGCACGGTCAGGCATTTGACGCCCGTATCGAGTAGTCGTTTGACGAGCGCTAGAGTCGGTTCGGAGGTGGGGAAGAGGCGAATTTTGACGTCTATGGGCAGTGGAATCTCTTTGACGAGCGCTTCGAGGATCTGGATATCCCACGTGGAGTCAGCCAAGGAAAGAGGGAGGAAAGAGTTTCTCACTCTATTACCCCAACAAAAAACACACCGAACATAATTTGTCCGGGTCGGACAACAACGCGGCTCCCATCCCGGCTTGAAGGGAGAAATGTTTCGGGCAACCGCAATTCAATCCGATCCCATCAACGTCGCCAGCGATCATCTTGGCCGCTTGGACCGCCAACTCGGGATCGGAGGAGCCGAGTTGGAAGATGAGTCGCGGTTTCTCTACGGGGTGACATTCGAATACGGAGCGGTTGTTTTTCATGAATTTGATGGTGCCTGATCTGGCTGTGGGAGAGGGAGGAGGGAAGGGTTTTCTCAGGCCTGGTTGCTCGGAGATCGGAGGGCGGACGGGATGGGGAGACCTACGATCTACGACACGCTCTGAGCCGATGATGGCTTTGTCGACAATCTCCGGACCCCAAACTAATTCTGCTCCATAGTCGAGGGCTGTGGGGGAGTGAAGATATAAGTTCAGTCAGCTGCGTTGCGAGTGCGCGGCAGAAGAGAGCAGCGCACTGACCGAGTAGCCGTGTAGGCAAGGTGCCGATCCTCACCATCGGAGCGAGATGCAGTCCCTTGTGATAGGGTACTGTACGCACTGACGGTTGATGATGATCCAATCGAATACGCTTCGCTGCTCGGCCGTGCTCATCGTGGTGCTGCTGTTGCCGAGGGGAGACTGCTCGGTCATTTCCTTGCGAAGTCGATTCCGCGACATCTGGAGGTGTTGTAGTCGTCGTCGCAGGCGAGGAGGAACGTTGTCGGGTGGTCATGATGGTGGCTGTGGTGGGGTAGTAAAAGAGTGTGCTTGTTGCGCGTAGTAATGAGCGCGACACGAGCATCCAAGACGGTCGACGTTCTCGAGCAATTCGCAACTCGTCCGAGAGAGAAAGAGCCGTCGAAGTCGAGCTCCGCCACAGCGCGAGAGCGAATGGGCGCGCGAAACAGGCGCGAACGGCTTTCAATTCAAACGAATCAGTAACCGTTACTAAGTCACAATACCCACCGCGAGCCTAAGCGGAGCCCCGTCGCGGTGAGAGAAGCCTGTCCCTTGCCACTAACCCACTCTGATCGACAAGATCCAGCGAGCAAACACCCTCTTTCTGTTCGCTCACCTTTAACGTCTACAGCTAGCTAACACCCGACCAGTCAGTCTGCCCCTGCGCTCACCTCGTGCGAACGGCTGCCCATGCTGACCCCCCGACGCTCGTCATCTTGCCCCGCGACCACGACACACGACACCTACATCGTACCTTGCCGACCGGTCCAACTCTCACTCGCACAGTGCCACCCAAGAAACAAAAGGATGCCGGACCGGCCAAGGTCAAGCCCGACTTGGTACGTACTCTGATCAACCCTTCAGTTCCTAACTCCTCAAAAAGTCCTCACCTCCCCCCTGTTCTCTTGTCCTACGCAGACCTTTGGAATGAAGAACAAGAAAGGTGGTAAAGGTCAACAAAAAGTAGCCTTGTTGCAACAACAGGCCGCGCAAAAGGGGAGGACCGAAGAGGCTAAAGAAAAGGATCGACAAAAGGCCGCTATGGCAGCGAGGAAAGCCGCCGATGCCCAAAAGAAGGACGAATTGGCGAATCTGTTCACACCGATCGATATCGTACAACCCAAAGTACCGTTTGGAGTCGGTCAGTCTAGCCCATGTCGTCCAGCGTCAGCCCGTGAACCCGCTTTTTCGAAAACTGATCGGGCTGATGCCTGATTTTGACGACTACCTCGTACGCTAGACCCGAAAACGGTTTTATGCGCTTTCCACAAAGCGGGTCGATGTCAGAAAGGTAAAGGTCCCCCTCCTTCTGATCGTGCTTGGTCAAGTATCCCGTTCCCTCGCTGACGGCTGGCTCCGTGCGCGCATCGCCCCCCCACTGCACTCGGCAGGTACGAAGTGCAAGTTCTCCCACGACCTCAACCAAGATCGAAAACAACAGAAAGCCTCCATCTACGCCGATCAACGTGATGAGAACAAAGAGACCGGTCAGTAATGTTACTCGGGGGCATATTCCTAGGTTCCAATACTCACCCGGGACCTCGTTCACGCGCACCTCTTTGCGCAGACACGATGGACAAGTGGAACGACGAGAAACTGCAGCAGGTCGTGAGTAAGAAGGGGAACCCACTCGCGACGACCGATATCGTTTGCAAGGTCAGTCACACACACAGAGAGAGAGAGAGCATTCGAGTTCAACGAAACGCTCCCTCCCACTGTTTTCTGATGGTTCCCACCTTCTCCCGTCCGCCAGCACTTTATCGACGCCGTTGAAACGGGCCGCTATGGATGGTTTTGGGAATGTCCCGACGGGGGTGACGCGTGCAAATACCGTCATGCCTTACCACCCGGTTTCGTACTCAAATCTCAACGCAAGAAGGAAGAAGAAGATTCCAAGAGGAAAGAGATCACGTTGGAAGATTTCATCGAGGTCGAACGTCATAAATTGGATCAATCCAAATTGACCCCGATTACGAAGGAATCGTTTGCGGAGTGGAAGAAGAATAGGGTTAGTAAGAAGGAGGCAGAAGCGGAATTGGTTAGAGCCGCCAAATCGACTACGTTCGCACAGGGTAAGGCGACGGGAATGAGTGGTAGGGATTTGTTCTCTTTCAATCCGGATTTGGGCATGGATTCGGAGGACGAGGAGGAGGAGGGGGAGGAGGAGGATTGGGATATTACCTTGTTGAGGATCAGGAGGGAGAGGGAGGATCGGTTGGAGGAGATGGAACGGATTCGAAGGATGGGTGGCGATTTTGAGCAGATGGATATCAAGGAGGAAAATGAGAACGGCGATGCGGCGAAGGAGCATGAAAAGGCAGAAACATGAGGAGCTTGCCGTTTTCGCTGGAGCTTGAGCATTGTACTCCCCACCCGTCGTTCTTTTGCATATGTCAATGTTCAGACTTTTACCATTCGAGATCTCTCGCCCAAAGAGCAGAAAAAGGACAGGATCAAATTTCATACAGGATCGAAAAAAGGGCGCATTCCAAGAAGAATAAGTCTCTTCTTCAGTTTTTACAACGCCAACCACTGATCATCCCGCTTGCTCCCCTTGAGCTCCTCCTTTCCACCACCACTCGACGTCGCGAGTGTCACCTTGACGGAAACGACTTGGAAACCCCTAAACTTTAGCTTGAACGAACTCATATCCTTCCCACCCTTGAGGGATTGCACAACCTCTACATCCTCGAGATCCCTTTCGAGCAGATCGCAAATCGTCGCACTCTCAATCGTCAGAGGGGAGACGACGTCGACTTGACCATGGCCACCGAACGCCTCGTAGAAACGAAGCACGACGGTCTGAGGTTCCGTCGTCGAACCTTTACCGGTGAAATGGTCCTCTTCACCACGCTTGATGGTGTCGAGCATGATGTTGCGCGTACCTTCGAGCTTGAAAGGTTGAGGAACGGCATCGCGTGCCAGGGCGGCTTGTAAGCTGACGCGGGGCATGCGGCGGACTTGCGGGGGTTGGTTGAAGAGCCAACCTGCGACCGGGACATCGGACTCGACGAAACTACCTCGATGGGGCTGCAGAGCGAACGAGAAGGCGTGGTGACCTTCGTCGGTGTGCGGATCGGGTGAGGTCGGTGCACGCAATAACGAGAGGCGCAGAATGTTGCCCTCGCAAGCGTAGCCGTACTTGCAATCGTTGAGCAAGGCGACGCCGTAACCGAACTCGCTCAAATCGGCGAATTTGTGCCCGACGACCTCGAACTTTGCGCGGTCCCACGTCGTGTTGCGCGTCGTCGGTCGCTGGCACACACCGAATTGGTTCTCGTACGTCGCGTACTCGCTCGAGATCGCGAGGGGAACCTCCCACTTGAGGAAGCGGTGTTTCTCGAACCACATGACCTCGGTGTCGAAGCGCACCAAGCTGAGCGTGTCCTTCTTGGCGACGGGCGCGATCGCATCGAGCGAAATTGTCGCCTTGACCTTGCTCTTGCCGACGTGGTAGGTCGCGACGATCGAGGCGCGCATCGGTCCGTCCTCGAGCACCTCAACGGAAGAGGCATCGACGTCCTCCTTAGTCTCGAGGTGGAAGACGTCAATGTCCCATGCATCCCAGTTGAGCGGGCGGTCCTCAAAAATGACAAAGCCCGCGGTCTTGCCCTCGTCGATCAACTCGCGGTTCAGCTCAACGTCGATCAGATTCGTGATCCGACCCTTCTTGTTGACGGTCACCCTGAGCTGCGAGTTGGACAGGACATAGTCGGAGCCGACGGCGCGCGCTCGAGCGGGGACTAGGTTGAGCGCCTCGATCGAGGTCGTGCTTGAAAGGGGCTGGGCGCCGTCGTTCTCGAACAACACGTAGGCCGCTCCATCGTGGCTGAGCTGGATCGCTGCATCCGCGAGGGCGCGGGCCCCGGCGAGCGGGATCTTGACCAGGTCGCGACGGGCAAAGTTGGTAGTGTTAACCGCGACGAGCTCGTCCCCTTCGGCGTTAACGTCGTCGGCTCGAACGGAGCCGGGCAATAGAACACGCAGCGCCTCTTCGAGCAGCGCTCCGCCCTTCTCGGCTGTCTCGGCGTAGATCTGAGGCCGCAGGGAAGCTTCGCATTAGCCAGATTTCTCCCAACGAGCTCCATACAAGCTCGACTTCGAGCTCACCTTCTCGGCATCCTCATAGATGAGCGCAATACCCGAACCGGGCAGGACGTCATGAAACTGATTGAGCAGAACTCCTTCCCACAACGGGTCGATCTTGTCCTTGGGGTAAGAGTAGCCCTTCTTGGTCGCGCCCCAGACTGAGGCGAGCGTCGCGGCATATTCGACTTCACGCAATAAGATCTCGCTCTTGCGGTTGCCCTTCTTGATCGAACCGTGCGAAGTCGCCGTACCGCGATGCAGCTCGAGGTACAGCTCGCCGTTCCACGTGGGCAGCGTCGCGCCACCCTCGGACTTGTTGAGGATGTCTTCGTAAAAGAGATCAACCGTCTTGCCCATCGTGACCTTGGGCAGCTCACCCGAGTGGTCCGCCACGGCGCGGCAACGTCGCAGGTTTTCGAGCATGTGCGACAGCGGTCCTCCGCCACCGTCACCATTGCCGAACGCGAGCAAGCCGGTCGCGGCGCCGGACTGGAGCGATTTGTGATTGTTGATCGAGTTGCGGACATCGTCGACTGAGGCTTGGGCCGTGTACGTGTTGACGGGCGTCATATGGGTCAAGACCTGCGACCCATCTTGGCCAACCCACTTGAACGAGGTGTGGACCTGGGACATGGCGTCATTTGGAAGGTCAAGACAGTGCAAAACAATCCTGTCCTACAGGGATCGTCGTAACTCACTGGAGCGTTGAACTGCGACCAACTGAGCTTTTGCGTGAAAAAGAAGTCGCACCCAGCCAAGCGACATAGCTGCGGCAATTGCGACGAGTACCCGAACGAGTCCGGTAGCCAGAAAGTGCGCGTGTACTTGCCGAAGCGCGACTTGTAGTAGCGCTGTCCGTACAGGAATTGGCGGCACAGAGCCTCTCCCGAGGGCATGTTGGTGTCGCATTCGACCCAAGCCGCACCAATCGGTTGGAACTCGCCCGACTCGACGCGACCCTTGATCTTTTGGAACAAGAGCGGATGGTCCTCCTCGAGCCACTTGAACTGTTGCGCCTGCGACGCGACGAACGTGTACTCGGGGTAGCGGTCCATGAGATCGAGTTGGGTCGACCACGATCGCGCCGTCTTTTGACGCGTCGCCGAGTATGGCCACAGCCACGCCGTGTCGATGTGGCAGTTGCCGATGCCCCACGTCATCGCGTCGGCGGGGTCGCCCTTGAAGATCTTGTGGCCGAGCTCCTCCCAGCCCTGACCAAAGACCTTTTCGGCGAGCTTGCGGCACTTGGCGATTGTCGACAACTCATCGGCCTTGAACGTATTCATGATGGCGTTGCACACCTCTAAGCACTTGTTGCCGAGGGGCGAGTTTTCGGGGAGAGCATGGGCCAGGTCGTTCATTGTGCGGAAGTCCCAGCGGAGTTGCCACGCGTCCATGCGAGGCACGACGAGATCGGCCGTGGCGAGCTATGCCATCGCACGAAAACGAGTCAACAGAGTGCATGCAATGAGAGTGCAAGTCGAAGACGTACCTGGAACATGCGACTGTTGTCGGGGGGATCGTTGTTGTCGGGCGTGCCGTTGCCTGCGTTGGGCAGGGAACGGGTTTGCTCGGCTCGATGGGCGAAATAGTCGGCAGTGAGCGACTCACCGAACATGGCGTTGCACGCAACTTTTTGTAGCGGCATATAAGCACATCCGAGCAGTGGACCTGCGTTAGTAGTGGGCGAAGTAGGTCCTGACCTGTCTACTAGAGGCGCTTACCTTCGATGTATAACTGCGATTCGGCAGGTACCATCGCAGTCAGAATTTGCAATGTGGTTGGGAGCAGTTCTGTCATGCATGGGCACTCACTCTGTAGGTCGAGCTCCTCTTTTTGGGGTCGAGGATGAACTCGATGTGACGCTCGACACCGAAGCCACCGGTGATACCTTGCAGCGTCAAGCCCTCAGTGTCGTAGACCATGGCTTCGCATCCCGGATCCCACTCGAGCTGAACGCGGTCGGCATTGGCCCACGCGCTCGGCAGGTTGATGGTGATACGGAACCAGTGACTGCAGGTATCACGTTTCGTGTTTAAGATGAGTGCTTCGGTCACCGGGACGCGGTAATATATGAAGGATACTGACTGAGACCACGAAGGCCCAAAGTGGTCACCCTTCTTGGCCGGCTTGAACTTTTGCTTGATGGCCTCTTGGAAAGGTGTCTGCACGGCGATGGATAGCACTTCAGGTCAAACTAAAATCGGTGTCATGACGACGACTGTGCTCTCACCTTGGTCGTTCCGGGCGAGCTCCACGATTCGATCTGGATGTGCTCGGGATCGTCGATGCGGTGCTCGTACAGGACCGAGTGGATGTTGTCGTACGGACCACCTTCAAAGTTTCCGAGGCGTCCTAGTTTGAGAACCGAAAGGTCAGCATATTGATTCCGCAAGCGACCCGACTGGGTATAGGGCGATGCGTGAAGTGGCGGGCTTGGAGCCGCGTGGTCCGGGGCGCCCCACACGAGCCTCAAGCGAGCGGGGCCACAAGGTGCAGTGCATGCGTGCTTGGCGAGGGCGGAGTGTGTCTATGAAACCTACCGAGGGTCAAGCCGCGGAAATGAAGCGGGTTGGGTCCACCGGCTTGTACGGGGTACAACGGTTTCGAGTTGGCGTACGCCATGTCTGCAGCCAATGAGGAGGGGAAGCAAGTGGCAGGCCTGGATCGGTGGGGGCGTAGGGACGCATCGGGGCGTGCCCGCCACTGTGCCCGCTCTGGCAGGCTCTGGCTGGCCAACGCCGGCACCGCTAGGCACCGCTGCAGTTACACGTTGTAGTGGCACAGTGCCGATGCCCCTAAAAGCTCTGCCGACTCGACGCAGCGCCAAAATCTCGCGGTCGAGGGGCACCGGTAATCCCGCTGTGTGATCATACTATACCTGTGCACAGATGATAAGATCCCCTAACCAATATCAGGCCGTCAGATTTTTCATGACCTGAGTAGTAGCGCGGATCTCCATCTTTTAACAAAGTGTAATTCTCAAACTGCAGAGTACTCAAAGAAGACCAATGTCCGAAACCTATCCGAATGATCTATGATCCCGTCTATTTTATCGCTGATGCACCCTCAAACGCAGGCTACCCTCATGAGTACATCCAACAACGTTTCCGTAGCACCCGGAGAAAGTTCCCCCTTGGCCTTTTTTGCGATCGCCTCCTTTATGACCGTGGTCGGCTTGACCTTGTCCCAGTTATTCACGGCGTACGTAATCACCAGGTCACGAGGTTCTCGATATAAGCAACATAATTCATCCACGAGGTACTCCGCGGCAGTAGTAGGCGTCAAACAGTCCTCGATGCATCGGAGAGCGAGTTCGCAAAGTGACGAAATTTGGAGGTAATGCGCGACTGCATAAATCGAGCGAGCGAGGACGGGTTGAGGAGCATCTTCAGAGGCAAAGTCGGTGATTTTGCTTCGACTTGACTCCAAGAGATCCGAGAGAAGGATATGACCCGTGCGAAGCCATATAAATGTCGCTCGGTAATCTTCGAAGGTTCCCTCGGTGATGCGCACCGTACGAGAAGCGACTTTGCATTCTTGAGGAGAGACAGGTTCGATCAGGCTCTCCGAGTAGCCAGATGAGAACAGGTCCGCAAAATAAGGCGATCGAGAGGCGAGGAACGCAGCGTTCTCCCAAAGCTCCTTCTCATCGCTTTCGCCTTCCCCGCCGAAGACAAAGCGAACGTCGAAGGGATGGGCAGACGAGCCGAGATCTGTAATAGTCGGGACCACCGATTACGCGGGCCGATCAGCACCTTGACGGTCCAGTAGTAATACGTATGGCCGAGAAATCAATGTACTCACCTTGGAATCCGGTCAATGCTCGAGTTGATGAAGGCTGAATGATGGTCTTGTAGCGTTGCTGGGGTTCTTGCTTGGCAGACTCCGCCTTCGCAAGCTCGATCTTCCAATGTTCTTGCTCCAAGTTTTCGCGGATCAGCGCCTCCACCGAAATTTTTGTAACATCGAACTCGAGCACCACGAGAAAGCTGGCACTCTTGCCCAAATCGCCCAAAGCGTCTTGAACCCCCTGGACTGTCCATGACAGGTCGAGTCTGGACCACTTGCGATAGTGAGTGACGAAGTGGTGGACATGATAATTCGTGGAACGATCTAATGACCACACGTCGCAAGTTGCATGACTCAGGAACTGCTTGATCCGAGGGTCATGGCTAAGACCAGCCCCTACTTTCAACTCGAAGGCACCGTAGCGAGTGATATTGAGTGTGGCATCGCTCAGGGGCTTCTCGTCGACACTCCAAGAGGTTGGAGGGATCTCAAAAGGCTTGGTCACCAAGTCATGGAGACAGCCGCCGGAACAGCCGAGCTTGAGCGTCCATGAGTACGCCTTTAGATCAAACATATGCGGTTCAGGGTGGGTATGGGTGAATATGAGGGAGAGAGAGGTCGGATTGAAGGAGGACTCTCCCTGTCCCTGAGACACTGCGAAGTGGCAACGCGCACACCCTCGCCACTCCCTACTCTCTGAACCCTAGAAGCTGCGACTGAAAGAAACAAATGCAACTGATTGCCTATCACGACTTGTTACGAATCGGCCTTGTGCGCGATTTCCGGTGCCTGATCCGGCAATTGGTTCGGTCAAAGCGCGCGGCTTCAAGACAGGAGCATCTCAACTACTCGATTCTCCTCACAAAAGGCGAAAGGCGAGTTCACGCACGGCCATTCTACCAGAAGCCGATTGCGTGCCGACTCGCCCCCGACTCGTCATTTCAAGTTGGCGCAGGAAGATTAGCAGGTAAGGTTCGCAGGGAACCCAAAGTATGATATAAGAGTAATTTCAAGCATATTTGAATCCAGACTCGCATACTTCCTACCAATTAGGTGAGCTTCATACAATGATCTGTGAACGAAGCCAAAGGTTGGATTCTGGATCAGCTTCTGAGGAGCCCAATGTCGATAACGACGAAGCGGCCTATCAAACTCACCAAAATTCTGCGTAGTGCTATCGGGGTTCAAAGCCCAGGTAGGCATGACCACCGGCTTGCCCGAGCCACCAAAGAGCGCAAAGGTCGCGATGAAGACCATGAACTGCGTTCCTCCGTCGAGAGCAGCCGAGAGCAAGTAGTTGTACTTGCGGAACCAGGTCGCACGTCGTCGGCGCAGGTAGTATTGCGAGAAGAGAGCGATGCACATGGTGCCAAAGATGGAAGAGTTGATACCCACCGAGAGGTAGCCAACGCACCAGCACATGATCGGGGTCACTGACCAAGGAACATACCAGGCGGGTTAGTTTGCGCCACAAGGGTTAGCAAGTTACCTTGACTGCTGTAGGACTCACCAACTTGGTTCAACTTGAGCTTGGGGAAGAGCTTGTGACCAAGCCAGAAGGGAACGGGGACGAACAGCCCAATGGCGATCGAGAGGGGAATAAGAAAATAGGGCCGACCGGGACCGTACATGGATTTGGCGAGGGCACCCCATGCGACGGCTTGCGAGTTGTAGGTCTGCACCTGCTGACCCGACCAGATGTTCGTACCTTGGACTGACAAGAGGATCTCGCGTTGGGCGCTGATGATGGACTTCATGATGATGAGCTGTAAGATGGCACCGACGATCGTGCCGACGACTTGGCAAACGAAAGTCGACATAGGAGGCAGCTTGGTGTATTGACCCAGCTTGAGATCGCGCGTGAGACCGAGCGCCTGACTGGTCGAGTTGGCGCCGTAGAGCATAAAATAGAGGTTGGCTCGCGAATTTCCGGGAACGATCGCGGCGCCCAACATCTGGGCAAGTTGCGTCACGTCGGTTTTGAAGCCTGTGACGGCGTAGACGACGATGACGGGAGGGAAAATGATCACAGCGAGGAGGAACGCGACGATCAAAGCCCACCAGGGGAGTTGGCTGTGACCGGTGTAGCACGTGGCCATCGCCATCGAGAACGAGACGACAAGCGTTGCGCAGTACCACCACATCGGGACTTCACGGTACACGAGCATCTTCTGGTAGTGAGGGTCGGGCTGCGAGCGATCGCGGTACTCCTTGAAGGCCTTGACGATAGAGGGCATGAACCACAAGATGACGTGCGTCAACGTGGCACCGATGGCCAAATTTGAGCCGATGTAGTAGATGGCGTTCGAAGTCGAGTACCAAGGGATGCCCTGCACCTCGAGCTTGGCCTCGTTGAGCGAGAAGTCTGGATTGAGGATCGCGAGCTGGTCGTACTGGGTTCCGTTCAGGTAGAAGAGCTGTTGTGACAAGAATGGAAAATTCTGGGAGTGCCAGACATTTTTGACCCAGCAAGCACAGAAGAGAATGATGCAGAGCGCGACACCGCAGTAGAGCGAAATTTCTCCACGCGTGGGGCCGACTCAACATCAGTCCACCTAGGTCATCCAGACTGAAGCCAGCAATGGTTCCGAGTCGTTGACTCACGGGTGTTGAACGGGGTGAACAGGGCTCCCAGAGATCCGCCACCAGAGCCGACGTAGTTCCAATCGAGACAGATCGAGAACAGGCCAAGACCCTCATTACCGTTGGAGCCGCCAAAGATGCGGGTGAACCAGGGGGAGTTGCGTCGGGCGAGGCTGCGCGATGCGCATCGACAGAGCAGAAATGATGTGAGCGTTTGGATCGCAGGTATCAACAAGACGCTCGAGCAGACGAAGACGTCAGAAACTAACCAAAAAATGGAGATACCCGTCAAAGTCGGCGCGACGAACTCAGGGATCCACTCCCAGCAGAAGATAATGGCAAAAACCATCCAGAAGAACTTCAGGCGTTTCTTCTGCGAGGGTCCGTGGGGATCGCGGTGCAACGCATCGAACAGCGCGACGGTCGGAATCAAGTTGGGGAAGACGATGTAGGTCGGGAAGACGGTGAAAGAGCGCATCAAACCGGCGATACCGTAGCCGAACAATTGCGAGCCCATCAGAGTGAAGATAGCGACGCCGTAGCCGGGGGTGACGTTGTAGTACAGTTCCTCGGCCGCAAAGACAGAAATGGCCAAAGCCGATTCGGTCGCGGTCGTACTCATGACGAGGATCGCGACATGCTCCTTGATGTTGAAGTCGCACGGGTTGAGGACGGCCCAGAACCTGCCCTTGTCGGCGTTGGGGAGGGCCTTCGCCCAGGCTTTACCCAGGATGAATGCGATGACCTGAAGGAAGAGTTGAGAGACGAATACGGTCTGCAATGTGCCAATCCAGGGAGGACGTCAGCCATTGAGAGAGAAAAACGTTACGCGCAGGAGACGTCGAAAGCTCACCTGGGGCCTGAAGTAGAAGATCTGGCCAAGGACAGCGGCGAAGCAGGTCAAGCCGAGGCCAATAACCCACATACGAATGGTGTGCACTATCAAAGTCGGGTCATCCTCGAGGGAGATGCAGCTGTGGGTCGAAAGTTCCTGAAGTCGCTTGTCAGCACCGGCTTGAACTGCGAGCGCGCAGGCAGGTGGCTTATTGTGGGGTACTGACCGAGTGGATATGTCTTCTGCAGTTTCGATAGGTCGCTAGAAAAGGGTGAGCAGGGATAGGAAGTGAGAGGTCAGTGCCTTTACCTTTACTTCTACGCCTTTACTTCTACACTGGCGAGAGGCGGCTGCAAGGCTAGGCCCGTGCACTGCCGAGTTGGGGTGCTCCTATCGGGGTCGCCCGGCGGCGGCGGAGTCTCTAGGGTCCTGTAGCACACCCACATGGGCGGGCGATGCTCCACTTGTGCCACACAAATTCAAAGGATGCAGGTTGATAAATCACCTCTTTGCCGTTTGCGAGTAAGTTTCGGGGGTCGAGGTCGGCAACAGGAGCGTCGGGTGCGGCGACATGCTGTTCAGCCACGTCGTGATCGATCTTCGCGTCGCCACTGTAGCCCTGGGCCGACTTTTCATTGTCTTCGTAGGCCTGTTCCTTCGACGTCTGGGACATCGCCGGGGCAACGGCACTGGTCGAGTTTTGACGCCGGAAGGGGAGGCGAGCCATGATTTTGCTCATGGTGGCTGAGGGAACTGGCGGTCGGTGTGGTCGAAAGGGGATGAGCAATAAGAGGAGTGAAAATGGCCCCTTGAGTCCTGCGACCAAGTGCCGGTAGGACCCGGGAAAGCTCAGCCCAATGTGCGTCTCGGAAAACAGCAATTTCAGGCCCGTTTGTACATCGAAGGGGTCTGAGGGGTCGATTGTAGCTGTTTTGAGTCGTACATCGGAAGAGTTCCGAAAACATGAGAGATTCGATGTTATGAAACTGCCTAAAGATCGCTCTCCACCATCCAGAAATATGAAAAATCGCTCCGACCGGTACTACTTTCACGGCCGGCCGCTCGGACCGGCCCGGCTCCCTCCCCGCCAACATGCGCATTTCCCTTTCGAATCGGGGCCAAGGAGTCAAGAACGCTGCAAGGACCGCATTGAGCTTGGCGGCTGTTGCGATTGGTGAAGACTCCGGAACGGGCTTGCGAATACAACAAGCAAGGCGCTTTTAAGACTCCGTCACCATATCCAGGGCGAGTCCTTTTCCGTTGCGGATGTTGAGGTCAAATTATCACAGGTTTCTTTTTGATGGAGTCCACAGACAACTAAGGAACCTACCTTCAACGCACTCTTGGCCGATACGGAGCCATTGCTTGCGCCGAGGTGTGATGCTGCTGTTCAAGCTGTCGGTAGCAAACGGCGCCGGACTTGGAACCCCTCGCCACTCGACGTTATCCGAAACCGTTGCTTCAGCTGCTCGAAGGAGTCCAGATGTTGGCATGTGTTCCACTATCGACGTGCAAGGGGATCGAACCTCGATGGATCGATGGCCGGAGGCGTACAATTCTCGAAGATCGTGACTTTTGTCAATTAATGGGGTTGGTGCTACGGTCTGATGCTGATGGAATGTCGGCTCGAATTTGGATACAGTGAGCGTTGCGGTCAGGTCAGGCCGGGTAGAGTCGAACGCGAGAAGCTCGCCGACAGTGAGCTCGCCGGCAACAGGAGACATAGGGGCGAATTGCTCATCTGGGACCTCGAGCACGAGTGTCTAAGGACAGTTGAATTCGTGACTATAGCGGGGCTGTTGTAGATGACATGCTATTCCTTGTCCAGCAATGGCACACAGGAAAGTGCGCAGAACATAGGATGATCGCGACGTGGCACAAGGTGGGGATGGTCAGGGGCTGCCAGGGGCGTCTGATGTCATCTCATCCACTTCCAGCGCCCGTCGGCACTCTTGCAAATCGCGTCTTGGTGCGTTTGAAGCGCATTTTTCTTGCATTACCATCGGCTGGCGCGAACTAATGGACCGCTGCTAGATGGCGTGCGCGCAGCTGATACGCGCTCGGCCGGGGAGGTGCGAGGTCCAGGTACATCGATTTTTACCCTCATCCTGGACGTAACCTAATGATTTGGAATCTTTCTTTCTGGTTTTTTGGGGGAGGGGATTGGTACCACTTTTGAGTCGCAGTTTGGAGTTCGGAGGGTCCATTTCGAGGACGCACATGTGGCTGAGCTTTCCCGGGTCCTGTGCCGGTAGCCGCCGGTCCGCAGTTGTCTGCCGGTGCGACGGCCACGCAAGAGATGTTGATTGAACTCGTTCTGTGTGCTTTCGGAGAATCCGCGCTCGAGGATGAACCTAACCTGAGGATCAGAAGTGGGTAGCCGTTGGATGTACAGGAGACTTGGGCTTGCTGAGGTGATGTAACGCCATGCTATCGTATCCAACCCTATCGCTTCCGATCAGAGGACCTCTCCTAACCCCTGTCTGCCTTGGACCACGATCCTGGAGCTCTCTCAAGCTAAATATTCGATCTATCGTGCAAGAAAATGGTCTCAGCCTCCGATATGAGCATCACCTTTGTTGGAATCAACGATGATCCCGAAATGATCAACAAAAGAAGAAGAACGGCTGGACCAGGAGTCGGACCAGGAGTCGAACCTGGGTCGCTTCCATTAATCGGAAAAACTTTGACCACTAAGCTATCCGGCCCCTGATATCAGTGCAAGGTCTACTAACACCTTCAACAGCCTTACGCCAGATATCGGCTCGGATGTTGACTATGCTTCAGCCACCTTCCCCTTTTCCCTCCAAGCCGCTTGATGGATCTCGTCGAATGGAATGGTCGTTACGGCGTGGATCCGGAAGAAGGCTCGTTCGTTTTGGTCAAGCTCCTCGCGTTATGGCAAGGCTCGTTCGTTTTATTGGATCGTTTTCGCCCGACTTCCGACGGCTCAACAGCCAGCACTCGAGACTCAGCCAAGGAGGGCCATCGGGCGTTGTCGGGGTGACGAGTAGCTGGGGCTTGGCTGCGGCCTGTTAGTCTTTGGGGACCTCTATCCCTGGCTTCGACCCCCCTTTCTTGGTCCCTCGGGTGTGTCCCCCTCCTCCCCCTCCTTTCCCCGTGTTTTAGTATTTTCCTTTCTCAGTGTTCCCGTTTGTGACTTTTTGTATATTGTCCCTTTTTTTTCCTAGGCGCTCTTGCCTGGTTTTCGAGTATCTTCGCTCCCGATCTTGGGTTGTGAAGCGGCAGCAGTACTCACCGCTCGTTGGAGTCCGCGTTAGGTGCTCGGCGGGTTTTGATCTGCGCAGCACTCGTTGCGCGCAGGGGTTTGATTTTCACCCAGCTGCTTGTCGTCGCTGCTTTATTACCCCTTTTAGCTCTTTTTGTAGCGATTCTAGCCAACCCGAAGGATCGTAATCTATGAGCCCAGTCAAACCACAAAAAAACTGCTGCAGCTCAGTGCTGCAGAGTCAGACCAGTGAGACCCGCCGGCTGCACCGTCATACGACGAAGAGGAAAACGATTACAGTGGCATGGTACATCCTCTCTGGGTTGGCTTTGTCCGGGTCTCCGTTCTGACAGTCTGACTCCACACTTGCTCCTGGCCGTTGCGAGACCGCGCCCGACGCTCACTCGTTGCGGGCCTTTACAACTTGGCCTTCTGCTTTGCGACGATATGGGCCTTCTCCTTGTACTCAGCCTGCCTCAGCTCGATCCTCCTAATCTTGCCCGAAGCCGGTTGGAGAAGATTCTCCACAAACTCAATCTCCCGAGGTACCTTGTAAGGCCCGTTTGCTTCTTGAAGAACTTTTGCAGTTCGAGCATGAGCGCATCGCGGTCCGGCCCTTCGGATTTACCCCTGTGCGCGTACTCGGCGCTTGGGCCTCAGGATCACGACTGCGTTCACAATCTCGCCTCGCGCTTCGTCGGGGGAGCCGACGGCGGCAGATTCGAGGACCCTGGGTGGGCCTGTAGAGGTCACGCCGACTCGAGGATTTGGTTCCGTAAACCTTCAGCGCTTCAGCGTGCGGAACTTAGTTGTTCACGAACTAGCGCACTGCGGGGCGGCGACCAGTCCCTGAACCTCAGACTCGCCTACACTGAGATCATTCTGACCTTCACAAGTACTTTTTATCCGTACCACACTTTTTAAACCTGTTTGTCATCGTCCCGGTTATCCCATGATCGCTCCTAACTCTCAGAAATTCGGAGTCGAATCGAGCCAGAATCCCGACCAGCGGTACCGGTTTGCAGGCACCGGAGAGGAACATCTCGAACAGTCAACTCGTGTACACGTCTCCGTGCCTATGATATGATTCCGTGACAGCTAGAGATCCATCCAGTGTCTGCATTCCTAGTCGTCCGAGGCGAGGCGAGGCGAGCATCGTGACTGTCCTTGGGCTCCCTCAAAGCGGATCGAACTTTCGCTAAAGCGAACTATCCAGAGCCGCAGCACTCATCCTCAGATTTCCGCACTACTCGACGTACTGGTCCTGGCTTTTCTGGCACCGATTGGACTCACAAATGAAACAAAGCTTTCATGCACTTTTCATCGTTGAATTTCCTTTTTCTGCTTGATCGCATTTCGGCCTAAATACCCTTCGTGGTTGCTGTCGCCTCCGAAAGAAATTCGGGTGTCGAGAGTCAAAACCTATTCGGCGGGTCCTACGGCGGATCGTGCACATCCTCATCCGTTCCAACGAGAGCTTACCGAGCAAATGCGAAGTTTCATCTCACCCGCAAGAATGTAGGGCAGAAATGCTCCAGCTCCCACGTGATTGGGCCGGACCAGTGGCGACGAGGACGAGCCTGCGCCCCACCCTCACACTGCCACCTCAGTGAGGTTCTCACTCCACATCTCGCTTGGCTCCTCGGTCAAAACCAGGTCCCGCTCGGCTCAGCTTCTTTCAGCGCCGACGTGCGTCTCTCCCATTCCATTCTCACTTCGAGATCTGTTCCATCTCATGATTTACGTTTTGGTCCAACCCATATAGGGGGGTTCCCGCGTTTGCCGAGTTTGGTTCACATCCGTTTCTTCAGCCGGTCTCCAGGAGACCACCTCGGTTTAGTCGCACAGCCAAATGTCTTCCTCTCGACTCGTGCCGATGCTAGGTCAAACGACGCTAGTGTGATCCGAAATCTCTTCTTCCTTCCAAGTGCTCGAAGATGTCTTCAGCACGTCCCTAATCTCACTCTTCGTGTCCCAGTGCCCCGTCCTTCACCCTGCTTCGTCCCCGTACGCATGAGGCATAGCGGTCCCTTGCCGCGACATCCCTGATAAATGCTCCGAGATGATCGAACGCAGGCGTGTTCTTTCTCGAGCGGTGGGCTCGACGACCTTGCGCGGACGAAGTAGCTGCATTCCAGCTATGAATGCATGATCGACCCACGATGGCTGTGATACTCGCTTTACCCGATCACATGCCTCGCGAATCCTGCCTCAAACTCCGGCGCCCACTTCGTACCCATCCAAGCCGACTCAGAGCGACGACATATTGTGTCCCCTGATGCCACTTGGTCTGCTCACTTGCCTGCGATATTTCAGATCGCTCAGCTGCTGTCATCTTGCCGGTCTTGTACCTCTCGAGGCATTATGCAAATAGATGAGAGCTTTACAGCGATTCTCACACGGCGGAAGGTCTTGGCCATCCTTTGGTCATCGTCCTCTTCGCTTGCGCTTACCGGTATCTACTTGCTTCGCGCGTTTCACTCGTCGCACCTGTCGCACACACTTGTCCACGTCATCACTCTCAAATTACCGCCCTCGGCGACCCTCGATGTCCCTCGACACCCAAAGTGCGCCCTCGCTCGAGTGCCTCGCCTGTTCGGGGTGGCAAGCGCCGCAACGTTCCCGACGTGAGTCGTGCCGAGCCGTGTTCCCAATCGTCCAAATGCACGACCTGCAACGTTCAGCCACCACTGGACACGTCAAGTGACACCGCACTCGCAAGTTGCATCGCTATACTGTGTGCTAAGTCGAAGTGGACGAACCGCTGACGACATGTTGGGTGACTGCCTGTTTGAGGTGACAGTCCCGTGAGCAGCGCACGCCCTCACCGTCGTCGACATCGTCATCAACATCAGACTCGTCGTCGAAGTCAAAGCTGTCGAAGTTTCCACAGTCGTCACAGTCGTCATGGCCCTTATCATCACCCTCCCAGTCGATATGGCCATCGTCGACATCGTCAAAGTCGTCTCGGCCCTCGATACTACGGTCAACGTCCTCTGCCCTTGGATCAACCACACGGTCTTCGGATTCTTCAGCAGTCTCACCGATCATCGCAGCGCTACAGGACGGGGTTCTTCAATTCGGCCCCGACAACGAAGCTGTGGAGGAGCACTGGGTGCTCGAAAAGGGTGTCATCCCGCGTGTAGTGATTCGTGCGACCTCGGCCTTGGTGCAAGAAGTCAGCAAACACATTTTGTCAGTATGGCCCAGCGTGCCCAGACATTAGCGAAAGTGATCCGGCCTGGCCAGAACAAAGCCACGCGAGACCTTCACCGAGATCGTCTGAAGGAGGAACATAAGCTTGTAATGGCGACGGGCGCTCGCAGCTGGGTGCAGGGCGTGGCACGAAAGGTGCGTCGATTTCCACTGATCACGCCAAAATATCACCCCGCCTGACTCGGGCCCTGACCCATCTCGACGCGCTCAATCCGCGCCCACAGGCTCAGGAGCCCGCGAATGGAAGGCGCGGTCGTCCAAAGTTCAAGCTCGCTGTCGCCGCAGCCGAGCGAGCCCCCCCGCCACGTTGTTAAATTCGACAGTTAGGCATGTGCTCAGAGTACTCGGATGCTGAGGAGCAAGACCTGAGTTCAAAGCACTGCATGCATTTCCTGGCCTGCGACTGGACCAAGATTGACAAGAGTCAAGTTCCGTGGGAGCGTGTGTTGGTGCCGTTCTCATTCGGTCTGTCCAACCCAACACCTCGTGGTGAACGTGACCGCGACTACGTGAAGCGTGCGCCCCAGCTCGTCAATTTGATCCTCGATCTGCACGACCACGTTCTTCCCCGACCGAGCCGCTTATCTGCTCCCGGTTTGGCTGTGAACGAACACGATGCGCACTTGGTCGTCCTCGACCACGACGGGTGTCGGATAGCGGTCATTTCGGACTGCTGGGGCAGCGGCTATGGCAAGCTTTCGGCGACGCTGTCCATTCTCTTGGACCTGGACGTTTACTCGGCCGGGTTCGCACCCTTCCTTCGCTACAAATTCCCGCTCAGAGGGGGCGTCACCGCGGTCTCGTTGCTCAGCGCTGTGTCTCAATCGAGCTCACAACACGACAATCACGACCAGCAGCCAGTAGAGACCCGGACAAGGCTGGTAGGGCACACGGTCGCATTCGAGGACGAGGAGCCAATCGAGCTCGACTTCGGACAGCAACTCTGTTTTTGGGCCGTGCACGACCGTCTTTCGCTTGACTCGCCCGAGCCTCCACGAATCCGAGGGGGAAACTGGCGGCCACTCATTCGTACTGCAAATGCAGCACGTCTCGCCGAACTTTGTTGGAGGCGAAGCGGAGATGCTCCAATCGATCAATCTTGCGCATGACTCGGGTGTTCTCCCGTCGGAGACCGTCAACCCTCTCGCAATGCTGGAGGTCGCGGCGTCTCTGCGCCCACATCGCTCTCAGGTCGACGACTACCTGCTGCCCAGAAGGATAGCGACCGATAGGCGTGGGTACGCTCGTGACCCCATGCTCAGTATCAAAGGGATCCGACGTACACTTGATCTGCTCATCTTGCGCAACCCGACCCCAGTGCCCAGAATTCTCGCCAGTGCGCCCGGCATGTCTCTCGACTCACCCGCGCCGCTTGAGCACGTGCTCCACGTTTTTGATCAACTTCTGACCGTCTTGGTGGCTCTTCACCGTTGCGGTTTCTACCATCGGAATTTGGCTCTCGACAACATTCTTCACTACGAGGGCCACCTTGTTCTGACGGGCTGGGGCGGCGGCGTGGCTGCACGGCCAGGCGAAGTGGTGTTCGGCGCAAAGATTGACGAAGACGACGACCTGTGGATGACGCCCTGGACGGCCCCTCTGAATGTGCTGAGGTGGAACATGTTCGTGACGGGTGATGACCCGCCCAACTATGATCTCTCGCACGCGCTCGAGTCGTCGATTTATTGGTGCTTGCTTGTGCTAGGACAGCTGATTGCGCCAGCCGGAGAAGGCATTTGGTCCGAATTGCTCCTCCAACCCGATCCGGCTAGAGATCGCAATCGCCCGGTTCTTTTTCTGCGCCGGGACGCTTTGTGGGCCGGAGAGCCCAATTTCGCATTCAAGAGCCGAGATCTTCTCTTCGCTTCGATCGGTCTCACACATCCTGCGCTCGCAGATCTGGTCGAGTATATGACGCGACGTTTGCCCAAGCTTGATGCGCGACGGATAAGGACCGAGACGGCGGTTGCAGCGATCCAACGCCGAGTCCGAAGGCTGGCGCAAGGGACTGACCGGCGAAGAGGGCTCGGGACAACCGTAGAAGCGATGAGCGACGCATACTATTCCTGTGCTCGGGCCTGAACCGGCACAGGAGCGACGACAGACGCTATGAATTGCGACATGTACCCGCACGGTCAATTTTGACCCCTGCCGAACTCTTTTCCTGTCCCGTTCTTCAGCGCCCTCTCGCATTCTTGCCTCCAATTTCTTAGGCATGTTCAATTAGGTCCGGACGTGCGCTCCTTACCACCGTACACGCACTGAACGTTTGCAATATGTCCACGCTCTGTATACTGCACTACAATTTGCAGTCCTGTAAATACAATAGCAAATAGTAATTGTTGAATATTTATTACGTTATGAATTAGTAGATAAAATGGGTTCTAATAAAACGGCTCGCTTAACTTTTCTCTTTTTTGTCTGTTTTTCTTAAAAACAACAGCGCGCTTATTTTATTTTTATTTTTTTATAAAAAGCGCAAAAAAATAAAATAAAATAAAAAAACAGCAAGTCTATTACTCGCCTTTCCCTTTTCTTCGCCCATTTTTATTTATTTTTATTTATTTTCTCTTTTTTGTCTGCTAATGATCTGGTATTGACAAAAATAACACTAAATTCAAACACGGGATATGCCACATTATCGTGAATTTTTCTCTCGCCCAACATTGTCTAGATATTTAATTGTTACTTCCTCATTCTTTTTAATTTCAAATCAACTTTCGGCAACCGTTACCTTATCCTCATCATTTTTAGAAAACACTTGTACTGACTCTCATCGTCTTCTCTCGGGTATGGAGGCTTGATCGATTCTGGAAGTTCAGAAAGAACTCGCGACGAAGTGGCCGCGCACGGTTTGCACTCTGTCCACGCTCTGTATACTGCACTGCAATTTCGAGTATGGAGGCTTGATTGATTCAGAAAGTTCAGAAAGAACTCGCGACGAAGTGGCCGCGCACGAGGATGCACCAACTCAACGCGAATTTTCGAGATGTTTTGCAGTGAGATTCGAATTTCCTTCTGTGCGTAAAAGTTTCTTTCGAATCCATGACTCCAACGAGAAAGAGAGCCTGCGCAATCACCTTACAAAAGATACCCGGCTCGGAGTTGAATGCTAGTAAAATCATATGATTGACACTTTGGCCATCAATTCGAGAAGGACGCTCTGCGTCTCGAGCGGCAAGTCGTCACTTCCAATCGTCTTGCATAGATCCTTCATGCCAGGAGACGTCTTGACCTTGGACCAGTTGCGAACGGCGTACTCGATCATTTCTTGCCGAACCTCTTTGTAGAGGTAGCACCACTCTCGAACCAGCTCCTCCGCGACCTTAGCAGGAGCCAGATGTTCCAGACAAAACTTCAAGGCAAGGGCCGAGAGCTCTGGGATCTGGAGGAAGTGAGCGAGCGAGTAGATGGATGACGCTTGACTGGGGTTCGGGCCTTGCACAGCGGCTTCGTCGTGCGAGCCTTCCGGTGAATCATCGAATTGGACGAGGCCGGTACGGAGCCATACGAACACGGCACGGTATTCCTCCAGGCGTCCCTCGGTCACGTGGACCGTACGCGTTGGGATGCTGCAGCGCTCGGGCTCGAGGGACTTCGTCGCACTTTCCGAGAATCCGGCGGCAAAGAGGTCGGCAAAGTAGGACGATTGCGAGGCTAGGAACTCCGAGTTCTCCCACAGGTCTCCGACGGAGCCAAACTCGAAGCGAACGTCGAAGGGATGGGCGGTCAAGAAGAGCTCTGCCCAGAGAGATGGCGCCCGCTGCTGCAGTAAGTTCGGGAAAATCGAGTGAGAAACTCTTACACGCTTATGCCTCACCTTGGTTGCGTCTGAGAGTTTTCACTTGCATCGATTGTATCGCATTTTGATCGCTTGTCTGGCATTCGTTGCGGTCGGTCTCGATGCGAACGTCTGCGATTACTGCCTCAAGTTCGACGATCTTGCGCATGCACACCAGCTGCTTCTCTTCGGCTTCCATGTGTTGTTGGTCAAGATGGACCACGACATCGAATGTGAGGGGAGGCCATAGATCGGAACCAACTTGACTATGATGTCTCTGGTCCAAATTTGGCATCCTCCAGAACAAGTGCAACGTGTCGAGAGTGACAAAGTTGTGTCGGTGATAACAGATGGAGCGATCGGGGGACCAAATTGCGCAGGTAGCGTGCTTGAGCCAACGAGTTTTCAGAGCATGATCGAAAGATTTGCGTTTCTTACTGTTCAAGCCTTCTCGACCAGGTATCTCCAAATAGAACAGGCCAGTTCCGTCAAGGTGCAGGATGTACCCATTGCGGGGCTCACCGCCGGGCAAAATGCCGAAACGTTCTGTCTGAGCGTCTGCGAGGATAGATGGGAGTCGGGGAACTCTCCAAGCGTAGGAGTTGTGAGGGACAAACATGTCGTGGGCTGACTGGTTGAAGGGCGGAGTGTGAAGAATGAAGGGCTGCGAAGAGTTGCATTTTGCCAGGCTGCATGGTACTCGGGGTCCCACGGTCGGAGTCATCATTTGCAAATGTCAAGGCCAACGGCGGTTAAAGAGGCAGAAATATCTGGGCTTAGGCGCCTCGACAAAGAGTCCCTTCCGTCGGTGGATGAGGTGGCGGCAGCGGCGGCAAAAATCAGGCGCCTCGGCGACTTGAAGTCACCTCCGCCGGCGATGATTGATCTAGTCAACGACAGCGGGTTCGGCAGCTATTTCATTCGATAAAGCGCTTCCGGGTAGATTCAGTACTTTGCTGTCTCAAGGATCACCTGTCAAAGGTAACACATCCGGCAGAAATTCACACGGATGACCGGGCCAGACGGCAAAAACGGACGCAGCTGCCAGAGGTGGCTCACGGTCGGAAGAGCAGGTGCGTATGAACGCGCCAGGCTTCACTTTTGCGCTTCGGAGACTCGGAAAACGACGAGCAATGGTGGGTAAAGCAAGGCGGGGTTCGGACGGAGGAATGGCCGGACGAGAGAGAAGCGCGAGTCACTAAGAGCCGCTGACCGAGGGATTGAGGCGGTGAAGGGAAAGAGAAGCCGGGGAGGGAGGGTAGCGGAGTGGCTCGAATGACGAGGACCTCTCGAAGGTGTTTGCTTCTTCTTCTCGGGGAGACCACTTCGAGAATCGTGTGTTCGATCTATCAGAACATTTATCTGCTGACGGAGGATGCTTCCAAGCCTCAGGGCCTTGAAATGGATGATGCTGTGAACTAGGAATTGCTCGGTAATTCCAAAGATTTCTCAGAGGCCTGGGCGGACCGGCCCCACAGGCAGTGGTTTGGTCATTGATGGATTCTGATCATCTCGTTCTCGTGTGACGTTTGATTGCACATCTCCGCGTAGAAGATCTCATCCCCGCCTTCATGTTCGAACACCACTAGATGTTTTGTGGTTGCAATCGCCCAAGAATCAGATACGAAGAACTTGTGATTCATCGTTCCAGCGCCGCAAAGACCCGTTCAGGCACCAACACCTCCCCTCTCATAATCTCCCTCGCCGTCCTGACCATAACTACACTACTCGGTCTCCCCTCCTCGAACCTAACCTTGGCCTCGGCGACCCCGGCCGCATGCGCAGCCTTGACTTCGACGACGCCATCCTTTAGAGCTCTCTCCTCCCCAACAAGCGAATGGACCATCGTCCCTTTGTGTCCTAGAGCGATGTTCAAAGCCCCTAATGTCGTGCCTGGGATGGTAGCGTGGAAATCACCTGATGAGACTGCTCGTACCAGGAGGTCCGCATCGGAGGGCTTGATGGTCATGTTGGAGGAGGTTTGGTAGTTCGAGGTTGGGATGTGCCCGATGAGTGTTATTTTGGGGGAGGCGAGGGAGAGAGGGATCGAGTACATCTCGGCGTAGGTGGTCCGGATTCGTTCGAGAAGAGTTGAGAGGGTTGAGTGGGATGTTAGGTCGGTTGCAGAGGCTGATAAGAGGGAGGGCGAGATTGTAGGGTCGAGTTGGGGGAGTTGGGAGATGGGAAGGAAAATGTTGGGCAGCCCTGACGAGACGAGTGAGGCTGTGATCTGTACCAGGGGAAAATAACGGCCTGCTTTCAGCGCATAAGGGATGGTTTCAGAAGGCGGGGTTTTCCTTTCGTACCTCTTTGCCGTCAATGCAGATGGTATCCGTCACTCGACCCGTGACCAACCCGGACCCATTAGCGCCATCTTGACTCGGTTCAATCGGCATCTCGCACTCGATCGCCGCAACCTCCTCGGGGACTCCAGCAATCTTGACCCCCTTTCCTGGTTCTGGATGCCAGATTTGCAGCGTATACGGATCGAGAGGGACTCGGACTCGCATGACAATGCCGTTCGCAGCGGAGAGAATCGAGATGGGAAGGAGCAGAGGCTCGCCTGGCTCGGGCCGGGGTAGGGATCTTGCTCGGGCGAATAGGGTCGAGTAAGGTATGATGGAGGATGATACGGCTGACACGGCTACGGCCGACAGCATGTTGCCGCACGTTGCCGTCCTAGGAGAATGTGGGGAGAAGATTTTGCTCAGCTTGTGGGGTAGGAGCACGTGACCTGTCCCAGCGCGGGGGTCCAACGTGAGAACCAAGCGGTTGCACTCACCAATCCAGCACAGCTTCTCGGACCCCGACTTGAGCAAATCGATAGACTACATCCCACTGCCCCATTCCTTTCCGATGCCCATCATCAGCCCAAGTCGGGCCCGGCAACCTGCCCTGTGCATTCTGATCCTCAAGGCCTTCTCCAGGTAACCCCAAAACGCACGCCTTGGACAAGGATGAGACCCCTCCACCGAGGCCGGAGATTTGACGTCCTCCAGGATCGGGGGAGCCCATGGCGGTGTAGATGATTTGTTCGCGGATCGCAGGTGGGAACGCGGCGAGGGTCGAGGCGCGGAAGATGAGCCCGCGGGAGGTGCCGCCCCGCCAGAAGGAGGCTGGGATTGCACGGGTGGCCATGGTATGAGGGTGTAGAGCCGGTTGGTATGCAGCCAGCGACGACAGAAGTGGAGCGGGGGAGAAGCGAGAGGCAGACGACATTTGCGAGTCAGGAGTCGACACGCTTCACTCGCGCAGGCTTTCTCGGGGGATTCGGTGGCCGGCCGGCGCCGACACCCTGGGACTGGAGAATGGGTGTAGAGACGGTCTGGAATTATCCCCGAACTATACACTTTACCGAGATTTGGCTCCAATATTCGCTTGAAGTCTTAAATATTTCGCTGTCATAACCCAGTAATCCATCGCGATTCGCCGAGGCAGGAGTCCGACTGCCGTGGGTCCGAGCTCAAAACCGGCGGTATTGCGCGCGTGTCGCGGTGCCGGGCTGGGCTCTCCTGACTCCCCCTCATCGACCCAGGCCCGTGTCATTCGGCGCATTCACCCACTCGCCCACACCGACAACCCGACATCAAGGTCGTGTTTGGTTCCTTTCGGGTCCTTCCTTCCCCTGGTTTCCGTCCCCCCTACGCCATGGCTCCCTCGTCGAGGCTGGCGACGTCGTCGATGGCGGTGGATCATTCAACAGTCGCCGCCACCGCGCCCCCGAGTCACGTCAATGAGCCGCACCACGACCACCACAACGACCATCACGACCACGACCACGACCACGACCACGACCATCATGATCACGACCAAGTTCACGACGTACGACATACACTCCGCAAACTCGCTCTTTCAACTTGGCAAGACCACCAACAGGATGTCATCGACAGTCACAGGTGGCTCGAAGGCTTTCTCGAATCGGTGCAGTTGGCCCACACCCAGGCCGCGCATCAGGGCATAAAGTCAGTCCAGTCCCCTCCCTGGCGCGTCACGATCGTCGAACGAGACATCTATAACTAACTCGGAGTCTCACACAGGCCTGCCATGTCCGAGTTGATGAAGACGCCGGGAAGGAAACGCACCGCCGCGAACCATGGCTCGGCGCTGCAGCAGAACAACCAACAATTGCTAGGCTCCGCGGCCCGTCACTCAACGAAGGACCCCGTCGCGACCTTACTCTTCCCCAACGCCGCCCAGCCCCGTTTCCTGCACCAAGGAGGCAAGGAGAATTCGCTCTGTTTGTCACCCGCACCACGATCCCCACTTGGATCGCCCCGAGGCTCACCCGGTGGTTCCGCCGCACCACCGTCGAGAATCGCCCAGGCCAAGAGCCCGCTGCGCACCGCTTCCCCTCGCCCGGCTTTCAAGTCGGCCCAGGCCGTCAGGACCTTGTCCGCCATTTCGGCCATGTCGCCACCTACTTCAGCGGGCAAGATGGCCATCGACATTGCCATGGACATTGACTCGCCCGCCCGGCCAAGCAAGACTGCCTCAGCGTCATCAAAGTCTAAATCTGCATCCAAGGCTACAGCCGAGCCGGCCACCCCGGTGCTGTCATCGAGCAAGTCGTACGCGATGCAAGATGAAGATGACGTTGTATTCGATGCCATCGCTGCCGCCGCTGCCATGGACGAGGATGACATTCCCTTGGAGTCAGAAGCCCACCTCGATGACCAAGAGGACGCCACCGCGGCTCTGGACGCAGCGGCGAATGCAGAGCTTTCGATGATTGGCGAGGAAGAAGAGGAACTCGAGGACGATCATCGATCCGAATCGTACCGAACTGCTTTTTCCCACTACCCAGGGTCAATCGTCTCCACCGAAACTTTGTCGCAGGCGCCTGGGCCTCGTCTGTCCGCTGGCATATCACAAGGCTCCCAGAGGGTCGTCTCGTCTTCGGCATCATCGATCGCCGAGGAAGCCGATGCCGACACGGCCGTGCCCCTCAACGATGCGCCTTCGTCCTTGCGCAACGCCACGGCTACTCCTTTGGCCTCGTCCACCTCTTCGTTCCACCCTCCTCCCTCGACTGGCACGACGCAGACACCGGGCGGAGGCGCCGCCTCAACCTTCTCGTACAGCGTCGGCTCCTACTCGGCCGCCAAAGTCGGTTCGCTCGGTCTCGGTAACTCGCCTCAGGCGTCCAACGCATCACGCAAATCGATTGGCAATAACGGACCGCCCAAACCGCTCAAGTTCGTCTCAATTCCCAAGAAGAGCCTTGGCCTTGGGCTCGTGCGCAACTGGGCGACGTCCTCGACGACGACAGACTCGCAACAGTCTTTGAACTCGCAAGCCTCGTCAATTGGTCAAGTCTTGTCTTCTGCCGCGACGACAACGACCGCGACAGGTGCTACGAAGCGCAAGTCGATGAACGACGATGGCACGGCCCCACCCAGCAAGCGAACGGATGCGGAGAGCGCAACCAGTCCTCCTGCGGCGAGTGGCGTGAACAGCTTGATGAACCGCATGAGGGAGATGCAGTCGCGCCAAAGCACGGTCTCGGGAGCATCGTCGAGGCTGAGTGGGATCAGTGGCTCGAGCTCGTTCGTTCACAAGCCGCTTTCGAATAACCTCTCGCTCAGTGTCGCCGCGATGCCGCCGACGACCACCAATGGGACCGCACCTTCTGCTCCAGCTACTTCCGTGGCTCAGACTCAAGCTCCCGCTCCCGCTTCTGTACCCGCTATTTCTGCGCCGGCCCCACGACCCTCGGTGATGGATCGAGTCAAGTCTTTCGAGCGCACGACCTCACCAACTTCAACCTCGACCGCTTCGAGGCTACCTCTCTCTCCCTCGCGTCTCGGACGAGCAATGAGTCCCGTCACTCGCTCTGCGACCGCCAGGGGGAACACGATCTCCCCACCTCAATCACCTCGGATGGGGATGGCTTCGTCGACGTTCGGTCAATCGATTTCGAGGATCGCTTCGCCCCCTACTAACGTTCCTACGACCCTTGTTCGCTCGCCTCGGATCGCCGCTGCTGCAGCCAAGATCGTCTCTCCCTCTCCCTCCTCACCCGTCAAAACGACGACGACGACGATGACGACTCGTTCTTCCCCTGCCGTGAAACCCAAGAGTCCTGCTCGTGTGGCGGATATGGCAATGCACAAGATGCGAATTAGTACGACGCCCAAGGAATCCCCACCTAACAAGCCTGCCACTACTACTACTACTACCACGACTACGAAAATGACGAATCTGTCCGCATTGATGAAGGACATGGACGACGTCGCTTCGTCGAGATTGAACGCGCCTGTCGTGAAAACGTCAAAGAGTGAGATGGGCAAGTCGACGCAAACAAGGTACGAGGATGAAGAGGACGAGGAAATGATCCATGATGATGAAGACGATGATGAATTGTTGGGGCAACTCCCCCCTAGGTTGGAGTATGATGATGCGGATGATGAGAGTGATGGAGAGGGGTACAACCGCGGAAGGACGGTATTGAGTCAAGGACAGGGCAAGTTGGCTGTGGCGATGGATGCGGAGGGTGGGGCGTTGAAGAAGAGTCAGAGTAAGACGGTCATGCCGGGGACGTTTGGAGCGGAGGATGAGGAGGAGGAAGGGGATCGCTCGATGGAGTACTCGCAACCGACCAAGTTCAAGGTAGGTCCCAATCACTTGCGCTGTGTTGTCTAGTTCACTTTTGCTGACAAGGTGTACATGTTCACAGCCTACTACGCACAATGCGGGCACTTCGTCGATCCGTCAACCAACTTTGCAAAAGAAGAGCTCGCACTCGTCGCTCGCTTCGTCCCAATCCTCCCAAGCGCCTTCTCGACCCGGTTCGGCGATGTACGGTTCCGTCAAAGGCACCAACAACGCCTCAGTCTCATCGCACACTAAATTCGTGCAAGCCGCCGAACGCGCGCGCCAAAAGCAGCAAGAGGAAGCCGATCGCAAGAACGCGCAAAAGCTCGAGGTGCAGAACAAGCGCGCCGAGATGGCGCAGAAGAAGAAGGCGGGGGAGGATAGGGTCAGGAGGGACGAGTTGGAACGGAGGAGGAAGGAGAGAGAGGAGAGGGAACGTAAGCTCAAGCAGCAACGACCGGAGACGAAGAAGACGACGACGACGTCGCAATCGCAGCCGTCGCAGTACCCCGGTTCGAGTGCACCTCTGCGTCCTTATCCATCGACGACGTCTTCGAACCTCAATTCTAGTCAATCTCGACCACCGAATGGAGGTTTGAGTACTTCGCAACCTTCGAACCATCGACAGATGCCCGGGGCCTCATCGTCAACTTCGGCAACGGCATCATCTTCGATGGTTGGCGTCAAGTACATGTTACCGAACCTTTCGAACCTCGGTGCCTCGAGCAGTGCCCCACCTCGAGCGATCGCCCCACCCCAATTCGCTACGAAGGCCTTCGCCCCAGCTCAACCCCCTCGGATCGTTGCTCCCCCACCCCAAGCCGAGCCATACCAAGAACTTCCCGAGATCGATTCCGAATACTCCGATTCCGGCGACGAAGAAGCCCGTGCCGTCAAAATTGCCGCGATGCCAGGTTGGGCCCAGTCGCCTGCCCTAGCCGCGGCATTGTACGCGCAACAACAGATCAACCCGAGGGACATCTTTGGCCCGATCCCGCCTTTACAGATGCATGAGATCTTCAGGAATGCGAACCTGACGCGGTTGACGAGGAGAACGAGCTCGGCGTGTTGGGAGGGGACGGACGCGTTGACGGCGGATGATTTGAGGAGGTATGAGGCGAGGATGGGGTATACGAGACAGTCCGTTTCGGCTCAGACTGCGAGGCAGTAGGGTGAAGGACGAAGACAGGAGGATGAATTACCCCTTGGGTGGACTTGTATACCCCACAATTTATGGCATGACTAGTTTTTATGTTTCGTTTTTCTTATCCCTTTTGAACTATCTTGTTACATTTCATTTTGCACGCCTTGTCTTTACTTTGCCTTACTTTGACAATGTACACGTTGTAAGCGCTCTTTGTCAGCGGGATTCGGGAACGAAAGACATGTACGGGATCGGCCCCCTAAAGTATTGGTAATCCGCTATTCGTCGATCGTTTATTGCTACAACAAACATAGATGCATAGATTTAGTGACGAACTTGGCTGTTCCGACGTCCATCTCCGCTGAAGACGGGTCATAGATCCGCTGTCCTCGGCGACCCGTCGGAGGGTTCAGATATCTTGGTGTCGGCTATTGTGTCTATCGGAGTGGACATTGAGCCATTCGTCAAAGCTTTACATTACCCTTCCCGCGTCAGCTCTGGGTTGCTCTTTCCCAAGGAGAGAAACTGCTCACCCTTCAAGTTTTTGACTTCTTCGACCACCGGCGCTCCATTAGGGCCTTCTTCCACATCCATCTTGTCATTTAGTGGGTTTTTGGACTCGTCCTCGACGACTTGTGCTTTCCCTCTCAAGCTATTCAACGTCGCGCGTAGCCCTTTTTCAATTTGCTCCAAACTCGACTCGGACTGGCCGGCTTGCTTGGCTCGAAGTCGTCGATCCGTCGCTGCGGATGTCTGTGCACATTCAACTCGTGCGAGTGAGCACAGCTGACATGAATCATTCCTCACACATCTTTGAGCTGATTGACACACACCTGTTGTAGTAGTTGAGATTGTCCCTCTGTCGAGTTGTAGAGGTGCAAGGAGCGATCCTTCTTGTTCAGTCGAGCGAACGACGGATCCGCGACGAGCTGCCCCAACTTTTCGTCCAATTGTTTGAGAAAGCTATCCTTATCGTCCTGCCATCATCGGTCCCAATGGTTTATCAGCATGGTACCTTCCAGCCATCGCAATCCCGTAGAGAGGCCACTGCAAGTCGCGCGACCGCGTTCAAGCATCTTCCCAACGCACCGATTGGGAAAAGTCATGGATGAGTTGTTTCCTCAGCGAGTCGAAGAGACCTTCCCTCTTCCATGCTGCAACTAGTTCGGTAGGGGAGATGATGGAAGTTGTTGTAGCCGGGCAGGAGGTGGAGGTGGAAGTGGAAGTGGAAGGTGCGGTGCTACTAGATGGGGGAAGGGTCGATGTTGAGGCCATGCAGGGTTCGAGAGGGATGAGGTGAGAATGCGATGGCACAAGACCAATTGGGTATGATGTACGACACAGGTGGTGACGACAGAGGGGGCTCGACTGGAGCGGGCAGCAGACGTCGAAACGCGACAGGCCAAGCCGACGCTCTCAGAGGCTCTCGGCGCGACTCGGTCACGTGACCAAACTCTCTCCGGTCGTGACCTCGAGCTCGGTGATCTGGTCCCGACCTAAAGAGAGGCTGCCAGAAGCTGCCAGTGAGAGCGAGGAAGGTCTCGCCTAACTGTATCTCCTCCCAACCGGTCTCGTGGGGACAGAGTCCGACTCCATCTCGGAGATGAATAGGCATTAAATTTCCGACTCGGAGCGGTAAAGGTTTGCACGCCGAAGTGCCCGTCGCCCGAGTCGCCGTGTTCGCGAGTCGTTCGCGCGGCCCGGCTTTCACGAGCTTCATTTCCCGCACCGGGGCTCGTCATTCTCCTTCTCCCCTCTATTGACCTTCCTTCGTTTCTTCCGTCCCCTCTTCCGAAAGAAAACCTCTAGGCATCACACCATGGCCCACTCCGCCCAGGACCAGGTCCTAGCGCTCTCTGCCCCTCTGACGCTTCCCGGCGGCCTCGAACTGCCGAATCGACTGACCAAAGCCGCGATGGAAGAGATGCTCGGTCGGCAAGGTATCCCTACACCGGCCGACTACAAGCTCTACGAAGAATGGGCCCGAGGCGGGTGGGGTCTTCTGCTCACGGGTAACGTCCAAGTCTCGTCTCGGCACTTGGGTACCCCACTCGATATCGTCGTTCCTGATCGACATCAACCTCAAGCTTATGAAAAGGCCTTGGACGCATTCACGAAATGGGCCGAGACATGTCATGGCGATAAACCTAAACCCGTGCCTACCATCATGCAATTGTGTCATACCGGTCGTCAATCGATGCGAGGATCAGGCCGAGGCGTGCTCGAACCTTCGCTCGCTCCATCGGCCATCTTGCTCAAACCGGCCGATTCCGTTTTGGGCTGGGTGGCGGGGTCGGTCATGTTTGGTCAACCCAAGGCGATGGATGAGAAGGAGTTGGACGAGGTTGTTGATCAATTCTTACAAGGGGCTTTGTTGGCCAAAAAGTCAGGGTTTGATGGCGTTCAGCTTCATTGCAGTCATGGGTGAGTGAAGATTTTGCCCCTTGGAATCCGAGAACGAATTCTTAGCTTCACTCATTGCTCTTCAGATACCTCTTGGCACAATTCATGAGTCCCAAGGTAAGCCTGTGCCTACATCAAACACTTCTTTTTCTACCGTTAGACTAACGTTCCTCCCCACCCGCCAGACCAACGTACGAACCGACGCCTACGGCGGCTCGAACCTAAAACGGACCAAGCTGCTCTTCCGCATCATCGACGCGATCCGTTCCGAAATCCCCTTCTCGACCGGTTTCGCCTTGGGCATCAAGCTCAATTCCTCCGACTATGTCAAAGGTGGTCTTACAGAAGAAGACGCGCTCGACCACGTACGATGGATCGCCGAACATGGTGGGGTCGACTTTATTGAGATTTCAGGGGGAACGTACGAGAACCCTGCGATGTTGGGGGACAAAGCACCCGATGAGTTAGTTGGGAAGGGTCAGGCCAAGCCGAAGAAATCGACATCGAACCGGGAAGCGTTCTTCCTTTCGTTTGCGCAAAAGGCTCGAGAACTTCTCTTGTCGCTACCCCAGGAATCCCTCCCCACGCCCGCACCTGTCGTCTTACTCACCGGCGGTCTTCGAACAAGAGAAGGCATGGCCGAGGCCTTGCTCTCAAACTCGACCGATCTCGTAGGCCTCGGACGACCCGCCTGTGCGGACCCTTCACTCCCTCTCAAACTCCTCGACGCCTCTCTAAGCCCTCAACAAGCCCGTGCCCCATCGTACGGGATCAAACATACGGGATTCGGTTGGATCCCTTTCCAACTTATCGGTCCGGGGATGTCGACCTTGTTCCATACAATGTTGTTGCAACAAATTGTGGATGGGGATACACCGGACTATAGAATGTCTTTCGGTACGGGTTTGTGGAGGGTTTGGCTGGCGCCGGTGTTGAGGAAGGCGAGGCTAAAGGTCACGTTGGTAATCGCGACGTTGGTCGCGTTGGTGTATGCTTTCGCGCTGAAGAGGGTTCATTAGGTGGATGGCGCATAGAAGGACGACCGAGATGATAGAGGATAACGGAAAATTTGTAGTCTCCTCTAGGAAAGTTGGCATACCATAGAATCGGAAGATGATCTTTTTCACGAAAACCCTCCTGATGAGGGATGTGCATATTGGGACTACGTGGGAAGCGCACCGGGCACAGATGAGGAACATGGACCAGCGAGCACAAATGAATCAGACATAGGAACGGAGCTACAGGAAATCTATCAAAACCTTGACAACTCGACCCATCAAGCCTTCTTGACGAAGCCCCTCAAATATTCATAATCCTCCATATTGGCAACGATGCATTCCATAACATCGTCAGGGAACTTGGGGGTCACGCCATTCGGGGTCCCATGGTTCGAAGGGGTGATATGGTCCTTGGAGAGACCTTTCCCGACACCTTTGGATGCTTCGGCAGAGGTGTGGAAGCCGGGCCACTTTTTCTGCGGGGTTGAAGTGGTGCGGTCGGGAATTAAATGAATTAGATTCGAAGATCAGGAGAAACTTTTCGACCCCTCGGTGAAGAAGAGCAAACTCACGAAATGTTCCCTCGTGCCCTCATTCCATTCCAACATGGAGGGATCGAACCTGACCTGCACCTCATCACACCAAACTTTCATAATACCCTCCGGATCGGCCAACAAATCCTCCGAATCCAACACCAACGGCGTCCTGCCCGTCTGCTTCTTGATATAATCAAACAACAACCTCAATTCCCTCAAACCCGTTTCTTCGGGGTCCCAGTATTCGAACCCGGTGGGAGAACCGGGGTAACAGAGACGGTGGTAGGACGGGACGGCCTTCGACGGAGTGCGGATGAGGAAAGTGTGGATAACGGAGGGTGACATAAGCGAGTCTTTGGGGATCAAGGTTGGGTTCGAAGGATCGACGGGTCCGAGGGAAGGGACGGATTTGATGTCCATTGAAGAGGCTTGGTTACAGATGTATTGTGCCATGTCTGAAAGGGTCCCCAAGACGTCAGCATTTATCTCTAAGACCGATGGATGATATCTCCGAGCCCCACCTTTGGAGAAAGTTCGCTTCGTCTCGTTCGGCTTGATCACATTTTCCCATGTCTGTTCCAGAAATGATCAAATGAATGTAAGCTTTAATCGGACAAGGAAACAACTCAAAACGAATTCAATTATCCAGTAATTTACCTTCTTGAACGTTGCTTCGGCGTAATGCGGAAATTCTTTCGCGCATTTCTCCGGTGAATATCGCTTCGAGATCTTTTCAGGCCCGAAGTAAAAAGCATCCCCTGTTTGATAGATTTTGGGTTGTTCGGTGGTCAGATCCCTTTGGGTTCGATTTTGACGATCGTTTGCACCTCATCAGTCTTGCGATGAGCGGATGCTCCCCCTACAGCTGCGCGCATCGGTCGAGACTTACCCATCGGCTCGTGAAGGACCTCAAAGTCGTCGGGACGTTGTAAGATCGCGCATTCAAACATGGTGCTACATGACCGGCTGTGGGACGGATGAACGCGCCCCGAATCAGCTTCTGATTCTACTCGAATATCCGTTCAGACTGTGTTGTGTGTCAATGTTCCGAGGCGTGTTGTCCATGGCGGTATGGCTTCATGGACATCATCGGGGATGAAATCCGCTAATTGCGCCGGCGCGTGAGAAGCCCGCTCAGAAAACTTGACGTGGCCGCGCCTTTGAGAAACTGCGAGAGCTCGCAGGAAGGCGGACATTCAAAGTCCAGTTGAACTGGACTCACGGATGTACCCAAAGGATGACCGTCGCCGGAGGAGTTGCTGTTGATTCGACCATTTCCGTAGAAACGAGAGGTGTTGCGAAGTGGTTGAGAGCGAAAGGAAGACTGCGAGTCGGCCTTACGCGGGGGTTGCAGTGCCAACTCAAAAGGTGCCTGCTATTAGTGCCTAGCTAGGGCCTCGTCCCCTTTTTCGGTGACCAAATCGCTGACCCGTGGCCGAGTCGCAGTGCCTGATCAAAGCAGGGACGCTGAGCTGCCCCTGAATGACCTGCGTTTATATTGCGATCTTTTCTCTTTTTTTCTGATCTGTTGGTACAAGACCCAAAACCTCAGACCGGATTTACTTTCTGACGTGCTGGACTGGACATTCACGGAAATCATCCTCGCTCGGTGGGCGCCCCGCGGGATTTGCCGGGGTGCCTACGCTCCAAGCTGACGATCGATGACGCGGCTGACCGCTGGCTGACGGGGGCGAGCGCGGGCGCGACTTTGTGCCCTTCGGCTGGCTCTCTGCGCTGTGGCCCCTCTCGGTTTGCCCCACATTCGTTTGACACTTGCTCAATCCCACCAAGATGGGTTTCCTGAACCTGTTCCGGCGTGTGAGTCGTCGCAGCCTTGCCCCCGTGTCTCGTGACTCCGCCGTCCCCCCACCTCTCGCACCCAGCTCCGGGCTGTTCAACTGTCATCTACCCCCCTACACCCCTCCCACGCGCCCACTGACATCTCACTTCTCTTCTCCCCATTAAGAAACCCGAACCAGACTACGAGACTGTACTGAGTGCCTTGGAAGCACGCATCAAAACGCGAGAAGACCACCTCTTGTCGATCCGACTGCGCGAAAGGCGGGCGAACGCGCTCTTCATCACCTACGGCATCGGCGCGTGGCTCATCTACTCGGTCGTGTGGTATTCTATCCTGAGATATCGCGCGGATGGGATCGACAAGCTTTTGAGGGTACTGCCGGTGATTGCGTCGCCTGTCGGGTGAGCGATCGACCAGGAGGAGGTTCGGCTGCGAATGTTCAAGTGTTGAGCGCTGATGACGTGGCGTGTGCTTGGGTTGCAGGATCGTCTTCACCAAGAAGTTCATGAGATGGTTCTTTGGGCGACAACAAGAGAAAGAGAGTGAGCTGGGCGTGCTTCACTCCAAAAGCTGTTATGTTCATCCACTCAATTGACTTGGGCGGTTCACGCGAATCTCAGTCAAAGCGCTCAAAGTGCTCAAGAAGGAGCAACAGGACAAGGTCGAGGAGCTCAAGCGCAAGACGGGATACTATTCGACCCGATCGCTGTTGGAAAAGTACGATGAAGGGACCAAGAACACCGTCGGGGTGAGTTGCTGGTTCATTCGCTCTGTCTTAAATTGGTCGGGCTCATCATCCTTCTCGGACAACTTGACCTCGCAGCCCAACAGAACACCTGTCGGATCACAGCCTTCGACTCCTGCCCGAGGTAATTTCCCACCTTCGGGACCGGTTCATACGCCTGGGTCGAACGCAGCGACCCCGAACCGCTCCATGAACCCGCCGATGCCACCGACTATACCCGGACCTGCCGGCTCAGCTCCCCAACTACCCCTTCTCCCACCTGCCCTCTCCTCCCCTGCACCCCGCACGCTACTCGATAAGCTCGCCGACGCCTTGATTGGTGCGAACCAAGAAGATGTCTCCCCGCATAGCAAGTACGCGCTCATCTGCGCGAATTGCTATTCGCACAACGGTTTGGTCGTCAAAGAGGAATGGGACACGATCCAATACCGGTGTCCGAGGTGTGGGTTCTTCAACCCTAGGCGCAAGAAGGAGGGCGGAGAAGGGGATAATGCGGAGGGGAAGGGATCGTTGGGACATCGTAGGAGGGTCAAGAGTGTTCACGTCACACATACGAGGAGACACGATTCCGATTCGGATGTGAGGAGGTCCTCGGCAACAGCGACGAGTGGGAGCACGGTGGCGGAAGAACCTTCGGCGAGTGTTGAGACGGGAACGAGTGAAGTCAAGAGTGGGGATGAGGCGGTAATGGGGATTGGTCCGGAGTCAGAAAGTGCGGAGACGATGATGCGGGAGAAGAGTGGGGGATCGCTCACGTCGGCGAGGAAGAGAGGGGCGGGGGCGAGGTCCAAACGAATGCAGGAGGATGAGGATGCGATGGATACGGATCCATGATGGGGCATTTGGTTTTTCGCTTGGTGGTGGGATTCTTTGAGACGCGTGTCTTCTCTTCGTTCGTTAGACATCATAACTGCCATGACTGACTTTATCCCGTGCGAAAATATTTTCTTTTTCGCTGTCGTTGGCATCAAACGGCAGGCCACAGTGTGTTACACACGGTCAAATAGCTTTCAGGAAGTCATGCGAACCTGTCTTCAATATGTCCACAAGCTTGCAGATCCCTATCTCACGTTTCACGAGCCCGGATACTGTTCGAAACAGTCGAAGCTCGATCACTGCTCCGCGGCTGCCGACGACCGCTGCGACGGCTTCTGTCTAAGCCAAATAATTGTGCACGTCATCGACACTTTGCGCCGCGCGTCCCAATCTGTTTGCCTTTAGAGTCCACTTGTGCCCACTTCGCCTGCCTCGCTTATAAGTTCGACATATGGCCGAGGGTGAGTCCGAATTTAGTCCCAGACGTCGTATGAATCTTACTGACCCTCTGCACACTCGCCAGGCTACGCGGCTGCTCGGGCCATCACCTCTCCGTTCCTATTACCTCCCTCGTTGGCCGCTCCCAAGGCACAATCGCCGCCTTCGACGATTCCGACCGACCGGCTGGCGACGCAGGCCGACCACTGGGCCGACGGGAGAGGTGTATCACCTGCTCTCCCTCCGCCGAACGGGTACTCGCTGCAACCCAAGCCGGCTTCGTCTTCGCTTACGACGTTGGCGACCCAGACTTTGATCAACCAGGCTTCGCACGTCGCGGCTCAGCAACAACCTCAACAGCCTCCACCACCACCACCACCACCACCACAGCAACAAATGCCACCACAGCATCCAGCTTCCATGCACGACTACGGCCCACCGCCGATACATGCTCAGCAAGGCGGTGGCATGCCTCAACAGCAGGCCCGACCTTATTACTACACCCCAGCTCCGGCTTCCGGTCCTTACCACGCCCACCAACCCCCTCTTCCTCCCATGGCGATCCCACCCCCGCCCCCTTTCGCGCAAGAGGTCGCGTCCACTCCTTACTATGCTTTACCCAAGGACGTACGCATGTCCCAACAATACGCGCCCCCAGCTTCTACAGGGTACGAAGCACAACAACCGAATCTCGTTCCGCAGCACCCCCTTACAGCCCCACCACCCCCACCTCCCATGCCCATTCAACAATCGATGCAAATGCCCACTTACCTTCAGCTCAACGGCACCATCCCACCACCTCCCCCTCCATCTGCATCTGCTCCTGCCCCTTCTTACTCTCAGAACAGTGGCGGCGGCTTCGTTCAACGCCAGGTTCGGACGACGAGCACGGTCCCTCCTAACTCGGCGATTGACCAGTCCCTTGCGCGGATCGAGCAACTCGGGCTCTCGAATTCAGGCCCTCCTCCTCGCGCACCTTCGGTTCGACCCGACTATTACCTCAGTGATCAGGAGGGACCGCCTTACAAGCTTAGCGTCACGCACCCCGATGTAAGCCCATTCCCATCTTTGATAAATCGCGCAGGCACTCACACGGTGGCGTGCTCTCGGGTGGTGACAGCAACGAGCTTTGGCGAATCTGAGGGAGGCAGCATTCTCGGGCCCGAACGACATGTACAAAAATATTGCATGGGCCAAGCAAGTACTCAAGTTCGTCGAGCGACAGCAAGCGATCTCGCGCAACTCGTCTCGCATCACTGATCAAACGCTCGTGCGCTGGACCGACGAAGCACTCAACCTCATTTTGTCCTCTGCCGCTTCCAGCACACCCGTGCCGTTGGCTCTTTATCTCCGTGGCGACCTCTCGTCGACGGGCTCTTTCCCATCTTATCGATCCAAGGACTCTAGCGCCGCTTTCCGGGACTTTGAAGCCGCCTCGAACGGTGGGCTCGTCAAAGCCTGGTTCCGAATAGGGCGAGCCTACGAAGATTTCGGCGACGTGCGACGCGCCGTCAATGCTTATGAAAGAGGCGTCGAGAAGGGGGACTGTGGGAGCACCTATCGCCTCGCGATGGCTTATTTGTTGGGTCAGATTGGAGTGATGGCCGACGCGGGGAAAGCATTGGCGTTGTTGAGGAGGGCTGCGGATGTAGCCGATGTTGATACACCGCAACGTGAGTCAAGCACGGATGTTTCAAATTCACCTCGCTTCTTTTGCTGACTTGGTGGATTGCTGTTGACAGCTCCTTATATTTTGGGTTTGCTGCTTAATGGGGAGTTCGAGACCGCGGGGGCAAAGCTACCACAAGGGATGGTGCCGCTCAATGTGGAGGAAGCGAAATGGAGGATCGAAAGGGCAGCGTATCTCGCCTTTGGGCCAGCGCAATACAAGATGGTAAGCTGCGAGAAAGGACCCGAAAGTACTGGTTCGCGGTAAGAGGCTGATGATCTGATCTAATTTGCAGGGCTACGCATACGAATACGCTACTCTTGGATGCCTCTTCGACCCCTTCCTCTCAGTCCAATACTACGCCCTGGCCTCGCAAAACGGGGAAGTAGAAGCCGACATGGCCTTGAGCAAATGGTACCTCTGTGGTTTCGAAGGCAGCTTTGAAAAGAACGAGGCACTCGCCGTCACCTTCGCGGAGAAGGCTGCCCATCGAGGTCTACCCAGCGCCGAATTCGCCCTGGGGTATTTCAGCGAAGTCGGCATTTCGGGACCCATCAATCTCGAATTGGCCAAGAGGTGGTACCAAAGGGCTGCAGGGAGAGGGAATGAGGACGCGCAACAACGCCTGGAGGCGCTGCAGGGGTCGGAGAAGAACGTCCTTTCGCGCGTCGATCACGAGTCGCAGTTGGATCAGAAGTTGGTAAGGAAACGGACCCAGGCTCAGGCGAGGTCCGATGAACAGAAGTCGAGGTTGGCGCAGACCTATGCGAGGGCTTCGGCGGGATCAGTTCAGGGCGGCAGTGGGTATGATGGAACGGCTTCCGCTCCACCGAGTCAGCAGGACGCTTATCAATCACCGCGAATGAGTCAATCTAATGGGATGTCGAATACATCCGTTAGCAAATCGCCACAAATGCCTTCATCTCCGGGAACGGGATCGATCCGCGGAAGAACAAGAAGCGACACGTTGAAGCAAGTCGAAGCTGCGGCCGCTCAAGCGGCAGGATGGGGACCTCGACCGATGCCGAATCGAAACAATACCGAAGCCTCTTCTTCCCTCCAAACTTCACCAGCAATGAGGAGGTATTTGCTCTCGGATGGGTCCACAAATCCGAATGCAGGTAGTGGCGGTGCGGCCGGTCCACGGAGACCGAGCTCGACCTTACCTCCTAGCAGTTCGAGTACCGGAGCGGCCCCTCAACGTCAAGAGATCGCGACGCATATGGCGTTGAACAAGCCGACAACGTTTGCGGAGATGGGTATCGCGACAACCAAGGCGAAGAAGGATGAATGTACGATCATGTAAGCTGTGAGCGAGGGAGGGCTGGGTGGTCTAGCTCGAGTTGCGAGAGGTGGGGCTCCGCTTCGTGGGTCTCGACCGCGACCTGTGTGCCTGGTCTAGAGAAGGGAAGAATGATGCTGCTAGATATCGAGTTTGCAATATCTATACCATGACGACGTTTGATGTGGAAGTTGATGAACACAAGGGTAATACGGCAGCTCGCCTTTCCCGACTCCGCCCCTGTACTCTCGGTGACTTGGGGGGCGTGTGGTACTTGGGGAGATCGCCGTGAAATTTGGTCATCTTTGTTGGATGCAGGACTGTACTCAAGACATAAGAGTCACACGCCAGCAGAAGGTGTACGGGCAATTGTCATTTCGCGATCAGGCTTGGCCTGACCATCCTCATTGAACGACGCGGATTGATTGCGGAGTTCCCCAACCCACTCCTCTCCCACTTGATCGTCTATCAACAACCGTGCGCGGGCGCGGTTGTCGCAGAACCCCACCCGGAGGGTGGACGCGCGGCCGGGCCGGGCCGGTTCCGAACGCGGGTTTGTTCGACCTCAGCTCGGAGATCACCAAACCGAAGACTGACGTTCGCTTGGTGAGAAGTCCTTCGTGGGAGGTTGCGAAGGTTTGAAGAGTGATGCAACAGATCTAGGAAAATGTTTCAAGAGGGGTAAGCTACACCGAAGCAGAGCAACGTGGTGAGGAGAGTGGTAGTACCACGGGGGAGGCGGCGAGGCGCCGCTAAGCCGCCGCTGGCGCCGACCGTGGGTTGGCCGACGTTCGCTACAGGCAGGCGGTCAGCCTCGGTTGACCGATTTCAAAACCAAACCTGCAGGCAGTGTGTCTCGTCAGTCGCGCCGTTGGCGTCCTCGGATGTCTGTGGGGTGCTTGACCTCCGTCTCAGCGATAATTGATAGGCGCTGCTCGAGCTGCTGCTGCTGCTTCCTCCTTTCGCCTTCCTCCTTCCTCAACCCATCTCCGCGAATTCTCATTCTCGTCGTTGCCCACCATGCCTGCCACCACCAAGCCCATGATCCTCGTTGCCGGTAAAGTGCTCTACGCCACTGAAGAGCAACAGGAACTCGAGAAGAAGTACACCTTCCAGGTAAGTTGCTGATGGTCCGCTCCTTCCGCTGCTAGGGTCAAGTTCCCACCCCCCTTTTCATTCACGAGGTCGCTCGTCTCTCCCCCCGTTCCCGTTTCGCTCCCCCACGTCGGGAAAGAGAAATCCGACGACGCCCCCCATCCCAAACAAGCCCAAAACTGACCCCAATGTACTCCACCTTGTAAACAATGCAAACGAATATTTTCAGCCCATCGACTCCAAGAACAGGGAAGAGTTCTTCGCCGACTGCAAAGGTCGCTTCTCCGAGGCAGTCGCCTTGTACAACAACTCGTGCCCTGCGATCGGGCCCCTCAACGCCGAGCTCATCAACGCGCTTCCGGCCTCGGTTAAGATCCTGGCTCACCATGGTGCCGGATACGACGTGAGTTCTTCGTTTCTGTACAGCAACGGTTCAGTTACATGTGCACTGACTGTCATAGACGTGGGATCACAGCCTATCGATGTCAACGTGAGTTGGTCAGCTCGCTCGCCCCTTTCCGCACGTGCCAACTTCACCTCGCGATCGCGGGGTCAAGTGGCCCCTTCCTCTTGGTCCAACGCGAGAACGACACATTCCCAAAACGAGGAACGAATTGTAAAATTGAATGGGATGGCAAAACTGATCCATCCTTGCCCTCCTACCCCATACTAGGCTTGCACCAAGCGAGGCATCCAACTGTCCAACACCCCCGGTGCCGTCGACCACGGAACGGCGACCGTTGCCATGTTCCTCATCATCTCGGCCCTGCGCAACTTCTGGAAGGCCCAGTTGTCGCTCCACGCCGGCCAGTTCAAGAACGGGTGTTCTCCCGCATTCCAGAACGACGTCGAGCAGAAGGTGCTCGGTATCGTTGGCATGGGCGGTATCGGCCGAGTGAGTTGTCTCCGAAATTTGGTCAGAACGAGTTCTTTTGGGTACTCATAACGCTGGTCTCATCTTAGGCTCTCGTAAAGCGCGCTCTTGGCTTCGACATGAAGATCATCTACCACAATCGAAAGGAAGCCGACCCGGCTTTGCTCGCCGACTTCGTAAGCGCTCTCGGGAGCTTATACGCACTCCCAACCTTCCATCTGACCGAATCATATTGCCTCTTTACTACTCCTTAGCCTGCTGGATCCGTTGTTTACTGCTCGACATTAGATGAGCTCCTCGCTCAGGCCGATGTCGTTTCACTCCACGTCCCCCTCAACCCCCACACCGAGAAGTTAGTTGTCTTCTCGCTGAAACCCGTGATCCCACCGTCCAGAAAAGGCTCAAGTTTGCGCTCTTTTCTACACCCCCAGACTTTTCGGCAAGGCCCAATTCGCCAAAATGAAGAAGGGTTCGGCGATCGTCAACACCGCGCGAGGTGGTGTCATCGACGAGGAGGCCTTGCTCGAGGCGCTCGAGAGTGGGCACCTCTCTTCGGCCGGGTTGGATGTCTTCCCCAACGAACCCCAGGTGAACCCCAAGTTGATCGCTAACGATAGGCTAACATTGTTGCCCCACATGGGTCAGTTCCTCAACCGAACCCTGTACACGTGAAAAAGGTAGATTGCGCCTTACTGACGTGCTCTCCGCCGCCCCTCCCTCCCTCCGCTCTTAGGTACCGAAACGCGCGAATCGCGACGACAGATGGAGAACACGGTCTTGAACAACTTGGTGGCCGGTATCGAGAAGGGCAAGGTCATCAACGTCGTTCCCGAGCAAGCCGATATGATCAAGGCCTAAACGGCCTAAACTGCAAAATCGCCTCAATCGATCCATCGCCGTGGGTACTACGGTCGTTTTGTGTTCCTGCATCCCACCCTTCTCCTTTCCCGTTCGACTTGGGCTCCCCTTTCGAGTTTACCTTCGCTAAGGGCGTGTGTCTGGTGTAAAATGTTCTATAGCCACTCTGTCCCGTTCCATTCAATTTGCACTCAAGAACAGAAAGTACACCCAAACGCTCGGCTCCGGGAGAGCTCAAATCCTGAGAACGCATCAGGGACGTTTTTCATTAGATTACACACGTCAACTGACTGCAGTTCGGCTACTTGGCTCAGAAGCACTAAGGACTCTGCCCGGGTCCTGAAGCCCTCCCCTTGATCGATATGGCCGACCCGTGGTTTTTTTGCCTCCTAATCCTGTCCTTCAACTCGCTCTCACGGTGTTTCATGACCTGTTCCAGTAGAATCGATAAGCAACGGTCGGTGCCTGGGATTATGGATCTCTCGGGGCCGAGCAAAGCCAATTTATTGACTCACCTCATCATCCACCTCAACATCCAGATCTCGCTTCGACCCTTCCGCCTTAGGAGGAGGGGAAACCGACCTCGACGGGCTCCTTCTCCTCGAAAAGGACTCCTTGGGTCGAGGTGAAGGAGATCGACTGTAGCTCCTTCCACGAGCGCCTCGGGATGAAGGGGAACGACGGCTTTGTCGGGCCGGTGCGGGTGACCGGGAGCGGGAGCGAGAGGGGGGGCGATCGCGTCGGCGGCGGGGAGGGGAACGAGAGCGAGAGTAGGAAGGGGAGCGGTGCTAGGAGACCACGGCAGCAGTGAACACAAGAATAAGCATACGGATGCATCATCGAAGTTGTTCCCTAAAGGCTGATCACTTACGCGACGGCGAGGAGGTGAGCGTGAGGGTGAGCGCGATCGAGAGTGATCGCGACGCTGTACATCGCCGACTTTACTGATCAGCTGAGTAGCCACGAGCCGGTCTGAAACGATGCCAAAGCGTACCCTCTTAGGTTCACCGCCTCGAGGATCGTCACGACCATCACGACCATCTCGTCGTCGGTCGTCATAGTCGCGTCCCCTCGGCGGTCCACTGTCACGTCGGCCATCGTATCTCCCACCACCTCGCCTATCGTCATACCCAGCCCCACCTCGGTAGCCTCCCGGTCCGTCTCTTCGGTCTCGATCTCCACCACCGTACCCACCGCCGTAACCTCCTCGTCCATCGCCCCCGTACCCTCCTCCTCGACCACCACCACCCCTTCCGCCCTGCGCACCACGATCACCTCGTTCCCTCCTCCTGATCTCCTCCAATTGTCGCTGCTTCTCCTCCTCTTCCCTCTTCTTGAGAGCAGCCGCTTGCTCCCTCTCACGCATCTCCTTCTTCTTCTCCTCCAAAAGTTCAGTCGGTACCTTGAGCGGGTTCGACTGGGCCGAGAGCAGCAGGGTCCACAATTGCTGCATGAACGTCGGCGTCGACTTGTTGAGGAAGCCCGTCAAAAGGTGTTGCAAGCTCTTGGCGTCAATGATCTGAGTCATACCAACTTGGAATTCAGCTCTCTCGCCCGGTAACAAAACATCAGTCAAGAGTACTGACCGGTTGATCAGGGTCCTCGAGCAAAGAGGTGATGTATTCGATCAGGACTTCATCTTCAAAGCCTAGCAATTCGACCGTTTTTTTAGCAATCCACGGTTTCATGATGGCCAGTTCGACCTTGCGCATATCCACCTGATAGCGAGGCCAGAGTAGTATCATACATAGTACCATGTGTGCACCACCGGGAGCGGATCAGGGGTGTCGCACGTCGAGGGAGGACCAAGGGAGGACCACGCAAGGCGAAGGAGGGGGAGAGGAAGTACTGTCAACGGATGAACATTGCGCCGATGGATAGTTGAGCATACCTTCTGGTCAAAGGAAGGAGGAAACTTCATTTTTGCGATCGCCATCTGCGCCTTGTTCTTGAAACGGGGATCTTGGTCCGCAGAGGTGCCCTACCCACGCGCAATCGGTGTGCATCAGCAGCTGAAACGCAGGCAATCATATAAAGGCTATGCAACTGACTTTGAAGAAGCCGGCGTCACCCATGATGACGGAAGCGAGCGCGGGTTGGAGTGGGAGTGAACAACGAGGAGGTGGAGGTTGACGCCGGGAGGCCACACGAGGCTGATGGGCGAGCAGCGAGGGTACAGGTGATAAATTAGCGTTTGTGTCGCAGACGATTACCTTTTGAGAGATTGTGACGACGTGTCAGATGGCGGTATGGAAAGGAGCGTCGAAGCGCAAGCGCGTAGCCACAGCTCGCGCCGCTGGACTGCTAAATGAACCTCTGGGAAGCATGGGACGCTTGGGAAAGGCAGGGACCGGCGGGGATCGGCCGGGAACGCGGATCTGCATCTGAAAAATGAGATTCAGTCAATGCATGATGCGGCTTTCCCAGCCAAACCGACGCAAAAGGCCTCCCTCGACCTCCTATCCGGGAGCGAAGCGAGATGACATTCTCGCTGCAGAGTCATCATCATCGCCAGAGCGTGACAGAGTGTGACGACTCCTGCCAACCCCTTAGCACGTCATCGCAAAGAAGTCAGGGAGGTGGCAGAGACCAAGATTCTGGACGAGATTTTGTTGACGTGCGTTTCTCCACTTTCACGCTAGTGCGGGGGGATGAGGAGTCCACGAAAAAAGAACGCGACATTTCGTGGGACGATAGCTTTTCTTGGCATGCCCACCGTCGGACGGAGCGGATTGCCGGTTGGCAAGGACCTCCTTCGCGGACAAGGCCATGCCACTGACTCCGCATTTTGCCGGGGTTTCCCATGGGACAGCCTATCGATTATCTCGTAGCTGGGGAAGTCTCGCGTATTTCCGCTCCCGCGGACAAGCCCGCCATGACGTTCACCAATTCCAAGGTTTCGGAATTCCCGGCGCGAAAAGGGGTCGCCCTCATGCCGAAGCACCACCACTCCGATGCATGCGGTCATTCTTCGCGCGTCCAGACTTTACAAATCCCCGAACACCACAAAGCTCGATGAGACCATCGTGCACGGTCTACGAGTTTCCCCGAATTACCCGAATAATTCCGCAAGTAGCCAATCCCTTGCCTGCTTGGACATCGTGGCCTTATGTGTACCGCGTTGCAAGACGTTCAGCGGCGAGCCTGCTGACCCTGTTGCGCCTCGGTCGCCGCACGTTCGCATCAGGGGCCGATGAAAACGGCGGCTGAAGCGCTTCCTCGTTGCGGAAGCGTCGAAGCTGCTCTTCCCCTCGCTGGGGACAGGGGAGGGTCGGTTTTCCTAGGAGCAGAATGGCATGAGATTCACACACTGCTCCCCGACAACCTGAAATGGGGCAACAGGACGCTTGCAAGAGGCCTCACCCCCCGACCCCCCTTGTTGCACCTTTTGCTTTTACGTCTTTTGATACACCCTGACCTGACGTCTTTTTGGTGGCCACGATTTCCTTCCAATCCGCGGTCATGCAAGCTCGACAAGTATTTGGCATGAGCGGGTTTCCACCACTGTCTTCCACGGCCGAAATCGGCGTTGACGCGCTCTCGTCCGCGTCCGCGTCGGTAATCTCCGACGAGCTGAACCCCTCTACGCAGGTGGGCAATAAAGCCAAAGTGACACGCAGCAGCATGGCTTGCACCCACTGTAGAGAATTCCGACAGGTGAGCATCTGATTTTTTGGCAGGTAGGACCCTGCATTAGTAAAAGGTCTTCCCACCTCCGATACGGGGGGCAAGAGGAGCTGATCCCGCAAACCCCTTTATTCCTCGCCGCAACCTCGATCGTCTGATTTTGATGCCCCGAGGCAGAAATGCGTCGCTCGATTCAATGTCCTTCACTCCGATTCCAATAAGTCTCGGTTACGCAAAGTCCCTGTAGGAAACTGCGCTAAGTGTGACGAGCTTGGACTGCGCTGCGTTTTCATGCCTCGAGGACACGCCTCTGAGCATCGGGATGTGAGCAGACTTTGAGTGTTGTATTTCTGGGGGTCATGAATTTGACATATTGTTGCTCCACTTTTCTTGGATCTCGATAGCTCAGACGCAGATGCCCCAAGGCGTTTCCTGCATCGGCGCCCCCAAAAACGCAAGTCCGGAGGCGCTCGTCGCAAGAACAACGCGTGGCCCCTCTAATAGGCGATCGTCCTGAGTCCAAAGCTGTCCGCAAGCTTTTCGCTGGAATTGGGCAAAGGGAGTCGACCGGAGTGTTTACTTCAAGATCCGGGCATAGACCTCAAACCGAGCCAACCCCGGACTTGTCCCTACCACCATCACTCCCCGACTCGTCCCCACCCCGAGCGCCTCATGGTTCCTCGCTTCGACAGCTGCCGTGCCCCCTCAACGCCTCGACAATCCATGCTGCGGGGCTCCCACCTCCGCTGGAAGAAATTTTCGAGGCCGTTCACCTTGTGTTCTCCTGCTACTTGCAGCTGGTTGGTTCTTCAAGCTACCGGAGCTCGAATTGCTGAACGAGCTGCTTACGACCATACGTTTTGCGCACGTCCATAGGGGCTTGACTACGCGACGCTTTTCATCGCTCGCCTCGGTCACGACTCCCGCTCGGTCTCCACCTTCCTTCTCACGTCTATCCTCGCTGTATCGGCACATTCTAGCCCAGTGAGTCATGCCTTTTATGATCACACCAGAAAGGCTGTAGAAAACAGCTGAGCATGGCATCCATACACCAATAGTCTCCATCTGAGGCGAGCGAAAAATTTCTGAATCAAGCAATGGAGATGGTCGCTGTCGAGTCGCACGCGCCATCGCTCGAGGCCTGTCAAGCCTTTTTTCTCCTCGCGACGTTTCACTGGGGACAGGGGCACCGGCAGAGCTCTTCGGTGTGCAGCTTCCGCGCTGCGTAGACTCAGTTTGTACGCATTCAGCAAGCTCATTTACTTTTTCATTCTCATGGCACTAGGTACTGATGGATATTGCGACGAAGAGTGAGTTTCCCAACTGGTTCAAGGCTAACAATGGTCGGTGCTGACCCTCGCCACACCCACACTACACAGTGTCATGGGATCTCAGGCTCCATGACGAAGCGACTCACCAGCTCGGCCCCGATGCAACGAGAACAGAGATCATCGACACCGAGGTGGCTCGACGGACGCTCTGGATCATACAGTCTCACGCCTATTTCTACCCCATGATGGATCGATCGAGCTCGGGCTTCAACCTGCTGGACGTCACCGCGTTTCTACCTTGCGATGACGAAGCTTACCTTCAAGGTCGTTCGCCCAGAACGTGCTCATCTTTGATGGGCACCGCTGCAGCGCTCCTTTCACCCGAGTCTGTTTCTCAATCCGACCAATCCCTGCTCATCTCGATAGTCCAAGTCACTGAGCTCTGGGCCAAAGTTTCCAGGAAAGCGAGCTCGATCGATCCTGCGCTACATGGGTCTTGGAGTGAAGCGGAGTTGTTGGAACTGCGCTCGGAACTAGCTCACTGGGAAGCCGATCTACCTCCGAGCCACCGTTGGAGTCCGGTCAATCTGAAACACTGGCGAGAGCAGAAGCAAGATCTCGTGAGTTTCCGGTCTCGAGCACGCCTTCACGATTCCATCGAGTTTGAGCCGAGTTCTCATCTCGTGTCCGGCAGGCATTCTACGCGACCAATAGTACCTTGAAGCTAGCTTACATGTCCTTGCACAGACTTGAAGTATCGTGAGCTCACCGTTTCGTGTTTGTCGTGCGACGACCAGTTCAAACTGACGGCGCACTAAAACGCGGGCAGTCTTCTCGCCTCAACGGCGGGCGTCTATGATCCGCAATACCAAACCTCACTTGTCGACCGCGAGCTTCACACTGCTCTTTCGTGGGAGAGAACCACCAAAATGATGACCAACGAAGCCTTTGAAGCCGTCGCGTATGCAGAGCTCTTCTTTTCGACACGCGGACCCCGAAGTGGGTGTCCCCCCTTTCTGTTCTACAACGTCTTTGTCGCCGCCGAGATCGCGCTGTATGTCCTCAAATGTCAATGCTTCGACGTGTTTTACGCTGCAAGAGCCGAAACTACATTCATGACGGGCTTGAATATCCTTCTGGAAGCGGCCACCACTTGGGCTGTTGCAGCAAGGTGGCACGCGCATTTGGTGGAAGGCTACGGAAATGGCGGATACCCGAATCCATTCGTACGTCTCAAAACACGTTCCCGAACACATCGATACTGATCTGGTTACCCCACTGACACGGTGGCACCCTTGATCTCTTTTCATACCGTAGGAGAGCAGCTCAACCCTGGGCGCAGCTCTGCTTCCATCGCTCAAACCCGCCTTGTCCGGCCTTTCCATGCCACCTCCTTCTCATCCATCAACGGAGTTCGACACGTACGACTGGGATCTCACCCAACAGTACACCAATCTGTTTCAAGAAGAGACTGTGTCGCCCCTCTCATCGTTCGGAGGGTTCGATCCCCACTCGTTGACTGCTCTGGAAAGCTCGAGCTCGACGCCACTGGATTTACCACCTCTCGCGAATGCCGCATCTCCAAACGCGGTGCGGCCCGAGTTTGCATTCACCTCCCCCGACGACCTGACCAACTTTTCGTTCCCGTACTGGTTCGAAGCGGAATAGGTTCAGTGCTCGGAAGAGATGGCTGGACCGTCACAGTGATGGTCGGTGTCGTCGTATTCGTAGTAGGCCAGTATTGCGAAAGGTGCGAGGTGCTCGATCAATGCATCAGGTCTCAATTACATCACATAGTACTCTACATAGCTTAGCTTGTCAGTGAAAGGGAATGAGACCTTAGTGCTTCATATAGCTCAGCGTAGAGTTTCGTGTATTGTGATCCAATCAAGGATGTGTGGTATATTACAACGCCGCTTTACTGACACATCGCACCCAAGACCATCCGTCCGAGAACGGCGATTACTAGAACAACACACGGGCCTGTGAGAACGAGATAGAGACAGGCATCGTTAGGCTAGATTGAAGCGACACGAGGAGAGCTTTGCTCAGGAAGGCAGAGGGGGGACGTACACTCCCAAACGCTGCATGGCCATGGAATCGAGGCCGATCGACGACCGACGGGCTCATCGGCGTCGATGGCGCAGTCAGAACGTGCCTGAACTCGTGGCCGCATTCGGGGCACTCGCACTCCTGGTCGTACAATTGTGCGCGTAACAGTCGGATCGTCTCCTCCAACTCGGCCCTTTCAACTTCCCACGGCCGTCCACGGGACGGGCTGACAATTTTGAGGGACGTGGGTGCTGTGCTCGGCGGTACGGCGAACACGGAGGTCAGAGGTGTGTAAACGTCAGGCGAAGTTGGTGCGGTCTCGAACGCTGAGGAAGTATAAGTTGTGTCGGATACGAAGGAGGGGGCATGCGGTGATCGAAGGGCGGGGGTGTTGCGCATAACGGTGTCCGCTGAAAGCGCTGAGAGCTTAGCTTCTTCCATCTCGGCCGCCTCGATCTCGGCCATCAATTCTGAAGGAAGTCCCGCGGAGAAGGCCATCGAAACCGGTCGAAGCGACAACGACGGCGCCGATGCAGCTCCGTTCGCACCTTGACCGTTGCGCAGCCGATGCTCGGGATCCGGCACGGGCATCGAAGAGAAGGCGACACGAGTAGCCGGCGCACCAGAAGAGACCCTGGGCAAAAAGCTCGATTTGAGCATTGATGTCGGCGAGGCAGGACCGATCACGCTAGGCGATTCGTTCAGGCTCGAATGCACTGAATGGGAGGATTCGACCTGCTGAGGGAACGACGCTGAGGTCGGACTGGTTTGCGGCAAGGAAGGGATCCGCGGAATCGGCTCGGTCTTTTCAATGACGCCCATCATGCGCTTGAGGAAACCACTTCTGCGGTTCTTGAGCGTCTTGGCAGCTGTGCCGGGGGTTGCCGGTGGCGGGATATTGGTTCGCGGCGAACAGATGGTGCTTCCATTGGTCGAGGCCGATAGGCGTTCTGCGCTGTAGTCGTACGCATCCTGCTTTGCTGCGGGCTCGTCGGGTCTCGGGCCAGAACTCGATGACGCATTGGCTTGACCTCGCTGAGCAACGGCAGTTTTTCGATCCTCTTCCCGCTGGCGCGCCTCGTCGAGAGAGATGAGCTCGTAGTTCTTGCCTGGTCCGGTCGGTAATATTGGCGCATCATTTCCCATGGGACTTCGGGCCGACAGAGAGGTGTAACCATCCGGAAGCGCGGCGACGTAATATGGATCTCGCTCGCCCAGGGCCGATGTCGAAACACACCCTGCACTCTGCTCATCGCGTAGATCTGAACTGCTGCTGGTCGGAGCAAAGGAGGACTCATCGGCGTGAGCGTATTGAGGCACACATGCAGACGCAACCGGTACTGCAAGCGTCAAGATGCTTGAGCGCTCTGAGTCGTTCGGGGATAAAGCAGCGCTTTCGGGCGACGAAGCGATGGGGGTCCGGTTCGAGCCGTACGACGAGACGCTGAGAGCGGGCGAGAGCGGACTGGAGAGACCAGTGCTATTGTTCGTACTCCCAGTGTTGATCCTAGCGGCGGCCTTACTGCCGAGTGCCATTGGCGACGACGTGGGCATGAGCGCGTTGAGCGCTGCGTCGCTCTCGAACGTGTCCTCATGCGCCGGCAATTTCTTGCCAGTGAGCAAGCTGAAGCTCTTGGAGCGATTCCCCAGGCGTGCTTTGAAGCCGAGGTTCTCCTTGGCGGGCGAGGGCGGACCATTCGGTGACGTTGGTTTGGTCGGCTCGGTCCGGCGAGTGTTGGCTGATTTGCGAAACTTGGCCGAGGGCGCCGGCTCGTCCTGGACGCCGGGGGCGACGCCATCCGGGTAATCCCAAGGAGCGGGGGAAATGATCCTCGTCTTGGGTCCTGGCCAGTCATCAAAACGCATAATTTGTGAGCTCTACCTTCTGCGCTGTAACGCTAATTGGGACAGAGGGACGCACCGAGAATGGTGCGCATGCGCACGCTCGCGTCTGCTTCGGACAGGTCCGAGAGGAACACTTCCGACAGTGGTCGAGAGGGCTCGAGCGCCGGCACGTCGTTTCGCCGCATAGCCATCGTCCGGGGACTTGGGCTAGGTCGTGGTGAGGGCTCATCTCCGGCGACGCGAGGGATGGACCTGCTGATCCACTCGGTCTCCATCAGCACCGGTGTGACAGGGGAGGCCGGGTAGCCGACCAGACCGGTCGAGGTTGCCTGGGTTGCCCCACCGCCCTCCAACTGATCCGAAGACAGGTCGAGGCCCGGCGTCGCAAACGTTTCGCGCTGGATCAGTCGCGCGATTCGCACACTCGCGAGGCTGGTGCTCGGTGAGAAAGCGGATGAGGTTTCTGTGTCGCCCAAGCTGTCGTTCGACGAGGGCACACGCTGCCTCGACACGTCGGGCGAATAACGGAGGGGAGGCACAACAAGAACGTCCGTATCGTTCGTTACACCAAAGAGCAAGAACGGCTTCGACAGGGTCGACGAAGTTGTGTCCCCAGTCGGAGACGAGTCGAACGAGGACGTCGATCCGTGGCCGGACATGACGAGGTCGCCAAATGAACAAGGTCGGGGCAGCGAGTCGGTGCTCGCCCCGTCAATAACGAAAGTACTGCTAGCGGAGATAGGAAGGCCACGGTCGGTACCACCCAGGTCATCCGAGTGGTCACCGTCCACCTCGTCGGGCGAGTTGAGGAACTGGAATTGGGGATGATGGCGCGAAAAGTTGGTCGGGACCGCGCTGAACGGGGTCAGGGGTACTTCGTACGTCGAGCCGCTCGATTCGGAGTAAGCCGGAGACAGAATGGGAGGCGTGAAGTTCGTCGACGTCGAGGAGCGATCACGCAAACCCCATGCGTCCTTGATGGAGCGATGGATACCGTCGCTCGATGAGCCGGCGCCGGTGGGGACCGCTAGCGAAGGCGACGAGGTTGACTGAGCGCCTGGGTCTTTGGCACTGAACGCGGGGGAGGTCGCGGCGAGTGGGTGCAGGGTCAACGTCTGAGGCATTTCCCGCCTAGCCTGTAGGGTCTGTTTGGCCATGACTCGGGTATGGTCCAACGGATATAGATGTCTGTCGGATTTGTGATCCGGCGAGTTTGGTCCGCGAGGGGTGGGTGGGTGGGGGGCAGGCGGCTGTGTATTTCCCTCGCGTCGCGACCACTTGGGCTGCTCTTCGAAACGACGCGTTCCGGGGCGCGCCGTTCGGGTTGATCCGACTCGACAACGATCGAGATGTGGCGTCCCAGAATTTTTGGCAACCTCGGTCCCAAGTTCAGTGACTAGTGTAGAAGACGGGCTTTGTGGATCGCTGTCGGGGAGAGCAAGACTGACGGACGCAGGTATGACAGGTCAGTGCACGTGCATTCGCGACAGAAGGCACTTGCCGCAACCTGACGGCGGACGCGACCACTGTGCCTGCTACTGACGCCAAAGTAAATCCGGGGAAGGGATCTCAACTTTGCAAGACCGGCCGACGCGAACAGAAGCAAGCAGTCGATACCTGCTGCTGTGTGTTCGAGCCAAGCAACTTTGTGGTGAAAAAAGAGTGTCGTGGGAGCTCAACGAAGCTTGGACCAGTAGTGAGTTGGTACGGGCGAGAGCGAAAGTGAGGGAGATCGCACCCAACTTTTATTTCGAGACGCGTGGAGTGCGCGGACTTAGACGGAGCTCCAAAAACCCACGCTGACGCTCCCTCCCCAATTGGTGCGTGATGAAATGTTCCAGGACTTCTCGAGACAAACACGCTTCGGCTCCAGGCAGCCCGGGGGTCTTACTCGGATGTTGCCATCTCAGACGATTCTCAGATCCTATGGATCTCTTCGGACACGTGCAAACGAAATTGCTTAATTGCACTGCAAAGACAAAACCAAACAACGACGAGAAAAAGAATAGTCCGCATACACTCAGCCAGCCAGTCGATGTGCCAAGTCTCAGATTTCGGTCCGACGTCTCAGTATCACGTGACGCGTCGGACCCGACCCCAGGCCTAAGTGTAAGTGTAAGGGTTCTCCGACTTTGGCGACAAGACCTTGCGCACCTCACCCACGATCCTGGAACTTCTCGTCGAGTCCGCCAGTGCTGTAGCGGTTGTCCGACGTCCGGCTGCTGCGACAGCCGCCAACGAAGATTCCGAGGGTCGACGAGCTCGAGGGATCGTCGAGTTGCTCACCGGCCCCGAGGACCCACTCCCTCCTTGACTCGAAGTGGGTAGCAAAGTAGAAGTTGCGTCAATGAGGCTATCGGTCATGGTCGTCCATCGATGCGAAGAGGCGTTCTCGACAGTCGGGGCGGCCTTGCTCCCGTCGAGAGGGCTCGTGCTCGGAAATGCTAGCGGTCTGGCCCTCTGCAACGACGCCGAGAGAATGCTACTCGCCGAGCTGGCCGAGCGAGGCAGGTGACCATGAACCGAAGAAGGTGAGGTTGCGGACGAGTCGGCGTCCGAAGACCCACCAGCAACCACCCCGATAATTGATCGTGGTTTCGACGATCCCCTTTCGTCAGCCGGCGAGGAGCGCACGTAACGAGGACTGAGCTTGGTCGAGGTCAATGCGGTCGAGGCCGTCGTCGAGCTTTTCTGACTCCCAACTGTAGAAGGGGTCTTTCTTCCCGTTGAAGGGAGGAACGCCGGCACCGCACCGGCCGAAGTCGCGGCGGGTTCGAAATCGGTTGCAGGGGGGCTAACGATTGCGATCGAGCCTTCTTCGAACGAGTCATCGACAGGCGGCGAAGACGAGACGGCGAAAGGATTAGGATTGAAAGGATCGGACCGAACGATTGCTGGAGAGGGCGGTCGAGAGCGAGAGAGCGATACGGCCAGACCTGAAGGTGTGGTGATCGCTGCTGGGGTCGATGGCGCAGCGTCGTGCTCCAACCCCGAGGGCGGGGTCGGACCGGTCGCCTCCTCCTCTTCAATCATGGCGTACTCTGAACGAGCCAATGACGTCGCGTTCGAAGGTAGCTGCGCACTCTGCCCACCTTCAGAGACACTGCGTCGACTTGCCGTAGGTCGTTTCGAAGGCGTCGATGATTCGACCACGACAGCCGAAGTCGAAGCCATAGATCCCCCCTGGGAAGGCGAATCGGGGCCCGTAAAGCTGAGGCCGCTCGGCTTGTGCTTATTGTTGGACGTCGAAAGTGAGCCTCTGCGCTTGTCACGAAACGTCTTGTCCCCCAACGATGGTCTCTTGCCACGTGAGCGCGAGAGGTCCTTGGAGCTCCACGGTTCAACTTCGAGGTGGAAGAACTTGGTCCCCGGCGCGAGAAGGTAAGGGTTCGAGGCGGAGTCCTTGACGTCGGCGACTTGCTCGGTGAGGGACGTGATACGAGCAACGATCCAAGTCCGCGTCTGCGTTTGCTCCTGGACTGTTCCCTTGGCCAAGAGGAAATGGTGAGGGCAGCTGACGTTGAAGGCGGCCCAGACGGGGATCGCCGAGTCGCGAGTGGGCAAAAACAGCGCCAAATCACCGATTGCGAAGCTGTCAGAGTATCATGCCGTGGTCAGCACTCGTTCATCCCGACAATTCTCTAAGGGCCCCACTCACTTGCGGAAAGCAATCTTGTCCGCCGCGACGGTCTGAGCCTTGAGTGCTCGCTCGCGGTACGCCTTGGCCTCCTTGATCCATTTCTTGGTCGCCGACGACAGCGCATCGATCTTGCTGCGCACCGCATCTGTCAGGGAGTCCTTGTTGTCGCCGATCTTCTCAATCTTGCTGAGCTCGGCGATCAGATCCTCGATCTTGCCCTGCTCGTAATCGACAGACTCGGACATGGTGCCCGCTACACTACGATCCGGCGCTGCTACGGAGCCCGCGAGGTCAATGTTCGCACCGTCGACGTTCTCGGGCGACCATTCCACCTTCTGCGACGCCGACGTCGATCTGAGGAGTGAAGTCACCTGCTCCGTTTCCTGTTTCATCCTCGCCGCCAGCTTGATAGCCATCCTCGCCGCCGCCGTCGCTTTAGCTAATTCTCTGTTTGCCTCGATCAGAGCCCTTTCCCGCTCCCCGCGTTGTGAATCGACGTCCCCCTTCGCCTGTACCAACTCGGTCTCCCTGGTCGCAGCCAGCAAAGTCCATCTCTCGACCTGTTCTCTCAACCCACTCGCGATCTCTTCGAGCGTCGACTCCCTTGCGGCCGCACGTTCCCGCTCAACTTGGTGCCTCTCGATCGTTGCTCGCAAGTCCTGCATTTCCTTCTCCAATACGGCGCGATCCAACTCAGCCTCGTTGCTCTGGTCCCGCAATTTCCTCTCCTTCTCCGCGACGACGACGGTCAGGTCGCGGCAGGTCGTTTCCGAGACCTTGATGGCATTTTCGAGTTCCTCGATCGTCGACTTGGCCCGATCCAATTCGCCCCGCACGCCTTCATGATCCGATGAAAGGGTAAGGTGTCTCCGATCAAGATCCGCAACACGATCCTTGAGGTCGTCTTCTCCTTTCCTGGCCGCTTTCAGTAAAAGGTCCAACTCGTCTTCCCTAGCTCTGAAGCTCCTCGCTTCGTCCATCGCCCTCCTAGCTTCCTCTTCCTTGTCCCTCCTCGCCTCCCGTTCCGCCTTCTCCCACTTCGCAACCTCCTTCCTCCTCTCTTCCCTCTCCTTCCTCATTTCCGCTCTCAGAGCCTCCAACTGTGCCCGATGCGCCTCTTTCCCCGCCGTCGCTTGCCCGACCAACAAATTGAGCTGCACGACCTCTTCCTCATGGCTCGAACGCTCGCGCTGCAACTCCCTCTCGACCTCCAACTTGGCTTCCTCCAAACTCCGAATCTTGCCCTTCAACTCTTCTACCTCTTGCGTCCTAGCCAAGACGACTGAGGAACTCGCCGCTATAGTAGGGGAACGTTCCTTCGCGAGTCGCTCGAATTCAATCTTGATCTCGTCAAGTTGTTGTACGAGACTTTCGAGGAGAATCCTCGCTTCCCGAATAGGATGTCTCTTGCCCGAGACCGTCATCCCGCCTTCGACTTGCCTCAAGCTCGCTAATAACGCCTCTACGTGCGACCTCGTCAATTCGGGTAGATGCTCATCCGAACCGAGTCGAACGACGAGGTCAACGAAAGGGGTGACTTCCTCCGTCGTTCCACCACTGCTGAGCCCCTTGACCTCCCACGGCAACTTTCCCGCATAGCGTTGGCGATAGGTCCCTCTTTGCTCCTTCTCAACTCCAATAATGACCTCCAACGCTTCGCCCAACCCTTTCGCATGGGTCCTCAACAACCCATCGTATTCCCTCCTCCTAACAATCTCCACGATCGTAGCGACATAAGCAGGGATCAACCCCTCCAACCTCGCTAGATGCTTGAAGTTGTCCGTCTTGGTCCTCGCATCATGGTCCAATTCGCCCAACGTCGAAGGCATGATCGCGATATCGGATTGAAGTCCCGAGATGCGTTGCATCATGGTGAGGAGGTAATGAGTCATGGCGTTCTTGTGTTGGACGAGGAAGCGAATGCGATCGCGGTGCTCCGAGTCGAGGAGGGTCAGTTCTTCGAAACATTGATCGGTCAGGGTCGGGTCTTGCACTGCGCACGAATTGATGATCGGCGTGAGTAGGCCAACATGGGGTGGATGCATGCGGTTAGGGAACGTGCTCACTTTCTTCACTCGCTCGCACAAGCTCTTCTATCCGCTGATGCCCGATCTCAGCATCATGAGCACAGGCATCCAAATCTTCCATGTCTCGACTGAAACAACAATAAGAGGTCAGTGAAGATGGCGAGAGAGAAGTGTCTACGAATAAGTCGACTAACCTTGTCGCATCAAACTCGGTCTGCACAATAGCTGTTTTGGCCAATACATCATCAACGCTCGCCTGCATGGATTGCGTTCTTGAAACCAGATCATCTGGAAGGACGCAAACCTCCTCTGTCAGCATCGTAGCCAAAGCTGCGCGTGGGGTCACCCCTTCTTTGCAAGAGACTCTTACCGAGCACCCTCTTACACCCTTCCTTGACCGCACCCATCTTATCCCGACTAACGTAATCGCCCAAATATCTCTCTTGAGCAGTCGAATTGACCGAACTACCCCCCATGCCTGAACCCCTCTTGCCCAATAAAGCCGAAACGACCCCCACCTTGCCAATCGCAATCATTGAGTCCTCCCAGCTCTCCAAGAGACCTTGCCAGGTCTGCAAGTTGGGTTGGGTCGAATCGAGGTAGACTTGGAGGGAGGCGTGGGTACCGGTGTTGACGCGATGGAGGTTGGAGAGGGCGAGGTGGAGTGACGAGTGTTGTAGTGCGATCGAGTGAATGAGCGAATGCACCGAATCGAGATGGTGTAGTGAGAGCCCGATGTGGGAATGCAATGGGTCCTGGGCTGTCGAGGCAACAATGTAGAGCAGCTCGCATCGATTGGGAGCGTTCCTTCTAGAAGCAAACTCTACCGAGGAACTCACGTTCCAAAGGTGCCTCCGTGAGCACCTGTTGTTCGGTGATGGCCAAACGATTCGCGACCACCTCCGGATCGGCATCCAAATGTTCCCTATCGAACACATAGATCCTCTTCTCCTCCGCACCCCTCGATCTCGACGCCGTAGTCGAACCTCGCAGATGACTCGACCGCGAGACCGAAGCGGATACCGACCGCGAGACCGAAGCGGATACCGAATTGGTTTCTCTCCAACGTGAGGACGATGACTCGAGAACGGCTGAAGTGGAGGGGGATCCGGCTAGGAGTGCGAGGTGGGGTACGGTCTCGTCGCGCAGTTGGGCGCCTTCTTCGTTCATGCAGATCAAGTGGTCCGGTTCGATCGAGAGCAGGTTCGAAAGGACGTTGTACCGTAACTCATCGAGGCTGGGTGCCATGTGAAGGAGATGCCAGGAGTCAGCTGAGGTAGGTAAGTGTGGTCTGGTCTGGAGAGGAAGGTCTACGACTGACGTGGTGATGCGGTGCAGGTCATGTTTGTACAAGGGGAATGCAGCTCCATCCGAGGCACGTACGACAACGAGCCCCATCGTTTCCCAAGTCGTCACGGTGACGCACGGCTCCTCGAGCACTGAGCACGCCCTGAAGGCCTGAAGGACGGGCACCACTTGCGACGCTGTGGCACACGACAGCCCTCGTGGTCGGCGAGCAATACGGAGGGGTGGTGTAGCAGAGGTACCGAGCACACCCTTAGGCAGCAGTCCGTGCGGTTCTGCTGCGAGTGAACGCTGATCGGGTGCACCGCCGTGCGACTATTCAGGATGCCCGAACGTGCCCGAACGTGCCCGTTCGTGGGGTAAAGCCATGAGGAGCGCCACCCGAGGCGTGACTTGGTTCAGCGCGCCGGCGGCCGATCGCTCAATTCAGACCGACGACTGACGTACGTCGGGTCATTCAAAGCCCAAGCGAAATACTTTCACTGATTGGGACTACCACTCGTGTCCCCAGCCTTCATTGGGCTACACTAAGCCTGTCTGCCTCAGCTCGCACGAGTGGTACGACCACCTCCCGAGTCGAGCAAAGCAAAACTTTCACCACCCGTAGCATTAATTCTCGCCGAGCCTACTCTGCTATGCTGTGGGCACACAGCGTGTCCCTTTCACCAGAACATTCTTCAGACCTTGTTCGGATCGCATTGCATCTCCCATCCCTCTATATCGGCGCCGTTTCCGCGGGTATCCGAACTGCGGCCTTTTCCGACTTGGCTGTCGTCGGCTCGAGTGGTCGTTCGGCCAAGGCCCTGCGATCGGCTCGTAACGTCTTGTGCGCTTGCATAACCTGGAGGTAAATCGCCCCTAGTATCAGTATCTCCCGCCCGCCAGTCTCCCCCAAAAGCGCAGTACTCACCATCTGCCTCAACTCGAGACCCTTCTTGCCCAATCGCTCTTGTTTCATCCTAAAAAGATACTGATCCAAACCGCCACAGTTGTCCATAGTCCTCAACGCACCGGTGGTGACCCTTAACTTGAGGAACGCTTTCAACGATTCAGAGTAGATGCGTTTGGTTTGTACGTTCGGTAACCACCTTCGTCGGGTTTTGGACGAGAACGTTTCACCGATCTGGGAACCGGATTGTAGAGAACGGCCGTCGTAGAGACCGGTTTGGAAACGTTTAGGAAGCCACGAGGAGCGGGATGTACCACGGAGGAGGGGGAGAGTAGGGAACATGGTTGTGCGGGTGTGCGATGCGAAGAGCGCACAACTCGAGTTGCGGTGTACTGGGAGTAGGTGCCTTGATGAAAAGAGAGATGCAACTTGGCAACTTGGGTGCTGTGATAACGTTGGAGGCGATGCGTAGTGTTAGCGAGGTAGATTGTGGTGGGTAGTCGGGAAAGAAGCGCGTGGGGAAAGAAGCGCTTTACCGCTCAAGCTCAGGCCGACATCGCGCGCCATTCGCCGGCGCCGGCTCTGCCTTGCTCTTACACCATCTACCACCCGCACAAGATGATTCCTACCGCAGCACGACTCGTAAGTCTCAGCCTTATTGAGTGTCCGCCTGTACTCCCTACTGACCCACACCCACATTCACACCCCCTGTCCCTGCTGCAGGGCGGCGGAGCACGCTACGCCTACCCCAAGGAGGTCTGGTCCCCCGCAGGTAAGAGCGACATCATCTCTACCCTCCAAATTTCGACACCTATTTTTACCTTCTTCTTGATTCTCTTTTCCTAGGTGGTTGGTGGACCCGCCCCGCGAACTGGAAGTCGTCGACCGCGATCGTCGGATTGGCTGTGTCCCTCACGACGTACGGTATTTGGGCTTATTCAGCTGGGCGAGAGGTGAGTGCATTGATTGAGAGAGAGAGAGAGGAACGGAATGGAATTGGGATGGTATGCCGAACGACAAGGGAGGTAATTGGCGTCGCACGTACGGCTGGCGATGGGAGGACAGGCGGGCGTGGAGGGTGGCACGGGAATGGTACAAGGCATTGTCGGGTATTCATGACTCACTCTGCGTCGTCTTGGACAGGTACGACACAACGCGCCGACACGAGAGATCCCTTCGATGCTGGTCAGTCTGGCCCCTGAAGATTGTCGACGTCTCCTATCCCATCAGGCGACTCGCCACCGCACCCACCTCGATACTAATCGATTCCCTTTCCCCGATATGCTGACAGTGGTCAAATCAAGCCGCCAAGATGGGTGTCAGGGACGAGAGCTCGTTGGCCGGTCAAGGCGGATCGCATGATCATTAGTAGTAGCCGTCTCGTTGAGGGCTATCGAGTGTGGGTTTGTGCAATGTATGACAAAGTAGAGATGGTTTTAGTTTGGTTTATGAAAGCGAAAGGAGATGGGCTTTGGGGGGGATGAAGCTGCACATCAAGGCGCAGTGGTGCGACCCAGCCAATGTGATGAGAACTGCTGCGACCTGGCTGCTGAGAAGAGGATGATCACCTTACCTATCCAGGCTCGTGCAGTAGTATCGAATGTGCACAGCCCAAGTCGCAGGTGGTGGCGACCTGACCGTCGGGATTTGTCAGTATCCGGCGCCGAGATCCGAGGCAAGGTCCGAGCGCGTCATTCAAGCCGTGCCATTCCCAATCCACGTCCTTTTTGCTCCCCCTTTCCCTCTCGCTTCTTGGCAACCCGAGGCGCACTTCAGCCATCCCTCCCCCATCACCCAGCTCTGTAGCATTGATCCTCGACCTCCTCGGGTGTGCATCCCCTGGTTGTGCCACCTGAACGTCCGCGCTCGCTTCGTTCAACCACTCTGTCGTTCGTCATCGTCTCGGAGGACTCGTTCGTTCCCCTATTACTGGCCTGAGCCGCAGGGAGAGGGGCACTCAATTTCCAACCTCGGCGAGAAGAGACCCCCGTGCACAACGATGTCAAAATGCCACCCATCGTCTTCTCAACAAGCCCACGGCGGTCCATCATCCACCACAGCATGGGATCCGACGTCATCCCCCTCCCCTGGCCAGGGCCCAGTCGTCGAGAAGAAGAAACGTACTCGCATCATCGGAATCAGGGAGCACATGCGCAACCTCGAGGAGAAGAGATTGCAGCAGACCGGTCCGGATAGTTGGTTGACGAGGAAGGTGAGCATCGCGCTTCTCCCTACACTCGTGACGCGAGAGCTCGGCATTGACCACGAGCTTCTATTCACGTGACTCCCCTCCCCCCGGTTCTCAACTCGATCTCGGGTCTAGTTCGCCGTCGGTCTCGTCGTCGGCATGTTTGGGTATTCTTACTATGTCTACGTCGTCAGGCTGTGCATCAAGATGGTCCGACTCGATCGGGATCGACAAGGCGGTCGAGCGCAGGGAGGTGCGTGTCGATCGCGATCTTTTTGATCCCGCTACCTTGTCACCGAGGGCTGATCTCGAACAACGTTGATTCAATGCGCAGTCATCTATTTGGTGCTGTACCACTTTTTATTCCTCATGTTCGTATGGTGTTATATGCGCATCATCAACACCGGACCGGGATTCGCAAGAGACGTCAGTGGCATGGGTCCCCGATTCGAATAAAAGGAGCGAAGACTGACACGTTGTAACTCCCACAGTACGTCCCTCAAACGGAACCACCACAGGAGGAAGAAGAACTGGTCCAAGTGGAAGGGTACAGGTTCGAGAACTTGCGACGAAGCGTAAATGAACCACCACCGAGAACAAGTGTCGATGTGAATGGACCCGGAGCCGACACCATTGACTTGGAGCAAGGAATCGTTGCACGGCCTGAGGCGGCGCCAGCATCTGTTGAGCGTGATGATGAAGCGAATGAGGACCCTACACTGGGAGCACTCGGTCCAGCTGCTGCATCACTCGCTGCGGCCGCCACTTTGGAAGACCTCGAACGAACCCCCTCTGAACCCAAAACCTCCACCTCGACCATCGGCGACAGCATGACCGCGATCGGGACCCAACCCGACTCGAACCCGTCTTCAACCACTTTCTCCACCACGCAGCCGATTGCCACTTCCTCCTACCCACCTCAACCGCACACCCAGCCTTTCGCTCCCACACGAACGTCGCACGAAACTACTTCGCGATCTTACCTCGACTTTCCCGAACCGGCAAAGGATTACAAACCCGCCCCACCCAAAGTCATCTTGGAACGAACGCCACCGACGGTGCCTGTTTTAACCGAACAGTATCGGTATGATTCGAGGGAGGGGTATTTGAGACCTTTTAGGTCACATAGGTGCAAGCATTGCGCGGCGGTCGTACTAAGTGAGTTGTCACGACAGATGGGAAGAGGGGTTCTGGACATCAACGAATTTTGCGACTGACGAGCTCGCCTTCCATCTTTCTATAGAAATGGTGAGACAAGACCTGACGTGTGACTCTGCGACGGCTTGGAACGTATTCGGAATGCCGTGCTGACCCATCCTCATGCCATAGGACCACCATTGCCCTTGGGTTGGGACCTGTGTCGGTGCGCGTAATTACAAATACTGTACGCCTTGCAATATCTCCCCATCCGGAAGAATTCCCGAACTGAATTCTTGATACACTCTCTCAGTCTACAACTTTCTCCAATGGTCGACTCTCTACACTTTTTACGTCTTCCTCACCCTCCTAATCGGGATCGCCACCCCTTCGAACGCCTCGATCGATGCGCAACAAATCGTCATCCTCTGCCTCTCCGGCCTCTTCGCCTTCTTCGTCAGCTCCCTTCTGTTCATGCATACCCAATTGATCTTGTTGAACTTAACGACGATCGAACAAATGGGATTGGAGAGGATTAAATCGATAGAGAATAGGAGGTTGACTAGGCAGTTTGGGACTTTTGGGTTCAAGGGGATGAGGAAGGTACGGAAGGAATGGGATCGGGAGTGGGGGAGGTTAGGGAAAGAGGGTAATTTGTGGTGGTTGGGAAGTAGGGACAAGAATTGGAAGATGGTCATGGGAAAGGGGAGGTGGGGTTGGTTTTGTGAGTGTTGGGAGGAACTTTCGGTGTTTTTGACGAGAGTACTAAAGCACGTTGATCGCGTCGGCGTGGACAGTGCCCATCCCAGCTACACCCAAAATGGACGACGGTCTGAGCTATGTCCCGAATCCGAGGTTCTCGAAGGAAGGCATTTGGATGAAGAGGGATCAATGGCCCCAGGAGCTTCAATGAACACAAAACACACCCGGCTCTCCATCGTATCCATCACCCACCATTCACTCTCACTTTTCTTTCAGGCGAAATGTAGCTTGAAACCGATCGCGAACAGATCAGCCAACCTCGTCTGGAACGGCAACATCCGTGTCGCCGTCCCCCCTTCCGCACGCTACACCTCGTGGCGCTCGCGCGTTCCCCTCGAACACTTATCGAGGCGCTGCGTGCAAGGACGAGCCTCGAATATTTTAATACTCACGGGAAATAGCCTGGCGTCAAGGAGCAATTTGCCTCACGCGGCGGGCCTCGGGCTGGAGCTGACCGTCGTGGACGATCGCGACTGTGGCCACATTTTTACCGCCCTTCGATGACATACACCCAATTTTAATACTGTTGAAGCTTGTAGAGTTCAGTGAACTGCCGCGGCGCGCGCTAGCAAAGTAGATTGCATGTAATGCGATGTATTTTTTGATACCTTCATCGGTAACATAAGAGCGGACCTTTATAATGGTAACAACAAAGACTTGGGCGCTAGGCCCGGCCAGGAATCCGAAAAATAGTGTCTAGTGTAAATGCAAACCAATCGGGGTTTTCTCCTTCTTCTTTCTAGCCGACCGGTCGAGGAGGAGGCGTCGGGGCCGGCCCGCGCTCGACGACGATATTCCTCTTGACCATTCGTGCACCGCCCGTGCAAGGTCTCGAAGGTACCGTCGCCGATACACCCTGCCACGGATCGGGATAGGTGCACCCGGCGATTTCGGTCATGAAGCCTTTGGCATCGCCTGTGTTGTGCCACCCGTTGCCGGGGTTCGTGACGGCCGAGTATCCGTTTGGGTAACTCGTCGGCGTCGCGACGGGCATAGTCACGACCGGTGCCGTCGGGGTGTACTGCGGTAAGTTGGCCGTGTTCAACGTACCGAGCGAGACCGGCGGCCACCTCGTGTAACTGCGACTCATCGCCTCATTTTGCTGCGTCCCGGCTCCACTCCCTCCCGTCATCCACGGGGCGAGCGTCGGTGCCGGGTTCGAACCCAACGCGACGGTGAAGCCGTTGTTGCGAACGAGTGACTGGCAAGCGCCAACGACCTCGCGCGGGTTGGGCGGAATCCACCCGTTCTCGAACCCGAGTTGGTAGTTCCACATCGGGTTGGCGATGCGGCCGAGCGTGTTGGAGTAACCCGTCTTCCACGTCCAGAAGAACCAATGGCGGAAAGCGTCCATATGACCCGTTGCGACGAGTCGGAACCCATCCTTGATCGTTTGGTTCCACCTCGTGTAGTCCTGCCGGTGGTAGAAAAGCGGGAGCCAGGGTTAGTCAGTTTGCGACTCCGTGCGCAGTCAAGTTTACCTCTCCCCACCGATGAGGGAAAAGACGACTCACGTTCCACACATCGCAGCTCCCGACGCCGGCGAAACGGGGCGTCATCGCTTCCGTGTTGGGGAGATAGTATGTGCCGTTATACCGGTTGCCGTTCCCGACGTTGTTGAGCCATTTGCCGCAGTCGTTGATCGCGAGACTCCATTCGCCCGCGATCGCGAGTCCGAACTGTTGCGTCGTCACGTTCATCTTGTCGGCCCAGTACATGCACGGCTTAGCGGCTTGGTACGTCATGCCGTCGTTGTTGGGTTCCGAAAAGCACAGGTACGGGTGCGTGTCAAGCGAGACGCGGTCCGATCCGGGCATCCACCCCATCCACCCACCGTCGCGAGTCGAGTTGAGGTTCATGAAGCCGTCGTGGAAGGAGATGAAGGGACCTTTGCCCGTGCCGTAGCCCGTGATTTGACGCATCATTGAATACGTTTCCCAATAACTGTGCGAGTCGAAAGGAATGGAAGCAGGGAAAGTCAGCTCGAGTGAGCCACCACGTGCTAGCGCAAGAGTCCGACGGTAACATACAAGTGACGCAGCGACTCGACGTCGATCGCCAACAGGCCAAGGGGCTCGTTGAGCACGCTAAACATCGGTACGACGTTACTGTACTGGGGCTGGCTGATGAACTCGGTCAGGGTGCGGATACAGTCGAGCGTGCGCTGCGCATTCGCGATCCCCATCACGCCGTTCAAGAAATTCACGGTCCCCTGGCGACCCGAATGGTTGTAGCCGTTCTGCGAGCCGGGGACGGCGTGGAGATCGAGGTTGAGGCGCAGACCGTACTTGCGCGCCCAGCCGATGGCCTTGAGGAAGTACGTCCACCCGACATTTGCGAGGAACGGCTCGCCCTCCCACGCCTCGACGAGCCACCACGCGATCGGGATGCGCACCCAATTCAGGCCCGCACTCGCGATCTCGGCAAAGTCCTGCTCGGTGATGAAAGTCTCGTAGTGGTTCGTCATGACCGAGGTCAGGCTCGTGCCAAGCGCCTCGGACAAGGTCCACTCGTCGATCGCGCGGTTCGTCGCCGTGCGCGAGTCGCTCGCGGCGTTGAAGGGTTCGTACAGCGCAGGGACAATGAAAGGTTCGGTCACGAGCCAACCTCCGAGATTGACGCCGTTGATGAGCGTCGTCGAATAGTCCCACGGCTCGTTCAGCGGCGGGACATCGTCCTGCGCGCGCGCCGAGTCGTTGAACGGGATCGACACCCAAAAGCCGCCAAAGCTGTTGTTGTACACGAACGGCGATCCGCTCTCCGTGTAGACGATCGACCCATCACCTCCGAACGGTGCTGTACGCCAGTCCGCCGACCCGTTTGCACCCGTTGGGATTCCCTGGAATGCCGTCGTCGTCGGCGTCGCCGAGGTCGTGAGAGGTGCAGCGGCCGAAGAAGGCGCGGCCGAACCTAGCGTCGTCGGTGCTGCTGACGACGAGCCATCGGCGGCCAAGGCATTGTTGGCTTTGCGTTCATTGTTGCGCGTCACGAGCGCTGTCGGGATCGCAACGGCGACGGCGATGAGGAGCAAGACGACGAGCACGGCGAGCAGCAAGAATTTGCGCCCGCGACTCGACAGAGTGGCCCAAAATCCAGTCGTGCCCTTCTTGACGAGTGTGCGACCGCCGGCAACGTTCGCAGTCCCTCGCCGCCCTGCACTCGCCTTGTCGCCCATCTCGTGATCCTCGTACTTTTCGTATACTCCGAGTACGCTCCCCGAGCGAGGATTCAGACCCAGCTGCGACTGGCCGTCGACACCGAGCGAATACGTCGACGCCGCGGGGCCGTCATAGCGCGCGTACGAGCCGCCGTGATGATCACTATACGATGCGACGCTGTGGCTGCGCGTAGGAGGGCTAGTGGGCACGTCGTCGTGGACGTGCGATGGTGAGCCGAGCGCGGGGTCCATCTCCTCCATCATGATCGAGTCGTAAGGGGTCGAGTACGCCGCGTAGGCGAGGTTCGAGTCGTGGTTCGTCGGCACCGCGGCGTACAGGTCCGCCGAGGTCGGCTGCGGACCATCCATCATCGAGTGTCCACCACCGGCCATCATATCTTCGGTGCCTTGTCCTCGATGAGGTGGGTAGGACGACATTACTCAAAGAGCAGCTGAACGCCGAAAAAGGAGGGACCCGAGAGGAGGAGCAAGGCGAAGAGTCAGCATTTGCGAGCGCGGCAGTGGCCTGGCAATCTCGGAAGGCCTCGGGGCCACCGCCGTGTTCAACGAAAGTCGTCGATCCCGGCGGATGGCCGCAGAGGATCGTTAATCTGATCGACCAATGGTGGTGTGTGGTGCAGGAGGCATTGATTGGCCTGTGGGTTCACTCTCGTTCGTGCAGGATACCACCGCACCGGACTCCGCAAACGCGCTCGCCGTCAAAGCTTATTCGGCCCCGGTCGAGGCATGGAGTCTCAGCCAAGCACGAGCTCGATTCTCGCATACAGGCGAGTCGCGACGGTCGACGAGGGCGGGTAGAGGAGACGCTTCGGTGCGAGTAGCGCTTACTCACAATGTTGTACTGCTCGGATGTCCGTCTTGCCTTGGAGATGTGACGGAAGCGAAAGCCACTGCGGCGGTTCAATTGACGCCCGAGACAGACCAAGGCAAAGCGGTGCGCTTGGCATTTCGGATAGGCCGGCCAAGCGCTTCGATCGACGGTCGTCGGAGATACGAACCGTTGCAGTGTACTTCGTCCGAGTGATGCAGCAATAGGTGGAAGAGTAAGAAATCAACAAACGGCGAATTTGCGAAGAACCAGTAGAACGCAAAGAAGGAAGGTGTGCTCGCAATGTGTGGTCCGAAACGTAAGCTATCGGTGTTGTTGTTTGTGCTGCCGGAGCCCGCCGTGGGCATCGCACTCGATTTCGAGAGCTCCCGGAACCGACGCGCCAGTTCAACCCTGAATTTACACATAACAACATTGACGTGCATCTGGTAAGGAGTGAGGCTATGTTTTTTTGCCAAGAGTGGACCCTGACCCTTGGAAATGTGAGACAAGCTTGGGTTTTCTTCCTTTACCGCATTGCGATTTTCGCCCTTGCATCGAGCGACTTCATTGGCGCCAACGCACCAATGGGTCACCCAAGCGCCACAAGTGCGCGCGGGCGGACGCCAGCCAAGACCATCGCTCTCCTTGGCGATGCGCTTGCTGGCTTGTCGAGGGGAGGAATCATTGCGAAGCTTCATTTCTCTCAAAGGTGTAACGTTGGCTCAAAACGTGCCGTGTTCCCATCAGGACCCTTTTTTTTTTTTTTTGTTTGCGTGCGGTTTTCATGTATCAGTGGGTATTATTTAGTTAAGTAGATGCTACTGGCCCGCACGCAATTCTTTAAGCAACCAAGACACCAACTCGTCGCGCTTGACCAAGACGCCGAGCCCCTGCGCCTCCTCCTTGCCCAACTGGGGCTTGATCCTGATCTCGCCCCTTTCCATCTCGTCCGGTGCGACGATGACGGCGAACGGGATCCGCTCTTTGTCGACATATTCGAACTGCGCCGGTCGCTTCGGTTTCTTCTTGTACATGAACTCGGCCTTGATTCCGGCGTCCCACAGGTCCTTGCAGACCTTCATCCGTTCCTCCAAGAGACCGTCGCCGAGCGACATCACGTAGACCTCGGTGTTTTTGCCCCGCTTGGACTCTTGTCCTTTGGCGAGCAGAAGGGAGAATAATCGTTCGACACCAAACGAGATGCCGACGCAAGGAATAGCACCCGAGGCTCCACCTCCGGAGAACATGCCGACGAGTTCGTCGTAGCGGCCACCGGCCGCGATCGAGCCTACACCGACCATCGACTCGTCGAGTTCGGGCTCGCCGTCGGCGCCGATCGTAGCAGCGGCCTTGGGCTTGGGTGTTGGTCCAGCACTTGCCGCGGAGGAAGGGTCAGTTGAGGGGAGAGCAGCGGTCGAGGAAGGGGGTGGTGGTGCCGAACCCTCGGTGACGGCCTCGTAGATGATGCCCGTGTAGTAGTCGAGACCGCGAGCGAGAGACAGATCGAACGACATCTATCACCAGCGAGGGTATGCGTCAGCTGGCTATCACTTGAAGAAAATTCCGTTTCGTGAAGACTCACCCTGTCGGTCACACCGAAAATGTCCAGGTACTTGAAAAGCAAACCCATCTCCTCGATACCCTCTTTCGCGCTCTTGTTCTTCGGCAGGTGCGCATCCGCGAGCAGGCGGTCGACCAACTCTTTCCCGCCCTTAAGCTTAACGTATTCGCCAATTTTGTCCGCGACCTGCGGGTCCAAACCCTTTTCCTCGGTCATTTCCCGCTTGACCTCGCTCCAAGGGGATTTGTCGAGCTTGTCGACGGCCGACGAGATGGTGCGCGTCTTGTCCAGCGGGACACCGCAGACGGCGAACAGACCGTCCAAAATTTTGCGGTGGTTGACCTGCCATGAATAAAGGTGGCCCAAGTCAAAAAAGCGCCTGGGTCCCCACCCTGAAGATCTTTCCTACCTTGATGGTGTATTCGCCGATTTCGAGAGCGTCCAGGACCTGGCAGGCGATGGTCAAGATCTCGGCATCGGGCAACATCTTGTCATAGTTGGCCCCGGCGATATCAAAGTCCTGTTATAAAGACACCCATAGATCAGCAAACTTTACACGGTAGCTTCCATCAGGTCACCCAAGAGCATGACACTCACACATTGGTAGAATTCCCTCATGCGACCTTTGGACATGGCCGGTTGGTCTCGACGATAGACCTTGGCGATGTGGTAGCGCTTGATCTGCGGGTACTTTGCGCCGTTCATGGCCAGGAAGCGGGCAAAGGGGACCTGCATGGCATCGTAGGTAGTGTAAATGAGTACCGTGTATGTACGGAAGTCGGGAATCAGAAGGATGGCAACCCACGGTCAAATCGTATCGGAGCGAGCACAATTCGCCGCCCTGATCCTGCAGATCGTAGATCAACTTGCTGTCCTCGCCGTACTTGCCCGACAGGATCTCTTTGAGTTCAAAGACGGGGGTGTCGATCGTGACTCCACCGTGGAGCTCAAAGACGTCGGTGATCTTCTTGAAAATTTGTTGGCGCAGGATCATGTCGGCCGGCTGCCAGTCTTTGGTGCCCTGCGAAGTGGGACATTCCAGCGAGATGAGCCAGAAGTTTTGACACCACGAATAAATGCTACTCCAGCCTCACCTTGGGTGTCTTGAGGGTAAACTTCTTGGCCTTGCCTGCAGCACCTTTGGCCGCTTTGGCCGCTGCCTCGACCGCGGCGGGCGAGTTGGGGTTGATCTTGACGAGCTCATCCTTGAGCAACTTGAGCTTGGCCAGTTCCTGTTCGATCTGGGCCACGTTGGCCTTGTCTTTTTTCAGCTGGCGTACGACATCGCCCTGGGCCTTGATGCGGTCGTTGAGCTCGTTCGAGTGGGTCGTCGGGGTCGATGACGATGAGGGCGCGGACATGGTGAGCTTGGCACGGGGGAGGGCACTGGGTATAGTTCGAAGTAGGGGTCTGGATCGGGTCAAGGAATGCAGTAACTGCAATCGCATGCGCTTGTTGGTGGTTGTCTGCGGCTGCGAGCTGAGTGACGACGAGCAAAAGACAGAAGACAGAGCGCGCCTCGGCCCCGAATCACGCCGAGTCAAAAGCCCGGTGGCATAGGGTGGCATAATGGGGCTAATTGGCACTAATCGTCGCTAATTACCGTGGCTTCAGGTCGCTTCCGGGATTAATGACCCATTTTTGACACCTCGAATCAACGCAATCGCTCCTCTCGCTCTGTCGTGACCCCCGTCGACACCGCCGCCTGGCATGGCCAACTACAACTACCAGCATCACCATGCCGAGGAGCAGCAGCCTCACGGCTACGGTGGTCCCAGCACCGACGTGGACGCGCACCTGTTCCAGCTCGTGTCGTCATCGGCCCTACGTGGCCTGCTCGACAAGATCGTCGGCCCGAAAACACTCATCCTCGAGCCTTCTCTAGCCGGTCCACTGGGGTTGATCACGCAGGTGTCGTCGCTCAAGAACGACCATGGCGTCAGTCGCATGTTCTGGTTGGAACCGGGCGCGCTGGGTGGGGCCGCGTCAGGGGCGAGCGGGAGCGGAGGTGGGGGCATTGAGCGCAACATCGTGTATCTGTGTCGACCTCAGTTGAGGTGGATCAAGATCATTGCAGGTAAGCACTTTTCCTTGTTCATTGGATCTTGTCCTCTCCCTCGGAACAAATTAGCCGGGCTTTGCACCTGTCCCCTCTTTCTCCTCGGGGGAGGGGACGTTTCCTCGTTGCAAGCTTGGTCAGTAAGATTCCACACATCGATGTTCCATAATTATGCTCGATGTTGGGCGACCCTTTGCCGGTGAGGATGGCGCAAGTACCATCCGTCACTCTGGACACGCAGAGGGACTCCATCATCATCCGGAAACACCATCTACCCCACGTGTGGGGCTCAACAAAATTATTACCGGTCCAACTGATCTCTCTTTGCTTGTGATGCTGCTCCTCACCTTACGTCCACCAAAGACCAAATCAAGGCGACCTCATCGTCAAATTCGTCGTCGTACTCGTACCATCTCCTCGTCGTACCTCGCTTGACCGCCCCCTGTCAGGCCCTGCTCTCGGACCTCGGCGTGTTCGGCTCGCTCGACATCCACGAGTTCCAGCTCGGGCTCATCACGCTCGAGTCGGACCTGCTCTCGTTGGAGATGGAGGACTCGTACAAGCGGTTGGAGCTCGACCAGGATGGCGCCGTCATTTGGGACATGGCCAAAGGTTTGATGGTTCTGCAGCGCGCTCTTGGCGATGTGCCGCGGATCATCGGCAAGGGGGAAGCGGCGAATGTGAGTCGTATTGTACATCCAGCCTCGTCGAGAATTCGTCAAGTTGATGACGTTTGACTCTTGGCAATCAGAAACTCGTCGACTTGTTGCAACGATTACGGAGAGAGGCGCCTTCGTCGACCGCGGGTGCACCACCTTTGGCCGCGACGAACGCCTCGATCGACTCGATGGTCATCCTCGATCGATCCGTCGACCTCGTCACGCCCATGTGCACGCAACTGACCTACGAGGGCCTGATTGACGAGATAATTGGCATCAAGAACTGTGCGTACCAAATCACGCCGTAATGTTTCGTCCGGTGCTGATGCACGCGATCGGCGCTCGTACAGCCCACGTCGATGTCGACCCTTCGTTGTTGAACCCGGCCCCGGCTTCGGGACCTTCGACTTCGCCCTCGCAACCTTCCATCTCGCAAGCCGCGCCCCCGAAACCCAAAAAGCACCTCCTCTCGTCGACCTCGGACCCTTTGTTCCCTACCCTGCGCGACGCGAATTTCGCCATCATCGGTTCGCACCTCAACCGCATCGCCCGGCGCCTCAATGACGATTACGATAAGCGGCATCAGGCGCGCACACCGGCCGAGTTACGGCTATTCGTCGGCCAACTGGGGGGTCTACAGAATGAGCACCAAAGTCTGAGGTTGCACACGGCGTTAACGGAGAAAATTATGACCGTCACGGGAGGGGACGAGTTTAATACCTGTCTCGAGGTGCAGCAGAGTCAGTCTCGAGTTATTTTAGGTGCGGAATAGGAATGATCCTGACCCCACTCTTTTCCGATCAGACACCATCGCCGGGGTCGATCTGGCGACGCAGGAAACGACGATTCGCGAGCTGATCAACCAAGAAGTACCGCTCTACACCGTACTGCGGCTCTTATGCCTCTACTCGCTCGTTTCGGGCGGGCTGAAGCAAAAAGTGCTCGAGGAGTTCAAGAAGGAGATACTGCAGGTGCGTGCACAATCCGGTACCGGAGCTTAGTGGCCTGAAACTGAGTCTTTACGTACCTACAGACCTACGGCTACCAACATCTCACCCTCTTGACCCACCTCACGAGCCTCTCCCTTCTCTCCCGACCCCCTGCCTCCTTGAGCAACCCCTCCAAATCTACCTTTGCGCTCTCCCGCAAACCACTTAAACTGATCGTCGACGACGTCGACGAATCTTCCCCCTCGGACATTTCCTACGTCTTTTCGGGTACGCACCTTTAAGTGTGAGGTTGGTACAATGTGCGATTGGGGCAGGGGGAGCGACCAAGCTTTCGACGGGTTCGTCGGCTTTGGCGGGTTTGACGAATGGTGCTTCGTCGTTGGGGAGGATGTCCGGTATCGGGGGAGCGAGTGCGAATGCGAATGCGAATGCGGGGAATGGTGGTGTGAATGGGTGGAAAGGGGTTGAAGAGGTCGTCAAGACTTTGAGAGGGGGTGAAATCTTTGATCGAGTCATGGGCGAAGCGAAGGGTAAAGCTTATGGGGAGAACGAAAGTGAGGCGGAGGCGGCGGCGATGATGAGGACCAAGACTACGGTCGTCGTGTATTTGGGCGGGATCACGTACGCCGAGGTCGCGGCTCTGAGGTTTGCTCAACGGGGAATGCGAGGTTAGTCGCCCTACGTGTTGGGTTTGTGATTCACGTGACTCATTGATATTTCGCATCATTCTCAGGTCGCAACCTCCTCATAGTGACGACCGAGATGATTCAGGGGACCCAACTGCTCAAAAGTCTCCAGCCCGGTCTCTTGTCTTCCTGAGTTTGGTCTCGCCAGGACCGGGTCATGTAGTCGATCAAAATATGTTGTAATAATTTCAGGTCATTCTGGAAATGATGACTTCTTGGTGAAGACTTTTCGCGCATATGTTGTTAGAGCGCCTTTTGTACCTTGCGATCCAATCGCTTCGCCGTTTTGGACTCAACACCGGCAGGTCGACCACGCACGCTGCGGTGGATCCCGTTGGCGAGGTAAAAGAGACCCAACAGAACGGGAATCATGGCGATATAAAAACTCGCGCGATGAAAGCGGGTCAACTCGCCTGTAAAATTTCCCCGGAGAAAGGATTTCATGAGTTGGTCTTTCCCTGCAACCGCGTTTTCCTCGCTCGACTCACTGAGGAATGGGTAAGGAAACCATTGGTTGTGGTAACTGGTGTACTCCATCCAGGTTGTGTAACCCATCGTCGCCACGGTCGAGATCAATAACGGGTTTGCTTTTTTGCTCATCGGCGGAGAAAAGACGAGGAAATCTATCCAGAGCAATAGCGCAGGGAAGGCGTGAATTGAGATGTCGAGGAACAAAGGAATCTTGAAGATCGCTCCCTTGGGGGTCAGCAGGGACGGGTCGTAGAACTGTTTGTATGTCCGAATCAGAGTGAGGGTAGGCACTTGGGCTCGGAGCAAAAACGAGTTGGGGGGGCAACCAACCTGCATGCCCCAATACAACAACGAGACGAGGCCTTCGACGGGAACGGCGACGATCATAAGGGTCGTCTTGAGTCGATCAAACACTGTAGTGTGGTATCAAAAGGGGCGTCGGGGAGTCAGCTCTTGCCATCCTTCTGCCCCGCCATGGAATGCGATGTACGAGATTGGGCCCTGACTCACATCGAACACTCGGAAGCACATCCTTGAGTACGGCCACGGCAAAGGTCAACCAACTGACCGCGAGCCTGTGGTAGGGAACAGAAACATCGAGGCAGGATTAATCGCGGGGTGGAACCGAAGACGACGACGTCATCGCTGTTCCAGCGTCAATGGCCGTGCCCGTCCCTCCCGAGCTGCTGTCCCTCTCGACTCTGTAAACTTACGAGAGCACGGTCAGAAAGTTCCACTGCCCACCAAACTGGCCGTCCATGTACTCCTTGACGGGCGACGGGGTCCACAACAATCTGAAGGCGTTCGACAGGATCGCGAGCCCGACGAGGTGCAGGCTGACCGACAGCGGTGTACGCGGCGTCGTCTCGGGAACCGACGACGAGTGCACGCTAGGTTTGTAGCGGTTGGAAAGATGTTTGGATGGCATCTTGTGAGGGTTTGGGATGGTGATGAGGTGGAGCGAGCGAAAGAGCGGAGCGCGAATCAGATCTTAGAGCAGCGCGAGCCGAGGAATTGCTTTCGGTCAGTTGCCCGATCTCCGCCGCTCACTCGATTTGTGGGCCTGCAGCAGGGGTCACTCGGAGTACTTTTGCAGTCTCGGGAGCCTTCTTTTCCACTTTTCCGCGTACAGGTCCACTCCCCGGGTTTTCATTCGCACTCTTCTGTTGACGAGTTGACATAAATACCAGGTTCGAGGGGTAAATTACTCAAAAGTCAAAAGTTTTTTTTTTTTTTTTGCAAAGTTCCTCGGTCCCTGTTCGTATTAAAACTGTCAGGGGCGCTTATCGCCCCACCCCCCCCCTGTGGGGGAAGTTGAAAACAGGTATTCACACTTTGCCTCTGTCCCAGATCAGACCCTTCCTCCCTCTTCCTATCCAACTTCCTAATTATGTTCACTTTGCGGGATTTCGATACCATAAGCCCTCCCTTTGATGGCAGCGCATCCTTTGACGCATTTTATTCAAGCTTCACCAGTGCACGAGTGCGGGGGAAAAGACGCGGCGGCGCACGTCGCAAGCCACCGGATTAAAGTAACACAGAGCCTGGCTACCCTAGATCTGCGTTGTTTTGGACTGTGTATCAATACTTTCGGACGAAATGAGGACATGGTCTGCCCCTTTGGGATCAATAAATGTGTCTTGAGGGGGCCGGAGGGGATCCCGCAGTCACGGTGGGGTGCGAGAAGCGTAAAGAGGTGACCATCATCCGTCAAAAAGCGTAGTCCTGTCGAGTACAGAATGACGGCCCCAAAGCGCTGGGATCTCGTCTTGACCCTCCGTGATTCAAATCCAACCTTGAAACAGCCCGTTGAACAGCTTTGATTTCTGTACACGCCGACTCAGTCCACCGGCCAGTCGCTTTGGCTCTGAACCTGCCCGGGTGTACCGGGAGTTTCGGCAACGCCATTCCAGCACCTCGAACGATCTCGTGAGTGAGAGAAGACATGGTAACATCAAGATCACAACCACCTGGTACAGAAGCCTGACTGATGGATCTTTGAGCGAGTGCAACGACGAGCAACTTAAAGGTCCCCCCTTAAGCGAGTCGCGCGCGCAAGTCTGCAATCGAGGTCGGCAACCAAGGCTGAGCCCCGTCCATCTGTCAAATCCTTGATCGGCCCAGCTATCGCACTCAGGAAAGATTAGGCCTCCAGCCGGTAGTATATTCCATGCACTCATTGACACGCCACGATAGACTCGACTGCATGTTATTCAACCTAGCTCGGACGAGCCTCGAGGGCCTGGAGGCGACCCAGCGGCCTGCAGCCTGGTCCAACCGATTGTTTGTCCATACACGAACGTGCAACAACTGCTACGCTTCGTATCGCAACGGAGTTTTTGGCCCCCAATTTTATCTGAAACACAAGATATCAAGGGAGTGGTTTTCTACCTCGGAGGCCAAAATCCGAGGTCGTCTGCCACGGTACTAGTAGTACTAGTTGGGGGCCCCCGGTTCACACCGGGACAGTGGCTCAAGCTTGTCACTTGCGTTCACCGCGCTGCCTCCTACATTCACCACGTCTCTTGTTTTAGCTCTGGACGCCCACTTGATACCGCCTCCAATCCAGTTACCTCCAATTCAAGTGGTGCAAAGTCGCGAGCGAGGGGGAAGTCACGCACCACTTGGCTGCTCGAGGACGGATTGGCAGAGAAAGAGGCACCTTGGGCGTTCGCGTCGATAATGAAGGTTTGGCGAACCATTGGCCGAGCCGATCGTGAGAGCATCCAGATTCTTTTTCTGATGGAAGGGACGCGCTACGGTGCACCGCGTCACCGTCTCCAGCTCGACCCCGCCAAAGCGCGTGCGGGCGAAGCCACTGTGAAGACGCCCAGAGTACAAACTCGATACGAAAGCACGGGCTCCACTCCAGGTACCGGTACCGCAAGGGGCTTAGTGATAGTGTTCAAGATGGTTCCTAACCGTAGTACAAGTGAGGTGGTGTGGTGAATCCCAGATCGGAGGAAAAGATCCAAGCTGAAACACAGGCCGCACTGCGTGAAAGACCCCGACTCGACGGTGGGAAAGACCCCGGATCGAGAGGGGCTCTGGGTCTCGGTTGCGATTGGGCGCGGGGCGGGCGCACGACTCGGACTTAAGTAACTTTTTCTAGCAAGATCCAACCTCAGTCACCATCGCAGGCCCATGAAGAACAGGTTTCTGCGCAGGTTCGTTCAGTCGAATATGTCCACAATGGGGAAGCTGTTTTGTCCCCAAGCTTAATCATTGTTGGGTTGGTGTAACGTGCTGGGAGGTCTAAGGTGTATGTGCAAGTGTTTGGGTCGAAGTCAAGGACGTCGAAGGGACGTCGTGTTGACAGGTGTGCATCATGAATGCTGACCTCTGGGGGGAAAGTTGAGGTGCGCATCTCTCTGTACGTAGTAGTCTTTGCCTGACTTTGAGACCCTATACTGACAGCGGCACGGTGCAGGCGCAGACAAACATGCGGATATCGAACGGGTGGGCCGACCCGAACTGTGCTCGAGACAACATGGCCTCGAGCTCGCGACACTTGAAGGGGTCGTCGTGGAAGCCCTGCAACGATACGGGACAAGTTTTCTCGAGAAATGGCTGCAGCATGCAGTATAGCTACGGACTCGAGTAAGTAACTTCATAAACTGTGCTCTTGGTGTGGGATTGTTCAGGAGCTAATGGGAAACTACCAAGCAGCAATTCCCTTCAACACGTCCTCTTTGAATGTCAACCCCCGAGTTGTTTTCTTCACCATCAGCTGGTGACACTGCATGCGTGAGTTGTGACTTGACATGGTTACATGGTTAGGCATGACGTTAACTGATATGTAAAACAGACATTGGACATCAGTGACACAGCGGAAGAATTTGTTGGAATCAACAATGATCCCGAAAAATGATCAACAAAAGAAGAGAAACGGCTGGACCAGGAATCGAACCTGGGTCAGTTCCATTAATTGGAAAAGCTTTGACCACTGAAGCTATCCGGCCCCTGGTATCAGTGCAAGGTCTACTAACACCTTCAATACTTCCCCTTAGACCTTTGCACTGGTGCCAGGCTATTGCAATGCATTGACTCTAAGTCCCAATTATCCCGAGGTCACCGGTTCGACCCCGGTTCGGGAGACCAAGGGGAAGTGTGAGGATCTATTATAGAACCTTTCTTATAAATCTTTCCAATGACGGTTCAATGGGACACTACTAAATGTGAGTCTTCACTGCCATTGCTACAGATGGACAACAGCAAGAATACTGATAGTTTTAACAGGCTCTGGTCGCGTGGAGTACGGCTCACCATCCCGTGGCAGATCCTCAACGGCTCGGTTCGGTGGAATGACCGTCGCGTTGGCAGGTGTGTGCCAATCTTTCAAAAGCAAAACGCAGGGCAGCATGACTAACTGACCGGTTGGACTGTAACATCACAGGGGATCCGAAGCAATGCCTTCCCGTTGACGAATCACTGTTCTTGATCGAGTGCCTTCAGAGTCTCAACATCCCCGGGATGGTGTTGCACGCTGCAAAATTCAAAGTGGGATGTCCCGTCATGCTCCTCGGAAACTTGGACTCCGCCGCGGGGCTGTGCAACGGCACAAGACTGTTGTCAACTCGGTCACACACACCCGTGCTCGAGGCTATCATTCTCACAGAAGATCATGCTGGATAGCCCGTTTTGTTGCCACGGATCACGCTGAAGACAGGGTCATCAGCTGAGCTTCCGTTCACTCTGCATCGGACGCAGTTTCCGAATCGGCTGGCAATGGCTATGACGTTCAACAAGTTGCAGGGGCAGTCACTCGCGCAAGTAAGAGTGTGTCTGGAGACGCCCGTCTTTTCTCACGGCCAGTTGTATGTCGCGTTGTCCCTGGCAGCAACTTATGTGGACCGTGTCAGAGTTCTGCTTCATCGGACTGAGAACGGAGAAGCGGATAATGTAATGAAATCAAGGCTGTGTACATTTGATTATCGTCGCGCGGTCCTCTCCCGACTTCAACCTCTAGGCTTCCATTACTGAACAGTATCGCAGCTGTTGCAGCAAAGTACATCGCATTGCAACGGGTCAACGATTACGGTCCGCCGCACCTGGTTGCTACCAAAAAAGAACAAGAGGGGGCAGATGGACACGTGGGTTGAGTCCCCGGGTCCGTCGGGGTGCACTGTGCATGTCGTACGACGAGCGCCGGACAAACTGTGCAAAAAAAAAGGCTTTGGGAGGCTTCAGTGATCTACCCAGGACTCGAACCTGGAATCTCTTGATGTACAGGTTAACGGGTCGTAGTCAAGCGCCTTAACCATTGGGCCAGCAGACCGGTAACTTGATACAGTGGTGGGTCGAGCATGTGCACCCAGAGTCAACCAAAAGAATGACTTCGAGGTCATTGGTCTTGGAGATGATCAGCAGCGGGAGGTGGGGGATGCAAAAGTGGGGGACGAGGATGGAGGGTGTTGGGAGGAGGAGGATCATCTTGGAGGAGAGGTTGAAGCTGAGGGCGGGAGGAGCTTGGGGGAGGAGAGGGCAGTAGAGGCTGGGTTCGACTTTCCCCCCACCACCACCACACACACACACCAAATTCTCGTGACATCATTTTCTCCTACTGTACACTAAATAGATCGCTTTCATCTTTCATTTGTTACGGGTTCACCGTTGCGGATCATGGACCATCTCGCGATTTGGCGTCGACTCGGTGTGGCTCGCGCTCTTCGGCTTCGGGGTTCTGAGTCAAGGGAGGGATCAGCGGACACAGGCAGAAAGTCGGCTTTGAGGGGCCAGGGACTGCCGATGGGGGAGGTTTTGAGGGACCTTCACCGCGTCTTGTTGTGACTGAGCAGAGACTTGGAGCGTCGAGGGTCGTGGTGGTTGCGCAGTCGTGCTCTTGTCTTCGTCTCGACCGAGTGGGAAGTGGCTGTGGGGTGGGCCTTCTGTCGTTAGTACATTTCTTTTCTTTCTTTTTCTCTTCATCTCTCTTTCTCTCTCTCATTAGTCTCCGGGGGGGAGCAACCGCTTGGCTAGGGCATTTGAATCCGAATCTCGGATTGGTGGACTTGGCTCGTTTCTCGCACTTTTGCGGGCGGTTTGTGTTATCATCGTAGTCTTCCATCTAGTTTTTCCGTAGGCCAAAACAGGGGAACAGGAACTGGGGGCAATATGATGAACGTTTTCTACAAAAAAAAAAAAAGTCATTCTGAAGGCGTGCAGGGATAGGGGTGGGGAGATGGCGAGGAGGCTGCATCGGGAGCGGACGGAACGGATGGAGTATTTGGTGGGGAGGGTGCAGGATCTGGAGGCGATACCGGAATGGGGGAGGCGGAAACGGCAGAATGGACAAGGACGTCCGAGGAACTCAAGCGGGCGGTCGAGGAGCGCGCGCGCCTACTCCGGATCCGAGCCCACGTACCCGAGATCGCCTCCGAGGAACGACTGTCGCGGCCGGTCCACGCCAAGCTCGCGGCGCGGAACTCGGACTCCAAGATCACAGCACTGCGCTTGAGCAACGGAGAGCTAACGCATGACATTGATGTCGCTCTTGACCACACGCAGGCGCATTTCCAGCGCCTCTACCACATCGAGCCTCGTGACCCGGACCGCGTCGACCGACTTCGGGACGATTTCCTCGCGCCGATCAGGGCGGCGCGGACTTGCGACGACCCGCGCTCGATCCTCTCTTTCTGCGCCGACTCTCGGAATCACAGAACGACTTACTCCAGCGACCAATCACCGAGGACGAGGTCGTGGCCGCGATCGGGACGACGCACCCGGGGCGATCGCCGGGACCGTCGGGCGTGCCCTACGAACTCTACCAGACCGCACCCAAGGCATGGGCCAAGGTGCTGACCAAGGCCTACAACGCGATGATAGAGCGAGGCTCACTCTCTCCCAAGCAGGGCCAAGGACTCGTGCGCCTCATCTTCAAGCGACACAAGAAGAATGCCGATCGCGCCGAACTTTCGTCGTACCGGCCGATCACCCTGGGCGAGTGCGATTACAAGATCTTTACCAAGGTCTATGTCGCCCGTTTGAACCAGATTCTACCCGATCTCCTCCCGCCGCAGCAGCACGGATTCGTCAAGGACCGCCGATCGGCTGACGCTGCACTACACCTTCGTCTCCTGATCGAGGAAGTTGGCGCGCGCAGGACCGAGTTCCCCGCGGCCGCACTCTTATCTCTTGACCAATCGTCCGCCTACGACCTCGTCGAGCATGACTGGATCTTTGCCATCTTTGACGCTCTGGGCGCTCCTGCCACCTTTCTTCGCGTGCTGAGGATGCTCTACTCGGGTGACTCGACCTCGGCCCGCTACATCATCAATGGGTTCTTGACGGTGCCGGTACGACTGACGTGTGGGCTCGGCCAAGGGGACCCGGCGTCGTCGTCGGTCTGGGACATCGTGTTTCAGCCGTTTCTGGATGCTCTACACCGTCGAAACATCGCGCTGAATCTCTCCATACCTGCACTTCATCCGTACCCACAGAGCCGCGCCATTACATCGCTTGCTTTTGCCGATGACGTTGTCGTCGCCGTCGCGAGCTTGGGGTCACTCAACTTGCTCGATGACCTGGCGCTCGACTGGAGGCATGCAACGAATGGCCGGCTCAACACGGACAAGACGGTCGTCCTACCGATCGGACGCCGCTGGGACCCGGGGCAACGCCCGCTCGTCGTCAAGGCCGCAGGCGAGTCGCTCGAGTGGATCGGCCTCCCCTTCGACCCGAGCGGCGACACCGAACTCGCCTACGCGAATCTCATCGAACGCCTCGAGGCGACGCTGGAAGGGGTTCAGCATCGCTGGCTCACACACCACACCCGTGCCTTTTACGTCAATCGGTACGCCATCCCCAAGATCCTGCACTTCCTTGCAGCCGACATCCCGCCGCCCGAAGTCGTCAAGAAGCTCGATGACATGCTCGTCGATTTCGTCCGTGGGGGCAAGGGCAGGACCAGCTACGGCAGAGATATCGTGTTCACAGCCAAGCTCAAGGGGGACTCGGGGTGATCAGGATGCAGGACGTCGTGGACGCGGTTGCGGCACGGATCTGGGACGTTCTTCTCGGCGGTTCGGGCGCGATCTGGCAAGGACTTGCGCGCGCGGCACTCCAGCGAGCTCAGTCCGACCTCGACCTGGCCACCGATCTCTGGCCACATCCATCCACTCCCATCCCCAGCGACCTCCATCCCCGATGGCGAGCAGCTTTGGGGGTTCCGAAACAGCAAGACGCGCAGGTCAACCCGAGGACCTTGACCACCGCGAACCTGCTCGCGCTTCCCACCTTGCTCGGCAGCCTCCACACCCCCATCAGAGGGAGACAGACCATCGACGCGGTTCATATACCTGACTACCTTCGTCTCCAGGGCTACCCGAAGGTGGCGGATCTTTACCGGCGCGAGTTGTATGCGGGTGGGGGGTTTCACCTTTGGACGCCGCCGGCGGATGTGCTCGGCGACAACAGCGAGTACGATCGACGCGGGCTCCCGCAGCGACTGGCAATCGCGGCCTGGTACCGGTTCACTGTCGATCGACACAAGAACACGCCCTTGGCGGTGGCGGTGGCGGCAGGACGGCTCAACGTGCCTCCCCGGATCGGCACCAGCGCACCACTCGAGGCGATTCTCCCCAAGCCCGTGGCCCGCTTCGCAATGGAGCAGCGCCTTCCGGACCCGGTGCTTCCACAGCAGGCGAGCCAGTACAAGCTGCTGAACATGGCTCGACCGTACACCATCCGTCGCATCCGCCGGGTCCTGAACGCGAAGGCCTTTACCAACACGCTCGGGCTCAAGGGACCACCGCAGCCGGACGACCTCAGGAGCTTTTGGAAGGCGGTCAACTCGAAGGCACTGACGGCGAGGGAGAGGGAAGTTTGGTTCAAGCTGATTCTCCGCTTCACCCCGACGCGCAAGCTGCAACACCAACAGAATCACGACACTTCTCCCGCGTGCCTCGTCTGCGAAGCGCCGGTGGACGACACCGACCACTACTTTTTCGACTGCGTTGACTCTGGGAACGTTTGGATCGCGGCAAGGAGCGTGCTCTGCGACGCACTGGGGCTCGACACGATCGACAACACGCATTACACGGCTGTTCAACGCATGTTCGGACTTCCGAAGCTCAAGGCCAGTCTACGCGATCAAGAAGGAGCGGGGAGGACGATCGAAATATTCACCGGGCTGGTCTTGGAGATGATCAGCAGCGGGAGGTGGGGGATGCAAAAGTGGGGGACGAGGATGGAGGGTGTTGGGAGGAGGAGGATCATCTTGGAGGAGAGGTTGAAGCTGAGGGCGGGAGGAGCTTGGGGGAGGAGAGGGCAGTAGAGGCTGGGTTCGACTTTCCCCCCACCACCACTACACACACACACACACCAAATTCTCGTGACATCATTTTCTCCTACTGTACACTAAATAGATCGCTTTCATCTTTCATTTGTTACAGGTTCATCGTTGCGGATCATGGACCATCTCGCGATTTGGCGTCGACTCGGTGTGGCTCGCGCTCTTCGGCTTCGGGGTTCTGAGTCAAGGGAGGGATCAGCGGACACAGGCAGAAAGTCGGCTTTGAGGGGCCAGGGACTGCCGATGGGGGAGGTTTTGAGGGACCTTCACCGCGTCTTGTTGTGACTGAGCAGAGACTTGGAGCGTCGAGGGTCGTGGTGGTTGCGCAGTCGTGCTCTTGTCTTCGTCTCGACCGAGTGGGAAGTGGCTGTGGGGTGGGCCTTCTGTCGTTAGTACTTTTCTTTTCTTTCTTTTTCTCTTCATCTCTCTTTCTCTCTCTCATTAGTCTCCGGGGGGGAGCAACCGCTTGGCTAGGGCATTTGAATCCGAATCTCGGATTGGTGGACTTGGCTCGTTTCTCGCACTTTTGCGGGCGGTTTGTGTTATCATCGTAGTCTTCAATCTAGTTTTTCCGTAGGCCAAAACAGGGGGAACAGGAACTGGGGGCAATATGATGAACGTTTTCTACAAAAAAAAAAAAAAACGCTGAAAAAAAAAAAGCGCTGCACCCGACCGAGGCGTGTCCAATGGACTGTCACATGCTCCGTGACTTTCCCCGGAAATCTCTGGATTGTGTGTTTTTGTGCGAAGTAGGCCTGTTTCGCAGTTGCAGTCATTGGAATGGGGGTGATCTGGGGTCGTGCGGTCGCGAGGGGGGGCCGACTTTGGTAACCGAAAAGGGGTTTGGAATCCGCGGTGGAGATCCAGCGCAGACGGGTACAAGGGGTATGTGATTGCTGCGGTCGCAGGGGGTTACATTCCCCTTTGGACCACGTGAATCATTTGGATTGAGCGGGATGTTTGTGCCATCGGAGGCCTTGTTCGACGCGTCTCAAAGAATTAAGGGGCTTCAAGGAGTATGGCGGTCTCAGGGGGGGGCTGAAGTCAAAAGATCGAAGAAGGTTCAACTGTACGACTATAATCGGATTCGCCTGTACAACACATGTACCATCACCAACGACTCATCCATCTTTTCCCGATTCCTTGTGTATAATCTTCAACCTTCCTTTCATTCGTCTCTGGGAGGGAGCAACCGTGGGTGGGGGGACTTGAACTCGGATGTATCGGGTTGGTCTGTTCTGCTAGTTACAACGCATCAAGCGGCGGTTGTGGTCATCATCGTGCATGCTGGGTAGCATCTCCTTTAGTTCCGTAGGGGGTTTTCTCGTCTTGCAAATTAGCGATGAGTTTCATACAAAAAAAAAAAAAAAAAAAATCTTTTTCATCTTTCATCTTTCATCTTTCATCTCAATCGCACTACCCTACCTCGGCAAACGTCAATACATCGAATACATCAACCGCTACATCAGCTATCGACCCAATGTCCGACCAGGCACCGCCTGATCCGGGCCGCGGCCCTCCGGAGCCGGCAGCGACGGGGCAACCACGTGGTGACGCGGGGGCGGAGGCCGATGCCGCCGAGGGACCAGGGAACCCCGGCCTAGCGCTGTACCAGGAAAAGCGTGATGAAGAGAAGAAGAGGAAGGAGGATGTCGCGAGGATCCTGAAGATGATCAGTGTCGAAGATGGCACACGCCAGGGCACCCGCATCCTTGTGCTCAAAGAAGCACTCGGCTTCGGCAAGGACCGGGCCACCTCCCTGCGCTTTAGCGCACTCAATGCAACGAAACCAATCGCCGACACGTCTGGTGCCGTTCTTGAAGTCACGTTCGAACACACCGGTGTGGCCACTGAACGCGAGCAGTCCGAGTTGTACTCGAAGGTGCTCCGTACCCTGTCGCCCGACACGTCGTTGTGTTTTAACCTGCCCGCAGGAGTTGTCCTCCCCCCGAGCTCCAGAAATACGCTCCAGTCATCCATGGAGTCGCACCGGAGTCGATCATCCAAAACGGCAACACCCGGTTCAAGTTCGTGGTGCGCTGCGCTAGCGCAGCGGCGCTCGACCAAGTCCACGACGCGGCGACCAAGATCGAGTGGAAACGCTCCTTTGCCCAAGTCCGCAAGCGCTTGGCGTTCGTCAAGAACGTCGTCGAACTGCGTTTCATCATCAGTCCTGAGGCTGAATACACGAGTGACGACCTCTGGAGCAAACTGCAAGGCGTCGTCGCCAAGCTTACCGGGGACGGCCACAAATGCGACTTGCTCCAACTCCAGCAGCCTCTAACAGTCGTTCAAGGCTCGTATCTCGTTGCTCGAGGAAACTACGCGGCCATCGTCCAGTTCGACGACGACGATCTGTTCAAAAACAACGGTGCTCAACTTCGACAGGTTCTACCGACGAGGATCGACCTTCGAGGACGACTCGCAACTCTCACCCCCCTTCGCCACGACTACGAGGCCGAAGCCTCCTGCCGCCGATGCGGTTTTGTAGGCCACTCCGACAACTGCGTTCAAAAGCCGGTCCAGCGTCAGCAGGCCGCCCAGAAAAATAATAACAACCAAAGGCCCCAGGCCGAGCCCCAAAGCAGCATCGAGCAAACCTCGACCCCCCAAAAACAACGCAGAGGTGATGTAGCCTCTCCCTCTCCCCAATGTCCCCTGTCGCGTCCAAGCGTTCAAAGAAGAACGCATTTCCCACAAGGGCCACTAACAACTCACCACGAGTCTACCCTGCTCGTTCACAAAGCTCTACACCCACAGCATCCGCCCTTCGCGGTTTCATCGTCGCCGCAAACCCATTCGCAAGTCTGGCCGGCGACGTGGCCGAAGAGGCGCAGGGGGAGCCCGCTCAGGCTCTCGAGGACGAGATGAGCGTAGTCGAGGCACAGCTGGAACCACAGCAGGAGGTGCCGCCGTTGGAGCCTTCGGATCTGTCGGATCTGCAGGACCGCGGAGCGGAGGGGAACCAGGAGGAACACACGGAGACGAGTGACGCGGAAGAAGGGGAATCGCAGTCGGCCGAGACGGGGTCTATGCCTGAGGTTGTCTCGACGACCCCTGAGCTGACGCGGTTCCGATCGGCCAGTCACCATCAGCTTGATATGGACGGCCTTCCTGACGACTGGATGAATCGTGTGTCGGATCGCGAGCGCAAACAGGATGCCGGTCTGTACGATGAGATCACCGAGTTGGACCGCACCCCGTCTGTGACCGGTTGGATGCCTTCGCCGTCTCCAGGTCCAGTGTGTGATCCCGAGCCCGAGCCCAAGCAGGAGGTGGAAGAAGGAACTTCCCAGGGTCTTCGCCGGTCCGAGCGTATCCAGCGTCTCACCAGCGTTGCGCGCACATCGGACTGGAACGAATCGACTGCTGCGGACCCTCTCCCGCCACCCACATTCGGACCTATGTTGTCCATCAAGGGAGCTGCTGCTGCAACGAAGGCGCGATCGTAATGATTGAGTTCATCATCATGACCTGGAACGTCAACAGGGGCTTCAATACCCCTGAACGACGTCGTCTGCTTCTTTCGTATCTCACTTCGCTCACACCTCCCCCTTCTGCTATCCTTCTCCAGGAACATAATGTTCCTAAAGCACGACAATCTCACATACGCCACGAGTACGCCCAGTCCCACCAGGGCGAGGCCTACTTTTCTCAACACTGCCTCACTTTGATTCCAAGCTCTTCTCCTCTTCTCGGTGGTCATCGTCGCACGCGTCAGTCTCTTGGCGGGCGCTTACTCGTGACCACCTTCGATGTGCGGGGTTCGACGGACGTCGTCGAACTCAACAATATCTACGCTCCGGTTCAACCCGCCGAGCGCCTCCTCTTCTTCACCTCCCTTCACTTTCGGGCGACCGTCTCCTCTCACATTCGGTTCATCGCGGGCGATCTGAACGACTGCCCTATTCCCGCGGTGGATCGAGCGCAACAGGTGGACCGCCCGAACACCCACCACTGGCCTGTGCTTATGTCTCGGCTCGACGGGGCGTACACGGATGCCATTCGGCTCATGCACCCACTGTCGCCGGCGACCACGCGCCCACATCTCAGCAAGGACGGCCAGCTCATTTCGCGCGCGCGCATCGACTTTGTTCTGGTGCAGCGGCGACACGAGCGACGGGTCGTTTCTGCTTCTACTCTGTACAATATCTCTCGATCCATGTCGGATCATCGACCGGTTACGGTCACATTTAGGCTGCGCGCAAGTGGTGCCGAGGTCGAAGAGGAGCTCTGCCTTCCCCAGGCGGCTCATTTTCTGACCCGCATCAACTCGTCGACCTTCAGACACGCCGAGTTTAAGGAGTTCGTCACTCGTCTCCTTGAGCAGGCACCGTCTGGGGATCCGGTCGCGGACCTTCAGCGCGTACTCTCGGAGTCTCGGGTCCAAGCTCTCGAGCTGTCTCGGCGTCTGTTTCGGGAGCGCAACGCCCTCGAAATGATGCTGGTATCTCGACTGCAGGACATTGAGTCTCGTCGGGTGCTGAGCCCCTTCGATATTATCGACTGGACGAACACCCACGACGCTCTCACCAAACTTGTGAACGAGCGAGCAAGGCAGTCCCGGATCAGGGCGCACGTGCCCGAGATTGCATCCGAGGAACGTCTCAGTCGTCCGGTACATGCCAAACTGGCTGCTCGGTCCCGGGATGTGAAGTTTCAGAGTATCCGGCTCGCTGATGGCGAGCTCACCACTGACATGGAGCGCACGCTCGAGCACACCCATTCTCATTTCCAGCAGCACTACCTTGTCGAAGCGAAGGATCCGGAACAGATCGTGACGATGCGGGATGAGCTCTTGGGACCCATCAGATCAGCAAGACCTTGTGACGACCCGCTTTCCGACGCTCGCTTCCTTCGGCGGTTCTCGAATTCGCACGTCGACATTCTGGCCGAGCCCATCAGCGAGGCCGAGGTGCTCGCAGCGATTCGAACCACGCACGAAGGTCGATCTCCGGGTCCTTCAGGGGTCCCCTATGAGATTGAACTCTCGTGCCTCTGGCACGAACATGATCCAGCTGGGACCTCGTGCTAACCCCGCAGGTGCAGCGACCGGCAACAAGGACGATGCGAACGACGACGACGGCGGCGGCGAATCGGTCGCTTCGACCGAACCGGAGGGCGGCGACACTGGGAAAGAGACGTTGACCCGTGCGACCACGGGCCCAACAAAGGAGACGCAGACGACGACAGCGGCGCCCGTTTCGACCCCGACCTCTCCTTCGCCTTCTGCTTCTGCTCCGGCATCGCCTTTGTCCGGTGGCACGTCGGAATCATCGGCAACCTCGACGACCTCGATAGCCTCGACGAGTCCTCGACGCCTTCGTTCGAGCTCGGCACCCGGCAACCGACGTGTCACCCGGGCGGGATCCGCCATGATCCTCGGTGCATCAGGGGGTGACGGCTCAGGGGCAACAGTTCAGGGGGTCACAGGTCCGAGATGACCGAATTCGAGGGGGGCGGCGCTGATCCAATTTATTCATGATTGAGTCCCTCACCGTGTTAACGTTCAACGTCCGATCGATCAAGAACGCAGTCAACCAAGTCAAAATCATCCGCTATCTCAAAACCCTTCGGCCGGCCCCTGCGGCCATTCTCCTGCAAGAGCACCACCTCAGCTACAACGCGTCGCGCGAAGGCTTCGAGAGTGCTTGGCCAGGGGCTTGTATTCGTTTCACTCCTCATGTCCTTACCCTCATACCCGATGGCTCACCTTTGGCGGGCCATCTCCTTTCCTCTACCCCGGTCGTCTTTGCAGGAGCTCCTCGTCTCGACGGTCGGATTCTGCGCTCGGTGTTTCGTCTTGAGGAGCTCGATGTTGAGATCATCAACATGTACGCGCCGGTACAGGAGGACGATCGTCGCGACTTCTTCGGGCTCCTGCATTTCAACGCCCCGAGACCCAAGACTCTTCGGATCTTGGCCGGCGATCTCAATGATTGTCCGGATGTATCGGTCGACCGAGTGTCCATCACCGATCGCGCTTGGACTCCTGTATCGCACTGGCAGACCTTGCTGTCAAAGATCGCGTTCAAGGCACTCGACACGGTCCGACATGTCCAATCTTGCACCCCCGCATTCACTCGTCCTCACTACCGTGGTAGAGGGGAGGAGCGAAAGATTTGCTCGTGGTCGCGGATCGACTATATTCTTGTCCAATGCAGTTGGGCAAACCGGTTGTTGAGCGCTTCTACGCTCTTCGACGCGCCCTGTTCGGACCACAGACCTGTAGTTGCGACTTTCGCATTGCCTACGTCGAACGCTGATGCCGAACCCCCCTTTCTCTTCCCTCTACGAGCGATTTCATTTCGAGGCTCAACCCAACGGTCTTTGACGATCAAGACTTTGTCGCATCGATTCCCGGGGTCGTCGACGAGGTCTATCGAAGGCTCGAGGGGACCGCTCCGCTCGGCGACGTCTATGACGCCGCTCTGCGGGCGGTTGCAGTCGCTGGCCATGCACGATACCGCTCGACTCGTGCCGACATGCGCCGACTGCGGGCCGAGAGCCAATCCGTCATGGAGGCTTTGGAGGCACGCGGTGAGCACATGAATGAGGCCGAGCGCGATGCGTATGCTTTTGCCAAGTCGCGGTTGGACCAGTTGGCGGTAAAGGAGGCTCAGTGGCTGCGCATTCGTGCGCATGTGCCGTCAGTCGACTCGAGGGAAGGTCAATCGGCAAGCATTCGCACGCGTCTCAACCGCCGGAGTCGCCAGACGAGCATCGTCTCGCTGGAGGATGTGGATGGCACCGAGACCGTTGACATGCAGGAGGCGCTGGGCATTGCTTCACGGCACGCACAGTCGCTCTTCACGCCGGACCCAGCTCGTGGCGACCCGACGAACACACGTCGGTCCCTGCTCGACCCTATTCGCGCAGCGAAATGCTACGATGACGACCGCTCGGACCCTACGTTCGGTCGTCGGCTGCCTCGTCAAGCGAGAGTGGCGCTTGACGAGCCCTTCACCCTCCTCGAGGTTGAAGCGGCGTTGAAGAAGACGGATTCGGGGCGATCACCGGGGCCCTCGGGCATTCCGTACGAGCTCTTCAAGGCGCTGCCAACCTACTTTGCTCCCAAGCTGTTGGATTTGTTCAACTCGATTTGGGAGGGGGTAAAATGACGGCGTCCTTGGCAGAGGGGCTGGTGCGGCTTTTGCCCAAGAACAAACCGGGGGCCAATCTGAAATCACTGGGGGCATATCGACCGATCACACTGCGCGAGACGACCTACAAGGTCCTCAGCAAGGTCTTGGTGGCGCGACTCAATGGGGTGCTCGGCGAGCTTTTGCCGCCGGCGCAACACGGGTTCATGCCATCAAGACGTTCAGCAGACGCGGGAAGTCATCTCACTCTCCTTCTCGAAAAACTCAAGTCGCTAGGCACTGAAGTTTTCCCCGAGGGCGCCCTCTTGTCCTTGGATCAGCAGAGCGCGTACGATCGGGTCGATCACGCATGGATCTTCGACGTCTTCGAGGCCTTTGGCTTTGGTGAGCGTTTCATTTCCCTGCTGCGCGCTCTGTACGATCCCGAGACTCTGGGGGTGCGGGATCCCCTCTCGTGCCCGGTTTGGAACATCACGTTCCAGCCCTTCCTCGACGCCCTCGTTCGGCGCGGGATCGCGCTCGACCTGCAGAAGGTGTGGCCAGGGGGGCCGCGTGCGCAGCTTACGCATCTGGCGTTTGCCGACGATGCTGTGGTGGTGATGGAGTCACCGGCGGCATTGTCGAAGCTGGAAACGCTGTCGCAGACGTGGTAAGAGGCAACCAACGGGAAGACCAACACGGACAAGACGCTGGTGCTACCACTCGGACCGAACTGGCTTCGGGACGAGACTGCGCAGGCGCTGCCAACGGTGCAGGAGGGGGAGAGCTTCAAGTGGTGCGGCTATGCCTTCTTTCGCCATGGTGACTCGAAACTGTTTTGGACCCATGTTCTTGACAGGATCAAGGCCAAGGCCCGCGCCGCTCGAGACCGGACGCTTTCGCCGAGTGGGAGGGTTTTCTATGCGAACGCCCACATCACCTCGACGGTCCTGCACGTGCTGTCGTTCGACATACCGCCTCAATGGTTCATTCAGGCGGCGGAGACGGCACTGACGGACTTTGTCTGGGGAGGGCCGCGGCAAAACACCGTCGCTTGCGAATTCGTGTTCCAGGCTCGGGAGGACGGTGGCTTGGGCTTGATTTCAATCGGCGACATCGTTCATTCGGTGGCGCTTCGGTTTTGGGATGCTGTGGCGGGCTCGAACGAGGCGATCTGGGCGCCCCTAGCTCGCGAGAGCTGGAGGTCACTCGTCGCTGCGACCCGCGATTTCAGTCCGTGGGGGTTCTTCAGCAGCACGGCTCGGCTCGAGAAGCTGTATCGCGACTCGACGCGCTGGGGGGCAGTCGTTGCAGCGGCCAGGGTCACATTTCCAACCATCAAGTCCGAACTCCTTACGCTCCCCGAATTGCTCTCGCTTCCGCCTCGCCTCCCTTCACTCTATGCTGAAGGTGCCAAGCACGCATACGACGATGCGGACGCAGTGGCGAAGTTTGCGCAGATCGCGGACCTGTACTGGAGGGACGAAGGGAAGGGCTGGGCTCTGGTTGGTCATCGACGCGGGTTCTGGCAGCACTCTAAGGAACCCGCCCTACAGCACGAGCACGTGTGGTCGCGCGTGGGTCAGTTGCTCAAGGCGAAAGCCTTGCTGCCCAAGACCGCGTTGCGACCTGCTCGGATACCTCTCAAGGAGGCTCCCCGTCCTCGGTGCTTCAACTTCTTTGGGCTCACCCGACCGTTCACTATTCGCAAGCTTCGTCGGCTTGTGAACGTGGTTCGGTTCCCAGGGAGGGAGGATCGTATCAAGCGTTTCCGTGATGGGACTTCTCAAAGCGATAGGAAGCGCTTCTGGAGATGGCTTCATGACCGGTTCGCGTCTGCTGTGGAGCAGGACACCCACTGGCGGCTCATGTACGGCCCGACACCGACGCGCAAGAGGCAGCATACTCAGGGTCATGCCTCTTCGCCGACGTGTCTGTTCTGCGGCAACGATGTAGCGGTCATCGAGACGGTGTCGCACTACTTGTTCGAGTGCGCGTACTCGACCAGCTTCTGGGGTGGGGTGCTTCGCATTCTGTTCGACAAGCTGGGCATCGAGGATACCGACGTCGATCCGTCGACGTTCACTCCGGAGCAGCTGACTATGGGGCTCCCCCTTTTGCGGGGTCGTGGGAGAACGACCTCGAGATGGATGTGGGTTCGGCTGGCCTGCGCGATCGGCTTCCAGCGGCTGCACCTGCTCCGCTGGCACGTCCACCAGCGGTTCGAGAAGGACCGCGTCGTGGCCCCTCCCTCGCTCCCCAGTGCACTCAGAGCGTTCGAGCGAGATTTTCTCTCTCGAGCGGGTTTTGTGCCTGGGGCTCGAGATTGGGAGGTGTGATGACCGAGTTAAGTCCTTCCTTCCCATTTTCCTCCCCTCCTTTCCTCCCTTCTTTTTCGGAGGTCGACTCCTCTTTTAGAAACTGACTGTCTCGAAACTTGTTGCGCAGTGGAAGGCTGCGCACCTCTCCCTCTCTCTCTCTACTTTGCGCAGTAGCGGTTTTTTTTGTTCTTGGATGGATCGGCAAGCCAGGTCGATTGTCTTTGCGTTGGAGGCTTTGTGAAGTTTTTCCCTCTCCTTTCCCCCCTTTTTTCCCTTCCCTTCCTCTTCTCGTTCCTGTTGCTCGGTTGTTGACTACGCTTCAGCCACTTCTCCTTTTACTCCTAAGCCGTGTGTTGGATTCCGTCGAATGGTTCGTTCGTTCGCGTTGGTCAAGATCTACGGCATGGCTCGGGAAGGAAGGTCGCTCGTTTCTGGTCAATATCCTCGCGTCAAGGCGAGGCTCGTTTCGTTGTACTGGATCGCTTTTCTCTCGGCCCCGACGGCTCAACAGCCAGCACTCGAGATTCAGCCAAGGGAGGACATCAGGCGCTGTCGGGGTGACGAGTAGCTGGGGCTTGGCTGCGGCCTGTTAGTCCCTGGGGACCTCTACCTCCGGCTTCGACCCCCTACCTTGGCCCCTCGGGTGTGTTCCCCTCCTCTCTGTCTTAGTATTCCTGGTTCTCCGTATCCCCAGTCGTGACTTTCTGTATACTCTCCCCTTCTTTCTCTAGGCGCTCTTGCCTGGTTTTCGAGTATCTTTGCTCCCGCTCTTGGGACGTGAAGCGGCAGCAGTACTCACCGCCCGTTGGAGTCCGCGTTAGGTGCTCGGCGGGTTTTGATCTGCGCAGCGCTCTTTGCGCGCAGGGGTTTGACTTTCACCCAACTGCTTGCCGTCGTTGCTTTATAACCTCCTTTAGCTCTTTTTTGTAGCGGTCCCAGCCAACCCGAAGGATTGCAATTTATGAGCCCCAGTCAAAAAAAAAAAAAAAAAATTGAGATTGACTCGACGGTGACTCGCACTCTTTGGCTTCGGGGTTCTGAGTCAAGGGAGGATCAGCAGACACAGGCAGAAAGTCGGCTTTGAGGGGCCAGGGACTGCTGAGGTGGAGGTTTTGAGGGGCCTCCACCGCGTCTTGTTGTGACCGAGCATAGACTTGGGACTTCGCGGGTCAAGGGTAGCTGCTCAGTCGCTCTCCTGTCTTCGTCTTGACCGGGAAGTGGGGGCGGGGTGGGCCTCTTGTCGTTACGTCTTCCATCTAGTTCTTAGTGATTGCGCTCAGATCATCGCGTGGGTGCGTCGTCCGAACCCTGTCCGTGCGACCGCCTCGCTCTCGCCTTGCCTCGCCTCGCCTTCGTGATCTTCCCCTTCGGCCCGAACCACCACCTCCATCCCAACTCTATTTCGTTCGGAGATGCATCGCTCGGTCCGCAAGAGGGCCAGGAGCCCTCGCCCCGTTCGCCTCCCTCCCTCAATGCTCCACTGCACTGCACGCGCGTTGCCCCCCTTCACCTGCTATGACGAGAGCGAAGATGACGAGGATCAGTGGGCAGGTGAGGACGAAGGGTTAGCCTTGGACAACAAAAGCGAACGATCCGGCTACACGGAAGTTGAACGTGAGAATCTCGACGACGACGACGACGAACACGGGCCACACCAGGGCGGTGGCCGCGGCGACGGCATGAACCAAGTCGCGGCGTTCAAGGCGAGCGCTTGCGCGGAGTGCCTCATCGAGGAACGACTGTCGCGGCCGGTCTACGCCAAGTTCGCGGCACGGAGTTCGGATTCCAAGATCACAGCACTGCGATTGCCCAACGGGGAGCTGACACATGACATTGACGTCGCGCTTGACCACACACAGGCGCACTTTCAGCGCCTCTACAATTTCGAGCCGCGCGATCGGGACCACGTCGAGCAACTTAGGGACGATTTCTTGGCGCCGATCAGGGCGGCGCGCACTTGCGACGATCCGAGCTCAGACCCGCTCTTTCTGCGACGACTCTCGGAAGCGCACATCGAGCTGCTGCAGCAACCCATCACCGAGGACGAGGTCGTAGCCGCAATCGCAACAACGCACCCCGGTCGATCGCCGGGTCCATCTGGCGTGCCCTACGAGCTCTATCACACAGCGCCGCGGGCGTGGGCCAAGGCGCTGAGCAGGGCTTTCAACGCGATGACCGAGCGGGGCTCGCTTTCACCGAAGCAGGGGCAAGGACTCGTTCGCCTGCTCTTCAAGCATCACAAGATCGGGGCCGATCGCGCCGAGCTCTCGTCGTACCGGCCCATCACCTTGCGCGAGTGCGACTACAGGCTCTTCACCAAGGTCTACGTTGCGCGACTCAACCACGTGCTGCCGGACCTGCTCCCACCGCAACAGCACGGCTTCGTCAAGGGCCGCCGATCGGCGGACGCGTCATTCCACCTGCGACTCTTGATCGAGGAGCTGGGCGCGCGCGGCACCGAGTTCCCTGACGCGGCGCTCTTGTCTCTTGACCAATCGTCGGCTTACGACCTCGTTGAGCACGAATGGATCTTCGCCATCTTCGACGCTCTCGGCGCTCCTGCCACCTTCCAACGCGTTCTGAGGATGCTCTACTCGGGTGACTCGACCACGGCGCGATATATCATCAACGGCTTCTTGACTCCGCCGGTGCGGCTGACGTGTGGGCTCGGCCAAGGGCACCCGGCGTCGTCGTCGGTCTGGGATGTCGTGTTCCAGCCGTTCCTGGATGCTCTGCACCGTCGAGGCATCGCGCTGAACCTTTCGCTTCCTACCATTCACCCCTACCCACAGAGCCGCGCCATTACATCTCTTGCGTTTGCCGATGACGTCGTCGTCGCCGTCGCGGGCTCGGAGTCACTCACCTTGCTCGACGACCTGGCGCTCGACTGGAGGCTCGCAACCAATGGCCGGCTCAACACCGACAAGACCGTCGTACTACCCATCGGGTGTCGCTGGGAGGCTGGCGATCGTCCGCTCGTCGTCAAGGCCGAGGGCGAGTCGCTCGAGTGGATCGGCCTATCTTTCGACCCACCGGCAACACCGAACTCGCCAAGGTGAATCTCGTCGCACGGCTCGAAGCGGTGCTCGATTCGGCACGGGACCGGGGGCTCACACACCACACCCGAGCGTTCTACGTCAACCGATACGCCATTCCCAAGATTCTGCACATCCTCTCCGCCGACATCCCACCGCTCGAGGTCGTCAAGGAGCTTGATCGCATTCTCGTCGACTTTGTCCGCGGCGGCAAGAGAAGGTCGTGCTATGGCAAGGACGTCGTCTTCACACCGAGGTTCAAGGGGGTCTTGGGGTCATGCGGATGCAGGACGTCGTCGACTCGGTTGCGGCACGCGTCTGGGATGTGCTTCTTGGCGCGGTTCGGATGCGATCTGGCAGGGACTTGCGCGCGCGGCAATTGTACGAGCCCATCCCGCCCCCGACTTTGACTTGGCAACTGATGCGTGGCCTTGCGACTACACTCCGATCCGAACCGATCTACACCCAAGATGGCAGGCCGTGCTGAAGGTACCATCGACGCACAATGCGCAAGTCAAGCCGAGGACGTTGACGCTCGCGAATCTTCTCGCCCTTCCGATCAAGTTGCACACCCTTCACTACCTACCGGGAGCACCAGCTGTGTCGCGATCACCCTACGACGTCGACTATGCTGCGTTTGCCATTTACGCCAAGGTAGCGGACCTGTTTAGACGCGAGCTGTACCCGGGCGGGGGCTTTCATCTCTGGATGCCGCCGACGGATGTGGTCGTCAGCAACAGCGAATACGATCAACGGGGCCGCCCACAACGAGAGCACATTGTGGCATGGTACCGACATGCGATCAATCGATTAAGGTTCACACCAATAGCTCAACCGGTGGCGGCAGTACGAATCAACGGGCCTCCCCGAGTCCGCCCCACCACGCCGCTCGAGTCGATCCTGCCCCATCCGATCGACCCGCCGCAGCGCCTCCCGAGACCGGCTCTCCCAGACCAATCAACACAATACAACTTGCTCAGCATGGATCGGCCATACACCATCCGTCGCGTCCGCCGAGTCTTGAATGCAAAGGCCTTCACCGACACGATCAGTTTCAGGGACTCGCTGCAGCCCGACGATATCAAGGGATTCTGGAAGGGGGTCAACTCGAAGGCATTGACGGCGAGGGAACGCGAGGTGTGGTTCAAGCTCGTCAGGAACTTCACCCCGACTCGGAGTCTGCAGTTTCATCAAAAGCACGACGACTCGCCCGCGTGCCTCGTCTGTGGAGCACCCAAGGACGATCGGGAGCACTACTTCTTCGACTGCGTTGACTCTGGGAACGTTTGGATCGCGGCAAGGAGCGTGCTCTGCGACGCACTGGGGCTCGACACGATCGACAACACGCATTACACGGCTGTTCAACGCATGTTCGGACTTCCGAAGCTCAAGGCCAGTCTGCGCGATCAAGAAGGAGCGGGGAGGACGATGAAATATTCACCGGGCTGGTCTTGGAGATGATCAGCAGCGGGAGGTGGGGGATGCAGAAGTGGGGATGAGGATGGAGGGTGTTGTGAGGAGGAGGATCATCTTGGAGGAGAGGTTGAAGCTGAGGGCGGGAGGAGCTTGGGGGAGGAGAGGGCAGTAGAGGCTGGGTTCGACTTTCCCCCACCACCACCACACACACACACCAAATTCTTGTGACATCATTTTCTCCTACTGTACACTAAATAGATCGCTTTCATCTTTCATTTGTTACAGGTTCACCGTTGCGGATCATGGACCATCTCGCGATTTGGCGTCGACTCGGTGTGGGTTAGCACGAGGTCCCAGCTGGATCATGTTCGTGCCAGAGGCACGAGAGTTCAATGCGGCAGGCCCACCGTGCTTTCCATTCTTTCCAGCAACTCGGAAGCCGGTGGTCGAAGTCAAAGTCGAAGTCGAGGCCCCCGGAACAAGGGCGGCGGTGGCCGGAGTCGAAACCGGCTTCCTGCAAGCCCCCCACTGGTGTCCGGCGCGATTGCACACGGCGCAGTAGTGCGTCTCAAATTCGTGTCGCAAGCCGTACTTGGCGCCCAGGATCTCGATCTCTTGTGGCAAGGCGGCGTTGAGCGCAGCCTTCTGCGTCTCGGTGGAGCCTTGGAAAAGATCAGCATGTAAGCGAAGGTACGTGCAGTGGAACCCGTCTTCGGTCATGGCCATCGGGTCACCGTTTGGATCGACCGCGAGGCCCCGCTGTAATTGCATGAGGGTATACCCTTGCGTGCAACCAGCGTGGCCGAAGGAGGAAGTGAGGGCAGCGTCGAGAGATTTTCGGAGCACGGAAGCGGGAATCGCGCTGGAAGAGGAGGGTAAGGTGAATCGCACCTGGACGATGTGGTTTAGGGGGAAACACTCGGGAGCTCGGTGACCATCTCTTTTCCATGATAGGGGAATGGACCCGCTGCAGCGGCTTCGAGACAGGCCTGGTCGGATTCGAACACGAGATCGTACATATGACGAGCAATCGGGAACCTCTTCGTTGCCTTCGTCACGATCGGGTTCAGCTTCACACATTTCGAGAAGAGCTTCTCGACCTCGGGGTCAAGCTCGGCGCCCTTGGGCCGCGCGAACATGAATGGCGTCTCGGCCAGCCCAAAGTGCTTACGCAGCGCAATCTGTACAGGGCCTCTTGGGGACCAGGTACCATCCATGCTGACTCGGATCACGTTGGAGGCCGGCATCGCGTCGTTTCGTACCGCCCTTTGAGCAGCTCGTGCGAGAGCCGGCGCCTGCGAAGGCGGGCTGGAAGGGTCATACAACAGTACCATCAGCCGGCGGGTCGACTTGGAGGATGCTACGATGCCAAGGGCTTTGAAAGCCTTCTGCATCGACTTCTCATGGTCCAATCGAGCCTGAGAAGCCTGGGCAGACCAGGCTGGAGGATTAACGGTTCCTCCAGTGACCGTCTCACGGGTTTCCGTGTTGAGTGATTCATCTCTCAACACGTCACCAGCCCACGGAGCGTTGGGCGGGTGCAGGAGTGGGCCGGGCGGATCCGGCATCACTTCTTGTAGTCATCCTGTAGCTCTTGAAGCGGTTGCTGGGCGACTGTACACACTACACGACGGTACACACTTTGTGTGTGCCTCAGACCTTTGCACTCGAATTCGTGTTCCAGGCTCGGGCACACACAAAGTGTGTACCGTCGTGTAGTGTGTACAGTCGCCCAGCAACCGCTTCAAGAGCTACAGGACGACTACAAGAAGTGATGCCGGATCCGCCCGGCCCACCCTGCACCCGCCCAACGCTCCGTGGGCTGGTGACGTGTTGAGAGATGAATCACTCAACACGGAAACCCGTGAGACGGTCACTGGAGGAACCGTTAATCCTCCAGCCTGGTCTGCCCAGGCTTCTCAGGCTCGATTGGACCATGAGAAGTCGATGCAGAAGGCTTTCAAAGCCCTTGGCATCGTAGCATCCTCCAAGTCGACCCGCCGGCTGATGGTACTGTTGTATGACCCTTCCAGCCCGCCTTCGCAGGCGCCGGCTCTCGCACGAGCTGCTCAAAGGGCGGTACGAAACGACGCGATGCCGGCCTCCAACGTGATCCGAGTCAGCATGGATGGTACCTGGTCCCCAAGAGGCCCTGTACAGATTGCGCTGCGTAAGCACTTTGGGCTGGCCGAGACGCCATTCATGTTCGCGCGGCCCAAGGGCGCCGAGCTTGACCCCGAGGTCGAGAAGCTCTTCTCGAAATGTGTGAAGCTGAACCCGATCGTGACGAAGGCAACGAAGAGGTTCCCGATTGCTCGTCATATGTACGATCTCGTGTTCGAATCCGACCAGGCCTGTCTCGAAGCCGCTGCAGCGGGTCCATTCCCCTATCATGGAAAAGAGATGGTCACCGAGCTCCGAGTGTTTCCCCCTAAACCACATCGTCCAGGTGCGATTCACCTTACCCTCCTCTTCCAGCGCGATTCCCGCTTCCGTGCTCCGAAAATCTCTCGACGCTGCCCTCACTTCCTCCTTCGGCCACGCTGGTTGCACGCAAGGGTATACCCTCATGCAATTACAGCGGGGCCTCGCGGTCGATCCAAACGGTGACCCGATGGCCATGACCGAAGACGGGTTCCACTGCACGTACCTTCGCTTACATGCTGATCTTTTCCAAGGCTCCACCGAGACGCAGAAGGCTGCGCTCAACGCCGCCTTGCCACAAGAGATCGAGATCCTGGGCGCCAAGTACGGCTTGCGACACGAATTTGAGACGCACTACTGCGCCGTGTGCAATCGCGCCGGACACCAGTGGGGGCTTGCAGGAAGCCGGTTTCGACTCCGGCCACCGCCGCCCTTGTTCCGGGGGCCTCGACTTCGACTTTGACTTCGACCACCGGCTTCCGAGTTGCTGGAAAGAATGGAAAGCACGGTGGGCCTGCCGCATTGAACTCTCGTGCCTCTGGCACGAACATGATCCAGCTGGGACCTCGTGCTAACCCACACCGAGTCGACGCCAAATCGCGAGATGGTCCATGATCCGCAACGGTGAACCTGTAACAAATGAAAGATGAAAGCGATCTATTTAGTGTACAGTAGGAGAAAATGATGTCACAAGAATTTGGTGTGTGTGTGTGGTGGTGGTGGGGGAAAGTCGAACCCAGCCTCTACTGCCCTCTCCTCCCCAAGCTCCTCCCGCCCTCAGCTTCAACCTCTCCTCCAAGATGATCCTCCTCCTCACAACACCCTCCATCCTCATCCCCCACTTCTGCATCCCCCACCTCCCGCTGCTGATCATCTCCAAGACCAGCCCGGTGAATATTTCATCGTCCTCCCCGCTCCTTCTTGATCGCGCAGACTGGCCTTGAGCTTCGGAAGTCCGAACATGCGTTGAACAGCCGTGTAATGCGTGTTGTCGATCGTGTCGAGCCCCAGTGCGTCGCAGAGCACGCTCCTTGCCGCGATCCAAACGTTCCAGAGTCAACGCAGTCGAAGAAGTAGTGCTCCCGATCGTCCTTGGGTGCTCCACAGACGAGGCACGCGGGCGAGTCGTCGTGCTTTTGATGAAACTGCAGACTCCGAGTCGGGGTGAAGTTCCTGACGAGCTTGAACCACACCTCGCGTTCCCTCGCCGTCAATGCCTTCGAGTTGACCCCCTTCCAGAATCCCTTGATATCGTCGGGCTGCAGCGAGTCCCTGAAACTGATCGTGTCGGTGAAGGCCTTTGCATTCAAGACTCGGCGGACGCGACGGATGGTGTATGGCCGATCCATGCTGAGCAAGTTGTATTGTGTTGATTGGTCTGGGAGAGCCGGTCTCGGGAGGCGCTGCGGCGGGTCGATCGGATGGGGCAGGATCGACTCGAGCGGCGTGGTGGGGCGGACTCGGGAGGCCCGTTGATTCGTACTGCCGCCACCGGTTGAGCTATTGGTGTGAACCTTAATCGATTGATCGCATGTCGGTACCATGCCACAATGTGCTCTCGTTGTGGGCGGCCCCGTTGATCGTATTCGCTGTTGCTGACGACCACATCCGTCGGCGGCATCCAGAGATGAAAGCCCCCGCCCGGGTACAGCTCGCGTCTAAACAGGTCCGCTACCTTGGCGTAAATGGCAAACGCAGCATAGTCGACGTCGTAGGGTGATCGCGACACAGCTGGTGCTCCCGTAGGTAGTGAAGGGTGTGCAACTTGATCGGAAGGGCGAGAAGATTCGCGAGCGTCAACGTCCTCGGCTTGACTTGCGCATTGTGCGTCGATGGTACCTTCAGCACGGCCTGCCATCTTGGGTGTAGATCGGTTCGGATCGGAGTGTAGTCGCAAGGCCACGCATCAGTTGCCAAGTCAAAGTCGGGGGCGGGATGGGCTCGTACAATTGCCGCGCGCGCAAGTCCCTGCCAGATCGCATCCGAACCGCGCCAAGAAGCACATCCCAGACGCGTGCCGCAACCGAGTCGACGACGTCCTGCATCCGCATGACCCCAAGACCCCCCTTGAACCTCGGTGTGAAGACGACGTCCTTGCCATAGCACGACCTTCTCTTGCCGCCGCGGACAAAGTCGACGAGAATGCGATCAAGCTCCTTGACGACCTCGAGCGGTGGATGTCGGCGAGAGGATGTGCAGAATCTTGGAATGGCGTATCGGTTGACGTAGAACGCTCGGTGTGGTGTGTGAGCCCCCGGTCCCGTGCCGAATCGAGCACCGCTTCGAGCCGTGCGACGAGATTCACCTTGGCGAGTTCGGTGTTGCCGGTGGGGTCGAAAGATAGGCCGATCCACTCGAGCGACTCGCCTCGGCCTTGACGACGAGCGGACGATCGCCAGCCTCCCAGCGACACCCGATGGGTAGTACGACGGTCTTGTCGGTGTTGAGCCGGCCATTGGTTGCGAGCCTCCAGTCGAGCGCCAGGTCGTCGAGCAAGGTGAGTGACTCCGAGCCCGCGACGGCGACGACGACGTCATCGGCAAACGCAAGAGATGTAATGGCGCGGCTCTGTGGGTAGGGGTGAATGGTAGGAAGCGAAAGGTTCAGCGCGATGCCTCGACGGTGCAGAGCATCCAGGAACGGCTGGAACACGACATCCCAGACCGACGACGACGCCGGGTGCCCTTGGCCGAGCCCACACGTCAGCCGCACCGGCGGAGTCAAGAAGCCGTTGATGATATATCGCGCCGTGGTCGAGTCACCCGAGTAGAGCATCCTCAGAACGCGTTGGAAGGTGGCAGGAGCGCCGAGAGCGTCGAAGATGGCGAAGATCCATTCGTGCTCACGAGGTCGTAAGCCGACGATTGGTCAAGAGACAAGAGCGCCGCGTCAGGGACACTCGTGCCGGCGCGCCCAGCTCCTCGATCAAGAGCGCAGGTGAATGACGCGTCCGCCGATCGGCGGCCCTTGACGAAGCCGTGCTGTTGCGGTGGGAGCAGGTCCGGCAGCACGTGGTTGAGTCGCGCAACGTAGACCTTGGTGAAGAGCCTGTAGTCGCACTCGCGCAAGGTGATGGCCGGTACGACGAGAGCTCGGCGCGATCGGCCCCGATCTGTGATGCTTGAAGAGCAGGCGAACGAGTCCTTGCCCTGCTTCGGTGAAAGCGAGCCCGCTCGTCATCGCGTTGAAAGCCCGCTCAGCGCCTTGGCCCACCCCGCGCGGCTGTGTGATAGAGCTCGTAGGGCACGCCAGATGGACCCGGCGATCGACCGGGGTGCGTTGTTGCGATTGCGGCTACGACTCGTCCTCGTGATGGTTGCTGCAGAGCTCGATGTGCGCTTCCGAGAGTCTCGCAGAAAGAGCGGTCTGAGCTCGGATCGTCGCAAGTGCGCGCCGCCCTGATCGCGCCAAGAAATCGTCCCTAAGTTGCTGCGACGTGGTCCCGATCGCGCGGCTCGAAATTGTAGAGGCGCTGAAAGTGCGCCTGTGTGTGGTCAAGCCGACGTCAATGTCATGTGTCAGCTCCCGTTGGGCAATCGCAGTGCTGTGATCTTGGAATCCGAACTCCGTGCCGCGAACTTGGCGTAGACCGGCCGCGACAGTCGTTCCTCGATGAGGCACTCCGCGCAAGCGCTCGCCTTGAACGCCGCGACTTGGTTCATGCCGTCGCCGCGGCCACCGCCCTGTGTGGCCCGTGTTCGTCGCGTCGTCGTCGAGATTCTCACGTTCAACTTCCGTGTAGCCGGATCGTTCGCTTTTGTTGTCCAAGGCTAACCCTTCGTCCTCACCTGCCCACAGATGCCTCGTCATCTTCGCTCTCGTCATAGCAGGTGAAGGGGGCAACGCGCGTGCAGTGCAGTGAGCATTGAGGAGGGCGAACGGGCGAGGGCTCCTGGCCCTCTTGCGGACCGAGCGATGCATCTCCGAACGAAATAGAGTTGGGATGGAGGTGGTGGTTCGGCCGAAGGGGAAGATCACGAAGGCGAGGCGAGGCAAGGCGAGAGCGAGGCGGTCGCACGGACAGGGTTCGACGACGCACCCACGCGATGATCTGAGCGCAATCACTAAGAACTAGATGGAAGACGTAACGACAAGAGGCCACCCCGCCCCCACTTCCCGGTCAAGACGAAGACAGGAGAGCGACGAGCAGCTACCCTTGACACGCGAAGTCCCAAGTCTATGCTCGGTCACAACAAGAGCGGTGGAGGCCCCTCAAAACCTCCACCTCAGCAGTCCCTGGCCCCTCAAAGCCGACTTTCTGCCTGTGTCTGCTGATCCTCCCTTGACTCAGAACCCCGAAGCCAAAGAGTGCGAGTCACCGTCGAGTCAATCTCAATTTTTTTTTTTTTTTTTTTGACTGGGGCTCATAAATTGCAATCCTTCGGGTTGGCTGGGACCGCTACAAAAAAGAGCTAAAGGAGGTTATAAAGCAACGACGGACCGCTACAAAAAAGAGCTAAAGAGGTTATAAAGCAACGACGGCAAGCAGTTGGGTGAAAGTCAAACCCCTGCGCGCAAAGAGCGCTGCGCAGATCAAAACCCGCCGAGCACCTAACGCGGACTCCAACGGGCGTGAGTACTGCTGCCGCTTCAACGTCCCAAGAGCGGGAGCAAAGATACTCGAAAACCAGGCAAGAGCGCCTAGAGAAAGAAGGGGGAGAGTATACAGAAAGTCACGACTGGGGATACGGAGAACCAG